>CM060843.1:14840000-15515000 GCA_030762175.1 Metallyticus violacea | reverse complement strand
ACAAATGAAGCCAAGATTATTGTATGATGTTCTGTAAACAGACGTGACTCACATTAGTTATGCTAGCGTTGCTACAATAAAATAGAGTCAGGATTATCGTTTGAACAGCGGAAAGCAATTTTGGTATGGTATTGGAAAATTGAGAATGTTGTTGAAGTTCAAGTGCAATGTGTACAGAACAGAACCGCCAATGCACAACCTTGTCGCTATTTCTGCAACTTTGAGCTGCCTGTCTTGCATAATTTCTCCTTTCACAACAGCGATGTTTTCAGGAATGAGCATCTCCAAGGACCGACCTACCTGCACGCTCTTCGTCTTCAATGCTTTCTCGACCCACCCAAAGAAGTTTAGCCCATTCTTTTACGGTAGAATATGAGGGGGATATTTCCCCATATACATCGCCCAATTACTGTATAATTTCATTTGGAGTAAGTTCTTCTTTTGTGAAGAACTTAATAATAGCTCGAAATTCCATTTTGAACGTGTCACAGTCTTCTACACATAGCCTTCTTTATGCATCTATATCTGAACAACTGAACACAGATGCGCGTAAGTTACAGCTGCAATTATTTACTTAAAAGATACGGTATGACACCAGATAAGGGCTTTGTGAAGTCGATAATCCTTTTTGGCAAGGCCGGAAATTTATGGATCTACCCTCGTATTTCTTCTCGCTTAATATACCTGTTCTTACCTGGGACCCGGAATATGATTTTACTGTCTATTCCCCTTCACGGAACACATTTCTAGTCAAAGTCATTCAGCTTGCAGTTCCCAGAATCTGGAACTCCCTTCAGAGATTGTCGGACAATAAAGCAATTTAAACGAGGCTTAAAATGTCATCTCAGCCCTACGAATCACAATAGTTAATCTCTCGCTCTTTCTTTTTCTTTTTCCTTTTTTTCTTCTTATCCTTCCTCCCCCTTGTACTCGAAAATAATTACTGGGGAACAAATGGAATTGTAACGCTATTAACTTTCTAACTAAATTACAATATGTAAACATGTATGTGATATTCTTATGAATCATTAATTTGGCTTTTCAAGTATTTTATATAACTGTATAATGTTCTCTATATTTTTGTTGGTTCTATGCGTGGTAGAGTGGAGGAGAAGGCCTCATGGTCTTTACATTTACCAGGGTAAATAAATAAAAATTACCAAACTTTTTTAAAACTTAAACTTTATCTATAACTTTAAAATGATGACAAATGACAAAAATTGTGTAAAAAATTAATTTCTGTAAGTAGCAGTTAGTGTATACGAATATATGGGTATTGTATAGGATGCAAGGGGAAAAAAATATACCATCCGTATCTGCGCACTAGTAATGAGTTATGGTATTTTCTAAAAGAAGCAAATACAGAGAGTGCCAAAAAATGTATACACACTTCAAGCAAAGAAAAAACTATGTTAACATAACAAAACTGAATCTACACAAACAGAAAATGATGCGTACTAATCATCTTAAACTTTTACAGTTACAACAGTTGCTCAAAATGTCCATCATCGGCGTCGATACACTTCTGAGTACGTTGAACTACTGACTGAACAACGTTTGCGAAAAGTGTCCTTACCGATAGCCGCACATGCCGTTTCAATTTCTTCCCGAAGTGCTGTCAGTGTGGCTGGTTTTCTGCGGTATACAACACCCTTAAGAGTTCTCCATAGGTAGAAGTCCAACGGAGTTAGATCCGGAGAACGGTTCTGTTCTGTACACGCGTCCCCATTGCCTTTGAACTTCAACATTCTTGGTTTTTCAATACCACTTCAAACTTGTTTTCCGCTGTACAAACGATAATCTTGGCTCCAATTTGTTATAGGAACGCTATTGTTGTTGATTTTATTTATTTATGGACGCTCTTTAACATAGGTCATCAGCACCCATTCTATTGAGGGCGTGAAACGGCCGACAAGTTTTGCTCAGAGGCCTCTTCTTTCAGGCTTGAGGTTCTTTTTCGTGCCGTAAATGTAGGATACGGGACCCACGGTTTTACTTCCCTTCCGAAGGAAGCCATACTTAGGATTTTTACGTCCGAAAAAAATCTATCGATCCTGGCCGGGTTTGAACCCGCGATCTTGTGTTTAGAAGGCAAGTATGGTTACCACTACACCACCAGGACTGACTGTAGGAACGCTAGCATAACTAAAGTGAATCACATCTGTTACAGAACATCATACATTAATCTTGGCTTCGTTTGTTCATTATTGATTTACGATAATTTTGACTTTATTTGTTCTTTGTTGATTTACCTGTCTCATAGCAACGCTATCATAATGTATGTGGGTCACATCTGTTTACAGAACATCATACTACACATTACTGTTGTTTTTCGGTCCAACTTTGAAATATATTAAATAGATATCTACTATGAAAGTATGTATACCTTTTTTGGTACTCTCGGTATCTTTTAAGAGAAAATTGTTCCTCTCTGTATTCTGGGTAATAGAATCAAATTAGCTTTACTCACCATTATAAACCAGCTTGTTTTGTAATGTATTAAGTAATTCTATTGCTTTGCGTTAAGATACCGTAAGTAGAGACATCGTGTCATTGTTGAATGTGCAAGACCTGTTATTACTTCAACAATGCCTGTTGAAGTAATAACAGGTTGTTGCCTGTTCACTGGAAATTTGCTTGGCTATCGTTAGAGCTGTGCTTCTATTTCATTTGTTTTTCTTCAGCAGTGATACAACTCGATTATAAAAAGTTAAAGTTCATACCGTTAGCAGTTCAGAAACAGTTTCATGGTCTCCAAGATACAAACCCAAGATTCATAGACAAATTGTGGAAGTATGTGAGATGAGTTAAAAGCTTGATAACGATATAAACATTCCTAAATGGACAGACCATGAGACAGGCGGATGTAATGTTCTTGCGGTTTCTATGGAACAATATTATTAAATTTAACTTTACATTTCATTTTTGTATAATTAAATCCTTTATTATCTAATTATCTAATTTACTTTTTAAATTGTGATTTGTAGCCTTTAGTATGATTGAGATGTGTAATACTGTAGAATATTGTTTCTTTTGTATCTTTTCTTTAATTGTAATATTTAAAATAGCTGTAATGTTCTACTGAAACATTAAAATTTCTAATATGGTGTTTAAAATACAAGGTTAATCCTGGATACCGTGTTTTCAATATTCAACTCAACATTTTATAAAATTAACAAAGTTATCAACATTCCTTTAGTTTAAAATTACTATTCATACTTTTTTATCCAGGCGGCGCCGTGACCGAGTGGTAAGGCTGCTTGCCTGCTAATGAGAAGGCCAGGGTTGGATCCCAGAAGCGGCGTCTGGGCAGGTCTTTTCCGGGATCTCCAGTTTCCTTTGCCACTCATTTCGCCGTTGCTTCATAATCATCTCATTCCATCTTCACCTTCATCATTCCGCCGATTCCCGATGCGTGCATTCCCTCTGTCAGCTTTTCCGGAACTGGCCGACAAGTAGTTGGCATAACTCACTCACTTTTTATTCCTTTTTGTGTTGTTCCGAACACAAAATTTAAACCTCTTCTTTGAGAAAATTCTGGATATGGCAGTGACTCTGATATTTTATAGTGCTGATTTGCACGTATTCGTAACATATCAAACTTTTTATTTGGTAATGTAAATCACAGCGTCCAAAGTAATCCGTTACAACTGGTAATGAACATTCTAAACAAACCCTCACCTTGAAAATATTTCAAATTATACGTTCTGGTTTTCCTATAACACGAAAGATTGTTATGAAGTTTTAGGTCGTTTATAGTCTGTGATAGAATTAGCAAGCAATGCATCTGTGGCACTAAGTTAGAGGCAATAACTTACGTATTTCGAGTTTTCACACTCTTCTTTGTATTCTTGACGAAAGTCCATCACGAAGGTTACTGCTCCATTAAGAAGTCCAATGCAGCATGGAAGACTAGCGTATGGTCATAAAGGTCGAGAAATGCCTCACCACAGCATTTATCATCGTATTGGTGATCAGAACTGGCGTCTAAAGCAGCACGTACGCCCCATATAATAGTCGTAATGTGGCTATAGAAAGCTCTTGCCCGTTCAGCTCTTCCTGGAGGCATTAAAATGATTGCTACTTAATTCTGCTTCACCGTTAGGTTACTAAGTTCACTATGAGCTCATAAAACCTTTACTTTGATCTCTTGTTACTTCACAGCACCTTTAAATCTCTGTATTCTTTTGTTTTCTTTATGTATAGTCGTTATATACTTTCCTTATTTAGCATTTTTTGTAAATTATTTATTTAAAAAAAGAAAGCAAAAACAGAATTTGTGATTTTTATGTTTTACTGACATTTTCCATTTACCGGAGTAAAATTATCATATACGATTGCTTAAATGATTTCATTATAGATTCTTCTAGCAAATAAATTTAAAACACTTGCAGGCGTCTTTAATAATAGCAAGAATTTAACATTAAATAAACCGAAACTTTTTTTTCTGCAGTTATTTGGTTCTAGAACGAATTACTTGCTGTTCAGAAACTCGATACATCTTGGCAATGTCATTAGCAATGCTTAGACATAACTTCTATCAAAGACATCTTTTTTGGAAGTGGAATAAGATTTAAAAAAATTAAGTTCACGGCCGGGAGTCGAACTAAGGATATCATACTTACTAAAGCTATATTTTAACTACAGCGAGATTTTTTCAGTTACGGATCGCCTGAGCACGGTTGCTTGCTGGAGAAAAAAGAACATGGAAGTAGCCGTCATTAAAGTTAGTATTGTTATTTTAGTATTTATATTTCTACTGGTAATAATAAACACTAACCTGTGCTATAAGAGATGTTGAAAAAGATGCCCCTTTGCGGCAACCAATTGTCGGCATCCACGTAGGAAATTCCTGTATTTCATCTTTTTTTCCCTAAAAACGACTGTTTGGAGTACTTTTTGTCATTGAGAAATCCTGTCTCTCGTAAGTTTTTAACAATTTGGCGAACGGTTTCTTTACCTGGAACACGATATTTTCTTGCGAATCACTTCTCTACAACAATCCGTTTTCACATACGAAGGTTTGATGGATTGATTTGTTTTATTTACGGACGCTCTTTAACATCTCAGGTCATCAGCGTCCCATTCTATTCAGGGCCTGAAACGGCCGACAAATTTTGCTCAGAGGCCTCTTCTTTCAGGCTTGAGGTTCTTTTTCGTGCCGTAAATGTACGACACGGGACCACGGCTTTACTTCACTTCCGAAGGAGGCCATACTTAGGGTTTTTAAGCCCTGAAAAAATCCATTGACCCTGGCTGGGTTTGCACCCGCGATCTTGGGTGTAGAAGGCAAGTATGGTTACCACTACACCACCAGGACCGACACATACGAAGGTGGGTCCAGAAGTTTCCAACCTAACTATTTTCTAGGTATGATAAAGACAAAAAATATATTTCACTTTTCATTATAGTTACCCTTTGCTGCAATACACTTCTCAAATCTTTGAATTAATATTTCAAACGCCCCCCACCCCCCGCCAAAATAGTTAGAAGTCTTGTCTGTAAAATGGGTATAAACAGCATCCACTACTTCTTCGTCACACTTAAATTTCCTTCCTCGAAGGTCCTTCTTGAGTTCTGAGGAGAGGAAATAGTCACGGAGCTAGATCTGAGCTGCTGTAGGATGGTCGATCACCTTGAATTCACATTTCTTCACAGCTTCCTTTGCAACAAGAGCTGTGTGCCCAGGTGCGTTGTCGTAAAGAAGGCGCACGCCACCACTCAACTTTCCTCGCCTTTTCTCTTTGATGGAAGCACGTAGTCTGTGCAGTAGGTCACCATAGTACTCCCCATTTAATGTGGTGTTCCCCTCCTTGAAGTCAATGAAGAATATTCCTTCACAGTCCCAAAGTATTGTGGCTATGATCTTCTTGGTTGACTGAGTGGCCTTGGCCTTTATAGGCGGTGCTTCGCCAGGTTTAACCCACTCCGTTGATTCTCTTTTGGACAAGGGGTCACAGTTGAGGACTATAGTTTCACCTGCGGTAGTAATGGTTTGCAGAGCCTCTTTCTCGTAGCCACGGCAGAGCTACAAAAATGTCTGACGACAGATGACTCATTGTTGCTTTTGGACCGAGGAAAGAAGTCTAGGCACCCATATTGCACTAACCTTATTCATGTTTAAATGTTCATGAATAATTGGAAGGACTATTGTTTTAGAAAGGCCCAACTTTGCTGCAATTTCTGTAACTTTGAACCGCCGGTCTTCCATAGTTTCTCCTTCCAAAGAGCGATGTGTTCAAGAGTGAGCACTTCCAAGAGCCGACCTGCACGCTCTTCATCTTCAATGCTTTCTCGACCTATTCGAAAAAGTTTGAGCTATTCTTTTACGGTAGAATATGAGGGGAATGCTTCACCATATACACCGTCCAATCGCTGTTTAATTTCATTTGGAGTAAGTTCTTCTTTTGCGAAGAACTTAATAACAGCTCGATACTCCATTTTGAACATGTCACAATCTTCTACACATAGCCTTCTTTATGCAACTATATCTGAACTGGACACATAGGGGAGCGAAAGTTACAACTGCAATTATTTACTTAACAGATAAGGTATTGCATGAGATAAGGGTTTTGTGAATGCGATAATCTTGTCGGCGAGGCAGGAAACTTATGGACCTACCCTCGTATGAATAAAAAGCACACACAATGTTTTTTAAAACTATATTTAATGTAGTGGCATAAACTGAACGAGTATTGCACAATTTACACACCGCGCGATAAACGAATGCACAATCGTTCGGAAACAAAACCTTCCTCAAACTAATCACAAGCTGCTGCCTTCATATGCATTATATGGCCTTGACTACTCCTCCCAGTACTCAGCCACACTCTGTCAGCCTATAACTTTACCGTATTTGACCTAAAATGCGTTGTACAGTCACAGCGGTAAACTCAGCTGCCAATGAGTTTTAATACTCTGGGGACCTTGAAAATTAGTGTTTACAGAAATTTCATTCCCAAATCTGAGGAAAAAATGGCATGAAAAATCCGCGGGGACTGAAAGAAGTGTATAAACAAAGGCTGTGATCTGTAAATGTGTGTACGGGCTTCTAAATAATGGAATAATGATCCATATATTGTAGACGGGTCATTAAATAGCGACAAGAATTCACAGTTCTTAACAGAAGTTCTTTCATGATTATTAGAAGACATTCTACTGAATATACTGCAGTTTACTTTTCAAATAAGCTAAACAACATGACAAACGTGCTTTGGTAACACAATACAGTACTGTCAAAGTAAAGCAATTCAGCAGATTACAGTAGCTACAATGAATAAAACATTGCCATTACTTTTTTAAATTACACTTCTTTGAGTTTTCACGCTTTCCAGTAAATATCGCTGCTCAGGATTGTGAATGTATCACACATTTCACCACAAGACTTGTAGAAATTAACTTTTGCAAAGAACTCAGACCTAACTAGTTCATAAGGTATCTGTCTAAATGTAGATCACCAAAGGAAATCTTTTCTCTGCCCCAGAACAAGGACAAAGAGAACTTTACCTGTATTGCAATACTGAAAAAATGGCGCCAGTAGTACATCCAACGGTCTTAACTTGCCTAATACCTTGTTCAGTAAACATATTTAATCTTATAAATGATCAGAATGGATTAATATCCCTAAATGATTACACATTTCTAAGATCTCTCAAACAAAAGCTCTCCCCTCCAATTTTTTTACTTGGTTTATTTAAGGACGCTTTTTAATATCTCAGGTCATCAGCGTCCCATTCAAATCTGGGCGTGAAACGGCTGACAAATTTTGCTCAGATGCCTCTCTTTCAGGCTTGAGGTTCTTTATCGTGCCGTAAATGTACGACACGGGACCCAAGGCTTTATTTCCCTTCCGAAGGAAGTCATACTTAAGATTTTTACACTTTAAAAAAACCCATCGATCCTGGCCGGGATCTAACCCGCGATCTTGGGTTTAGGAGGCAAGTATGGTTACCACTACACCACCAGGACCGACTGTGCCCCAAAATGTTATTGTCAAAATCAAATCTTTCCTAAATATTAAAATATTCAGGTATGTGTTGTATCTTCTACAAACAAAAATCATATTCGCTTGTGGGTAAATGGTTAATAGATATCGTCTCTTTTCCATTAAAAAAAGCAATTATAATTTAGATGAGTGGTCCGTTTAGCCTTCAAAGTAACTATATGTGAGTGGACATGGGGACTGAAAATACGTTGCGTTAGTTCCTGACAATCTTAGTTGCATTTTACAGTTTTATGCTACGAAAAAATTTAAAACTACCATTCTTCTTCATAGTTATAGCTAATAAGAGAGCATTAAAATTAACTCCGGAGAAATTTTCCTATTGCCCCGGCGCCCTGAGTCAGATGTTGGCAGTCCTGGTGTCTGCTGTTTTTCATAATCTCTTTATCCCTCAATATCTATGTAGCATCTGCTTCTACTTTGGTTGGATATTTGCTTTAGGATAACGTTGGCTATTTGTCTCTGCTTACTCTCACAGTTAATGCATATATTTTCTTTACTTATTCCCCAGCAGATTTCAGCTTCTGTGCTAGAAGTCTCCCAGTGCAAATATCTCTAAATTAAATGGATATGTTTACACTGTTTACGTGAATCACACGGGCCCATAAGATGCATGCATGCGTATATTTCACGATTAGCAAAGACCAACTCACAAGAATAGTTTGCAGAGTTTTTCTCTTTTAATGAAGCGCTCGACACATCGTATTTATGAATTATTTTGTACGACATCCTGAAGATGTTTGTGTCCTCAGCGAATTGCTTAACCTTTCCATTATGGTGCAATGAACTGCTGTTTACAATTGTAATGTTTTGTTCAGCTATTCAGCATTACAATTTTACTGCGAAAATGCAAGTTACAAATGATACGTTTATCATTAAATATCGTGCTTATGTTTCTCTGTCCTTTATTTAAAAAAAAAGCCTTTTCCTATGATCAGAATATATGTATGTCTTTAGACTTAACTAGCTTTCTAATGTCAGTCATCATAAGTTAGATTTTATGATTTATAATTTAGATTTTATACACTCAAACAAGTATTCACTTCCTACATCAAATCCATTGGATATACTTAATTGATTGTAATCATTTGTTTTAAAATCAAGTTACAGTATCTAAAATTAAACTTTTAGAAACATAAATTTTCACATTAAAAATCTATAAAGGGTGGATTATGTTCATTCGTGTACAAAAGGGCTTGCCGCACAGCCGCCGCCTCATCTACTTCAGGGCAGATGCAAGAACTATGGGATGCATACGGTTAACACACCAAATTGTGGGATAGACAGAGGGTTATGTAACCCTGTCTTAACTCCTCCATTTTGTGTGGATTCTAATAACTTCGCAGTACAGAGTTTAGCCCCATAATGTGACGACTGAATTCTAGCGGAAACCTAGAAGCGCAGATTGGCGTGGTTCAGGCGCCGTGGCCATCTCCAAACTTTAGGTTCCAAATATGAAGCGGTTTGTTGTTATTAAAATTACCTGGGTCTGTTGCCCACGCTTCAAGACAACAGAATCTCAGGGAAATTTGCTCTGTTTTGAGTCCCGCTTAACAAAACAGTAATTAAAACGATGTAACATTTACACTACAGTTTATTGATCGTAACTATGTTTATTGGTCTTTACATTAGTAGCTGTTTCTGAAAATAGCCGAAGTTCGTGTAGTGACGTTGATCTGCATAACGTTACTTTGCGAGGAAAAAGTAATTCATCTGACTTTGATCTTAGGACTGCACCTGTCCTCGCATTTGGGTCACCGGCCCTCTAATCGATATGTAAAACTGCTATCCACACGGCACTAGAAGTGTTGATTTTTATAAACAAACGAGTCATCAGCAATTTAACTCTTAACACAATTAAAGTGTTTTTAGCATCCATAGGCCAAATGCACTATACATGGCAATAGACGGATTATGTACATCGAAGATAAGGGGCGTGGAAGTGTTCGAAGTATCCTGAAAAAGTGTATGGGTGATGTGAAGTGACTAAAAACCAGGTGAACTGCCTCCACATTATCGTGAATAGTCATCAACAAGACAGCCCATGCGGTTCGCAAATGTAATCACGCTATCGGAGATGCTTTAAAATTTCGAAGTATACAGAAAGGTTTAGTTCATTCAAAATTAAATTATGTCATGAGGCGCGAAAATCCACGTCCTGGCGCGATCAAAGTACAATCATATTTACCCTCCACCTGACGCTTGGTTATTAAAAAAAACATAAAGTCTATGTTTCATGTTCATTTTGTTACTTTTGCTATTTCATCATCTTGAAATGCTTTCCTTCTAGGACTGAGTTGTACAACAAAGTTATCACATAAAACCTTACTATCCTGGAACTATACTTTAGAATGAATAGCAATATAAACTCTATTAATTAAACAAAATTATGTATTATAAAATATTTACAATATATATTAGTATTATAACGAAGGCGTGCGAAAAACCCTGTTTCACACTGAAGTGAATGCTGGAACGGATACTTACATTCCATGCTTTTCCCGCTCGCCTTATTCCTTTCATTTCATTTCGTTGGTTCTGTTACAGGATCAAAAGTGCCAGGATGAGGTGGGATGCGCGGTGTGATGGTGGCTTGCACTTTGTAAAAGTTTCTACCGGGGTACTCCTTGGATTGAGGGTTCTACCGGCAAGGGACCCCCGCCCGTGAATTCTAGCCGTCCGGTGTCTCCCTCAATTCATCCCTTCCTCCCAGAGTTTCCCCTTTGAGGCAAAGCTCACGTCCCGAAGTATCATTCTCCATTCCTAGCAGTCTAGTCCTACAGTGTAGGAGCAAAAGTTGGAGAAACTTCAACTGGCTTATACTGTCTGCTTTATTTTGAGCGTTGATTTAAGAAATGGTTCTGCAACATAAAGTACAAAAAACATCCAGTAAGTAAGTTTCCCTATTGCAGGAAAAATGTTATATTCGCTTTTATATTTTGAAAATGAAAAGTCATTAATATTCTGCCAATCCAAAGCTATTTCTTCCCACAATAAATATACTTTTCCGGGAAATTTCGGTATCGTAGCACCAATTTTTCTATACCTTGTCTGTACCATGCCGTGTTCTATTTGCACTGCTATTTTCAATCACCATTTAAAACCTATAGCCTATGAAATGCTTTTTGTGTTCGGTATATACCCGTACAAAACCAGGGGAATTAAGTGGATAGCAGAACATTTCCCATTTGAAGTTCCTAAGCTAATCATGCGTTCTTCCCAAAGAGTGTGGGTGAGCGTTATCACGCAGTAGCAGAACTTTGCGTTGTTCGTCATGCACGTTTTCACATCCTTTCTGGAACCACGCACACATATGTCGAAACCATCTGAGTGCTCATAAACACAGAGGATAATTTAAATACTCCAGGCAGTCTAGTGCTTTGCTGGAAAAAACATATGACTGCAAGCAATTCACAATCGTGCACTTTTGTACTGGCAGTTTTATGATATCCGATTAACTTGGGGCATAGTAACACTCGCCATTTAATGAAATTGCTTCAGGGCTGCCAAAGTTCCTAATGAAATTTCTTATTGTTGCTATTTGAAAGTGTATAGACCCTCATATCTTAATATTAAAAATTGAAATTTAATTTAAAGCATTTTATTGTGTTTCGCCAGAAATCAACATGGTTGCTAGTTTAATAATATATTTATAGTACATAAATATATAAGATTTCGGGATCTAAAGAGTCCAGTAGTTTCTCAGATTCACTTAACATAATATTATTTTACATTCTAATTCTATAAGAAATGCGAGATTTTGTAGCACGCTCTAATGATTCCTTTGTCAATATCAGATGCGAGAGAATGATGTTTGTTCAGGAAGAGATAGCAATTTGTTAAAATATAAACAGTTGCGACTCAAGAACAAATTATAATATGTATATATGTACTCAATAGCTAAGAGTGACTTTAGTATAAGGTGGAACGGTTATTATTGTTGGGGGAGGGTTAATATCGAAAGATATTAATTTTATTTATTTAGTCAGTGATTAGATGTTACTCTTGCCTTGCCTCTGCTCTTGAAGTCGATGTTTCCTATCTCTCTGGTTCCAATGCAGAGGATAGGAATCTCAGGGGAAAATGGACTGCTTTTGATGACGTTAATGTCATTAGGGAGGGAAGCGGATTCTTCGTTGGAATAATACAAACTTCGGCTCGATTTGGACTTTTGATTTATTTGACAATTGAAGGATTTAGGAACATTCTGTGCGTCTGCCGTGTGGTTATAATTCTGGTACTGTATAATTTACCCTCGGGCCTTTATTCGTGGATCTATGGATACAGTTTACTCACTTTAACTTTGACCCTTCAGTCATAACTTCACACAATTTTGTAATCCGACAGTCACCTATAACTTCACGTTAACACTTTATAAGAACTTTACCGTAAACACTCTATGGTAATATTAAATGGACTGCTATGATCTTAGCGATAACTCGACGTTACTCTTACTGTCACACTACTGACTCTCTACGGTTACTCTTACACTTCTGACTGACCGTGACTGAGCGACTGCTGATTCCTCTGTTCCTGCCTAACTTACTTCTTATATTTGATATTAAATCCACTATGTGAATTCGCTCCGCCCCTCGCGAAAATTTATTTCCTATACATATTATTGAACTTGGTTCACTCCTCGTTCCTACTAGACCAGAATAAATATCGTTTATGTCACGTGCTCGCTTCTATTCGTTAGGTTTTGAAATATATTTATTGGTTGAACCAGCTCACTTACTTTCTAAAATAAATATTCCCACGCGGCAACTTTTGAATGTGACAAATTCCATTATACTCTTTTAATTTTACCATAGATTCACATACTAAAGATTTGCGATAAGGCACGTTGGTCATATTAGGGGCATTCCTTTGAAACTGTCGGAAATAGTTAAAATCTTGAATTCTTGTAAGACACGTGTTTCTGCATGCGGTGTTTCTTTTGATGACAAGTACTGTTGCCGATTGAACCGATATTTCTTGATTTTCCATGTCGAGAAAATAAAAAAATTTGCGGTCTGATGTCGGCAACCCCTTATGGATGGCTAGCAATGGAAGGAAGGGGTCGACCCTTTTTAACAAAAGAAGAGAACCTTTAGAGGTCAATCGTATTGTCCTAAGACTTTCTACAGGCAGCAGAAGGTCAGCATAACAAAGATATATTATCAATCATAGTATTACAGAAAGATAATTTGAATATTATTAATTAGTCAAAAAGATATATTTATATACACACACTAACAATTATAATATTAAAACCCTGATTATAATTGTAATATTGGTACCTTTGATTATTGTGTCACTCTTGATCTTGTTAAACAATGCCTTAAATTAAATGGCATGTAAAAATTAATTATGCTAAATATGCCGTGAAAATGATTCTCTAATGTTATCATAACAATTTTTCGTGTTCAAATTATGACATTGTGACTGTAATTATGTAAGTGATAATCAAATTAAATTATTAATATATTTTAAACAAAAATCCATGTTCCATAACTGATCTTCTTAAAACTGTTTATATATAAGGTTAATTCTAAGGTCCTTTTCTGTGAAAATACATCAATCATCACCGAAATGTATTTGTTTACGTTTTACTCACACACACACACACACACACACACACACACACATATATATATATATATATATATATATATATATATATATATAATTCTTTCTTGAATTTTAACGGTTCGTGTTTTATTAAATTTCTATTGCTTCCTGGCAAGACACCATGATCTCACATCTGTAGAAATGACGAGAAAAAAAATTATAAATGAAGAGATACCAACCTATTAATGGGTTCCTTGTAAATTAAAACATGATTAACAAAATATAACAATGAATGGAAAAAATAATAATCAATAGTAAATAGTATTAACTGTTATAATAAAATAAACATTATTTAATATTGCCACAATACAACCAAAAGTAGCTAAATATTATATTTTAAATTGATATTGCCTGCATCCCGTTTGTTCTGTCGGGTTACAGGTTCTATACAATATCTCAGAATAAGGTAGACTTAATCAACTAGGCTGAATCCAGGCTAACCTATAACAGTAACAAAAGCTACATATAAGAATCCCCCCTTCACTATTCTCTGATTGTGATTTGAAAAATAAACAAAATATAAATGAAATCGGTATCTTAATTTTTTAAAAAATAAAAAATGAACACACTAACTTTGGATAGTTTCATTCTTACAGCCTTAATGGAAGCTTTGCCTCTGCACCTAGTCCTATTCTATTTATCCTTAGCCATATTTATTTAATTTACTAATTTCTGTTATTTTTAAGGACACTAGTTTCTTGTTTAAAGAAGATATTAAATTTTATTTTATCCTACGCTTATACATTTAAATTATATGACCACCGTCTTTCCTTTATATTCGATAATACTTAAACCCTGTAGAGTTTCATTTGTTTCTGTGGAGCAGTCCCTTTCTATGAATCACTGAGCCATCTTTAATTACACACAGAATACCTCTGCTCATATTTTATGTGTAGCAACTAGGTAAATAGTAATTTCTTTTCTTTGTTATATGGGCTTAAGACGGCACAGAATGCAGACAATGAAATTCAATAATGTTATTGCTCATATACTGCATTCTATCATACTTCCTATTCTCACCATTGGAGCTGCGACTTGAAGTGAGTGCTGACAAATCGATAGCCTAGTTTCACCTATTCCGGTGATGATAAGTGCTGTGGCCACATTTCAAAGCACTAACGGCTACTGGCGGTCGGGTTGCCTCGACTCTTGTTTCCGTTTCGGGTATCAAGGCTGTCAGAACTTCCGAGATAATGCTTGTTTCATTGTCAGAGATGGTCACATCTATTTTACCTTAGGTAAATGCTGCATTTCTTCAGTAGTATCCATTTTTCATCATCTTTCGAGTACTCTTGTGGATGTTTTGACAGCGGATGAAATTCAAACTCTCACGCTTCAGGTGGTAGTTTCTTTAACTGCAGTATAACAGCTGTTACCGCAGAAAAATAGAAGGAATTGTAAATAAATATAAGCATTTGTGAGTTTTCAGACTAACAGAACTTGCCTCCTACACCCAAAACGCGGGTTCGAACCCGGCCAGGATCGATGGATTTTTTCGGGCGTAAAAATCCTAAGTATGGCTTCCTTCGGAAGGGAAGTAAAGCCGTGGGTCCCGTGTCGTACATTTACGGCACGAAAAAGAACCTCAAGTCTGAAAGAGAGGCCTCTGAGCAAAATTTGTCGGCCGTTTCACGCCCTGAGTTGAATGGGACGCTGATGACCTGAGATGTTAAAGAGCGTCCGTAAATAAATAAAATCAAAATCAGACTAACAGAAGAGGGCAGAGGAATATTGATGAACACAAGTGTAATATTATTAAACGAGCACAAGTAAAAATTACTGTGTACATTAATTATTTAGTAAAAGTTGAAGTGGCGAACTGAGTGGTTGTTGCTGAGTAAATGGTCCATGAGCATCATTGCAAACATTTTCCTCCGAATTGAAGCGAACTGCAGAGGACTGCCACAAAGACTACACACTACGGTTGATTTTTTTTCTTTAATAGAGCTTACCACGTCCACAGATTCCTATGCAGGGCATTTTTTTTTAACCTAGGTTAAATTTTTTGAATCAAATATATGAAAATAAATACTTCTGTAGAGTGTGTCTGCCATGAAGAAGCTCAATGAAAGTAAAATTTAAAAATACCTCTTCGGAATACATGCAGGTTGTCAAGGTGTTCATGTAGAGTCACACACAGGAAGGCAAAACGGAAGGCAATATTTCAGAACAAGGAAAGATAAAAAAAAAAAAAAAAAAACCTCCATGAGTAGTGTAAAGGTACAGTGAACTATAAAGTTCAACGTTTAAATAAAGAAAAACACATACATTAATATAACATTTCGAGCTAATTGCTCTCTTTCAAGTAGAAACACACGTCAAGCAGAAAGCAAAAAGAAATAAGTTTGGAAACTTTAAAAAACCAAATATTTCATTGACAATCTTGTCAAGTGCATAGGTGCACATCAAACGTAATACTATTCATGTAGAGGATAAAACACTAATTTAAAATAAACTAAAATGAATAATAAAGTTAATTTAAAACCAGAGAGTGCTTCCACCTTTTAGATTCTACATATGAAGAGCTTAACCGGCCAGAAATATATTTTTATTGTGTTTGGTGTGTGTATTTTTTAACCACCTCCTTGGTCTAGTGGTTATCGTTGCTGAATTGGGGGTTCCGGGACCGATTCCCGGTTATACTTAGGAATTTTTCTAAGTTTCGGAGATCTGGAACGGAGTCCACCTAGCTTCACGAGGACAATTGGGAAGGTGCCTGATAGAGAGGTGGCGATCTTCGATCCGAAAGCCACGTGATAGGCATCCGGCGGAGTGCCAGCATGCTGAACACATGCCCTCCTGCAATACTGCTCTCTATCACTGAAGTCGTAAGACGGAGGTAGAAGAAGCAGAGGTCACCGCGGCAGACTATGGCTTATCCCGGGCTGTAGCCCCAAACGAGAAGAAGTAGTTGTGTTTTTTTTTTATTTTGCTACTACCAGAACGCCTCACAGTGAGTCCAAATGGACTCACAAGGCATACTTTTAATTTGCGACTTCCTGCAATTTAAATTTAATTCCCAGTATGTAAGCCAAATGCTGTTAAAGTTCCTGTTCTACTTCTTTCGCTTCTTCGTTTGTAGGGCTTACACCGCTGGAATTTACCCGGCTGTCTGGGCCACTCTCCTAGTATTTGGATTGAATTGAATTGTTAGGATTACATGGGCATATTTTGGTATTTTAACCTTGCTCAAAGGTTGGCCGTGTGTGACACGTTCCCAATGGAGGCACTTTCGGAAGGAAGAGATGAGGCTGGGAAACATAGGTAGGTCAGGAACTGCGTGAGATGAGGCACGAGCGTAGATGAGGTCCTTAATATCGTTTGCACATAGAACAACCCTAATCTACAGGATCCACGACTTAAAGTCCTTCCCGCAGGACTTACGTCCAGCCGGATTTTAGCTCACAAACCGGGTTACACCTGGACCATCGAGAGGGTAACAAAATAGTTTCCCAATAAAGATAAAAATTTCAAATTAATAAGACTAATGTCCAGTCCTACAGGATCATCGGCAAGTGCCTCCGTACTCGGGGATATGCACCGCACAGGATTGGTCTCTTACATTTCTTTCTTTGTTTCTTTGTTTCTGTGTTTCTTTCTTTCTTCTTTCTTTCTTTCTTTCTTCCTTCCTTCCTTTCTTTCTTTCTTTCTTCCTTCCTTCCTTCCTTCCTTCCTTCCTTCCTTCCTTCCTTCCTTCCTTCCTTTCTTTCTTTCTTTCTTTCTTTCTTTCTTTCTTTCTTCCTTCCTTCCTTTCTTTCTTTCTTTCTTTCTTTCTTTCTTTCTTCCTTCCTTCCTTCCTTTCTTTCTTTCTTCCTTCCTTCCTTCCTTCCTTCCTTCCTTCCTTTCTTTCTTTCTTTCTTTCTTTCTTCCTTCCTTCCTTCCTTTCTTTCTTTCTTTCTTTCTTTCTTTCTTCCTTCCTTCCTTCCTTCCTTTCTTTCTTTCTTCCTTCCTTTCTTTCTTTCTTCCTTCCTTCCTTCCTTCCTTTCTTTCTTTCTTTCTTTCTTCCTTCCTTCCTTCCTTTCTTCCTTCCTTCCTTCCTTCCTTCCTTTCTTTCTTTCTTTCTTCCTTCCTTTCTTCCTTTCTTTCTTTCTTTCTTTCTTTCTTTCTTTCTTCCTTCCTTTCTTTCTTTCTTTCTTTATTTATTTTCTTGGAAACCGGTTTTTAGCAAGTAATGCGCCCACCGTTGCTAAGGTTTGGGCTTGGAGCGTGTATTTGCCTTGGTGGTTAAGAGAACACGATAACTATGAGCTCGGCGCGAGGTCAGTGTGACATCCGAACGAAATCTCGGCTACACAATGGCTGCGGAATGACTTATCGATGACCCTTTATATTAGGACATTGGATGGGAATGGTAGGCACAGATAAGGTCTTTTTCGGCGCTTCAGCTGTGGCAAAGCTGTGTCGTTTGTGCCTAATCCTAGTGGTAGCACCTCCGGGAGGAAGATGCTTGGTGAGAGAGACTCGGGCAGTAAGGCACACGACATAGATGGTATACCTAGTATTGCTTTTAAATATAAAACTGCCTCCAAGGAATTCGAGCCTCTCAGAAGAGCCTCTTCCACACCAGATGCAAAAGGCATCGGCGTAAGTCACCGCAACACAGCACAGAGCAACAGCTCACATCGCCTGCAACAGAGCCCAGCATTCGTCTAAGCGAACAGGAGTAACCTCGAAAAACCGAATATTAGGATACATTTCCGCTACCAATGTCTAAATCGCCCTATCGCTTTCGTCAGCTTCTTCATTCTCGACAACGTCTTGTAAACTTATTGAAACAGATTTTTAACATTGCATTGCATTCCAAATTGAATCCCGGAGTATCTAAACTTTAAATATTTAGAGCCACCACAGTATTTACGGAGAATTCTATGTTGCGCTTGCTTTGCTCCCAAACATGGATTGAGAGTGCTTTGTTTACCGCAACCCTGGCTGTACACTTACGTTTTTGTCAAACCGATCTGACGAAGTTTTAATTCTTTATTTCATATATTAGACTAAATATGCTCGGCTTGACTACAAAGTGCTTGGAAACGATAGGTAATTTAAAATTCAATGTAGGAAAACAGTTAAGACGATTTGAATTAAGGCGTTTTCAGTATGTGAAGAGAATATATCAGCATCTCGAAGCTCTATATTTTGTCTAGGCGCATGCAATAGTTCAAAAGGCACATTCTTAGCAATTAAGTAAAAAATGCAAACCCAGAAACTACTTAAATGTGTATTACAGATGAGGTTACTGGTTGAGATAAAGTTGTGCTCCTATGAATTAAGTCATATAAAATATTATAGTGACTTTGAATTATTATTATTATTATTATTATTATTATTATTATTATTATTATTATTATTATTATTATTATTAGGGTTTGCATGGTATGTCTCTGCGCGCGTCTTACAGCCATTAGCCATCATCATCATCACCAGTCACATCAAGTTCTCCATGGCAGATGTGCGCTGAAAGTCGAGCGGTAAAAAGCAGGTGACTAGCAATGAGGACTACCGAAGTTCGAATCCTACCCTAAAGTCAAATGTTTTATTTGTTAATTTTTGTCAGTTAAAATAAAGTTTAGTATTCCCTTGACATTATAACTTCCGCTTGCAAAAATTTATGTTAATGTTTAGGCTTTTGTCCTCCACACCCCCAAAAATGTTTATTTAAAAACAAATAGAAAATTAACTAATTATTTTTAAAATAAATAAGGGCAATTTATATATTCTTTTTAATGTTTCATTTGTAGTGCGATAATGATTAGCACCAGTTGCTAATCATTATCGATTACCTCCAATGCAGTGGGATTGGTGTTCGCTAGTATTTTAAATAGCGAAACGTTAGAATGCTATAGTGTAGTGTAATTTTGAGATGGGATTTGGTACCACGCTGTGATGACAATGTATGACGTGATAAACTGGTAATAATGCGACATGTTAACTTATTCCGACAATGAGAAGTAATGTGTAATGTTGCACCTCCTTTCCCACTAACCGCCAGGGTGGCCGAGGTCGTTAAGGCGCGGACTCGTGAGCGGGAGTTCTGGGGTTCGTGTCCTCCCTGACTGATATTTTACAGGTTTTCCTCTGTCCTCACAAATGGCAAATGCCGGGGAGGTACCCTAAACTTAGGCCTTAAAAAAAGTCTTTCCCAATATATCATTTCTTCGCATGTATCATCAGTGTCCATCATCTGTGGTGCCTCAGTAATAAAAACGGGTGTTAAACACTATTAAAACATTTCTTTCCCACTACAACTTCGGGAACAACTGCGTTGTCTCTCTGGTTCCCGGTAGATTCTGTTATTTTGTTAGCTGGATATTTTCACATTAATTATCTGGGGCGAAATGATTCAAGAATGAAACTAATTAAAATCACATCGGTTGCCGAATAATATGCGAGATTTATTGTTGTCCTCGATAAATATAATTGTTGTAATGTAACACTATGTAGAACGAATCGCGAGACAGACGTGATTGTGTATGAATATCTCCTCTAGCAAAACTAGTAATCAAGACGATGTTTCTAAGTCTGTTGAAAAGTATAACAATATTCAATTTTAGTTTAACTTTACGACTCTCACGTATTATTTCCCTAATACTTTCACGCAGTTTCAAGACGTGTTATATTTCAATTTAATTATACTCTCGTTCTAATTCAAATGATGCAATTATGCCTTAACTGAACTCGAACTCGCGTCTTCCAATAATGGACGACAGATTTCCTACTACTGATTACGCGAACTGCTTTCCACGGAGATGCTTAACTGAGTGTATTAATCTAGCATTGATGTTTGGTACATCTGCGGGTCTCGCGTTTCGTTCCAGACAGCATTATTATGTTAAGTTATTAGGAACTTGCCATTTATCAATTTTCTTAACTGTATGCTGCTTCTAACTCTGATAGGTCTATTCATACTTTTTAATGTTGTGTGTGTGTATCCTGAAAAAAAATCGTTACGTCTAAACTTCAGTGTATGTACATACACACCAAAAACAGTACACATTGTAGGAAAACGTATGATTTAAAACATGTGAAAATAAGCCTATGAATCCAATATATTTAAATGAATATTAATTATGGGCTCCTGGAGTTTGAATCGTAGATTTTACATTTCAATTTTAGAAAATGTGTTAATGTGGCAATTATTTTATAAAAGAAATTATTAATTCACGTTTATGTGATTGAGCATAAATGAATTAAAATTATGTATTATTGCCGTATGTTAAAAATAATTTTACTTACAAAAACTAAGAAATAAGACCATCGTAACGAGAATTTGAAAATAGAAACTTCTTATTACTAGACCGTGTGGTTTTGTCCGCTCAGCTATCAGAGTGCACGGTCCAACCAAACGCATTTTCTGTTTATGGCTAACTTGAACATGAACTGAAGGCGGCATTAAAACGTATATTATGAGCCCAGCGAATGCTTTCCATGTTTGTTTTTTTTTTTTTGTGTCTAAACAATCGTCGGTTTTTGTAGGTATGTGATATGCTACGTAAGCTGCTAGTCTGAGAAATCCTGAGTAGGGCAGAGAGCAAGAGGGTAAACTTTGTTTCGTCCAGATGATTGACTGTTCTCTCCCCTGCAACCTGAGTGCATGAAGACAGCTTTCAGTGCTTTATAAATTTCATTTCTCTTGCTATTGCTGTTCCATTCCCTCCCTTCCTGAAGGTTCCTCAGCTCAGTATGGAACAGAATGCTTTTGGTATCTTAAAATTATGTGAAGTATATTTAAAATATAACGCTTTTGAGTTAAAAGCTTTCATTTCGCAATAATCATTTACAATAAAATGTTGCATTTTTCCCTTGCATATTTAAATTGTTTAAGCAGAAAACAATTCAATTATCAAACTATATTTCCTCTCAGATTTTATCATTGAGCTATGTGTTTAGATAGTGAAGTTAATGAATAAAACTTCGAATATTTAATTATTTACATCTATCAGAGAACCTGGGACAACCACTGCTGGTTAATCACGATCCTATTTCATATTCCTAAAATTCAACCAGTTCAGGCTACACCTCCTTTGGCAAATAACTGACGAAGTATTTACCTTTATTCATGAAATGCCAACAATGATGTTGCGGCTCTCTGTTCATTTCAAATGAAACGTGTAATTAAACGATTTTTTTTGATTTGTTTATTTAAGGACGCTCTTTAACATCTCAGGTCATCAGCGTCCCATTCTATTCAGGGCGTGAAACGGCCGACAAATTTTGCTCAGAGGCCTCTTTTTTCTGGCTTGAGGTTCTTTTTCGTGACGTAAATGTACGACACGGGACCCACGGCTTTACTTCCCTTCCGAAGGAAGCTGTACTTAGAATTTTTACGCCCGAAAAAATCCATCGGTCCTGGCCAGGTTCGAACCCGCGACCTTGGGTGTAGAAGGCAAGTATGGTTACCACTACACCACCAGGACCGACATAATTAAACGAGGAATCATAATAGTAACAAACCTGCTTAGAGAGCAAACAGGAGATATGCAATAAGCTGTTCACAATTTTTATGCATGCACATTGTTTTCTCATGAGATGGAACAACATGTATAACTTTGTATGTAACAGGATAGGTTTATAAGTTTCCGGCCTAACCATTTTCTAGGTATGATAAAGGCAAAAACTATATTTCGCTTTTTATTATAGTTACCCTTTTTGCAATAAACTTCTCACATCTTTGAATTAACATTTCAATCTCCCCCCCCCCCCGCAAATAGTCAGAAGTCTTGCCTGCAAAATGGGCATAAACAACATCCATCACTTCTTCGTCACACTTAAATTACCTTCCTCGAAAGTCCTTCTTCAGTTTTAAGAAGAGGAAATAGTCACTGGGAGCTAGATCTGGGGTATAGGGTTGATAGCCGATCTCCTTGAAACCACATTTCTCCACAGCTTCCTTTGCAACAAGAGGTGTTTGCACAGGCGCGTTTGTCATGAAGAAGGCGCACGCCACACTCACTTTCCTCGTCTTTTCTCTTTGATGGAAGCACGTAGTTTGTGCAGTAAGCCAGCATAGTACTCCCCGTTTACTGTGGTGTTCTTCTCCTTGAAGTCAATGAAGAGTATTCCTTCACAGTTCCGAAAGATTGTGGCCATTATTATCTTAGTTGACTGATTGACCTTGGTCTTTAGAGGCTGTGCTTCGCCAGATTTACGCCATTCTATTGATTCTCTTTTGGACAAGGGATCATAGTAAAGGGCCAAAGTTTCATCTCCTGTAACAATGGGTTGCAGAACTTCTCTCTCGTTGCCATGGCAGAGCTCCAAAATGCCTGGCAATAGATAACTCGTTACTGCTTTTGGACTGGAGAAAGAAGTCTAAGCACCCATCTTGCACTAACCTTATCCGTGTTTAAATATTGATGAATCATTCTAAGGACTGTTTTAGAAAGACCCAACCTCGCTGCTATTTCTGTAACTTTGAGTCACCAGTTTTCCGTAATTTCTCCTTCCATAAGAGCGATGTTTTCAGGAGTGAACACCTCCTAGGGCCGACCTGCACGCTCTTCGTCTTCAATGCTTTCTCGCCCCATTGAAAAAGTTTGGTCTATTCTTTTACGACAGAATATGAGGGGGATGCTTCCCCATATACACCGTCCAATCACTGTTAAATTTCATTTGGATTAAGTCCTTCTTTTGTGAAGAACGTAATAACAACTTGAAACTCCATTTTGAGCATGTTGTACACATAGCCTTCTTTATGCTACTATATCTGAACAACTGAACACAGCGGAATGGAAGTTACAGCTGCAAATATTTACTTAACAGATAAGGTATGGCATCAGATAAAGTTTTTGTGAAGACTACAATCCTTATCGGCGAGACCGAAAACTTCTGGACCTACCCTAGTAAATTCCTCGCGCTTAATGGTGTTGAAACGTTGTACAGCATTGGGGATTAAACATACGAGATTTGCTATTTTTTGACTTTTATATATTACCTCATGTTGATAGGAATAATCATGCTTTTGTACTCGTGTAACTTAACCTTCAGCTGTGACTCGTCATCCAGCGCGAGTAACTCGTATATTGGTATCTTTTATCTATACATCATTATTGAGCGCTTAAGCAAAAATAAACGTAACACAACAATAAATTTGTCAATTTTGGGGTTAATTTTATTAAGTTCCTAGCAGAAAACATTACATTTTTTTTTCATTAAATAACAGAGAACACATGTTTATAGTTTTACATTTTAACAAGTATGACTTCCTTCGGAAGGGAAGTAAAGCCGTGGGTCCCGTGTCGTACATTTACGGCACGATAAAGAGCCTCAAGCCTGAAAAAAAGACGCCTCTGTGCAAAATTTGTCGGCCGTTTCACGCCCTAAATAGAATGGGGTGCTGATGACCCCCGATGTTAAAGAGCGTCCTCCTTAAATAAAAAAATAAAAACATTTTAACAAAGAATATAAATCAACATAGTTCAATAATTTTTCATATTAATCATACAGTACAAAAGGAAATACATTTTTTTAAGAGAATGAGGGCAAGCAGATAGTGTAACATATTTCAACGAGAGCATTATATAAATATACGGCCTAAGAAAGTAAATGTATTCATTTCTAGCGTGAATAAAAATAGTCATATGCATGCTTTACTTTTAGGATTTATTATAATGATTAAATTATTGTTTTCTAATAATTATTATATACCCAAAAAGTGAAGATCCTGAATTTAAATATTTTATATCCATAGTAGTGCGTGTGCTTATTTAAGTACAATAAAGGCGAAACAAAAGTCTCTGTAGTGGCAGAGAAAATGTAAACTGGCCATAAGAAGGAACTTGATTCTTAATTTCAATCATTATTTACCTGTCAGATACACATCCCTTGCATGTTCAGGACAAACCCAATTATTACGATTGTTTTTGTTCTCACCACATAGACTGAGCTGTTTGCTCTATTTGTAGCATCTTCCCTGTCCTCTTTATCAGAACATTCTTGTTCTTACCCAGAAACGTGTTACACTATAGGTTTGGGTCGCCTTCACTCTCACTATCTTCCGTTCTTTTCTTTCTCTTCGATTTCTTTCAGTCATTGCAGTCACCTCTTTGATCATAGATGATCGAAACATAGCACCAAAGAAATAACCACAAACTACAGTCGTACCAATTTGCAGTACCTTTAACTAACATGACTTTCAAAACAATGAAGAAGTAGCCTCGCGTACGACAAGCCATGCAGATCAAGAGGCATGAAGTATCATGTGTGACAATGTCCTAGCAGGATCAAGGCTCATTTTAACTGCAGTATACTGAAAAGTTCACCATGTTGACAATTATAAGTAGAAATACAATAGTTCAATAAGCTTTATGTCTTTTACTTCATCAATATTGACCTTTAAGACTTGTTTTCACATCAAGAGCATATCTCTTGCCACCTAGTTTGCAGACGGCCAACTTATAGTTTAATAAGATTTGTATGTGTTTGTCTATTAAGACGCATCCAAGGAATATGTTCATACCAATTAACCTGTAAATTGATTATTATTTCTACTGGGTTGAATTACACTCAGATCGTTCCTGGATCGGTCCTGATAGTGTAGTAGAAATCATATTTGCCACCTTAGTCCAAGATCGCAGGTGCAATCCCGGCCAGGACCGATGGATTTTTTCGGACAAAAAAATCTTAAGTATGGCTTCCTTCGGAATGGAAGTAAAGCCGTGGGTCCCGTACGATAAAGAACCTCAAGTCTGAAAAAGAGGCCGCTAAGCAAAATTTGTCGGCCGTTCGCCCTGAATTGAATGGGAGGCTAATGACCTGAGATGTTAAAGAGCGTCCGTAAATTAAAAAAAAAAAAAAAAAAGTTCCTGATATTCATCTCCATTTAGCCAATAGGATCATTACCGCCGCACCGCCACGGGTGGCCAAGGAATTAAGGCGGACTCGTGAGGGGGAGGTCTGGGTTTCGAATCCCGCCAGGACCGTCCTCCCTAATTGAGGTTTTCCCCTGGTTTTCTTCAGTCCTCATAAATGGCAAATGCCGGGGAGATACCCTAAACTTAAGCCTGGAACGTTTTCTTCCTTAAAAATAACTCCTTTCCCAATATATCATTTCACCTCATGTATCATCACACTCCATCGCCTGTGGTACCTCAGTAGTAAAAACCGGTGTTAAACACTATTCATTCATTCGTTTTCATTCACTCCCGCCACTGAACTTCGTTGCTGCTGTTTAAATTATTTTCCTCTTCGTTAATATTAACATTGCCATTATTTCGTAAATTTTCAGTTGAGTAGTTTTAAGGGCTTTATTTTTTTTTATCATTTTACATATTGTACCACATAGCATATAACTTATTTAACTTTACTTTACTTTCCGGCAATAAGATGCATTATAATCTAAGAAATTAAAATTACTCATTTGTTCTAATTTGATTATCGTCAATTTTTCCATTGCTTTAATCTTTATACCACAGATTTTCATATTATATATACTTACTGTATCGTTTAGTAATAAGGAGCGATTTGCAAAGTATTTTTTTATTGATGAAAATAGCCCAATAGCAAATAGAATAATGCACTTTTATATTTAAATTTTCTATTAGGTTCAATGTTATTAAACGCGTATTTACATAAAATTAATTATAATGATATATATATATATATATATATATATATACTGGGATATACAAGATTTAAAGTATATTGGAGAATAAACGGCTCATTTCAGAGACTATTTAATATGCTTTTGAAATACTAAAGTTGATTATCACATTATACCAGAGCTATTCATAGTTACTTCTATTTTAATATAATGGGCGCAGTAATCATCGTAGCAACGCCCTGTTTACACGTTGTGTAGCTTGATTATTACGCTTCCAGCAGTGGTAGAGGGCTACCGGGCTTCCAAAATATGTCCTCACAACTGACATGAGTTGTGTCTCGGCCAAGTTCGGCTCCCCTCCCTACTCACGGCCTGCCCTTAAACCTCCGAGCAGTCACCAGCCTACATTCATTCGCGAAGATGGCAATACACCTGATTTTAGAGAAAAGTATTTTTGTGTGTAAAAATTATACATACGAATCAGTTAGTCGCGTTCGCGAGGAATTTATTTGAAATTTTTCCGGCAAATGCCTCCTTCCAGAGTTGCAATTCACGATCTTTCGAATAGATTTGATATTACTTGTTCAATGCAAAACAAGAAACGAACACGAAGGCGTACAGTTTTAACAGAAGACGAATTAGACGAAATTGGCACAACTTTTGAACATTCACCAACAAAATTACTACCGTAAGTAGCATATTCATTGTCTTCTGCACACACAACAACAAAATTGTTAAAGTTCAAACCATACGGTGTGCATATGTCCCTTGTCTACGACAAGGTGATCCCGTAACAGGTGTGTGTTATTGTGAGTGGTCTCTTTCATCAGTGAGAGGAGGGTTAATCGATCCACCGCTTGTGTTCTTTACAGACGAGGCGTGGGTTCTACCAAAATGTCGAGTGAATACTCACAAAACTCGCTATTGGTGTTCTGCAACAATAAACCCTTCTTTATGATCGGTAAATAGAAAATTGGAGTGCAATTAGCGCAAGATGCATAATTGGTCCGATTTTTTACGAGCAGGTGGTAAATGGAGAAGAGATACCGAAATGACAATCTGACTCCATTTTTATCAGTGACAGGAGAAGAGAAATCTTATGGATGCTTTCAACCTGATTGTGCCACTGCTCATACAGCAGGGAAATGCACGGGTAAAATTAGGGAAGAATTTGAAGATAGAGTGATTAGTGTGGTGTGTGGGCCATCGCTCCACAGACCTACAATCTGTGATATTTATTTGCGGGGTAGCCTAAGGACTAAGTGTACAAAACAAATCCTTGCACATAGGAAGAACCCAAGGAATACAATGAAATCAGAAACATTGCCGTGATAAACTTGTCAATCTAAAGGAGTTTAGCCGGTACAATGTCTATTTAGTTGAGAGGACAACCCTATCATCATTTGCTATAAGATTTTAAGCACCGAAGTCAGAGTACTGGGGCAGGCGGCTTTGGCATGTCCAGCTGTCGAGACGCAAAATTCCATGCGAGCGATAAGGACATATTCTGGATACCCTGTATTACATAGTGTTCAAAATATGTACTGCAATGGGGCATTCCGCAGCGAGTAGATACACTCTAAGATAAGATTTCTTTTGGTAAACGACTATAAAACAGCTGAAAACTATCGTCATCTCTGTGAAGTTTACGGAAGGTTAAAGAAAATCGACGATTCACCATTTTGGAGCTTTCTGATCTATAGGTCTGCCGTATTCTGTTTTTCAAAGTGATTACTGAAGATTTACCCTGGACTATCGGAAATTTTGTTCCCTATGGGTTTCACATGCTGCGGGGTTTTTTGATTACAGCACATAGTTTGAGCGCACGCAGTAATAACCGCGTGACCTCCCCTCTACCACCGCTCGAAGCAAATTGAATTAAGCTACAAAGCTGTGTAAACAACTTAGGAGCCCCTTGCACCAGTCACACCTCCTTTCACGAGAGCCAGCGGAAGGCACCGAGCCCAATTCGAAGGAATGACTGCATCAATGCGGAAAAATTGACGCGCGAGTTCAACAAATGCAGTCATAATGCACAGAAAGAACCAATCGTACGCTAAAAGCAACAATGTACGAAGTATGTTATTAGTTAATCATATTCAGTAGACGTGGAAGTTATTATTTTTTTTTAAACTTAAGCTAATCTAACCTAATCTAACCAAACCAATTTGCAATCTACGCGTTTACAGTATAACTTCTGCATTGTTTTTTTAACTTTAGCTTGCCCTAACCTAACATAACTAAACAAAACCAAAACTTGCAACCTGTGCGTTAACAGTATAACACTTGCAATTTTTTAAAACATAAGTTACTTTTTTAACTTAAGCTAAACTAACTAGCCTAACCTAACTTAACTTGAATTTGCAACATACATGAAATAAGAATAAAATTGCTACTTTTGCGTTGTCCTCCCTAACAAAGGTAACATTTAGTATAGTAAAAAAAGTGAAGGTTAAAAAGAATTTGCCCCTGGGTGGAACCAAACCACTACCTGGTAGCACATGTCGGTACTGGTGGTGGGTAGCACATGTCGGTACTGGTGGTGTGGTGGCCTTCTAAACCCAAAATCGGGTTCGATTCCGGCCAGGAGCGATTGATTTTTTCGGGCGTAAAAATCCTAAGTATGGCTTCCTTCGGAAGGAAAGTAAACCGTGAGTCTTGTGTCGAAGATTTACGGAACGATAAAGAATCTCAAGCCTGAAAAAAGAGACATCTGAGCAAAATTTTCGGCCGTTTCACGCCCTCATTTGAATGGGACGCTGATGATCTGAGAGTCCGTAAATAAACAAAAAAAAAATAAAGAAAGAAAAACTGGTAGCTCTACGCTAACCAACCAACTAAGTCACCAGGCCGACATGAAAAATACAGTAATTATCCACTTATATTAGTTGACTGATTTGGGCTCGGTTTTCTCCGCTACCCTCCGCTGCCGTTCTTGAAAGGAGCATGACTGATACAAGGAGCCCTGCTGAATGTAAGGTTAAATCGTGTAAACATGGCGTTGCTATAGTGATTTCTGTGCCCGCTTTATGAAAACGGGAGTGGCTTTATGAGTAGCCCTCATACATTAACATTCATCTTGTTCTTTTTTCTAAAACAACATTTTAAGGTGATCTGCTTATGTAAAATATAATGGAAAATTTTATATTGCGTCTTCTATAACAAGCACCTCACTTGTTTTTTAAGTTAAGGAGGAACTACAGAACTGGTTCGGATTATGAATTATTTGCTTAGACATAACGAGGCATTTAGCGGATAATATGACATTTATATTTCATATTTGCCTTACAAGCATAGTCTGAAGTTAGTATACCAAATAAATAATTTATGCCTTTCTGTGAATGTCTTGCCCACATGTGAAGGAAAGAGTACGGCCAACATAAATATCAATACTTTATTTTAAGGCATGCCGGTAACAAACGAAGCAGCTTGACTTTGTGACACAATATAGTTTTATAGTACGTAAGTATTAGAGTATCTCACACAGCTTAGCTTTTTACTTCTTGTGAATTTTAGATGGGGAATTTGCTTAGGCGCTTAAAAATATATTGCAGGAGACTGGAAACATAACTTTTCACAAGGGAACTCCGTATTGCATCTGCTTTTAAACTATGGATTTATGGGTACACTTTGAATGTGGTCAGAGTGGAAAATTTCAATTGTGTTCTATAATGGTTCAAAAGTTTTTGTTTGTTTGTTTTTTTTAAAGCATTTCGGTGGTAATGTTATTTTGGATGTTCAAATTTTAGTCGACAGTAGTCAAAACTACATGCAAAGTATTCATAGGGTATGCATGCACTTAAATGCAGCGCTCTTCAGATTATTTATTTCCCATAGGGGAAACCTAACAGGCGCATAAATTCGGATTTATGCTGGGGTCTGAACGACGGCCAAGGGACCGAATGAATGATAACGGCTCGTCCCGAAACGTAAAGTCTGTTTTGCGTTTGTTATTACTATTCGTTCCATACAGAATTTGAAACTTTTTCCTCATGACATGATGCTAGTGTACATTGATATTAGCATGAATACAAAGAGTTATAAGCTAAATTGCATTTATTTATTTATTTACCCTAGCAAGAGTTAAGGTCATGGAACCTTCTGTTTCACTCTACCGGGCGAAAATAATCAGCAAAATACAAATTGCTGCAATATACATAGTTATATAAAGTACAGAAGAAAGCCAAAATAAAAGATATATACTGCATATGAAATATTAGTTCTTTTTAATATAGTTAGAAAACTGATAGTGTTAAAATTCCACTTGTTCTTCAATAATTTTTCTGGAGTACAAGGAGGAGAGGAAGGAGAGGAAGAAAAAGAAACAACAGAATAGCTGTTGTGATTTATAGAGCTAAAACGTCAATTTAGTCTACAGAAGTTACAGATTCTGGGAATGACACGCTTAATGCGGTTGAGTAGAAATATATTCGTTTGCGAGGAATAGACAGTAAAATCATATTCGGACTTAATGTAGAGACAGGACGAAACGACAGACGGTGTTCTGAGGGGTGGAGATACGGAGGATTTTGAATAGGAGCGTAAGGGAATGGGGTGTCCTACGTTCTTTAGAGGTAGCCATGACAGTTGATTGCGTAGGGGTGTCACATAACCATATTGTTGAAGACAAAAGGAACACAGGCATTATGAATCTATAGATATTCCCAGCATTGAGATTAGACAGAAAGACTGGCAAAAAGCACTTGATGGGATTCTTTTTGAGATAGATAGATCTTTTGCTGTATATTTTCAGAACATTCACAATAAAGTGTATATTTTCAGCATAATATTCCACTCCCAGCCATGTACCCTATCTATTTACTATTGAATTAAATGGCAATGAATCGGTCCTGGTGATGTAGTAGTAACCATACTTGCTTCCTAAACCCCAGATCGTGGGTTCGATCCCGACCAGGATGATTAATTTTTTCGGGCGTAAAAATCCTAAGTATGGCTTCCTTCGCAAGGGAAGTAAAGTCGTGGGTCCCGTGTCGTACGTTTACGGCACGATAAAGAATCTCAAGCCTGAAAAAAGTGGCCTCTGAGCAAAATTTTCCGGCCGTTTTACACCCTGAATTGAATGGGACGTTGATCACCCGAGCTGTTAACGTCCGTAAATAAAGCAAATAAAAAAAATTGCAATGACACTTGTTTTAACAATGAACTATTTCGGCGGCTTTGAGGAAACCTTTATTTATTTATTATTTTTTACAAATTAAATAAATACTCATAACTCTTAGTAATTACCTCAAACCACGTGTGCTACACAATGAAATTGATCATTTTAGGATATACAATAGTCAATGCTTGTTCGACTTCTCTAATAAAAAGGAATATTATCAAATTTAACTCCTTCGAACCACAGAATATCCATTGATTGATTGAACATGCTTGCGACTGGTTTGCTATTGTACTTAACATTTCACAGTTTAAAAGAATTTGTGTAGAATATTGCATATTTAACAAATCGATGTTCACTTGGGCACTTCTATATCTGAAATCTCTTAAAGAGAAACCACATTGGTTTTTTTTTTCTCTTTATTTCCAGTATTACTTTATTGTAGATGCCCGAGCGTAGTTTTTTCTGAGTGTTGATTCATCAGAGATAATGTGTGCAATTTACTTCTCCAAGAAGCGCCGATTGGTCAGTTTATGAAGAGGAATGTCAACAGTAATGACGGCCAGGTTGAACTCGAACCATAGATTTGAAGTTGATGGTTCTGTTTGGAAGTTGTCTCTGCTTGGAACTTCGTTGTTTGCTCGCCTGATGTTTACCGTTGAAACGCGTGCTTTTGAATTGGAAACCTTTGAGTAGCTATCACTGTAATGCGCTACCCAGTGCCGGCTCGTGCAAGAAGTCAGTTGCAAATTGCATTATTTTTTAAATAGCTAACAAGGGATAAACATAAAGCAACAAATATATAGGAGATATTATACATAATACAGCCATTCACTGCCAAATAAAGAGATTTATATATCAGTGCCTACTGCTGTAGAGTTAAACAACCACTCTAGAATTTAATTCCTCTAACGCTGGCAACCATACTTTCCTCAATCGAGAGCATCGCAAGTGCATTAATCCATTGTACTGGAAGCAAAGGTTCTCTTTTCTGCATTTCACATTCACGCACCCAACTGTTTTCGTACACTTTTGTATTAAATTTTCTTACATATACCCCTCTCTTTTCTCTACATATACTTTTTGTGTTAAGTTTAGATCTGGAGTGGTTGCGGGTTATACTAGGCCCTGGGTCCAGGGGGCGTAGCGCACGCACTACATCGCAGAGGTCTGTGTGCCCCGTGGTTTTTTGCATTAGGACGGCACCTTGTTTCCTAAACCGACCCGCCATTCGGCTGCAGGCGATTACGTCGCCCAAACGCACCGAGTGAACTGCAGCTTTAAAAGCCGAGCGCACCCAGCTACCAGAGTTTCACTGGCTGATAGGTCGTACTAGCTTAGACCTACTCCTTTATAGGGGTGAGTGACCCCAGCATTAAGGAAGCCACCACCGCCTCACAAAGACGGAGATTCCGGCGCACCGGCCCCCAGGGTACACGCCTTAGGCACTCCACTGGGACACTCCGCTCTTGCGAGTACTCAATTACCCGTGAGTTCCGGGAACCACTGCCACGCCGAGTCCAACCCAATCCGGACAACTCCCTTTCAGGAGGGGCTCGTCTCAAGTCCAGCCCGGCTTCCTCTAGTAACGTCAGAGGTACCACGGGCACTCAGGGTCCGCAGAGCCCGCACCTGGAGCATCTGTAGAGCAACGCCCCAGTAGGTCTACCCACCTTTTTATTTCCACCGTTTTCCTCTAGATCTATAATGGAAAAAGTTTCTCTTACAGGCTTTCCACTTTGTTTGCCATCTTGTAACACGTACAACGTAAAACATTGCAACCTGCTCAACTGACACTGACTCATTAGAGACTACCATACATGCAGACGCCTATCTGAGGCTGCAGTCCCGAGCAGTAGCGAAGAAAGCCGAGTAGTTACGATTTTAGTATTATGGATTACTTTAGGTGGACAATTTCCTTGCTGTGCACGTAGCCTGTTGACTCGGTTGGGTAAAGCATCGTGAAGTTATGCGAAGATTGTGAGTTCGATTTCCCGCGGATAAACTTTATCCCCTCACTTGAAAGTTAAAAAAGTTAAATTAAATATAGCACAATAGTAATAATGATAACAATAATTATGAATAAATACTTGCATTTTATCAAGACAAGATATCTTATCATTAAATGGACACACGTAAAAAAGACTATTATATATATACTAGACTATTATACAATTCACATACATTACAACAAATGTTACGAAATCAACACCTATCCAAAATTTTATGTTTACATATTAATTAGGCAGGAATCCGCATGTTCGTAATCACTTAATAATGGATTTAATATTGTCTTATTAATGATACTGTCAGAGTATGCAGATGGCTAGAATCTTTTGCTGGCACAGTATGTCCAGTTAGCAGTTTCTTTCGGTAATAGAGCTGTTAAACAGAGAAAGCAATTTAAAAGTCCCGGAAATTAGATCGGCGACCAGCGGATCCACCTGTCTTCAATTGCTAAGATTCCCCACGCCCCATCCTCTCTTCCGGTCAGTTGCGAGCGGGATTTCCATTGCTGCGCAGTTGCGTTGTGCAGTCGACAGTGAGATTTCATTAAATAGTGTAGGAGTGTTTGTAGTTGCGGTATATTCACTGCGTTGTCGCATAGTCATCTTCAAGGCATACATCAGGTACAGAAAGTCATGTGACAACGAGACAGGCATTTAGGCGTAAAGTTGCTGACAGCCCTGTTCTAACGCCAAAAGCAATATTAAAGTAGTACAAAAGTTTAGTGAAACAGGTTCTATGAGTGACCAGAAAAAAAAATTCATGATGCGCTGTATATTTGGTGAGAGAATTATTGATCATATGGTTTGTGATTTTTACCTTTAGGGACACTGAAAAGCAGAGTATATTTAACTAATCCTCACTCACTGGAGGAACTTAAACACTCACAATGAAGTTAGCTCCATTAATAATTGTTGCATGCCAGTGATTTGGATTGTGCTTCAGGGAAAATGGGCAGCATTTTCAGCACCTACTCTTCTTGGAGTGTGAGTATCAAATTCTCTTATTTAATTTTAATTTTAAAATGGTGAAGCGTTTGAGCGCCATGAGTTTACGCAAGAAAATATCGGCGGTAACGCGGGATCTAGCCGCAAACCGGCTGTACTAACGATAAGTATCCAGACTTTTAAACTGCTCTCACTGTGATTTCAGCAGACATGACTTTAAGCTGCCTACCAATGTAACAAAACAAACGATTTACAAACATGGGAGATCAATTATTCCATGTCTACTACCTTCTACAGAATTAATCTAAAGAAAAATTTTGTTTTGAACTTGCTTCATTTGACAACTGTCTAACAAATACGTGAGTAGGTCCACAAATTTCCGGCCTAACTATTTTCTAGGTATGATAAAGACAAAAAATATATTTCGCTTTTCAGTATAGTTACCCTTTATTGCAATACACTTCTCACATCTTTGAATTAACATTTCAATCCCCCCACCCCGCCAAAATAGTCAGAAGTCTTATCTACAAAATGGGATAAACAACATCCATCACTTCTTCGTCACACTTAAATTTCCTTCCTCAAAGGCCATTCTTGAGTTTTTAGAAGAGGAAATAGTCACTGGAGGCTAGATCTGGGTTGCAGGGTGGATGGTCGATCTCCTTGAAGCCACATTATTTCACAGCTTCCTTTGTAACAAGAGCTGTGTGCACCGGCGCATTGTCGTGAAGAAGGCGCACACCACCACTCAACTTTCCTCGTCTTTTCTCTTTGATGGAAGCACGTAACTGCAGTAGGCCAGCATAGTACTCCCCATTTACTGTGGTGTTCCTCTCCTTGAAGTCAATGAAGAGTATTCCTTCACAGTCCCAAAAGATTGTGACCATTATCTCCTTGGTTAACTGAGTGACCTTGGTCTTTAGAAGTGGTGCTTCGCCAGGATTACCCCACTCTATTGATTCTCTTTTGGACAAGGGATCATAGTGGAGGGCCATAGTTTCATCTCCTGTAACAATGGTTTGCAGAACTTCACTCTCGTTGTCACGGCAGAGCTCCAAAAATGCCTGACCACAGATGACCCATTGCTGCTTTTGGACCGAGGAAAGAAGTTTAGGCACTCCTCTTGTACTAACCTTATTCATGTTTAAATGTTCATGAATAATTCGAAAGACTGTTGTTTTAGAAAGGCCCAACTTTGCTGCTATTTCTGTAATTTTGAGCTGCCGGTCTTGCATAATTTCTCCTTCCACAAGAGCGATGTTTTCAGGAGTGAGCACCTCCAAGGGCCGACCTGCACGCTCTTCCTCTTCAATGCTTTCTCAACCCATTCGAAAAAGTTTGACCCATTCTTTTACGGTAGGATATGAGGGGGATGTTTCCCCATATACACCGTCCAATCGCTGATTAATTTCATTTGGATGAAGTCCTTCTTTTGTGAAGAACTTAATTACAGCTCGAAACTCCATTTTCAACATGTCACAGCCTTCTTTATGCAACTATATCTGAAAAATGAAGACACCGGAGCGGAAGTTACAGTTGCAATTATTTACCTAACAGATAAGGATTTTGTGAAGGCGATAATCCTTATCGGCTAGGCCGGAAACTTGCGGACCTACCCTCGTCCTCAACTGCCATTAGAGAAATTCAGGATGTTACCTATAGCGCTAAATGATTAGAACATATTGATAACTACTTTCAAACCATGACAAAGGGTTGTGCTGTGAAAAAACTCGCTATTGATGTAAAAACCTGTTTGTCTATAATTAATATACATCTAGTCTCTAATGCTATTTCCTTTGTGTATGGTGATTTTATTTAAGAATGCTGTATAAATCCGTTTAACTTAATTAACAGATAATTATGGAGTTTTATTAAAATTGCAACATTATTATTTAATTTTAATAGTGGAATTATTTATTACGATGCAATTTTAAGTTTAATTCAAGATGAGATTGCTACCATGGCAACACTTTCTTTCTCATAATGTCACATTAGCCATTTCCGAAAAACAAAAGAACTGAAGTTTTTCTTAGTATTTCTTTTTTACATAGCACAAAAATTTCCCCTACGTCCAGTCCAAGTTTTACGCATTTTCCTTTCTTTTTAAAAATATAATTTCATTTTTATTCATCTTTTAGAATTATAGAAAAAAATTGTATTCCTTCAAAGATTTTGGAAGCATGCCTGTGAGGTAATAAACCTGTAAATGTAGCTAGGCGAGTAAATTTTTTAAATAGGAAGGAAAATTGCATGAGTTTAAATGTATTCTCTCTATATTCCAAAGCAAGTTTAATTTTATTCTCTTGGTTTATAATACAGAATGGGTTTGTACGGGCCTTGGAAAGAAAGGAAGATGCTCCAACGGCTTATGTCTTCTGTATTGGATAAAAAGCAAGAACATCTGCAATTTTTCAAACGGGGTGGCACAGCGGCAAGGCTTGGAACTTGCATTTAGTAGTTCGGTGTTCGAATTCCTTGGTGACGTTGAGCTTTTTGGTGGTTAGGCGAATGCTGGGACGGATATTTCCTTCCCGTGGATTTTCCGCTGTCCCTTTTCATCTCATTTCTCTTACAGTGTCGACAGTGCCAGGACGAGGTGAGCTGGTACGATGTGACCGTGGTTTGCACTATGGAAATGTTTCTGCTCCAGCGACTGCTTTGGAAATGGACCTTCTGAGAGGCTAGAGCTCCACGGAGGGGCGAGCACCTTTTGCGAGGAGGCGTTTAAATAAAAATATTGAACCCTTCTGTTCTGTACCTCACCGTCCTGGATTCTGGACGCTCGGTTGACCCCTCACCTCATCCCTTCCTCCCACAGGTTCGTAGTCTTAAACAGTCAACCCTGAGCAAGGCATGAAGTACTAACATATCCACTGTTTGTATTTCGATTCGATTTGAATTCTACAGCCATTTAGTAAATAACGACTCCATAGGAACGTGGTTGGAGTGTTTAGGAATATAAGGCACAGAGTTTAGTGACAGTTTAGCGTGCCTGCACATTGCAGTCAACATTTGTGACAAGTCTGTTAGGTGGTAAAGAGATTTTTGGAGAAGGAAGCACATATGAGCAAAGGAAAGGCAATGCCTGTCAATGTGGAAGCTGTGATTGTATGCGGAAGACGTCTGAACTCGATTCTAAGCAATCTGTGCATGGCTAGCCTGCAATTAAACAGCTCTAAATGCACCGTGTCCAAGATCCTGCGTACTCGTCAGATGTTTCACCCTTACAAACTGCAATTAGTGCATAAGTTGAAACTTGATGACTTGCTTTCTGCGAACACAGCAATTGAATTCATCCCGGTAGATGCGTGGGCGTGAGTGGGAATATCTCCTTGACGTCTGCGGAGTAATACGCGACGCATACATTTTGTGTCTGTGATATAATGCTTTTCAGATTTTATTTCTAATGACTACCGATAGCGACACTGTACATATTTATAAACACGGAGTGTTTTTGCGGACACTCTGTAGTTTTGCCCCTCAATGTATCTTCTCTTAAAAGCAAATAGTTCATATAGTTGTTCAGTCGAGTCTTAATGTTGGTGGGCATTAGGTTGCAATAAAACCTTCTTCAACACCGTATCGACTTTATGTTCCTTCTCTCTAGCACCGTCGTATTGCTGGAGCGCATTTGACAGCGATAGGAAAGAAATAGAGATAAAAGAACACAGTAACCATTAAAGCTGTTATTATTTTGGCTTTGTAGAAGTAACATCGATTGTGGAGGGTTTTTACAACTTCGTAACTCTTGCATGTGTTTGAGCAGCTGACAGCTATTCCAGCATGATATCCACTTTTCAAAAAATCTACCCAAACCATATTTCAGGAACGGTATCAACTATTTTACTTCGTCTTCTTTTTCTTAGCTTTGTCTACAGACGGCGAAAAACCACCAAATCTAGCCTGATGTTTAACGTACAAGACTTGAAGGATGGATAAGCTTGGAGACAGAAAACACGACTATCATGCAGTGCACAAACTCAATCTACACTTCTTACCATCAACTGGGTACCCATGAGAAAAGAGTTAGCACATGCATGATAACATCCCCCCTGACTAGCCGTTATTTTAACGCTAAAGAACTGGTCCAAAAAGTGTTCCAATTATTTTTGAAGAAACATTTTATGTATAGCTAAATAGCCAGCTTGAAACAATACTAAGACATTTATTTATTGATAAATATCACAACTCTAACTCAAACTTGCTGAGCTAAAAGTAAGGCATTTCCAACGGAAACATTTACTCATAAAGAACGATTTTATTTATAATATAAAATTAATTTAATTTCTACCCTATAAGAACAGGAATGAATTATTTTTTTTTATTGGTTTATTTACGGACGCTCTTTAACATCTCAGGTCATCAGCGTCCCATTCTATTCAGGGCGTGAAACGGCCGATAAATTTTGCTCAGAGGCCTCTCTTTCAGGCTTGAGGTTCTTTATCATGCCGTAAAATGTACGACACGGGACCCACGGCTTTACTTCCCTTCCGAAGGAAGCCATACTTAGGATTTTTACGCCCGAAAAAATCCATCGGTCCTGGCCGGGTTTGAACCCGCGATCTTGGGTTTAGAAGGCAAGTATGGTTACCACTACACCACCAGGACCGAAGAATGTATTAAACGAGTAAGACCTACAATACAGCGTGTTAAATCCGGACAATATTTAGACACTCAGAGAAAGCTAAACTACTTCAGTTTTTGCAGTTTTGCTCTTTATATTTGTTTTCCACACGTTTTTTTTTTATTTTACAGTTTGTTTGCTATGATATTCCTGCATTGTATTGCAAGCTATTTTGGCAATATAGCATAAAATAGTGAAAGAAAAGTTGCAATAAGGGTACGAACATCGAACAAACATGCGTCATGTATACGATCAAATAGACCGGTTCATACTTTCATGGGATGATTTATTAATATGTTAATGGGACAAGTTTGTATAAAGTTCCCACATTGCTAATGAAATTGCTATAAAGACTATGTGAGGCTGTGGTTGAATGAAAGGTGATGTATGCAGTAGAAATTTGAGGAGTGTTAAAGAGGTGGGCAAAGGTTGATGTGATGTGGTAGGTGCATAGAATGTTTTGTAGAAAAATTCTGGGTTACCAAAAAGTTAGCCGAGAGGGGTAAGTTTGCAAAACTTTTTTGTATGGCGTTTAACTGTCGTTTTTCCAGCTGAGGTTGACACTGATGATGCATGAGATGAAATTATATATTGGGAAAGGATTTTTTTTAAGGAAGGAAACGTTCCAGGCCTAAGTCCCTGGCATTTGTCAGTTATGAGGACTGAGGAAAACTTGGAAAAAATCTCAGTTGGGGAGGACAGTCCTAGCGGGATTCAAATCCCAGACCTTCCGCTCACAAGTCCGCTCCTTAACGACCTCGGCCACTCATGGCAGTTGGTAGAACTAGGAAGAATAGGAAGGAAACAGCGGAGAGAATCTTGAAATATTGGCACAGATGTCTCAAATTAAATAACAACAATGTACCAAAATAATGTCTTGTGTACCAAAGCGATTTGAGGAGAAGTGAGAGTTGGTTTGGGGAGGTGGGGAAACTATTAGAGGACACTGGAAGGGGGGATGTATGGCGATTGGGTGAAAGCAGCGTCAGTGGGTTTTGGAAAGGAATGAGACATAGGGAGGCAAGAGACTTGGGCTAGTTTAAAGCATAAAAGTTGTTTAGATTTACATAAAGTAGCTAAAAGAAATTGGGGACTGGAGAAATGTATAGATAACTGTGATCAATTCCAGAGAAAGGTCATGCATACATGCGTTCAGGGGTATTATTTCTAAAAGATTAAGAAAAAAATTAAAGAAGAATGTATTTTGCGTGGGAAAGTGAATATTGTTTTCCATTGCCTAATAGAATGTGAAATGGTAAAAAAGGTGGTGGGATCTGGAATGAAAAGTGGAACAAACTACAACAGATATAGTGACAATTAAAATGTTATCAAACACGAGAAAATGAACAAAAAGGGGAATTCTTAGGAAAAGTAAGGGATAACTGAAAGAGAAGTAAAGGAAGGTACACAGTTATTAAAATGGTAATTTATTTTTAGGGGTTCTTTACCATACATATAACCAGGCGGTTAAGGTACGGAAGAGTCTAAGTTTCCGTATTGCTAAATTCTTAGCTATCTTTTTGTGTATGTAAAGTTAACTGTACTGTTGTTTGCTGAGATAAAATTCGTTCAGTATGAAAGTAAGAGTGGTATCTCAGAATGTGCAAACTTTAGTAGTGACTATAGCGTTCAAGAAAAGTGTAGTGTACGTATAGTGCACTTTTTTTTTCAGTTTTCGTTCCAGGTGAATCTTTATCCTGGTCCATTTTCAAACACAGCAGATATTATTCATCATCCATATAACGTTCTGAGGGCTTTAATAGCAGTTAGTAATGAACATACAATTTATGTGTATTTCGATCCAAGGGTGCAGATATGAGTTATCTATTGATATGCCATGGGAAGCCGCGGATATTTTTAAGTTATTTATTGCAGCAATTATTAGAGAGCAGCGTGTGCGCAAAAAACTTCAAGCCTTGTAATAAATTCACAAGCTAAGAGCTAAGAGATAATTGCACAATTTTGCATTTTGTTTCCTTCAGCACATTTACGTATTAAACTAGCCCAAGGTTTTCACCGCCAAGGGTGGCCGAGATCGTTAAGTCCCGGACTCGTGAGCGGGAGGTCTGGGGTTCGAATCCTGCCAGGACCGTCTTCCCTGACTGAGGTTTTTTCAGGTGTTCCTTAGTCCTCATAACTGGCTAATGCCGGAGAGGTACCCTAAACGTACGCACGTAACATTTCATTCCTTAAAAAATCCTGTTCTAATATATCATTTCATCTCATGTATCATCAGTGTTCACCCTCTGTGGTGCCTCTGTAGTAACAACGGGCGTTAAACACCATTAAAAGAAAAAGCCCAGTGTTTTATATAGCGTCAAACCATATGAAATATATTTAGCTCATTGTCAATGTGAACACTCCAAAAATGAAATTTGAATTGAACAATCGGGAGGTCCTGGTTTTAAATACCTTGGGTTTTGGGTTTTGGGTTTGGGTTTTGGGTTTCCCCCCCCCCCCTTGGTGGTCGTCTGGGCAAATGCTGGGATGGGTCTTTCCTTTCCGTAAATTTCCACCTTATCATTTCATTCCGTTGGTTCTGTTGCAGGGTTGAAAGTGCTAGGGCAGGGGAGTTGGTGCGGTATAGCGGTGCGCTTAGGAAAGGGTTCTGATCCGGCGCCTGGTGTGGAAGAGGATCTTTGAGGAGCTTGAACTCCTTGGAGTGCTTCGCCGGCGTAGGGGTGTTGTATCTGGAAACTTATTACAGGCCCCGTCTATACACTTACTTGCCTTAACGGCTACTGGCCGCCTGGTGGTTCCTCTAACTCATCCCTTCCCCTGCGAGCGTAGGCACAGACGGACAGCCTTCTTCGTCATCCGTAAAAATTCAATACCATCCTCTATGTGAGCACTATGGCGATAATGTGGCATATGAGTGAGGAATCTCTGGTATAGTCCACTTTATCGCCGCTCCGATTCGGCCTTTTAAAATTGGTGAGGCCTGGTAATCGTGATGGCTACGGTTTGGTGCTCCTCATCTGATGCAACAGGAAATGTGTCTCAAGGAAGTAGCACACATAGTGCTCAGAGCATGGAGGTTTCGTCTCTCGGCTTCAGTTTCTGCTGGTAGTTGTGCAAGATGTTTTGCTATAAGTTCTGGAATTCCCAAGCGAAAGACTCGGCGGTGAATCACAGCGATCACAAAAGTACAGCAACGAGCCGAAATGAGACTTTCAGATTCTGATTATGAAGATCGCTCGCTTGAGAAACGTCTAAGGGAATATGGGTCAGCACAACTCTGCATACTCATTTAAACGAAACGGAGGATTTGAACATGAACATAATGGCGGGAAAATTAGTGCTCAAGATATGTTTGCAGAAGCAAACTAACCCAACTAAAAGTCGCGCAGAACACGCTCGAGTTCGCCAGTTAAGGTCATCAGCAGCGCCCGTATTTTTACTTTTTATAAACTCTGAAATAGTTTTTTAACACTTTAGTGTAGTTTTTTTTACTTAGATTAAGAAAAATAAACACATTGAAATAAATATACGATAATATGAATGTATTTCAATTAATTTTACTTGTATTTCCTATTGTTCTGAAACACATAAACACTTAAAACATCCAAGTCTTAATTATGTCAGCGCACTGCCGTTTTTAAAGTCGTAAAACACCAAACTCCATTTTTCCAAGTTTTTTAATGCCAGGGCACTGAAAACGTAAAAAGTTTTAAAGCATTGAATTTTCAAAAGTTTAACCATTTTTTATTTAATTTTTTAAGTTCTGAAGCACTTAACTGAACTAGAACCTTTTTCAATTAATCAAAATCATATAGAAACATTTTCAGTTATTTAGGCTACTGTTGCACTGCACTATGAAATGCATTGCTAAGTTTTATTAGATGAAACTTTTTTACTGTCTTTAAAACATTCTTATAGTAATAAAATGCTCTCTTGACACAGCATGAAGGCATCGGTGCAAATTTCAATGAAGCCACTGCTGTCGGTCCCGGCGGTAAATAGTCTCAAATTTGTCTCCTCTGAAGAACAGCAGATACTTTTTTTTGTTGCAAACCCTGAGTTCCGCTACAGAGTATTGTTGAAATTCAAAGAACATGCTCACCCACTGGCCCTGGTATTTCTTTCTTTCAAATTGTGTCAATGATTTCCATTGCATCTTTTAGTGGTAAAGATGCGGATCCAAGTGTTGAACAACTGCAGAAAGATCAATGAAATTGGCCTTAATAAAGGTAAGTGAAATGATGTTCCTGTTGTGAAGAGCGGTTTTAACCTTTGCTATGCTGTTAACTTAAAACGTGTCTATAACACTCTTGATGTCTTCAAAATAGTTGCATTAGTAGGTGGTTGCCAGCAGCCAAATGCCATAGCGGGTGATAATGGGTTCTGGTGACGGAGGTGTTTGTGATAGCATATCCATGAACATCTAAAACTTTCAATATCTCTCCCGCCTCGATTAGGTAGGCCGCACTGTCGATCACAAGCTGTAGAAAATTCTCATCACGGTTTTCTGATAGCTATAGGACACCTGTCGGTCCTGGTGATGTAATGGTAACCATACTTACCTTCTAAACCCAAGATCCAGATTCAAATCCGGTCAAGATCGAAGGGTTTTTTGGGCGTAAAAATCCTTCGGAAGGGAAGCAAAGCCATGGGTCCCGAGTTGTACATTTACGGCACCATAAAGAACCTGAAGCCTGAAAAAAGAGGCCTCTGAGTAAAATTTGTCGGCCGTTTCACGGCCTGAATTGAAGGAGACGTTGATGGCCTGAAATGAATGAGACGTTGATGGCCTGAAATGTTAAAGAGCGTCCGTAAATAAATCAAATCAATGAAAAAAAAAGCCATAGGATGCCTAAATCTTCTTTGATATGCAGCCTATGGTACTGCGATTCGTTTTGTCCAGCATCTTGTATAATTTGAGGCGGGGCTTACCAGCTTCTATGGGGTCTAACTTACCCACCGCGACGTTAGCAATGAAGCGACCACAACTATCGGTGGTCTCATCTCCTGATGTTATAGTCCTGTAGTTCTGTTCTGATGAATTCAATCTTTTTCTCATATAATTGGTGCAAATATTTTTTCCTTAAGGTTGATTCGTCTGGCATCTTTCGGCCACTAATAACACAGGGTTTTGTATCACATGCCATGGCACATTAAAACTGTCTTCAGAAGAGCCAGAAAAACCTGAAATTAGAGAATGGAACTGAATCCCGTTTCCTCTCAATGCTTCTGACATGTTCTGCAGACTCTTTATGCTGCAGAAAATGGGATATTTAGTCAAAGATCATTTGCTATCTGTGGTAAAATTGACATCTCTGCCGATCCACTGTCTAATCAACCAGTTTATAGAAACATTTTCTTCTGACATCTTGCTACAGCTGTTAATAAACTGGAAGTTTAAATTTCTAAATAAGAGTCGTATTCGACAAGTTTCTTTAACAAAACATGAATGGCATTAAAGAAACCGAAGACGCCTGTTCGAGAGTCATTTGAGAAAAATAGCGTGAACGTGTCCGACAGCGATGATATTACGAAATTAAATTCAGTTTGCTTCTAAAAATAAGTTAATTTCGACAATGGTATTAGAACATGACAATAACGGTATTACAAAAAATGCAATGATTGGTCTTTGAAGTTCATCAAGATGCACATAGATGGCCAATGTTTTAAAAGTATTTTTATTGTAAATATTATTAAATTTAATTTTAATAATTTAAAATTAATTATATTTCAATTTATTTTTAATATTTTTAAGTGATAGTTTTAGCCATTTTTAGGTTTCGCTGTCCTATGTAGCCCCTTTTAGGTTCCATAAGATTCAACTATATGGCTCCCATGATAAAGCATGGATAATTATGTTAAAATACCACAGTTATCTAGTAAGGAAAAAAATAGTTTAAAACCTAAGAATCCGGACCCTAGTCATAAATTCCTAAAGGTCGGGATGAGATACGGGAAACAAAAGCCTTTGACAACCACGAGGATTGTGACAGGAGAGCAAAAATGTATTCTAAGAAAAGCTTTCTGTAAGTACGATCATGGGGCTAAATGTTGGAGTTACCAATTACCTATTATGAAGGGAACTAGAAATGAATCCTCCCAGATAAAGTATATTTCCTGGCTTAGGTCGCATTATATTTAACACATTTCACACATATATAGAATTTGTTATTTCATATTAGCCATGTATTGGACATTAGTTGGGAAGAAAGAAACAGAGTTGAAAAAATCGGTTCAGGTCCGGGATTCGGATCACGGATCTTTGATCATCCATGCCTATAATCTAAACAACGAAATTACCATGTTGGTAATCCACCTAGAAGCCTGGTCAAAAGTATTCGACGGCATTACAAGTCGTCTCTTAAGAAATAACTTCTTCTTGTTCTTCTTCTTCTACCAGAAGAATTACGCCATCGGGCTGTTCCGACTTCAAGAAAGTTGCGATCTTAAAAACAGCCTGTCTTTGTTTCTGTAATCTTTGGTTACATAACTAAGTATATTTTTCGGAGATCTGCGTTCTGGCATTCTCTTTTTATGTTAACAGCACTCCGTTCTTGATTTCTCTATTTGTTCATTCAAATTGTAAATCTGTATTCTCCTCGTAATTTTTTTTATTTGATTTATTTATGGACGCTCTTTAACATCTCAGGTCATCAGCGTCCCATTCAATTCATGGCGTGAAACGGCCGACTAATTTTGCTCAGAGACCTTTCTTTCAGACTTGAGGTTCTTTTTCATGCCATAAATGTATGACATGGGACCCATGGCCGGGTTCGAACCCGCGATCTTGGGTTTAGGAGGCAAGTATGGTAATCACTACACCACCAAGACCGACCCGTATTTTTGTGTTTATCTTCTGATTTATTAATCTATAACCAGCTAATGAAAGAAGAACTTTTATTTCTGAACTTCCTATTCTTGTTTTGTCCTGTTTGCTTGTTGTCCAGTTTTCACTTTCTCAACAGAAAACCGGTACTGTCATTGTTTTCTATAGTTTTGCTGATATTTGAAATTTATTTAGTTTTATATCTGTATTTTTCCTATGTCCATACGAAATGTTGTAGTCTAAACAATTGAAACTGATGACCTGTTCCATGATTTTATTATTAAGCACTATTTTATATCTATTATACCTTTTCCGCTGAAATGCAATGTTATAGTTTTTATATGCAAAACATTTAAGTTGCATTATTTCGTATTTTACCAAATTGTTTAGTGGCTTTCTGAAGAACTTCTCCTGGTTTAGAAAACAGGTCGTCCGCGAAAAGTATTGTATCAAAGTTGCTACTATTTATTTTAAAACATTTATCTAAATTTTGTTGCCATTTCATTTATGACTTTGTCTGTATAGACAGAGAATAAAGCTGGGGAAAGTTGGCAGCTTTGCCTTACTCCTGGGCTAATATTATCTGTGTCACTAAGCCCTCCCCCATTGTTGATGCATATTATTCCATTTATATATATGCATATTTAAAAAATTGTGACTCATGATCCCCTTTCCTGTTGTATATCTTTTCCGATCTCACCTATCACAATTTATTTAAATTTTTATCTACTCTCTCCTCCTCCTTCCTATCTGCCAGCAAAGTTCAACACTGCCGCTGCCCTCTCCCTCTGTTGACAAACGGGTCCGGTAGATACGTAATGCAAACACTAATATAATTATCTACATTGGGTGGAATTTACACCAATTTATTATTACTGCTATTATTATTATTATTATTATTATTATTATTATTATTATTATTATTCAAAACAATGTAGCACTCATTAAAAGAAAAATTTCCCCTGGATTGCCTTAACAAAAACTTGCTTAGAACTTCAAAACTAAAGCGAATAGGAGTCAAGCAGTTAACCACTATAAACATGTCCGTTATTGCAGTAACCAAAAGAAAGGGCATCTCTTGGGTATCTTCTGGGGTAGTTAAGAGTTTTATACGCGTATAAAGGAAAGCAAAAGATTTAATTATTGCAAAGCTTTCATTTGGCTAGTAATAGCTTAGATGGCAGTTATACAGAATGGTAGTCTCTGCGCCACGTAAACACTGCCGAGTTAATTAAAATTTCCCTCCCCACGGCTGTTAACACCCTCACCATGCCGCTGCATTTTCAGATAAGGTGGTTTATATCTGTTTGCATATGTATGCGTGCGCCTTTTTTTATTATTGCAATCTACTAGGAAGCTTTTTCTCTTTCATATCCGTGTCAATAAAGGCACAGATGGATGATTCACACCGCAAAATTAAACAGCGCTTTCATGGTTCATTGTCAGAGAAGTCGTGCGAATGGTACCCATTAGCAACGAGCGAAAAGACGAGAAACTCAGTTGTAAAAATCCTTTGCGACTATTATTTTCCACATATAGAACGCAATTTTTTTTTTATTTTTAATATAATGCAGATTTAGAAGATATAAATATTGTATCTTGAAGCTATAAACTGCACAGAAATGTAAATGAAATCATAAACACGTTTAATAGTTTTTAGAAATCTCATCTAGAGCATTTGCAGACTTCAGAAATACCTCACTCGTTGCCTGTCTTTTTTATTGAGGTATCTACAGAGAGAGTTGCGCAGGTATTGACCACAAGTGCGGCATTTTTGTTTGAACGGCATGTTTTGCTCTTGCACTGTTCAAAGTCCATAATGCAGCAGAAAATAAAGTTTTTCTTAATAATGTATTAACTATAGCAGAAATATATAATTAGTTACCCATTTTAAGGAAGGTTATATTGCCTATCATTGTTTATGCCACCTGTGTAAAAATTTAACTCATTGTAATTGTGAAACGAAGGCAATCTCATAGTGGATATAAGCTTCAACTCTTCCAGAAATGTGGATTTTTTTCTTTACGAGGATGACTTAAGAAGTTTATAGAATAAAAGCAATAACATTGAAAAACAGACTTTAACCATTACATATTTTTGAACTACTCTCTATCACACTCTAAGTAACGTCCCATTCTCTCAAACATTTTCTCAATGCACCTTTAGGCGATTCAAATGAATGATCACAAAGTTTTCTTGACTTTATGAAATACAGAAAAACAAAAAAGTCACGTGGGACTAGGTCTGAACTGTAGGGAGAATGGCACAAACATATGACTTCTGGCTCATGCAAAACTCAATTGTTTTCTGTGCAGTGTGGACGGAAGCACAGTATTCCATGCGCCCCATTTTTGGACGCTTCACTCTCAGCGCATCGAGCTTTTTATGCAGACATTTTCTAGAGTACCATCTGGCAGTGACTATATTTTGTCCATCAAGCATAACTGTCGTAACATGGCCGCTAGCTGAGAAGAAAGAGGGGGACATTTTTTTGCACTTTTGTTGTGAGATCCTCTCCTGGAAGGAGACTGTCGCCATTTTCCGGATCATACTGGTATATCCAGCTTTATCACCTGTATTCTGTTAAATATACTTTTTGATCTTCATCCATGAAAACAATCCGGCATTTTCCCGGCACAAGTCACTCGCTATCTTTTGTGCTCATCCGTGAAGAGGTGCGAATTTCAGCGACTGCAAACCTTTTTGACATGAAGCTTTTCTTTCAAATCCTTTCTTACTGCTACCCAATATCCAGGATAATGTGTATAACGAATATCTTCCCACAACATGCCCTTTTCACCTGAGGCTGTCCCGCGCGGCGTTCATTTTCTTCCTCTCTTAAAATGGTGACTTTCGAAGGACAAAGATCCCCAATGCTCGGGGCAATCTGTCAAGGCAGAGAAAATTTCTCATTTGAGTTTCGTGCTCGCACACAATCCAACTGCTTTCATATGCACAGGCGTGCTGACGCTACTGCCAAGGTACGCTCAGACTTGCACAAGTTCTATCTAAACTTCAATCTTAAGATAGAAACATATGTGTTAGCTTTTAATTGTTTACTGTTGACCATTATTAAACCTATTAGACTAATCCACATACAAGTTATCCTATAATTTAACCTAGATTTTAGTTTAAATCGTGTTCAAAGTTAATGAACCGACTCTGTGCAAACTTACAGGATGAGACGAAAGTAACTTTCCCCAAAAATGTGAACTGTTCGTTATCTTTTATTGTAGATTTCTTTTCCCAATACACCAACCACACGTTTAGGTACCGATTCGTAGATGGCAGAACATAACTGGCAACTCATATCCAACTCCTGGAACGACGTTTCGATCAACAACCATGCCGGGTGATTCAGATGATGCGATTTTTTTTAGCAAAAACTTCATCTTTCATTATAAATGAGTGAGATCGCCTGGACGTTCTGTGATCCCACGAGGATCAAAATCCGTGATTAGAATTGTTTGTTTAAGAAGTTCCTCACCTGTATATCATAATGATCCCATATTCTGTTGCTATGTCTGCTACATCTGCGTGGTAAAACAGGGGCGAGGTAATCTTTCTTTGGAAATAATAATCCCATGCTCTCTCCACTGCAATTGCCACCCAAAACAGTTACCCACGAATGTTTAAGTCTTCCGTTATCATTTCACATGAATTTTCACTGGTCCAGTGAACATGACTCTTCGCTTTAATGAGATTTTATAGGTCCATAAAATGCCTTTCCAAAAGGGGAGATCAACATCACATAGCACGAGGAGCCATTCGTAGAAACTCCAGATGTGTCCAGATCATCCTCAAGTAAGGATTGCTAAAGTTCTGGTTGATAACAGGCGTCTTAAAGTGTAAATGATTAATCTCCAGTTCCAGAGAATTATTTTTTTGGAGAAGTTACGAGAACCAATGATTCCTCTTTGAGCAACGAGATGTGCATTTTCTTTCCCTAACAGTTCATGATAAACCGCTTTGTGACTGTTTATATATGACTTTAAGCTTTCGCGGAGTTTATTAATTAATAAAGCTTCTGGGGCTATCAGTCGCTTTAGATTAAAGAAAGTCGAGCTTTTGGCCTCTTTCTTCATCTGAACAAAATTAACGATGCAGGTAAGATTGACGTTCATTAATCAGATGTGGCTGATAGATCCAGAAGCCGCATTAAGGATCCTATTACACAAATCACTCGTTATAATTGCGCATTGTTTGAGGTGTCGGCGGTTTAACACCAAGAAATTTATGTTCAAAGTTTGCCATGAGAATTCTTGTCCTTATTGTGTTTTCAGTAAATTTATAACATGAAAACACTTTACTTTGGGTTAATTTAAGGTTCAATTGCAAGGAACACATGCAGTTGCCAATAACAAAATAAAAATCGAAAATCGCAACACAAGTAATAAAACACAAATTACGAGGAAGAACGCCATGGTTGTCAACCCTAACACTTACACAAGTGTAGTATGGTTACTTGGTACGAGAGTAGGTGCATACTCTTCATTGACTTCAAGGAGAGGTACAACACAGTAAAGGGGAAATACTATGCTGGCCTACTACGTGCTTCCATCAAAGAGAAAAGGCGAGGAAAGCTGAGTGATGGTGTGCGCCTTCTTCACCACAAAGCGCCTGTCCACACAGCTCTTGTTGCAAAGGAAGCTATGAAGAAATGTGGCTTCAAGGAGATCGATCATCCATCCTACAGCCCAGACCTAGCCCCCAGCGACTATTTCCTCTTCTCAAAACTCAAGAAGGACTTTGGAGAAAGGAAATCTAAGTGTGACGAAGAAGTGATGGATGCTGTTTATGCCCATTTTGTAGACAATACTTCCAACTATTTTGAAGGAGGGATTGAAATGTTAATTCAAAGAGTGAGAAGTATATTGCAATAAAGGATAACTATGTTGAAAAGTGAAGTATCGTGGTTAAACCGACTATTTTGGACTATTCTAAAGTTAGGCACAAGAATGTCATATGTTTCGCTGTATACCTATCATGTGATGTATAAACCGCCTGTGGTGCCTCAGTAGTAAAAACGGGCGTTAAACACTACTCAAAAAAAAAAAAAAAATGTGATGTATAATAAAATTCAGTATTCAATTGATAAACGGCGTGAGAGTGACTGAGTGTTAGGCGCTGAAGTTAGAAGTGGAAGACCACCTAAACTTAACAAAGAGAGGTTGTTGGACATTTCTGCGTCTATGCAGCGGAGTTCATACAAGTTATTGCTCAGGTTGGAGCAAGAGGAGAATATTTGGGATTATAAAGTGGTCTGAGAAAAACTGGAAATGTTGGCATACAAAGTAAAATAACAGGCGGATCATGAATGACTCAAACACGCAATAAACATCTCAAGAGCACATGTGCAGAAATAGTTTGCGAATAAAATTAAATAGATTTGGGTCTTTGTAGCTGCTTGTGATCACTTCGAACACATTTATAAGCATGGAGATATTTTTAAACTGCATTAAGTGTTTGCAAATAAAAACAAATGTATTTTCTAAACTTGGAGAATTCCTTTTTCGTTTGATATATGCAAAATTGATAGATGCGGCATTATAGCTATTTGAAATTAAATCAATAATTTTGAAATACCTTGTATCATAGAATTGAAAGATCTGAAAATATGACATTTGAGTGATACGGAATATTTCTAAGAAGCTGACAAGTATATTAACATGAACTAACAGGCAGTACATTGAATACAGTTGTAACAGAAACTCCCCGACAACTTTGAGGAATAATAGACCACAGAGAAAGACTTATTTTTGTTAAGGAATATATTGTGGCATACGCTTGCAGTGTGATCGTTAATTATTAGCGGAAAAAACACCCATGTCTTGAGCATTGGCGGCGTTTGGACGTCAGAAGTTTTCAGAAGCAAGTTGCAGTTTGAGAGTTCCCCACTATGTAGTAAGTCGTGAGGAACGCCAGGAAAGAGTTAAATGAGAATAGACTGCCGAACGGGTGGCCCAGTAGCATTTGGTCTGTATCATCATTCCTGTCACACTGCACCTAAGGTTTGTTTTCTGTCAGTCGGTCTTCCTTGTTGCACTGTAGTTTATGTTGATTTATTGTTTTGTGCTAATGCAAAACACACTTTCGGACCTGGTGTACCGCTCGGTATGCATGTAATACTAGCATGATGGAGCCCCATCGCATTTCAGATTGATGTGCGAGCAAATTTAACCTTAAAATTCGGGGAACAATGGATTAGAACAGCAGGAACATTGCGTGGCGAGCGCGATCATCCATTTTAACGCATCAGCATTGTTTTATTTGGGGTCGTGTTAAGAGCATTGTGCACGACAATCCCTCCAGATTTACCACATAAAAGTTCAATTGTGGAAAAACAAATTTTATAATAGATTGTCAAAAATTGAATGTCATTTCTGCAAAACATTTTACCGGAGGTCTAGTTGTTCGAAAGCTTAGCTCCTTAACAAAGTGTCAACGAACATATGTCCCTTGACAAATTATGCTCTTTGTGTAATCTTCGTTCTTCAAATTGTAAACAATTGATGAAAATATTTTTTTTTACCCGAGTCAGTGTGTTATTTTAAATAATGAAACTGAATTGTTTAAACAAATAAAATGAAATATTAAACAGCTAAATATAATTTTGTGCGAGGAAAAATCATCGCGGAACGATGAAAACAAAGTATTCCAACGGTTCCGACAGTCATGATGACCACACAAGATCCAATAGCAAGACCTCTAAACTTTAACAGTGAAAGCCAACAGCTCTACCAGAGCAAAATTGAAAGAAAGGAAAAATATGAGTTGCCACATGTGGATGAAAACTAAACTAGAAAATCCGAACTTGCTATAAAATATGAACAAAAAAAGGAAACAGACAGATGCAATCGATAAGGGAAAAGGAAAGGATGGGTGACATTGGTACGGCACTACTTGTATGGCAACGTCTTATAAAAAGTGTCACTGTAACTTTCGCGGGCCGCACAGGTCCGCAAGCGAAATGATGGATTAAATAAGACAATGGAAGGTACGGGACTCGCTACAATTTGCGCCTTCCAGGAACGTGGCGGGATAGTTAATCAACCAATAAAGAATACATGCCTTAAATTGTCTTCAGATAAATGACAGACATACCGGCATAATAAGAGTGAATGTATATAATTTTTAATACGGATGGGATGGGCTCGCGGGTCGTCAGCTCGACATACCTACCTGGTTTAATGACATGAAGAAAAATACGCTTTTATTTGAGATGCGATACTACAACAAAAATTTAGGTGCAATAAAATATTCTAAACGGCCAACCAAGATTATATAGCATGGCCTAAAAATCTGTTCATTGACCACTTCAGTTATTAGGCTATTAGCATGTTTCTCCTTACTCTACATTACTTCCACATATAATGCATTTTTGACTTGAGGTTTATAATTGTATGTAATCTATGAAACGCTTTCCTTGGATTGGATTATTAGTTGTGGAAGAGGATGATTCAAAAAGTTACCTTTGCTCTCAAGATAGTACCTACGTCCTCGATGGAAGAAAGAATGAGGTGAGGGAAACACAGGATGCCCAGGCTCCAGGAGCGGTGAGGTATGCACGTAGACGGGGTCCTTAACGTTATTTCAATATAAACTCTCCACTCTAATGAATTCGAGCCACTCAGAAGTTACATTTATACACTAGAGGCGGGACAAACGTCTTTCCAAAGCGCAAGCTACCGCTACACCACACAAGGCATCAGCCCGTCTTGCTTGGCAACGTAATGAGGTGGAATGAGAGAGCGGAAAATTCTTGGGATTGAGAGATCATCCCAGGCGATCACACGATACCACGTAAAAACACTGAAGACATACCCCAAGGGATTTAATCCAAAACTCCCGAGTGCGAATCACAAGCGTTGCCACTTGAGCCACTCCGATCGGTATCTTCTCCTTTAAACTTTTCTTAAAAATCTCAACTCACTAGCCAATAGCTTACTTTTATTCTTTTGTTTTAGACATCGTGACATTAGAACTGGAACCTTTTTCTGAATAGTTTTTAACGCCCGTTTTTACTACTGGGGCACCACAGGCAGTGACACTGGTGATACATGAAATGAAATGATATATTGGGAAAGGATTTTTTTAGGAAAGGAAACATTCCAGGCCTAAGTTTAGGGTACATCCCCGTCATTTGCCATTTATGGGGACTGAGGAAAACCTGGAAAAAACCTCAGTCAGGCAGGACGGTCCTGGCGTGATTCGAACCCCAGACCTCCCGCTCACGAGGCCATGCCATAACAACCTCGGCCACCCGTGGCGGTAGGACTAGAACTAGGTCTGATAATATTTCAAAAATGGTTTTTACTTCCTCATTCTAGTTACTGTTGGGTGACCGCCACGGGTGGCCGAGGTTGTTAAAGCGCGGATTCGTGAGCGGGAGTTCTGGGGTTCGACTTCCGCTAGACCATCCTCCCCGACTGAAGTTTTTGCCAGGTTTTTTTTCAGCCTTCATAAATGGCAAATGCCGGGGAGGTACCCTAAACCTAGGCCTGGAACTTTCCTTCTTTTAAAAAAATCCTTTCCCAATCTATAAATCAACCTCCTCTATCATCAGTGTGCACCACCTGTGATGCCTCAGTAGTATAAACAGGCGTTAAACAGTATTTAAAAAAAAACATTTGTTGGAATTTCTATATCATTATTTACATCGATACAGGTGTCTGTAGTTTAAGTGGTGAGGCTGTTCTGAACACTTTGTTTAATATTTATTTAATGACAGAATTTTTTCATTGTGTCATTATTTTTGTTTTCTGTGTGGAAATTATAACATTATAATCCTCATTTCATTTAGATATTAATATTGTAAATTATTTTTGCTATTTTGTATTATTAGAAAGTTATCAGTATAAATTAAAACTGTTAAATATTTTTGTTCCCTATTTTCTTAGAAAGAAATATCTGAAGTATCACTTAAAATATTTATTTCATACTTTCGTAAATCTACTTTCAAAGATACAAAACATTTGCCTTTACATATATTCTGGTTTATAGGAAAGAAGACATGCTAGAAAACTGAGCATTCGAAAATTGGTAGAATCGACACGAAAATAGCAGCAGACAGTTGAAAAACAACCGAACACAGAACATCAAAATCTTACTTTGATCTTCGGAAATTAAACTGATATGAAGAGTTGAGGGAAAGTGATAGCTAACAGTAACGTTATTTGCTTTATTGAGGAATTGATTGAAGATGGGAGTCCAGCATGTAGTAGAAGCTTGGGGGAAAAGATTTTCCTCATTTCTTTAAATGGAATGCATGGAAGTGGAAACACTTCCGGAGAGAATAAGAGATACTAATGATGTAAATTGTAAATTATATGATGCTGCCTCTTCTGGGAAAATTCGCGAAAGTTTGTCGAATCGATGTAAAAGAAAAACAGATGAGCAAGTAGAGTGTTAACTTTTTTTCGTGAATCTCTCTAGACAGAGATGAAGATAAACGATGGGGAAACTGTGAAGTATGTAGGCCATGTATCCCGCTCTATTTTCGTGTAAAAGAGAGCTTTTAGAAAGTTAAGAAGTTTTGTATAGGATGCACGAAATACATCTCTTTCAATAACAGGAAGGTGCGCGGAAAATAAAAAATAAAGTCATTTAACTGTATGGCAAAATTACGATATATTTTTGGAAATATTATCACCTTGCTATTTATCTCTCATCGCCTAAAAACCAAATATATATTAAATTTTGAAAGAGCACTCGGGTATTATCTAACACGTTTGTAGTATGATATGATTAAGAATACTCTTAAAAACATTTATTTTTGAGTGTATAGATACAGACAATGAGCTACGAGAGAACGAAAGGTTATGCAAATTTACGATTATATTCATTGAGGTTAAGTGAACTAAAATAAAATTGAGGGTAGCTATTTATTCCGGAGGGTGTTTAATTCCTAGGCTGGAGCTCGTCTAACCCAGCTATCTCCAACTATCAATGAAAACAATTTATGCATTTAGTAATAACTCATGTAATAAACAATTCTTTGCACTCATTTATTTAAATAAACAAGTATAGGATACGAAGAATCAGAACCCAGAATGCAAAATTTTCTGTTCCGGTATATCACTACTTGTAAATGAAATGTCTTTATCGGTCAGAAATTAAAATTACAGGTAATGTTGTGTTATTAGTTATTAATGTTAATGTTATATGCGTTTTACATACTTTTTAAACGTTATATTTTATTATATTACTATGATTATAATTATTTTGTGAGGATACATGACAATAAAAGGAAAATGTTGAAAAAATGAGACTCTATTTGTTTGTTTGTACATTTAAACTATAATGAACAATGAAAAATATATAGAATACAAATTTAACATGTTAAACATTGAGTTAAATCTTAGGAGTTTATACAGCGAGCTGTCTTTACAGGAGGTCTGCAGCCAAGGAAAGTTTGAAAACGACTGGAATGGGGTTTAAAATAGAATTTAGATATTAGAGAAATGTATAAACATTTTCAATTTGACAGTCATCATATTTTCTCAGAATTTCATTTCTGTACTTTGAGCTCTTGAGATTTTAGGTCGTAGCATATGCTTTCTTAAATTGATCGAAAATTCCATAAACACTTACCTGGACACTTGCCGGAAATCAAAACCTGGCCCGCCATTGATAATCATACTTGCTGCGTAATTAACGAGGATTGAGCGCTTGTTGACCTAGAATTGCCAATATGTGTACTGATCAGCTCATTTCCGTAATACAAATGGATAGTACCAGAACAGGTTATTGAATGACCCATTACACGTAAGGACATTTCAGATGAAACGCAGGCAACTTACGAGGGCAATTTCATAAATAATATATGGACGACGTAACGCTAATGTAATTTTATAAGTAGTGGTTGAATGCTTGAGAAAGAAGCACTTGTCAATTTGTCCATAGCATATTCTGTGTATAGACAACAAGAGCTAGAAATGGAGTCTGCTGTGACTGAAGGATCAAAGGTCAAAATTTTACGTGCTGAAGACCTCACAAAAATCCAAAGTAGACCGTGGTATATTTGCAAACTGAGTCAATAATTTTTCTTGATCGTGTGAATTTAGACTATAACCCAAGATCAGAAAGGCCAAAGACATCAACAGAAGAACGAAGTGTGAAATTTGTGGCGAATGCTGTTCAAAAAGATCGTCGCGTGACATGTGAAGAGCTTTCAGAAGACACAGGGATTCCCTCACATCATTTTTACATATTTTGACAAATTATTTATGGAAGAAATGTTTTGTGCGCGTTGGGTCCCTCACTTCTTGACTGTTGAACAGAAGCAGAAACGCGCAAGGACATTGCAAACATGCTGAAAGAAAGATTCTACGTTGAAGGTCAAGCATTCTTGTGTCAAATTGTCACTACTGAATGAAACGTAGATTTGAGACTTTGAGCCAGAGTTGATATCACTCCAACGAATGGAGAGGTTCATCTTTCCCACGATCAAAAATCGTAATCAAAGTCAAGAAAATTATGATTTTTGCTTTTGGTCACCAGGAATCATTATAATAGATAGTCCCATGTATAACAAATGTGACAGCAGTGTATTATCGTGGCTGCTGGAAAAATGACAAAAATAGACCTCAATTTTCGATACTGGAATCATCCTTCACGACAACGCTCATCCCAAAACTGGAAATGTGACCAAGCCCACCGATCGCAGATCAACCAACTTCTCCTCCACGAGACTCTCTCTCTCCCTCCCCCCCTCTCTCTCTCTCTCTCTCTCTCTCTAGGGCTTTCCTCTGATTTTTTGGCAGCTGTAAGCTAGCCAGTACTGAGTGAATGAAAATTTGATATGGAATGCGACTATAAATAACGCCTCGTGATTTAGTTGCTGAGGTTGTTTATTTTCCCAAACATGAACAATCAGATGAACTCACGTCTCACACCGGATCACCGGCAAGGTAAACTTGGCAAACACTAAGTTTGATTGCGTTCACCCAGATCGTGCCTAATATTAAGGAGGGCTTCCGCAATAATATTTGATGCAACACAATTGTGCAATATACGTAGCTCTCGTGCCGATTGATTGTAGAACCCCGTCGTTACCGGAGCTAGCAACTTGGACTTAGGACATTCTTCCTCTAACTGCCGGGCGACTCAGAAGCAATCTTGGCCCGGAGAATTTTCAGATTGCCTCCTTTTGGGACAAAATCTATTTCTTTTATACTCTGTAAGAACTGACGCTAACACATGAAAAGCGACGCAAAGTTTTCGCGCCAATTTTGTGTTAAATATGCTCATAGTTACATCACTGGTGATTCTTCCTATTCACTACCCTTTTAGTAAAGCTACAAGCTTCGCTATTCGTCAATAAGAAGACTTCAAATATATTTCACCCGTTAGTGTCAATGAGCTTTTTACTTGCACACCTGCCAACTCCCATTCGAAAATAGCTGCCTGTTATGCCTAAGGCATAATGCTGATGACCTATGATGTTAAAGAGCGTCCTTAAATAAACAAACATAGCCAACTTTGCTGGCCGTATTCCTCAATGAATTAGTTTCTATTGTGTAAATTTTGCCAAGACTTGCTGTGACCATTAAAGTTCCTCCAATCAAAAAAGGGCACAACATACTTGCAAGTAATGGCTGAGTTGCTGATCGAAAATTACATACCTTAATTACCTCAATTACTCTGTAATTGATGGGGAGCTAGGGATAGCTCCAACTTCCTTAATGAGTAATTTTGTAATAAAAGCGAAGGGAAACTAATTTTATTTCTTTTGAAAATTATTAAATGTTCTTATCTCCTATTTAAACGGATGAAATTCCACAGATCCTTTGGAGTGTTAACCTTCTTTTAGCACGTCACCCACATACGGAATGTGTCATATAATCAAAACTAATGTGCAACATAGCAAAGTGGTAACTATATCTTGGTTAAAGATTTTTGAAGATAAAAACTAAGACGTACAGAAATATTTCAGTCTCTCGACATTCAGAGAGCAGGTTTGGGCTCTGTACAGAGAACTAACGAACTTGTTTTACTTGGTTGGTATTTTTTTGAGTGATGTTTAACGCCCGTTTTTACTATTGAGGCTCCATAGGCGGTGGACAAGGATGATACATGAAATGAAATGATAAATTGGGAAGGGAGTATTTTTTTTTAAGGAAGGAAGCTTCCAGGCCTAAATTTAGGGTACCTTCCCAGCATTTTCTATTTACGAAGACTGAGGAAGACCTGGAAAAAGCCTCAGTCAGGTAGGATGATCCTATTCGGAATCGAATCCCAGACCTCCCGCTCACGAGTCCGCGTCTTAACGACCTCGGCCACCCGTGACTGTACTTGGATAGTATGAAGTAGTTTTAAGTAAAATTAAATTTTCGAATTTCCAGGCATCTTTATTTATCAGATTGGTTTAAGTACGGCTGTAGAAGGTCGAAAGCAAAAATCTCACCCAAAAGAGTTTCTCTCCTTCAAAAATTTCGAAACTACTGTATTGGTTGAACACCCTTATAGATAGATTGACAGAAATAAGCAGATATTTTTGGCATCTAAGTCTGTAAATTTATTCACAGCTTATAGGGAAGCAGACCGTCTATTAAATTGCCTCCCACCTCATGGTGTAATGCATAAACTAACCTAATAACGTGGCAATTATCTCGGGTCGTCGCCTGCATAGGAAACATCGTTACCCCCTCAACGTAATTTCTCTGACAGGAACAATGGAATGAGGATCGGCAGTACTTACGTCACAGGCATCCAATATCATGCTGTTAGACCTTCATTGTTAGTGCCAATTCCAAGGCACTCATTAGTGTACTGACTTCCAGATTCTGTTTAATCCAGATACGTGTGAAATCCATCGTCATTTGCATCCCGATTTGGATTCGTTTAAAATTATTTTGTATTTAAAGCTGTCAGCAAACCTAGACATAAATTTAAATGTCTATCAATATCTCCGAACAAAGTGTTATGTTTAGAACCGGTTTTATGTAATTACACATTTAGTGCCACATGTTTATGCACTACCAAACATAAATTTTGTGTCACGTATATAATGGGGAAACTATAGAACCCTCTGAGAACATATTTGGTAGCACAGTTCCACAGTGACATTCTGCGATGTCGATACAGATGTAATGTGCGTGACACCAGAACATTTGAAAAAGTGTTTGATAATTTGTTTTTGCATGCTCTTTCAGTGCAAGTGGGAGATACTTGAATTGAAGTATTTTTGCATTCATTCGGATAGCAGAAGGGTCATTTAATGTCAAATCAAGAAATAAATAATTATTTTATACCCTGGCATCTGCCTCTGTGAAGCACATTGAAAATTCGGAATATTAATTTTGCTTGAGTGGACAGTATTTCTTAAATTAATGTTGGAAAACCAGAAAAAAATGCCCACTTTTCCGTAAACAAAGTTTACAAAATCAAATGTTTGTGAAACTATTTATGATAGAGACCTCAGCCTCTACTGGGCTTTAGTTTCATATATATTTCATGCCTGATTGTCATGCCTGAAGGTCAAGAATATTTTTTCCCTTTTCCAAAAATTTCATCATTTTTGATTATACTGAAATAAAAGTATGTTAAAATATTTATGAGGTCTTGGTCAAATTTCATGAGATATATATATATATATATATATATATATATATATATATATATATATTCTTTATTAATATAGGTTAGTATTGCAGTTTCAGCAGTGCTTCCAGATGGTTCAGTTCCTGCTTGTCATTTTCTAAAGATGAATCATTATTGAGTGATTCATATTGCAATGAAGAAGTGTGCAGCTGAGATCTATCGGTTTCTGTCATGGTAAAACATCCCAGTATGGTAGAGTACAAAAAGAAAACTGGCCAGTGTATTCAGTTAAATCGCATAGAAAAAATCCATAAAGTAAAGTAAAATAAGAATGATAACCATCTAGATGTGTTCATTACCGAATTTTGAAAGAAAAATTAATGAAAACGTGTGATAATTGTAGGAAAAGACAAAGTTAATTAAAAAAAGGAAAGAAAAGAGCAATACCTGGGATGAAGTCAGTAGAAGGTAGAAATACTGAGGGAGCTACAGATTTTAATTGACCCTGAACATTACTTGGGGTTTCAAATAAGTCGCATATTTAAGCGAGAAAAAAAAAAAAAAACCCAGGATATGTCAAACTGAAAATGAAGAAAAGAGTGCTTAGAAACAAAATTAGTATTTTCAATAAAACCACCATTATATGAAAAACTGAAAGGAATTTGAGGACGAGATGTTGACAGAACTGAAAGAAAATTGTAATCCTTGAGGTGAAAAAAATGATTATTCTCTCAGTGTTAGAGTAGGTCAGTAGCAAAAATTTCATAAGAATTTTGTGTTGCCAATTACATGACGCAACAAATACAAATGTTACATTATCTCAAATAAATATTACTAGTGTAAAACGCCTAATCCGGTAACGGAGGCAACTGTTGCAGCTCTCAAAGAATCCTCTTCTACATTAGTTTCATACTTGTAAATTTTATAAATTTCATTACATTTCTAATTTATTTTTCGATCCTTCAATTTTGTTTATTTTTACAATGTATGCAAGAATATTACTGAAAATAATACGCACAGTATAAAGTTTCCGAGAGCTGGCCTGATCCCGAAAATGCTTTAAAAAATAGATATATCGTAGACCGTTAAAGATAAGGCTCTTCACAAAATATCACAGGTGGAATGCTAGAATGTTTGTTAATGTGATTTTTTTTATCGACGTTCTTTAACATCTGAGGTCATCAGCGCCCCATTCTATTCAGGGCGTGAAACGGCCGACAAATTTTGCTCAGAGGCCTCTTCTTTCGGAGTTGAGGTTCTTTTTTGTGCCGTAAATGTACGACACGGGACCCACGGCTTTACTTCCCTTCCGAAGGAAGCCATACATAACTTTTTTACGCCCGAAAAAAATCCATCGGTCCTGGTCGGGTGTGAACTTGCGATCTTGGGTTTAGGAGGCAAGTATGGTTACCACTTCACCACCAGGACCGACATGCCAGAAGGTGTATTATTGTAAATGTTAAGTTTTATAATTTTTAATAGTTTTCTCACGACAAACTTAAACGTTAATTAATCAAGGCGTTAAAGGTAGTTCACTTATTGAATGAAAACAAGAAAAATAAATTTAGCCAGATCATCACACTGTACACAACAACTGGTCCTAAGGCACACATTTTCGGTTGCACAAAGCAATTATGATGCTCTGTATATTGCAAAATTCATATCGTAAATCCTTATACATTTTATGAACAAGGCAGGCATTATTGTATTCTGTAAATGTAATTTATGCGGCAAAATTTGCATTTTATTGCATTCAGATACGCATTTACATGCTGGCCTCCGCGCCTGCACGCACTTGCACTGGCGGGAATGTATTGCATTTATTCACAATAAATTTTGACGCTAACATTTATCTCTGGAGCACGAAGAAGTGAAAACTTATTTTAATTTCCAGTGATATATTACTACCGCATGTTATCATGATTATTTTGTCTTGTTCCTCTACTGAATGAAATGCACATTTAATATATATCATGTCAAAACAAAGATGAACTCCCGAGTGGCTAAAAGTGGCTACCATTTTCATTTGAGTTGTGTTATATGCTACTTTTGAGCAGTTTTCTTTACCTACCTGCGTAATAATATTGTAGTCCTTTTCCTTTCTATCGAGAGGGTGTACTCGCATTTGGGTGATGCCAGGATCGAACCTTATGTTTTTATTGTTTTTCTGACTTGGTGAATAGAGAAACCAGTTCCCAGAAATTTCTCCATCCCTCGTTTTCCTTTAGTTCGTCGTTTTAGAGTTGCAGGGCCAGATGGGATAGTTTGACGGTGCGTGGCTTGCAGTGGTAGAATTAGCTCATCCGTCTTGATGTGGAAGAGGTACTGGATTCCTTGAAGGACAGGCTCAGCTGGCATCGGGATATTCAACATGAAAAAGTTAGCGACCCTGCCTGTGCCCGTCCCTAATTCCCCAAACTTGACCGCCCTGCATGTTTGTCACTTCACTCCTTCCCAGAATCCAATGAAATACAAAAGGCACTTCCGTGTTGGAAAAGCTCCCCCATCCAACTACCTTCACCCACCTACTTAGGAAAGTCTCATTTAATTAGGGTAAAGTCTGAGGCTGGCTTTCAGAAGATCATAGGTTCGAATTCCGATATCGGCAAGGATAGAGAGAACACTTGAGGCTGTAGAAGGTTCGGTACCTAAGCCTCGTTGATAGGCCATTTCCATATCCATATCCGCTTCGAGAGGGATACCGGGCGGGGAGAAGGCAGGGTGGAGATTCGCGGATCTAGGAGGGGTTTTAATGCTTTTCCATATCTCGGTACCGCCACGGATGGCCGAGATCGTTAAGGCGCGGACTCGTGAGCGGGAGGTCTGGGATCGAATTCCGCCAGGATCGTTCTCCCTGACTGAGGTTTATTCCAGATTTTCCTCAGTCCTCATAAATGGTAAATGTCGGGGAGGTACCCTAAACTTAGGCCTGGAACGTTTCCTTCTTTAAAAAATCCTTTCCCAATATTTCATTTCATGTATCACCAGTGTCCACCATCTGTGATGACTCAGTAGTAAAAACGGGCGTCAACGCTATTAAAAAAATAGGTTCCTGCGAGAACTGCAACGGTTCTTAGGTAAAACTTATCTAGACGCCAGGATAGAAACTTTCTGCAAGGAGGAAAATCCACCGCCACGCCGCGCAGCACTAGCCCGTCTTGTAACTAGAACTACAGAAGAAAATTATATGAAGTGAAAGAGCAGAAAATTCGGAAAAGGAGAAAAAATTATCTTAGCATTAGCCTAAGTAATGGGGGAAGCAATGAAAAACTATAAGTTCAGAATGGCGAGTCCCAAGGGATTTGAACCCGGAACCTTCCGATGCTCAATTCCATGTGTTACTGTCAGAAACATCCTTGATCCGGGTAAACTAACTGGGGTTCTGTAGGATTTTCCTTAGTCACTAAGGTAAAAATATGAATTGATTTTTAACAGTTAAAAAACAAGAAAAACCAGATTTGTGGTACAAGAAGACAAATGCAGCAAATGGATGCTGTCTTATGCATCAGCAGATATCGTGATAAGATTTATATTTATGCCGTGCTTCTTTTTGCTCCAATCACTATTTCTGAAAACATTTGACAAAAGACATGTAAATAGTTTCTTTAATATCACTTCACCCTGTTCCACGCCTCTCTCTATCTTAAAGAGATTTCCCTCGCTTTCTGTTCGAAACTTGGCATTGCTATTGGGTATATTTTGTCTAATATTCTTACATATTTGTGCTCCACGCCTACCCTGTGCAATGCCTTCAAAACCTCCGTGTGCCCCACTTAGTACAAGGTTTACTGTAATCCACTACTGTAATTGATTTTTAAATTTTTTTTTGGTTTACTTGCGGAACAATTGAAAAAAATACTTCTCTAGTAGAGCATTTATTCCAATCATATCAAAATCACAAACTGTAAAATAATAATGAACAATAGTATATGTAAAATTATGAAGAGAGAGATAATGCAGAATTACTGGATGATTTTTCCTTCCCGGGACCACTCCACGTGCAGTTGGCAGTAGTAGCCACGCTCTCATTCACCTGCCTGAAAGGCTATCGGGGAGCCGGATATGTCAGTATGAGCTTAACTTAGGAACGTTGATTTGGTTTAACGCTGTTTAACACCCCATATAATCAGCGTCTCATTCAATCCAGGGCGCGAAGGCCGATATATTTTGCCCAGAGGCCTCTTCTTTCAGGCTTGAGGTTCTTTTACATGCCGTAAATCTACGACACGGGAACCACGGCTTTACTTACCTTCCGAATAAAGCCATATTCAAGATTTTTACTCCCGAAAAAATCCATCGATCATAGCCAAGATCGAATCCGCAATCATGGGTTTACGAGACAAGTATGGCTACCACTAAACCACCAGCACCGACCCCTAGGAACGTACGGATGTGTTCTTGTGTGTCGGTATTAAGTATTCTATATGTGGGTAATGCAGTGTATTAATTACATTAATATGACTCAATTCAGGTACTCTGTTCTCCAGAGATTTTTTTTATGATTTGTACGTGCGTGCAGAATTGGCTCATGTTGTACGGAAATTATTTTAAGAGTTATTCCCTGATATTCAGCTTCCATGTCCAAGATTTGTAAATCAATTTTGTGAAACGATAAGTATTCTTGATAAAAAGCGTACACAGCAACGTACAGAACTCACAGAAGAAACGCTAGATAACATTACACATGCCCTGGAACGTCTTCTTAAAAACAATTTTGACGTTTTCCTCAGCAAACGGGAACTTTCTACTCTTCTGTCCGTATGGCCACAAAGCTACTGAAGTTAAAACTTTTAGTGCAAGAATTTAAATCGGGCGACCCTGCACCCAGGAGTAGATTTTGTGAATGGAGTTTGAATAGTGTGCATGACGGAGAAATTTACCCTAATCTAATTTTCTTTACGGTCGAATCGTGGTTGCACATAAGTGAGAACGATTATTCTCTGTTAATTTTCTGGAGTTCAGATATACTTAACCTACTTCACGAGGAACCCCAGCACGATTAAAAAATATATGATGCGCCATTAGCGGTGAGAAAATAATAGTCGCTATTTTTTTTAAAGAAACAATTAATAATGATTGGTATGTACGGAATATTTTGCAACTTTTTTTCCGTGAATTAACTGTAAGGGAATATGGGCTTGCGACATTCTCACAGGATTCTGCAACGGCACATAAAGCGCATGTCTTCTTGCATGCAATTCATGAAATATTCGACGATAGAGTTATCATTAACAACATATGGCCCCCGATTTAATTTATGAGGCGCATTAAACGAAAAAGTATATAAATCAAATCCATACACATTAGATGAACTGAAAAATAGGAATTTTCTTCCATTTCTCAGAGGGAATGACAGAGGTAATGGTTAATTTCATATATTGTCACCAGAAATGTATATAAAATGAAATGAGGCAGTTTCAGCATATTCTTGCTTGATAATGGTGAGTAAAGGTATTGTTTAAGTGTTAAGTGTTTAGTAATAACTTACGCTATATCGTAGCTGCAGACTTTCTGATTTCCGTTCATCGCGGCACCAGCTCTAACCAGATGACGACCGTTATGCCTGGAGCAAAGGAAAAATGATCCATTATAAGACAACACGGTCACTTTGCGAAAACATGGCTGTTCTGAGTATAAAGGTCCCATGCTAGTTCCCTGGCCGTCCTCAGTGTTGTGATTAACGCCACTGCGACCATGCCATTTTCTGATGTAGAACGAAAGACATAGAATTACTTTCCACTTTATCTCCGCAATATTTAGCAGCCATTACCATGAAATGTGAAACCGGGCTATGATTACATGAAACGCACCGCGCGGCGTAGCATCGAAAGCGATGTTCATTTGTACACAATTGTCTGGATATAGCGGCCTCTAGGAATGATAATAATCTGTCCCTAGCTTCATATCGTTCATGTGCTAAGACAAAGAAATTTGTGATGGCAATTTTAGAACGGCGGAGCAGTAAACAGTCGTTAACTGCAGAGGGTGGTCTTTTCTGCTCAGGGCGGCGGCAGCGGCGTCGTTGCGTCTGGGCGCCAGGAAGCTTGGCAGCGTTACCGAGGTAAGTACATATGCTACCGGGCTCTGTCCCACAAAATAGGAAAATCTATCACTTGTGACACTTTCCAAATGTATGCTCCCCGGACCAGATTCTTCACCATTTTAAGTCCCACTGATTATGTTTCCTTTTAACGATAGGGAACAAAACATTTCACAGGGAAATGTTCTATTTTGAACTTTTTAATTCGTATTTCAAATGTACTAAGACGTTTCTGAATTGTTTCTGTAACTAACATGTCCTCTAGCGCGGTTTTTTAAACTCACACCTTTAATGGGCAGTAATGGGCAGATGGGAACTACAGTGCACAATTCGGAGGTTTGTATAGTACGTACATTACAATTACACACTGTAGGAAAAAGTTACTGTATGCCTATTATTTATTTCCACAAATTACAAATCACTACAAAATACATAACAATTTTAAACACCGCTAATTCTCTTTTGTAGGCGGAGAGGAGAGAACAGTGCAGGAGGACTAGGACTCGCCCAAGGACATGCTCCTGCTTATGGGAGGGGTAAGTATGTGCACTTGTCACAACTGACCTTGTACAGTAGTAAAACTATTCCTCATACCCCATTAGCAAACTCCTCAATGTAAGGGGAGTGAATATGCCCCGTCCCTGCCAATGCTAACTTTAGCAAATTCATTACCAATGATCTCAGAAGCTATTGCGATTTTTGCATGGACACTTTGTCATGTGACTGAAAAAAAGAAGTCATGTTTAACAATAAAACATTTTTAAAAAATATTATGGTGCACTTTTAACTGCTTTTTTGATTTTTCTGTTTTAAAAAATAATTGTGCATATTATTTTGAAACTTTTTTTTTAATTAGCTATTACTCTATTAATCATCTCAAGATTTTATGCTTACAAGTTTCTGATATTGTGAGATACTTGTACGGAAAAACACTCCCCCCCCCCAGAAATTGCCACTAAGCACAACAATTAAAAGTACTCACATTTATAGAAGAAATTGAACCTAAAAATCCTCCAGGTTTGTTGGTACTCCATCTCTTTCGTTTGACCACGATGTCTTCTTTCCTTTTATTTTTTGTTTATTTATTTCCGAACAAGCAAAAAAATATTTCTCTAGAGCAAATATTTACAAAATTGTTTATATTTAACTGAATGAAGATCTGGCACAGCATAAAAACAAGCTGTGACTCATAATAATAAAAATACTGATATTAGAAATAAAATTAATTCAAAATTATCATTAAAAAGTTAAAATAGGCGAAAAAACCAAAGTATTCAAATGATATCAAAACCTGGCAAAGTATAAAAACGAAATCAGGAAATCCGGATTGAGAATCGGATAAACGGAACTCTTATGTATTTTAAAATTAACTCTCGCTTAATTTTGATGAAATAAGATTTAGTTGAGGGGGAAAAAAAATGAAGACGGGTCATCACGCATAGAACTCAAGGCGCACACATTTGGTAACGCTGCTATTTACAAACGGCACTGCCATCTGTGGGGAAATAGCGTGTTCGTTTTCTATTTATTGCACACACGTTATTTGTTTTGCATTCTCTAATATTCAGGTTTCAAATGCAACACAATGTGTGTGTGTGTTAAAAGTAATGTTAGCGTTAGTTAATCCTACATCAGAAATTGACAAGAATGAAGAGATATAGTTCGTTTTCTGATTGCACTGGGTATTGTAGGACGAGAAATTGATGTTAGCGTATATGTTGTAACCGTAAGTAGCGCATGTGACGTTCACATAAGATGCTAAGCAAAGAAAGCGTTTTACATTGTTCGTTTTTATATAAAAAGACTGTTCCTTACACGTTTTGAAAACTGTGTGTGTGTGAATTGAAAAAGGTTCTCGTGTGTGGCTGCCCTGTGTACTTTCAGTAGCAAAAAACAAGTGAGCATGAGGGAGGAATGCATGTTGCCTATCCTCTCTTTAAGGCCGCAACATGACTAGCACGTTTGGGTTAGGCACAATACGCATTGAACCTCTGTTAACGAGTACAGGTCTCATTTCTGATGTAGAGGACCATCTCTTTTGTCTTGTTTAGGATATAAGGAAATGTTGGGGATATAAACTTGGTAAGTAGGGAGGTTCTGCAAGGCATCCTTTCAGATGAGTGACACTGAGGCATCGCAAAATTTAGTCAATGGCAATAGGTGGTTTGACCAGAACTAGGTTTCGGTCATCTCCCTTCCCCTCTCCCAGGTTACATTTATTCAACAAAAATCTTTCAGCCACACCTTTTGATAGCAGGATGAGCTCGGCTAGGCAGGTCTGGATATGACAAAAAAACGAAAAATCTCCCTAATCGCCTGGTCTGCAGTCAGGTGATATCCTGGCGACGATATAAAATAAAATCAAATGCACAAAGGGAAAATGATAGGAGGGTAGATGGACAAGTTAATTGATGGATGGATGAATGAATTGATTGAAGAATGGATGACCTGATGGAAGGCTGGATGAACTAATGATGGATAAATGCATGGATGAAGAATGGATGAGTGAATAACTGGAATAATAATGGATGAATGAATGACAGAATGTTGAGATGGATAAATGAATGGAAGGGTAGAAGCATGGAAGGATGATTGGGATGGACGGGTGAACTGATGAATGAATGGATGGATTGATGAATTTATCGATGAAGAAGAATTGTTGGATAATTAGGTGAGCTAATGGATGATGGAAGAATGTATGGCTTAGGCTTTCATGGCCGGTGTTTTGGCTAAAACAGTTAAAAATCTTCCGGGCTGTTTTTGCCGTGTTCCATGGTTTAATATGCTACCATAGCTTTCACCAACCACTGAGATTGCCATCATCAGTGGGCGATGAGCAACATATGACTTCTAAAAAATACAGTATATATTTGAATGTATGGATATTGTGGATGAATTGATTGCTATAGTTAAATGCATAAACAATAGGAAACAAATAGATAGATAGCCAAGGAGATAATGAGGTTCCTTTTCACACAAAATAAATCTACAAATAGTTGGTTCGGTGTGGATTGCATTGCATTATTAGGCGGTACTTCAGCCTTGCTCAAAGTTTGGCCGTTTGTGCCTAAAGTCCGCGATGGAGGAAACGATGAGGTGAAGGATATACCGGATAGGTGGTGATGCCTCCGACATAGACGGGGTCCCTAACAAGTTCTCAGATTAAAGAATTCAAGTACCTCAGAAGGTCCGCTGTGACATAAACATTTCAACAGTGCAAGCCACCGCCACACCGCACCAACCCAAATAGCCCATGACACTTATTTTGTAACAGAACCAACGAAATGAAATAATATGAAATACCAGCATTAGCCTAAGCGACCAGGGAAATCATAAAAATAAATAAATAAATAAAATAAAAATGCAAGGTCAAGATGGCCGGTCCCATGGAAATAAACTGGGTTCTTCCGAACCCCAAGTGTTACCGCCGAAGCCACCCAACTCGACTGAGTTGTGCTCAGACATAGCTCATAAGATGCATTCAGATGTACATGTATTCGCGTTTGCAACTGAATGACTCATACAAGTGTAGCCCGTAATGCTTTATTTGCACACTACAGAAAGTCGACAAACTCCAAGTGCGCTCCATTTTCTGAGTAGTTAAAAAGTTTGATCATGAGCGACAGCCATAGAAGTAATCCGATGGAAAGCTTTGAGGATACTAGGGGCTAAAAATGTACCCTTCTCCCTTGTTAGGAGCGTTTGAAAAAGAAGCTTTGGGCTATCTGTTCATTGTGGAACATATCCCCCATACTCTCTCAGAACTCGTCCCAAGCCTGGCGGTGTGGATAATGCTCAAACTTCTAGTAACTGGAACATTCTCTCCAGCACAGCCCTCTATTTCATTGAAACTGCGATGATGTGCAGAGTATTATTACTAAGTTTGTAGTCCTTATGTCCTTAACTGGCTTTAAGGAACATTTCATATTAAAATAAAGGTAAATAAAGATATAAAACAAAAACAAACCCAGGTGCTCGTATGTAAATAGAGAATATCTCTTGTCCCAATTATTAATTTATACATAATATTCACATGATAAAAAGAAAGGTGCTCCAAAAAGTAATTAATGTCATGCTATATGCTTAAAAAGTCCAAAAAATATGTCTTCTGTGGTATGTCTTGGTTTTGGTGCTATTGCAAACCATGGAATTTAAGTGGTTCATATTGGAAATAAAGGGTCTTTCGCTGGTAGTTTTGCACAGAGCTTTCGGCTTCTCGTTAAGACAGACAGACACACACACACACACACACACACACACACACACACACACACACACACACACACACACACACGGGGAAAAACAGAACTTTCAATTTAATTATCTTCTTTCAGATTAATTGTAGGCTTAGGCTAAAATAATTCGGTCTATATAATGCATATAATTGAAAGAAGTGATTTATTAACAAATGGGAAATAGGTGTGTCTAAGAGAAACTCTTGAATGTCATATTTACCTAGACATAGGCAAAAAATATAGAATACATTTGAAGATTTTATACAAAATGGAAACAATCGAAAACAAGCGAAAATTCAACTCAAAAAAGAGAATAATATTAAGACTTGTTTCTGCGTTTAATACAGCATTAGAAAAAAAAATAATTATTTTATCAGTAAACATCTGCCTTAACAGCACATCGTATAGCATACGCGATTTTTCTCTGCCCTCCTGAGCCCCCCCCCCTTTGAATAGTGTTTAACGCTCGTTTTTACTATTGAGGCATCACAGGCCGTGGATACTGATTTTTTTTGATTGATTTATTTATGGACGCTCTTTAACATCTCAGGTCATCAGCGTTTCATTCAACTCAGGGAGTGAAACGGCCGACAAATTTTGCTCAGGGGCCTCTCTTTCAGGCTTGAGGTTCTTTATCGTGCCGTAAATGTACGACACGGGACCCACGGCTTTACTTCCCTTCCGGAAGAAGCCATACTTAGGATTTTTACGCCCCGAAAAATTCCATTGGTCCTGGCCGGGTTCGAACCCGCGATCTTCGGTGTAGGAGGCAAGTATGGTAACTACTACACCACCAGGACCGAGGTGGATACTGATGATACATTAAATGAAATGATAAATTGGGAAAGAATGTTTTTAAGGAAGGAAGCGTTCCAGGCCTAAGTTTAGGGTACCTCCCCGGCATTTGCCAGTTATGAGGACTGAGGAAAACCTGGAAAAAAAAAACCCAGTCACGGAGGACGGTCCTGGCGGGATTCGAACCCCAGACCTCCTTCTTATGAGTCCGCGCCTAAGCAACCTCGGCCACCCGTGGCGGTCCTGAGGCCCCTGACCTGTCAATAATTTATTATATTTGTTTTTACGTAATGAGATACGTAAATTAACCCCTTTCGTAACTCAACGGTGCCCAGTCTGATTTTTCAGTCACAAATATATTCACATAACACTTTAAGGTGTTTACATAAATTAGGTGGGGATGGAGATCATTGGTCAGAATAAATGGCGTTATCTTCCCGACCCAAGTATTCCTGGCTCGATTGTTAATATCGGAGAGTTGATAGTGAGCCGCAAGAGAACACGCCTCTCTGGTATCCTTACCTCAAACTTTGTTTTTGAACAATGGTCAATTCCTCCGTAATTGTGCCCAACATTTAAGTGTTGTGTTAACATAGTTTTGAAATAGTTTGTGTTAAAGAGTTTTAATGTATTTTGTTAACTTCATTTTCAGAAATTTTAATATTAAACAATATTTAAATAGGTATTATTTTGAGAAAAGTAGATAAGAAAGTATTGTGGATTGTTTTGCATTGTCTTTCAGATTGAGAGAAGGTATATAAGAATGCCTTCTTTTTATTACGGTTGTAGTCATGAAAATACCTAGTCTTGGCGTAATACTGTTACAAACTGAAGGAACTGTGTCGGGTGTTTTAGCGATCAGATAACACTTTCGCTGCTAGACACTATCACCCCCATTGTCGATTTAAAGTGCAGAATAAAAAGGGCGGGAAACAAAACATTCATTCTGATCAGCAAAGATTCGGAATTGCTGTCTTCGGGGATGATTGTCAAAAGAAAGAAAAAGATGATAATCTAACAGTGCAATGTTTGAAGAATGTGGTAGGTGCACCACAGTCTCCCAAACAAGACGGATTAATGCCTTCATGGGCAACTTAGCTATATGTAAAATTGCATTATCATCACGAGTTTTCAGTTTTTTCATGATAACATTCCAGCTGGCTAGAGCACATAATGATTGTTTGGCAGGCTGGCAGTTCAAGATGCACAATACAACACACAGAGCATTACCACTGCAGTAGTGGTTTCTGTTATTTAGGAATATATTCATGGGTTGCGTCTTGGAGTGTTGTAGAGGATCTACTTTCGTCGCAGGTGAGGCGCTCGTTCTGCTGACGTAACAACGATGCTACTTCTGATCCATTGTCAACTGGTGTGAAGCCCAGAGACCGAGTTTGTATCTTTTTCCTAGCTGATGGAGGTGGAGCCACATGGTTTGTGTCTAACGCTGAATCGCTGCGTCATATCCTCACAAGTATGGCTATTGTTGACTTCAACAGTCCCTAAGAGAATCTTGTTATCCATCGTTGTTGGTCTTGTCCATGGCTCATCCTCCACAATTTCATTGTCACCCTGCAATTTCGCGAATTATCTTTGCATCGTCATTTCATTCACAGCATCAGCACCAAAGGTGTGGCATATTTTGCGTGCTCTTGTATCGTTCCCTAATTTAAGATCATAGAGCACACACGTTCTGTAATGATATTCCGCGCTTCTCAGACACTGGCTAAAAGTAGAAAAATTGAACGTATTAGCTTAACACTACCTCTCGGCAACAATTTGTTCCCGCCGTAACTCCATTTGTTGGCATTTAATCGCTGCCAACGCTTGAAATTTGAACATCATGAAAAAGCCAACAAAACTTTTTTGGTCAACTATATAACTGAAAAATACGAAATTAACTAACTTGTTGGTGAGGTCTTGAGTGGAAGAACAAGCCCTTCGCTATCCCATAACCAACTCAAAGCAGGTGTGGTAGGAAGAAGGAAATATATGGGTGAAGAAAGAAAAACACCACTAACCAAAAGCAATTAATACTCATGACCAGTTCCCGGAAAAGTTAGAAAAGACTTTTCTATCGGGGTGGGTATATTTAAGACTCACATAGAAATGAACTTGTTTGCATACATTTGGGGTTGGTAAAGCCAGTTTTTTATTTTGATTTTTTGTCTATTTTAAGGTTTAACCCCCCCCCCTTTTGCATGCTATGGATTGTTATAAATGTTTATACTATTATTTACATGCATTTTAAAAAGCACACAAAGAATTGCAGTATACAAAGGGAAAAAAGTTAAAAAAATTAAATGGCATTCTCACCTCACAAAAATATATAATGAGAATCTTGTTATATATGAATTTTTTCAATCAAAATCTTCCTTCTAAACCCATTCACTTAAGCACTTTAAATAACAGAACCTTCATTAGTGAAAGGAACGCACGATTACCTCGGGCATACAAATAACAGGAAATAAGAAAATGAGGGAGGTACTATAGTTTTGAATAATCCTGGTAAATGACCTTGTTTCGATCTGCGCGAGACAATTCTAGAAGTTTGTGATGGTGGTAACTTCTCAGCTGCATAAATGGAACAAACAATAGTTGCAAGCGAGAAAGATGAGAACGGCACATTTGTGAAATAAACTGTCTTTACAATGTGTTCAATACTGAAGTAAGGGAGAAACTAACCTGATTCCCCTATAAATATATTAGCAGAAAATGAACTCGACCAGAAATCACTACGCATCTTTTGCTCATTCGCCAGGACTATTCAAAACTATTTTACTATGTCTTGGTTAACATTTTCATGACATCCTGAAAGGTGAACATTCTATTGTGACTAGTATGAGTCCTACCGAAATAGCTTGTTTTAAATATGTTCCAATCACTTCAGTGACAGCACAACGTTCTTTTTTCATGATGAAAAGCGTTCTCTCTGATAAGCGGCTCACTAAGACAATTGATACCATTAGAAATCATTTTGTTGCTTGTAACCAAGAAAAGTAAGATTAAGTATTTTAATTGTATAATACATAAATTATTAAGTATCTTAAATACTTATTTCTGTTTTCACTTTTATTAAATGCTTATTTCAGTTATATTATTGCCTATTTTCAGTGTTTTAAGTTATTTTTTTCTTGCCTATTTTAACCAGAATAACTGCCTGATATCCCGGGCTCTGCTCATGACAGCCAGTGCTCCAACCGATGCGATGGTTCCAGAAATCATCCAGAAAGTGAACATACTAGAGGAAAAGGAAGGGAGGAGTAAAATAAAGGAATCACAATACATGGTGTGAAATTGCACAGTTCATATGGAATATATTTAATTTTTAAATGTAAGCTCTATAAGGCTGCTTACTAACCAAACACAGTAGTTCATTCGCTACAGAAGGCTGAAAAACAAAAACGTCAGAAAGAAGCTGTTAAAACAAGGAGCTACACTGGGTAAAAGAGAATAGTAAGTGAAGGTGTGAGAAAAAGAAATGAATAAAATATCAACTCATAAAGACAACTGGCTTGCACTTCTAAAAGGATGAATAAAGAAAAGAATTCCTAAGCGTGCACTCAAATATTAAACCGCTAGGGAAAAGACGGCTGAATCTTGACGTTTGAGTAGGCTATTTAGCTTAATCTGTCGTCGAAAAAAAAAAAAAAAAAAAAAAAAAAAAAAAAAAAAAAAAAAAAGGAGAGTAAGTAAAAGAGAAAAGCGAAGAAAATTATGATGCTGATAACCGAGAGAAACCGTATACAAACTGCAGAATAGTTACATCTTTTTAGCATTCATTGCTCATCAACACGTTACTTATGCTTTTAAATGTGTTTGAACAATGAATTCGGCTTCTTAGCTCGAACAGGGCTTGTGTTTTTACTTTGACTCCAATTTACACCAACAAATAAATTGAATAACATTTTCATCATTTTCTACAAGATGAACCATTTTTGTTATAAATTCTTAAGCACAGCTCCACTTTTTCTTATACGGGCTAACGCATGTGAATCGGACGGAAAATTAAATAATTAGATTTATATTTTAAAAAATTGTAATATTTTTTATGAAGTGCTTTCAACAGCTGATTGAATTGGATATACAATCTCTTCGATTCATTTTTCTCACGCAAATTACAATTACAATAATCACCCATCTTTGTCATTGAAGACGTTAGAAACGAAGTTCATGTGCCCCACATATCTCACACATCTTTTCAAGGAAATCTGCATTCACGAGCATTTGTTCTTGTTGAGAAATTGCTGCAACTTCTCTTCTTGTATTGCCGTTCGACCTTCTCCTTGGTTAGGGTTGATGGCTACTGGCATAGAGGTCGCAGTTAGAGATGTCTAGAACCGGTTCCATTCAGTCTCATGAGGACAATTGGAAAACTGCCTGATAGAGAGGTGGCGTCCTCCGATCTCGATGGGATGTCGGTATTGTGATAACATGCTCCCTTCCTGAATACGATGTTGCAATTTTTCAGCGATAATAATTTGTAAGGTTAATTCAAATGGATCGGCCCGCATGTATATTTCTAACTGTTTTTAAACATCCAGTACGAAGTGTTAAAACTGCAGAAATATGGACTTTCAATCCTTTTGACCCAGATGCACATGACTGAGGTGCAAGTACAAAGTGAAAGGAAAATATTTTAAGTAAACATGGCAGCAGGTGGGAAATTGAATGAGAGATAATTCAGCAGGTTACTAAGCATGCTCCACAAATGAGTTTGCATTAATAAATAGTGCAGTACACCTGTTACCTCGCCTACTCACGTCTCCAGCCCGCAAAGTGAAAGGGTAGATGGTTCACTTGTAAAGTTTGCTCCCCTTTATTTAGCTCTGGTCTCGGTTTCTCTTGGGTGTTATTTTTTGTACAAAGGAAGCAGGTTTAAATTAAAGGCTGCAAGTTAATTGCTCAGTTTCTCTTGTCTTGAAGACCGAGAAATTTCTAGAATCTGTTTCATTACGTAACTGATTTCAAAGAGCCTTTCGCACAAGCCACAGAAGGACTTAGTGGAGTTGCAAGAGATGGAAAAAGTATTTAAAATGAGTGTTTGTTTTATGGATGCAAATCACAGGTCTGCTTTTTTCATTGCTGAAATATGCCACTTCTAAAGTCAGTTTCGGTTTTAATTGGTAGATACTCTCACTGAGCCAAATCATTACTATTCCTACAGAAAAGGCAGAGCATTATTGTGCAGTGCTTTCCAGTTACTTAGCAATGCTCCCGAAAGCGGGGTAGAAGCTGCGTTTATCTGCAAAACCCCGCTTGCAGCACGATTGGCTAAATACAAAAGAAATAAGCACTTATCTGTTATTAATTATATAGAATGAGTAAATCAGTTACTACGTTTTCTGATTCGCGTTCCAGATATACCAGTAGATACACCAGAGAGGATGTACAATGTTATGATTTAAGTCTATGCTGATATATGGGGATGGGGGAGAGCTGAACATGTGAATAAAATTCAAGTCTTTTTTTGGAAAATGTTTCTCGGGCTCTCCAAAGAACCTGAAACTATGGGGAGGGACGTGGGTTACTATGAAGATAAAACAAGGAAGGTGAAATGCTGCCTTAGGCTAATGCTTGGAGTTCAGTCTACACTTCATGCTAAATGCAATAAACACCAGATACAACATGTAACACCAACGTTTTGGGCTGCAAAGGTGAAAGAGGACTCAAAGGAATTGGCCTGCATTCAATACGGCATTGAGGCAATGAATATAGTAAAACTATATGGAAAAAGGTTAGAACAAGTCTAGAGGATATCAGCAGGCAGGAAATCGAGGCGGAATGTAACATGACTGTCTACTTAAGCCTATCGAATGAGATTAAATTAACATGGGATAAAGAGGCATATAAGCTGTTCTAGGGAGAAAGACGATAACAGGAATGACCTGGTTTAGACTGGGAAGCTGGAAGGTTAAAAAAATAACGGATAGTTCTGAAAAGAGAATCTATCCTTTTTGTGAAAGGGAGGAGGAATGGGTACATATTCTGACCGAATATATCCATCTGAGAAAAACGCTGGTTCCTGAAAACTTTTTAAGTCATTTAGAGGTCGATTGACATGCTGGGATCTGTTTGCGAACCGCACTAACTGGATGAATATGGGCATTTTCCTAGCCAAGGTGCGGGAAGTTAGAAACAAATTATTTTCTCGTTAGAATGCAAATTTAGTATAATTATAAATGATAAGTAATATATTTCCATTCATGTATATATAATTAACGTTCTTCCTACTTTTAAAAAAATTAAACTTATTATTAATATTGTTTTATTTTTCATTACTATTTGTTCCTCTTTCTAATTGTCTATCATACTTAAGCATGTACGGTCTACGACCCACGCATAAAATATATTTCTAGTGTGTATATAGAATTTTATGACAATAAAGATACGCCTATTACAGATTGGTACAATCAGTGATGGCCGCGTCGATCCTGATGCTCTAGTGGTACCCATACTTGCGGGTTCGATCTTGGCCAGGACCGATGGATTCTTTCGGGCGTGAAATTTCTAAGTATGGCTTCCTTCGGAAGGAAAGTAAAGCCGTTGATTCCGTGTCGTACATTTACAGCACTATAAAGAACCTCAATCTTGAAAAAAAGAGGCCTCCCAGCAAAATTTATCGGCCGTTACACGTTCTGATTTGAATGGGACGCGGATGACCTGAAATGTTAAAGAGCGTAAATAAACCAAATCAACAAAAAAGTGATGGCCGCTTGTAATGAGCTTTAGTTCACCATTTATTTAACTCAATAGCACTATTTTTTTCGAATGGTGCCCCTATAAATAAGTAGGACAAATGTTTGAAGAGCTCTTTTATAACTATATAGGTGTGTTGAATAGACCGCACCTCTGTAACCGAATGTACGAAAACAGTTGAATGTTTCACGCCCTGAGTTGAATAGGACGCTGATGACCTGAGCTGTTAAAGAGCGTCCATAAATAAATCAATCAAAAAAAACAAAAAAAAAAAAAAAACAGTACGGTTGCCAACACAGAAAATTAAACAAGAGAGTGAATGCTAAATTAGGCGGTAGAAAACAGCAATATATAGATTTCATTTTTCAGCAATGAGTAAAATATTTATAATATTTTCTGTATGTTTGTTTTCTTTTTACCCCTTTGATTGGTTATTTAATATATAGTACAACTTCCATCTGATTTCGTGCACGAGCGGCACTGAATAAACACGTGATTTTTTTTTTAGTATAAAATGCTTAAAATGCCCTTTTTTTCAACAAAGTTTTTGAAATGTTTTGCCGCTTACTATTAGTTAACCGTAGTAGCGTTTAACCACTTTTTGATTCATAAGTTGCAACTCTGCATTTCAAAATCAAATTATTTCTCCTCTCATTTCATTTAGTTGGTAATCTAATGTTCCCAGGTTTGATTTTACCTATACCGGGTTAACCATCTAAAACTTGCACCGCAAATATTTCTGAAATGGGAGGTGCTATTGATGTGCTGCTTTCACAGAATTAGAATTTAGGTAGAGACTCATAATTGTAGCCCATGAACAGATGTTAATAATTATTACAATGTATATTTCTTGAAAATAGTTACATTTTCAAACGGAACAATTTCCATTGACATCAAGGATGTAAAACTTGAAGAAATTGGAATGTAAACTGTGTTTTTTGTACAATTCTAGTGCACGTAGTTTACGAGTTATAGTGATATGAAATTTGTAAATATTTACAGTTGTTTACTCCATTTAACTGCTTAGTTTTTAGATTATGTATGTTAGCTAATATTTTATTTCTTTCGCACTGATTGCATATGGACTTCCTCATGCAAGTTTGGGGAATATAGAAAGAACAATGTCTTTCTTGTTGAAAGGTATCCCAATAGACGTACTACGCTTGTCTTTACAGGTTACTTCAAAATCGTTGGATTGGACGAAGAGGAACAGTACGTTGGCCTACCCGTTCACAAGATTTGACCTCTTTACACATTTCTCTGTGAGAAAGCTAAAAGACACTGTCTACAACGACATACCAACTACACCAGAAGATATGAAACGATGTATTACAGCTGCCAGTTCTGAAACTTCTGCTGAAACGTTATAACACATGCAGCAATCTTTACATGACAGATTGGAAACTTGTATTGTAGCTAATGTCATCATTTAAAACACAACCTACGAAGGCCAATTTTCTCTTTCTTTTTCGGAATTCACAGAATTGTTTATTCACTATTTTATTACTTAATAGAGTGCTGGTACATGATAGAGCAAAAACACATAAGAACAAAATGTGACACGTCTTTTGTTGGGGAAAAAAGGAAAGACAACAACTACACACACACACACACCAAATAAGAAAAGCAAATATACAACATTGTAGCCTAATAACTAAGGAGTAAAATGGAGTAGATATTTAAAAAAAAATTCATATTACGATAGCTCTAAATACTTGCACTAGAATACTGCAAAAAACGCAATTGACATTCCAATTTCCTCTATATTTATTTTCTTGATATCAATAGGCATTGTGGCATTTACTTTTTTTTTCAAGAAATACACTTCTAATAATTATTAATATGTGTGTAGGGGCTGCAATTATGGACAATTATAAGCCTTTCAATTCTGTGAAAGCAACATATCAATAGCACCTTCCATTGCAGAAATATTTGTTTTGCAAATTTTAGATGATTCACTGTGTATACTCTGCTTTTTAGGCTGCCTCACAAATAAAAATTACATGTCAAATCTGGGGACTGAGCAGACCACTAGCTCTCGTGCAGGGCGTCAGTAGCAACAAGCGAGTGCGAGTTGTATGAGCTTTGGACCAATCCTGCTGGAACACACCATACATTCGTTCTTCCTCAGTTAATTTAGAAAAAATTAAGGCTATGATTGTTTCATGATAAAAATAAAAGAATTAATTATATGTTTTGTAATGAGCTTTCATGTACTGGTATTAGTGTTGACGCAAGTCTCTCTTGAGGGCGTCTATACACGAATTTCTCGTCACTATAAACGTAAATATCACTTACAGAATGAAGAAACCGGCTGTAAAATGTATTCTCTCCTTGACTTCTTGGGCTCTAAAGTTTGCGCTTTACAAATAAACATTTCAGTAATTTTGTAGCGCTTTATGCTGATGTACACTTGACCTCCAAGTCCATTTGTTGCGCTAACTTTGAGGAAGACTTTCACGACATTATTCTAATTGAATGCTAGCATCATCAAATCTTTTATCATTAACACGCGAAGTCTTCAAACTTATCCAAAAGATTTGGGTCTTTTTGTTAATTTATGAGTATATTCCTAATATTTACACCAGTCTGAAAAAAGCTTCTGAAATTCAGTTGCAGATCAGGAAATTAATGGAGAGTTAAGGATGCTTAAGTTAACTTAAAGGTAAAACCTGAGAGAAACTATTATAGCATTGTGCAAAGACGCAGTACGGTCAAGGGCTGTTTACAGAAACCTCGTCTGGGCTCGTGGCCGGTTTAAGGGAATTTGCTTGGTACAGAGATGCACGCTGTTTGACGGCGGATTCGCATACTCATAGCCCCTTAAATTCAAGCTCATAGATTTCTACATCACAACAAACACCAATTTTTTGATCATACAATGTCATTTCGTGTACAATATCGTGGTTTTCTGCACTCCAGTATCTATTGTTTTGTGTCCTACATGGCCATGTAAATAAAAGCATGCTTCTTCCGTTAAAAAAAATTAAACAGGGCCAATAGAGCGAATCTTAAAGCTATCCAACAATCAAATCCAGAAATTAATTCTATTCACATTATCGCTTGGTTGCAATTTCTAAACTAAAATTATTTTTAATTTTAAATCGTTTTAATTTTTAAATCGTTAACTATAAGCTTTTACGATACGGTCATGACGCCACGGTGAATAAACATCAAAATGGTTCGATACATGAACAAATTTCAAAATGGAACATTTATTCTTTGCATATAAACTGTCGAGGGCCAAAGAGGACTGCGGGTTTTGTTCAATGTTTTGTATAGAATTAAATTTCTTTCCATCTAAGTGTACTTTTAACAATGTTCATTTGAACGTTAAATACATTTCTTCAGACATTAACACCAGTCAACTCGTGTGTTTGAAGTGCCACAATACATGCTGTTAGGTTCAAATGGGTGGTCTGTGTAAAAGAAGCTAAGCATTACTACTTCATCTTTCTTTTGTTTGTAAAACAAAATGCAGTTCAAGCAAAGTCTACGGTAAAGGAAGATCTCTGCAAAATTGTTTTCGGGCTCTCTATTCTTACTGCCTACATCAGGCATTCTGTTTGAACGTGAACTAAACAATCAAAACTCTGTGCAAGCAAGATCGAAAAGAAGCATCCGAGAGTGCTGAGAAAACGTTAAGAATGCATATTTACCAAGTTTACTTTTCTCTATTCGGGCGTTCCATTATGTCGTACAAAGATAGAAAACTGTGTGTGTATGCTCTTGAAAATACTGCGGCTCGTAGGTAGGACATAATGTCTTGCTTTCGTTCTAGAATTTCAAAACATTTCATGCTTCAAAGAAATAATTCTCACATTTCTTACTAGAAAAAATAAAAAAAACCCTAAATTTCTGGATAATGTTACCAATATCGCAGCAATTTTATTAGTGGTTTTTAAACGTATTTTGGCGGAGTAAATAATGAACTAAATTTTGTTTTTATTATTGCACTTTATTTATATACTACAGTAAATTTATTTTAAAATGTATTTTTTTTCGTGCCGACATACGCAATGATGCGATCACCAGTTATGCTTTTCTTCCAACCTGATATGGTTCCAGGCTTGCTACATGCAAGCAAATAAATCTTAAAAACAAATTTACTAATGTTAATAATTGTGCTTTGGTCTGGTATCGCAAACGTTCCACTCACAATCAAAAATATTTTTAATTTTTTATAAATAAATTATATTTGTAGCTTTTCTTCTGATTTTCTTAACAAAATACAGATATTATTAACTGTAGCCCACGAGTTAATAGCTTATGCAGTTTGCCTCTGGTTTGATCTATAAATATATTAAGAGTATTTGTGGTGGTGTTATCAAATAATTCAACATACATGTTTGAGCTTTATAAGAACATAACCATTTATATAATACTTGTCTTAAGTCCATCAAGACGACAACATTTGCCAGATCGATAGTAGGTAAAATGATGGAAATTGTGATCCGTGTTGTTAATGACAGCTTTATTAATTTTGGTTTGCAGTAACCTGGTTCCTTACAGTGATTTATGGTTGAAAGTAAATCAACTGTAGGATGTTATTTCTTTTTATTTTTATTAAGTTAATATGGATTTAGTGAAATTACACCAGGGACTTGTTAATAGAAGGTGTTTGTTAGTATATCATGAGTTGCTCTTGTATGTTTTAATTATGGCAATGCACCTGATAGCAACATGTTTATATTTCCTAAATAGCAGTAATTAAAGGAGGAATGGATATACATCGTGCACATTTTGCAGTTAATGATAAAACTGTAGTGAGTATTAAATGTTTCGTACCAAAATTCATGGTGAGAGAGGAGATTTTCCCGGTGTAAATTTATCAAATCTACCATTACATATGACAATAATGGTTATGAATGTAAGAAAAGATCCGGAAGAATGTATGAAGTTGGTTGTGGAGCCAGAGTTTTAGCAGGATGTTATGTTTTGACTCCTTTGCAAGTGAGATTAAGAGAAGACAGGTGCGCCCTTTATGACTATTGCCAAGGAAGACTATTTGTTCTTTTCATTAAAACAAACGATGATAAGTGTGTTTCTGTCCCATTTATGTCGATTAATTTTAAGGTTTCCAGTAATTTTGAAATTAATATATTTTATAAAGATTTGTGCTTACCTGTGGAGAATTTCATAGTTCTGTTATTTTATATTTGATTTACATGTGACAAATATTGTTTGTAAAATTTCAGATTCTTAAAAAAGGCCGAAATATTTTCTAATGTTAAATAATGCCATCTTGTAAATATAATACTACTCAAAAGTTTCGTATTTGCCATTGACAGTAGAAGGGCGACATGCCCGCCATTTTTAGTCGGCCTTGACACAATGGAATTTATTTTATAGTTACGCTTGACTTTGTTTTTCCCTATTTGTTATTTTTAATGTAATACATTTTTAGTTAGTAGGTCATACATGGCTTCTCAAATGTTTAAATAATTATAAACCGTTTATTTTGGATTAGTAACTAAATCTGGAAGAAGCTACATAGGGATTTTAAATTGTGAATTTAAAATCCATAATTAAACTAAATTAAAGAAAGAGCTCAGAGAGTCAATTTTGGTGTTCCTTTTCACCAAAGTCAACACAGCAGTACATGAATGTCAGATTTATCGAATAGTGCACACACACAGAGATAGAGAGATAGAGAGAGAGAGAGGAGAGGAATAAGTGCATGGAAAAAATTATCGAAAAAATATTGAATTTGTAGATCATCAGTAGTTAATAAACATTGAAAGTATTTTTTTTTTGAACACGCTACTTATAAAATAGAATTTCTTATACTATCGCCAACTTTTAAAATGTCTACTTTTATTTGAACGTGTCATAATATATATGCACGAGGTCTCTTCAAAAAGTATCGCGAATTTTGAATTTCCGCGGGCTACGTATATTCGATTTCCGATTGTTTTGTGGCGTTATGTTCGTACTCATGTCCCTCACTTATGTTGACAAGCTCGGCCATTTTGAATGTTCAGTTAATTGTTGACAGCTATTTTGCTTGGACGTGTTTTGGTTCGTCTTCGATTTTTGCCTATTCCAAAAAATGGAACAAAGAATCTGTATCAAATTTTGTGTGAAAAACAAAATTAAGTGCACGGATGCATTGCGAATGTTGACTGTGGCATATGGTGAAGCTACCTTGAACCAAAGCAACGTTTATCGGTGGTACAAAATGTTCTCAGAGGGTCGAGAAGATGTGAACGACGAAGAGCGTAATGTGCGCCCGAGCTCGTCAGCAACAGACGAAAACATTGAAGAAGTGAAAAAAAAATAGTATTGGCCAATCGTCGAATCACCATTAGAGAAGTTGCTGAGGACCTAAACATATCGACTGGCTCGTGTCATTCGATTTTTACCAATGATTTGGGCATGAGATGGGTCGCCGCAAAATTCGTACCAAAGTTGCTCAATTTCGACCAAAAACACCATCGCATTAACGTTGCTAAGGAGCTGTTGAACTCTGTACGCGACGACCCAAATTTGCACCAGAGGGTCATAACTGGTGCAGAATCATGGGGTTTATGGTTATGACGTGGAAACTAAATCTCTACCATCCCAATGGATGCTGCTACACGAGCCAAGACGGAAAAAAGCGCGCCAAGTTCGGTCGAATGTGAAGGTTTTGCTTACAGTTTTCTTCGATTGCAGGGGCGTGGTGCATCATGAGTTCTTGCCACAGGATAGAACGGTCAATAAGGAATATTACCTGCAAGTTATGCGCAATTTGCGCGAAGTAATCCGCCAGAAACGCCCGGATTTGTGGAAGAACAAAAATTGGCTTTTGCACCATGATAACGCCCCTGCTCACACATCGTTGCTTGTGCGCGAATTTTTGGGCAAAAACAACACACTTATGATGCCACAGCCACCGTACTCACCAGACCAGGCCCCCTGTGACCTTTTTTGTTCCCAAAACTGAAGAGGCCCATGAAAGGACGACGCTTCGCCACGATTGAGGAGACAAAGGCGGCATCGAAGGAGGAGCTGAACAAGATCACCAAAAAAAAAAAAAAAAAAAAAAAAAAAAAAAAAAAAAAAGATTTTTAAAGTGCTTGGAGGATTGGAAAAAACGTTGGCACAAGTATATAATACCTGGTGGGGATTACTTTGAAGGGGACAAAATAGATATTAATGAATAAATAAATACTTTTTGAAAGAACAAATTCGCGATACTTTTTGAACAGATCTCGTATATATTACCTGAAGAGATTTTTTTTTTGATTCGGTTTATTTATAGACGTTTTTTAACATCTCAGGTCATCGCCGTCCCATTCAAATCAGGGCATGAAACGGCCGACAAATTTTGCTCAGAAGCCACTTTTTTCAGGCTTGAGATTCTTTATCATGCCGTAAATGTTCGACGCGGGACCCATGGCTTTACTTCTCTTGCAAAGGAAGCCATACTTAGGATTTTTATGCCCGAAAAAATCCATCGATCCTGGCCGGGTTTGAACCCGCGATTTTGGGTTTAGAAGGCAAGTATGGTTACCACTACACCATCACGACCGACTCAAGAGATTAAAACTCATAGTTGACGATTAATAAAAGCTTAGATGATTATTTACTCCGTATTTACTGACGCTTTCTGCTTTCTGCTCTGTTGAAAAGTTAGCGAAAGCAAATGTGTTAAATAACTAACATTCTTCTTAAATGATTGAAATTGCTATTAATATTATACACTAGTGGCTATTAAAAAGTTGGAGGTTTTTAACCTTTTTGTAAACCCGCGTTCGCGTTTCTCAGTTGTTTTAATAACCTTCAGTGGCATACGAAGTGTACGCAAAAGCTAATATGAAACAATTGCTTTTCTCAAGGGTTATTATTTATTAATATTCATAATATATTTAAAGTTGCAATTGCGTGGGGCAATTAAGATTTCTTTATTTATTTGTTACTGTCAGTCAACCGAAACTCTGTAAATAATACAGTAATCTATTACGGGCCAGAATTTATTAGTAATCCATTGTTTTGGAATGAAACAGCCGTTTGAGAAAAGTGAAGAAAATGTTCCTCCTTAACAATGAAGCAACGTTACAAGATCTTCGTTAAACATTATCAAAGATTGTAAACTTCATGCACAATTCTTATGGATCATTGAAGAATGTAAATCCCTAAAATTTGGTACTTAGGAAGTTGACAGAAAAGTGCATTTATCATGAATCTTGCCGAAATTCACAATGATGAATGGGTTTCAGTGGTGAAAAAAGTTTATAAACAGAAATGTCATGTGACTTGAAAATTAAAGTCCATGATACACAACGAAAGCATCCATCAAGCACAAACGCGCAATTTATCATTTTGTTTGAAAAAGTTGTTAAAGTAGTCCATACTTATGGTTCAGTACCACTCATATGTACTAAGGCCCGGTTGCATAAAGCTCTAGTTATCTACGCAATAGCTAGCCATTATATAAACATTATCAGATAGATAATTGAATGCGTTTCTGATAACTATCTGTTTGATAGCGGTATTGAGATTTCTCCAACACGTGGGAAATGTTTTTTTTTTATCAGATAGTTAGCACAGTGCTCGCAAGTACCGCTGCACCAAGAAATATTAACATAGCATGTGGGAATAAGATATCCACTAAAGGTAAGAAATGTTAAACTTTGTATTATCATGGCCTGCGGGCTACAAAGTGTAACATTTCTAATTTTGCATTACACACCACATGAACGTTCCTGTTTCTATAAAGTCAGCGTACTATATGCGAAAATCTACTTTGTCAAAAAAAAAAAAAAAAATACAGAGAGATTTTTGAATGGTGTTTAACCCCCGTTTTTATTACTGAGGCACCACAGGCGGACAACACTTATGATACATGAGATGAAATGATAAATTGGGAAAGGTTTTATCTTTTAAGGGAAGGAAACGTTCCACGCCTAAGTACATTCCCGGCATTTGCCTTTTATGAGGACTGAGGAAAACCTGGAAAAAAACCTCAGTCAGGGAGGACGGTCCTGGAGAAATTCGAACCCCAAACCTCCCGCTCACGAGTGCCTTAACGACCTCGGCCACCCGTGGCAGTGAGAGACAGTGTTTATGTAGTTTTGCCTTAAATGTACAATGATATTAGTAATGTTTCTAATAGTTCATGCACGTTAAAATTGTCTCTACCACAGTTTGAAAACTCGACAAACACAAAGTCTTAGGTACAATAACAGCTAGCTTAAACCTGAGACAGCCTTGTTTCTGTTTGTATTTTGTTCTATATTTTCTCCTATTTCACATATAGACTCATTACTGGTTCTTTGGATATTTTCCAATCTTGTATCTTTTCTCAAATCCATCATTGTTAAGCATAAAATACACGCCGTTGCCGAAGATTCAGGTCTGGGAAGTTGAAATTTTTTAGCATTTTGACACTCATGGAGAAAGTATACAACAAATGACCATATAATTTTCAAAATGGATTTATCTCGTTCCTTTATTTTTAACGGCACTACAAGTCCGCCGTCTTATAGGTTATGAGAAGGATATCTGGTGAATTTTCTCGGGGTAAGGTATCAAAAGATTATCTGTATCATAACTGCTATCTGACTGTTCAATTACGCTTAGATATTGAGTTTCCTAATTACACTTATTTATATCACGAACTGGTTATTGAACACTATCTGCATAAATTTCCCATAAATATCGACTTAAGTAGTTTCAACTTATCCACTATAAGGATCAGATAACTTGGAACTGTTATTATTGTTGTTGTTTTAATTATCTTCGGAGTTTTAATTTGATGTTATGTAATTTTTTGATGCTGAATAATTAATTAGATGATTGTCTTCTTTTGTGGCCTCGGCTCTTGAAGTCAGGAGTTTGATGTTTGCTATTTTTCTGGTTCCAATGCAGAGGATAGGAATCCCAGGGGATTATGGACTGTTTTTGTTGACGTAATGTCATTAGGGAGGGAAGGGAACTCTTTAATGGAATAAAAATAATTAATCTCTATTTGCACTTTTGATTTATTTGACAATTGAAGGGTTTAGGAACATGCTGTGCGTCTGCCGTGTGGTTATAATTCTGGTTCTATCTGTACCGTATAACTTACCCTCGGGTTATAATTCCCTGCTTCACTCATGAATTTACTCACTTTAACACAACTTTGAAACCCGACAGTCCCTATAACGTTAACACTTTATAAGAACACTAATCACTTTACCGTAAACACTCTATGACAATATTAAATGGACGGTTATGACCTTAGCGATAACTCGGCGTACTCTTACTGTCATACTACTGACTCTCTCTGATTACTCTTACAATTGACTGACTGATTGATTCACCTGTTCCTGCCTAACCTACTTCTTATATTCGATATTAATTCCATTATGTGGATTCGCTCCGCCCTTCGCGAAAATTTATTTCCTTTAAGTATTATGGAACTTGGTTCCTTCTAGAATATTATTGCATCACACTTGATATTGTTTACTATATTCTATTTGTTCTATTTTCTTCTATTTGTTAGGTTTTTAATGATGTTCATTGGTTAAACCATCTCACTTATTTTCCAAAAATCAAATTTCCCTCGTTCGGTCTTACCCCGAGAAAGGAGGCATCTGCGATATATGCGGTGTGTTTGTGGTTACAACTGATTCCATTTTAGTTTTAGCTATTTCCTTACTAGATTCTTACATTAAAAATCCACGATATGTCACTCTTCGGTCGCATATCTGCAGCATCTCTTTGAAACTGTCGGAAATAGCTAAGATTTTGGTTTCTTGTAAGACAAGTGTTTCGACATGCGGTGTTTCTTTTGATGACAAACACTATTACTTTAATTTTAACTCACACTTCTTGCTTGCTATGCCCAGTTTAAAGTGTAATAAAAACTGGTCTCGTCGGATGGTCTGTCTGGCAGGATTTGAAGGGAAAAGTGGGTCTAGCCTTAACACAAAAGGTTACCTTCCTTCAAGGCGAGGTCATTGCATGTCCTGTTGTTACACAGTTTGCCTTTTTGGCATATGATCAGAAATGTAAACCTTGTCTGAATATTGCTTATTAAACAAAAAGTGTATATATATATACATACATACATACACTATCAATTATAGTATTAATATCCTGATCATAATTGTATTATTGATACCCTTGATTATGTCTATCTTGACCTTGTTAAACTATACCTGAAATAATAATAGTAATAATAATAATAATAATGATAATAATAATGATAATGATAATGATAAAATTGCCATCCGAAGCAATTATTATTAAAACAGGGAATTTTGAAACAAATTCGACCTCAAGCTTTATCGAAATTCAAAGTACTATTACTATAATTAGATCAATTTTGCTTTCATCAATTGCTTGTACTATCTCTGATAAGTGACACTATAGTCTATACGCAGCATTTCCAACCATTTTGATTCGCGGAGCCCATTTTAGAACCTATTTCTACGGCGGAACCCCCTTAGGCCTACCTAATATCTTACAGGTTAATTGTGTATAGGAGTACTGTTAAGGGAAGAGAGTAAGAGGGGATAAATAATCGATGTAAAGTACAGAGAGATATGTAATCAATTTCCCTTGTTTCATTAAATGAAATTATATTTTAAATTTTTGAAATTTACCATAATATCTCCTTATTCTCAGCTACAATCAATACATACAATTTGTAAAAACTTAGCCATACATCAATATTCAGTAAATCAAACCATTGGCATTACAATAGATTTTACATTATGGGTGAGAGCAACGATAAGGCCCATCAAATACACTCAGTTCCTCCAATGAATATCATTATATCCAGTTCAATTCAAATTCACGCTCCTTCATTACTTGAGATTTTTATTATTCATTATAGAACACAATTTCCATTTAAATTTACTAGTTACAGTGCACTGTAGTGCAACAGTAATACTAAATAAAGACACAACATAAAATAAGCTATAAACGTATAAAGAGACACCTATGATTGCATTTTTTTGCAGACTTTTTATATTAGACTCAATTGATGATACTTTCAGGCAAATTCAAGAACATTTTTGTAAGAGGAAAATAACCAATATCTTCACTTTACACACATTTCAATTAATACATGTTTCCTCATTAAAGAAGACGCTTTGGCGTTTGTATGTAAAACTGTGGCAATTTTTCCGTGAAATTATGGATTAATTTTGTTAATTTTGCTATAAATGTCGGCCAAATACGCCAGCTTGCACACTCTATCTTCATCATGTAAAACTGTCACCAATAGCGCGTTGTGGTTTATAAAAAATTCTGCTACCTCTGCACACAGCTCCACCAAACGTGTCAACGCTTTTCCTCGACACAACTACTTTATTCAGTGTACAACAACGGAAGGAATTGATGATGGTTTCCAATGTATTCACACATATTTGAGAGCCTACTTTTAAGAAGTCACGATTTTATAGTTTATTATTTTTATGGTATCATTCAACATTACCATAAGCTCAGAAGACATTTTTCTCGAGGCCAGCGCGTGTCTATAAAGAACACAATGGCTGGGGTACTCCATACAAAATTATTATGGAAAATTAAAAAAAAAAAAAAAAAAAATTTAACCACTCTCAATAAAGATAATGCAACAATGACAACTACTTGGAGAGATTCAATTAACGTCTTATTAAACAAACTGCTAGTCGATGATGAGCCTCATACCGATGAAGTACAAACACTTTAAAAAGGATGAGTATTAATCATACATTTAACAATACTGGAATCATATATCAAATTGACATCTCAGAAATCAGACTCACAATTAACCAATTCAAAAAGAAAAAAGACTGCAGGACCAGACGCGATACCAAACAAGGTATTCATCTGTATTCAGGAAGAAATAACACCATTTTTCTTTAGATTGTTAAATGACTGCATTTGGCAAGGCCATTTTCCACTGTGCTGGAAAGTGGCCAAAATAATTATGTTTAAAAAGGCTTTGATTAAGGCCCTAAACAACCAAAATCTTACACTCCTATTTGTTTACTTAATACAATCGGCAAGGTGTTTAAGAAACGAATAACAAAAAGCACAAACGGGTCTCATGTTCAAATGATCATGCAGAATCGAAAATGTACTCATGGGAAATGAGTGAACGTAACAAGCAGGGCTGAAAGCACTAGGCTACTAGTGTAATCATGGAATCATCCCGAGTGACAGCGGAGAGAGCCGAGAGAGCCGAAGGTAGTGACGTACAGTTTTTGGTAGATAATAAGGTCTGACAAGCAGAGGCATGATAGTTCAGGGGGTTAGATCGTCATACTATAGTTGTAAGGGTAGCGGGTTCGAATTGTACCATCTGGATGCTTTTTTTTTATTATCCCGCAGGAGTTTTTTTTTTTAATCCTGTCGGAGTTAAAGGAGATTTGCTATATTACAATGAATTACTCGCTAAACTACTGGATCCACCGGTTTCTAGGATTTGCCCAGGTTAGCATACAGTATACATTAGTGTGTGTGTATATATGCATTAGTTGTTAATTGGAATAAGGGCACATTTCCCACCTTTACAATATTTCACCCGCCTAATAATGGTTTGCCACAATTACAATGATTTACTCGCTAAACCACTGGGTCTACCGGTTTCTAGGATATGCCCGAGGTTAGCTGACAGTTTAGGTTAGTGTGTGTACCTATATATGAATTAGTTGCGAATTGCAATAAGAGCACATTTCCCACTGTTACAATATTTCACCCACCTAATAATGCCCTCATTACCCTAGCCAGTGGCTCGCGCGTTGCAAGCAGCAAGAGATTCCATGATTCCATTATGCTCTAGTGCTTTCAATCCTGCTTGTAATGCCAAGTTGGGAAACGCGTAACATGTCTACAATTCTGTAAATTGTTATTCGTCGGTCTTCAGGAACAATGACGCCAATCATGGTTTCGTTTACCTGCTGTTGCTGGAGCACCTGGGTCACCTTGCTTTATTGTTGATGGCCCTCCATAAATTCCTAGAACCATCAAATGCTGTGGACTGTGGCAGAGCATTATCACCATATGCCTGCTGCAACAATCTGTAAGCTTCCGTGCCGGATTTCTGCAAACGAAAGCAAATATTGAACGCAGCATATTTCACGAATCAACTCCATTTTGTAGGCGACTGGCGAATTTGCTTCTGTTTTAGTCCATCAATCAAGGCTGATTCGTTTTCATGAAGCAACATAGATTCAACAATGTTTCTTTGTTGTATGTGATTTATATATATATATATATATATATATATATATATATATATATATATATAAACAAACTCTCAGTCTTTGTTGACTTACCCTGGTATTTATCATTTGTGCTATTGGTGAGTTTCTTATGTTCAACTTTGCTGCAGTTTAGGGACCCCGTAAGCAAAACTCGTCCGCCCCAACATTCCAATCTTATCCAACTCATTAGCTTGTTAACAGATTCCGGGTTCGATTTTCGAATGGTACAAGTTGCTTGCTGAGGTGTATCTTAGAGCTTCCCTTTATTCTGGGGAGGGGGGGGGGGAGAAAAGAAAAGTTAATGCAGAGATGCCACAGACTACGGGCTAATTTACGTTTTATTTAGGATATTACTAACCCGGAGATGACTCACTGTAGCTGGTGTAAGACATCAAAAGCTTTGAAAATAATGATAATAGGAACGCATTTTCCAAGCCACCGAGTTTTCAGGTATGAAATGAGGAGTGTGGTAAGTTCTACATTTAACCGCCTTGGGTTTTCGCCAAGCTGCTTACACCGTCTCCGTTCTTGCCTGCGCTGTAAATGTGTTATCCTTTCTCTTACTGGTACACCTTGCAGAGTGCATGCAGTACGTGCTTCGCAACAGCAAACATCTGTTAACAAATTTCATCGCTGTTTTATTAAGTTATTACTGGAGTCCAGCGTTCGGTCACCGAGTAATTTCAAGCATTTGCAATAGGAGTAGCTTTAGACATATCAATGGGTTTCAAAATTTGGCTCTCGGACCTCGGGAGTCCGCGATACATTCTCAGGGAATCCTTGAAGCATTACCATAGGGTAAATTTATTCTTGAAAATACAGACACAAACAACGAATTAGAGAAAGCGAAAGTTCATACAAATCTTCGGTGTTTATTAATTAGATAAAGTAATTAGAACCAAATTGAAGGGGATTATTTGTTACGGAGGAAGCATTCAAATAAAACGTGGACCAGGCAGAACAGTCACATATACCGTCATAGTTTCCCTGGCAAACCTATGCATCTTTCGGTAGCGAGCTGCGTAGGCTGGGGCTCGCCTGTCTAATTTTTTGGGATTATCAAAGAAGGTCCTGTATTAATGGGATACATTTGTGAAATTTCGGCAAAATGATTTTTAAATAATATTTATATATTCGACTTGCGTAATCCGTCGACAGTTATACCTCAACACGATTTAAATGCCCTTGTGTAGATGGGAGTGGTTCTTTAAATTTCTTTAGTCTTTTTCTATTGTAAAATATAATTAAATTTTCACACTTAAACTTGATTTTAGGTTTGAAATTATGAGCGAGAAGGTACAGACACGTCTTCTAGTGTTTTTAGAAAATATGTTAACACCCCGAAGAATGCACCTCAAATGTCCTAGGGGTGAGTTGTCATGATGTTTTTAAAATCGAGCCATTGCCAAAAGTGAGAAACCCACAAAACTTGAAGAGGTTTGGAAATATTTTCTTTTGCCTAGTGTTGTATGTGCAATAATGCTTGTTTACCAAAGATTAGCTAACATTTACTAATCACGATTTGGAACAGATGTCATACAGAAGATTTTGTTTCAAGAAATAAATTCATCTATGTTTATTACCGGATACTTGCAACCACGAATTTTGAATAATAATAATAATAATAATAATAATAATAATAATAATAATAATAATAATAATAATAATAATATCTACACTTATTTTCCTGTAATGAAAAACGATGCAATAATGTGTACACTCCCTTTATAGAAGTTTTATAACCTCAAGTTGATGGTGTACCTTTAAGGAAGGTTGTATGAAAAAATTGCAAAGTGACTGCAACTGTTAGTAGTGGTGTAACTTGGTTTATTTACGGACGCTCTTTAACAACTCAGGTCATCAGCGTCCCATTCTATTCAGGTCGTGAAACAGCCCACAATTATTGCTCAGAGGCCTCTTCTTTCAGGCTTGAGGTTCTTTTGTGCCATAAATGCACGACAAGGAACCCACGACTTTACTTCCCTTCCGAAGGAAGCCGTACTTAGGTTTTTATACTCGAAAAATCCATCGATCCTGGCCGGGTTTGAACCAGCGATCTTGGGTTTAGAACAACTGTTAGTGAGCTTAATGTGGGCTCTCAGGCCATAGTAAAGGTCTTAAGAACCATATGGAGTAGGGGAATCCTAAAGAAAGGAAAATGCATTTCCTACAGCTAAATATTAATTTTATTTTATTTCCACTTTTAATTTTTTCCACGTTTCTGGATCTTCAAAATACTTTACATGCAATATAATTTTCAAAATATTTCTTAGAAATATTTCACACAGATTCTTAGGTAAATGATTAATAAAATAAGGTAAAATTTGCTATTTTAGAAGAAATACATTAATAGTACATAATTTTAAATTTGCCAATTTTGAATAATTTGAAAAAAATTATAAATTTTAGCATAAAAACGTGTTTCTCCAAAACGGTTTGTTGTAGACAAGTGAAACATGCTATGTTTTATACCTACGCTCTATTGGAATAAAGACCCAAAGTATACCTTATTTATAATAAAAATGTAATGCATAAGTATTTCTTATAACACACTAAAACGTCGGTCCTGGTGGTGTAGTGGTTACCATACTTACCTCCTAAACCCAAGATCGCGGGTTCGAACTCGGTCAGCACCGATGCATTTTTTTCGGGGCGTAAAAATCCTAAATATGGCTTCCTTCGGAAGGGAAATAAAGCCGTGGGTCCCGTGTCGTACATTTACGGCACGAAAAAGAACCTCAAGCCTGAAAGAGAGGCCTCTGAGCAAAAGTTGTCGGCCGTTTCACGCCCTGAGTTGAATGGGACGCTGATGACCTGAGCTGTTAAAGAGCGTCCATAAATAAATCATTCAAAAAACAAAAAAAATCACACTAAAACTAGAACAAAAGGGAAATAAAAACTTTTTTCAAAAAATATTATACATAGAATTAATTACGTTTTGAATGTACATTAAAATATAAATAACTCAAATAAACTCAAAATTTCAAATCATTCGAATAAAATCTATGGCTCTAGTTATGTTCACAGATGCAATATATTTTGTAAAAACAGATTGTGTGAAAAATCACCCACGATCTGCACTCAGTTATCTAAAACCGACTATCGAAACATTTTGGAATGTGTAGAATTCGATCTCACCTGTTAAGCCCCACATACCACCGCTAGTAAGTGAAATGGAGCACCATCCCTCTCGTTCAAGAATTAAAATTAATGAGTAATTTTGTATCATTATAAATCGTTGATCATTTAATATTGTTTTTGTATTAATGTATTATATGTTTAATATACTTAATTGAATGTTATATTATTGTTGTGGGTATTATCATTGTGTAAGGATATACTACAATATAAATGCAAATATTAAAACACGTACATTTATATGATTGTGTATTTAAATTTAAAAAAAAAATCAATTAAAATATATAGGATTCAAATTTAGGATTTTAAACTTTGAGTTAAATCATGGGAGTCCGAGATGGCGAAACGAGGTCCTCGGTGAAGGAAAGTTTGATAACCGTTAATATAGACCAAGAATTCCCAACTGTGCTCTGCGGAGCACTAAAGACGCAGCTGGTTCTTACCAAGGGCTCCTCGGCCGTTTTAGGAAAATAAAATAAATAAATAAGGAATTAAATTAAAAATAAAAAGTATAGTGAAAATATGAAAACTATAAATTACATCCTAAACGGAAAATTGATAATGGAGTCTCTTTTTGCCTTATCTTTAGTTTTGGCAATGGTTCCAGCATTGTGGCCCATCGAATGTGTCCCCCATTTCTCATATTCCCCAGACTTAGCCCCCTGTGACTTTTATTTCTTTTCTTGTCTGGAAAAGGAGCTAAGGGGGAGTGTTTTGGTACTTCCGAGCCCGTCGTGAAAAAGGCTGAGGCGGTTTTGAAGATGTCAAAAATGGTTTCCGCTCGTGTTCCAGTACTGGCAGACGCGTTGGGCAAGGTGCATTCCACTCAATGGAGAATAATCTGAAAAACATCCTACCAAAATGGACCGGGCCTGGTGTATTCCATGAGCTAAAACATTCTCCGTCTTTTTTGACTAGCCGTCATTAAACAAGCCTTCATGACAACACGTCGCCATCTAGAGAATAAGGCCGAGGGCTGTTACAGACATAATATTTCGCGATAAAATTTTTACCTTACTATATTTTTTTAAATTAATGCTTGCTGTTTTATTGTTATTTCTGATTTCCGCTTGTGAGAAGTGTGCAAGTTCAGACATGTTCAGTTCCGTTTGCAGTTAAATAGAGGTGACATGCGACGAACAATATTCTGCATTATTCTCAACAAGTCTTCAGTTGAGACCTATGAAAGACCTAAATAAAAAGTACCTATCGTTGCCAGTAGCGGGCACTAGTATCGGAATTTCTGTCGAGGTTAAACAATTGAAGTCTAAGGAAGAATATTAGAACAGTAAGAATGAAAATGGGAAGTCTTAACCCCCTGAATTAAATTAAAATACCAGAAGCGGCCAAGAATTTTACAAAAACATCATTAAAAATGTCCGTTAAAATTTTATTTGTATATTTTAGAGTTTGTATTTTGACAATGAACTGTTATCTACCTTTTTTATTAATTTATAATCATGTGCCTCAAACTGTTAAGTAGCAAAGTAGTAAAATTAATACAATTGCATTCCAATGCAACGACAACAGTAAAGGCGTGTTTATTTTAAATAATAACTTGTTAAAACAAAAGAAAAAATTAAAATGAAAAGGCCCTTTGAATGTAAACATTAACAAATATTTTTATCTTTCCTCTTTGCATTTATCAATGTTTGTGAATAAAAAAAAATAGCGTAATATTCACACATTAGAAATGTAAATATACAAATATCAAAAGGGAAATTAATGTTTAAAACAAGAACGTAAGGGTGATTTTTTTTGTTATCGACTTTAGAATTAGCGCAATTGTACTATTTATTTACTGAAAATATTTCAAGTGAAACAGACTTTGTTTTCTTTAAATATTTTTAAAAGCATAAAAATTTGAGAGCTGGCATGTCCGAACATCAAAACTTTCTAGAATATCTTCTAGTTGTATTTAAAATTTAAGTACTGTGTTGTTTTATTGTACAACTTATAAATCTTTCTTGTGAAAATCCCATGCTTGACTATTAGAAGAACCGAAAGATCGAACACGAGAAGAGAGAGAGAAAACTTAGGTAATATATACACCTATTTCAGATGCTTTTGAATGATTTTCCTTTTGATTCCGAGGTATCGCATCAAAAGGAACATTAAGTATTCAAAAACCACTGAAGCAGCGGATAGGAACTTCTCGTAAGTTCAATATATTTCTCCGAATAGCCGCGTTTTGCCAGCTGTAAAATCAAAATTGCTATGCTTCTGGTTCACGGTTCAACTCTGAAAGACAATGGCCATTCAAGGCGGTGCAACAAAACGACACAAAGCATTTTGCCAGGCACCCGTGCCCGCGGCTAGGGGGTGGTGGTTGTACCCTCAGAGGGCATTGATTGCTCGTGCTCCACAAGTAGAAATCAACACTGTAGGCCAGGCTGTACTCGCTGGGCACATGCGCACTGGGTTGTCCGTTCTAGCGTTACTCTACGGCTCAGCATTTCGTTTCAGCCCTTTCACAGTGCACGCAGGGAATTTCCAGTCATGCCGCGGTGTGGTCACGTGATGCGAGAAGATTCTTGAAACACGTGTTGATTCATGGAAGCTGTTGGATAGATGCGTTCCTCAACAGGTGTCTTTTAGACAAGGTAATATTTTAAATTAAAGCAGACTTTGTATCTAAAATTACAGCTTGTGACATTTCGTACGAGTTTAAAACAATAGAATTTTTTCCTGATATATCTAAGAGACTGCTGACCCTCCCCCATTTCTTAGTGAATGGGGCTGTGAACCTTCGCTCTTAGCTGATCACTGTAGGCGTGAATTTTACTACTTAGAACATTCTCAATAAATGTGAAGCCCGCTAGCGCTTTCAGATTTCGCGAGGAATAATACAATCAGAATTGAAAACAAAGTAAAAGAACGAAAAATTACTAAGTTATATGTTTTATTTACTTAAAAGTAGAAATGAGTATATAAAGTATCCCTTTAACTTTAAGAAAAAGTTATTCCTCTTTTTTTTTTTTTTTTTTTTCCCCTCGATTACTATGCAATTGAAATTTCCTCGCTACCATGACGCTTTAATAATAAGAATGGATGATATTTAACTTGTTAACTAACAAATAAAGAAAGAAAATTTCCACGTACCTTTTATTTAATATATGAATTGGAAATCTTTAGCGAAACCAGTGCTCTGTAATTATTAAACTTATAGTTACCTTGCAAATTGTAATTAAATAATCTCAAATTGACCTTAACTTTTAAAAAAGTAACTTAAATAATAACAACACTGTTTCAATTTCATTCAAACGCACAAAAGATTCGTTGATTTCTTGTGCCGCATTTTGATATCGCAATTTTCATCTCAATACTATTTTCTAATAGAGAGGACAAATTTCCATCTCTGGTTTCTTTTAATTGCCAATCATTAAAATTAACCATGAAAAATATCCCTTTCCAAACTTAATTTATGACATATTTAAAAATATTTTTGTAATTTGATAAACAATTTCTTTGCGTAAACTATATATTATATTGGCATTCCTTGAAACAACAGTTAAGAACAGCAATGATATAAAATGTACCTATATTTAAATATTAATCGAAAAGTAGAACTTTTTAACTTGCGCTGTGGTGCTTTATAAGTACGGATTGGAATATATATATATTATATATATATATATTGGAATATATATATATATATATATATATATATATATATATGCAGCCGTGGTATATAAATCGAAAAACACTAGGGTTTAGGGTGAAGTCTAATTGGGTATCAACGAAACAGAAAATGCAAATATTTCTATTACTTAATCAAATGGTTGTGCGGCAAGATATAAAACAATGTAGAAACACATTAGGATGCCAATGTTTTAGCATCAATTAATAAATAAATTTGTGATTTATGCTTTTGAATAACTGTAAAATATTTTTTAGTTTTCACACCATTTTCAACTTATATTCGTTTATTAATTATCCTTAAATTTAGGGCAATTGCAAAAAGATGAGCCATAGATTTGCAACTGCTTGGATGTGCTGTTATATTCTTTATTTTTGTATACAAATGTTACGTTTCGGCAACTTAAATTTAGAGTGCAAAAACTGTTTTCATAAAGTTGATTTTTTACATTTATTGTTTATATTTAAGTCATAGACGGAATGTTGAGCGTGTTGTGATTGGAGCTAGGTTGACTGCTGATACCCATAATTATTTCCTGGGCGGTGATTGGTTGTAGTAATTTTTAACCACAGATCATTTCTTCGTTTGTCAGTTGGTGGCGAGTTGCTGTGTAGGTGGGCTATGTGCCGTTTTGTAACCTCAGTTTTGTTCCTATTATCATCTTGTCAGGAAAAAGGGCTAACAGTTGCGAAATGGCATTCCTTTTGAAGGAGGTTATTGTTGACCATGTGTGTGGCGATGGGAGTGTGAAGATTGGTGTAGACGGCCATTCTTAATAAGGATGATGCAAGCTTTGGTCGACGTTGCACACTCAGAAATAACGAGGTAACTTATAAAGTTAATTGCTTTTTGTGATACTTTTAAGAAAGATTCAAGTAGGTTAGATTACATCTCTAGAATGCGACTTTTCGGAATTGCATATCAAAACTTTATCCGCAATTTCCTTATATCCATCGTTTTCATAATTACCCACAGAACTTTCTACTTTTTAGTCAGGCACTTGTGTAATTAGATTAGCTAAGACTATTCAGTAGATGAGAGCAATATTGTTTAAACTAGGTAAAAGTTCAGAATTTGCTCAAATACCTATACAGTCTAATGGGACAGCAATAAAAAACGTAAGTTGCATGAATTTTATTTCGTTAAGCAAATATAAAATGAATCAACCGCTACATTTGTAGCTTATCATTATGAATAAATGTAACTTTATTTTAATTTTAAAATTATTTGCAACTCCTGTATTTTATTAATTTCTATTAGTTTTTTACAAATATTGCTATCTATCCCAAAATATTTCATATCATTTGACCCATTATGCCACTTATTTGAAATTCGAAAAAAAAAAAAAGAAAGATTTATTTACTGTCGATTTTGGTTTAGATTTATTTCTTTTTATAACTTATAGGTGACAAAATGTTCAAAGCAATTTCCCTTGCTTTTACTTGTACGACTTAACACTACGTTTGCTGTCTAACGTTAAACTGTCCCAAAGGGTATGCTTACACGTACCAAATACAACTGGTTTGTACAATACTATAATTTCAACGCATCACAAAATAAGCACAATTATAATGCTGCTACAGTTAAACATAAATTGCCTGATTGTGTGCCATTTATACTTTTATATTCTTTGGTATTGGAAAAATCTATTTCTTTTCATCGTGTTTCCACAAAAGTTTTTATTATTATTATTATTATTATTATTATTATTATCATCGTCGTCGTCGTCGTCGTCGTCGTCGTTCTTGTTATTGTTTCGCGTAGTACGAGGGACAATCCAAAAGTTCGCGACCTAGCCAAGAAAACACAAGGTTTAAGAGAAATGCGTTCCTTTTTTATTTCTCAACATAGTCACCTTATAAATCATTTTATTTAGTCCAGAGTTTTTACAACTTTTTAATATCCTCAGTAAAATAAGATTTGTCCAACTGGGTAAAATAAGCGTCTGTCTCAGCTCCAACCTCATCGTTGGAAGTGAATCCTCGTCCACACAGCCATTTCTTTAGGTTTGGTTACAAAAAGTAATCGCTGGGAACCAAATCCGGCGAATATGGTGAATGTGGAAGCACTTGGAAGCGAAGGTCACGCAGTTAGGCAGCAACAATCCCAGACGTGTGCGAAGGCGCATTATCGCGATGAAAAGAACTTTCTTTATCGCAAGTTGTGAAAGTTTAGCCCGAATACCTTCAATTAGTTCAGTATTGAAGCGTAATGCCCTCTGGTGATGATTCTACCCTTCTGCAGGTGTACGAGTACCAGACCATGAGAATCCCAGAAAATCGTAGTCATGACATTTCCTACATATGGAAACGTTTTTGCTTTTTTTGGAGCACTTTCACTTGTTGCCACCCACTCTTTGGAGTGCTCCTTCATCTCTGGCATATAGTGTTATGAAGTGTCGGAGAAACTCATTGGAATTACGTTTAAACAAGTCTAAACACTCTTGCGAAAATTTTCTCGAATACGTTTTTGTTCCATTCTTTCGGCACCCATCAAATGTATAGCATTCTCTTATCCGAAATTTACCGCCGCGGTGGCCGAGATCGTTAAGACGCGGTCTCGTGAGTGGGATGTTTGGGTTCGAATCCCGCCAGAACCGTCCTCCCTGGCTGAGGTTTTTTTCAGATTTTCCTCAGTCCTCATAAATGACAAATGCCGAGAAGGTACCCTAAACTTAGGGCCTGGAACGTTTCCTTCCTTAAAAATACTTTCCTAATATATCATTTAATCTCATGTATCATCAGTGTTCACCGCCTGTAGTGCCTCAGTAGTAAAAACGGGCGTTAAATACCATTAAAAATACCCAACTTTTAAATTTCATGTAAAATGTAGTGAACACGGCTTATCGAGTCTTTGGAACGTCAGTCACTCGCATACCTTCAATCTGCCATTATTTCGAGCGGCATTGTTAATTTTAATTTTTTTGTCGCTCGTCCGCAGTAGCAATTTTGGGATGCCTGAGCGCTCATCATATGGATGTACGATCACGCTTTAATTCAGCTACCCGTCTTTTAACCGTCGAAAACGATTCACTGTGGAATCTATCTCCTTTTATATTTCTGTTGGGGTTGGACTCTTCAAAACGAAGTACTTCATCATGGCCCTTTTTTAGTTTTATCCATTTTGTGGAAATCATTAACACAAGTTTGTTTACACGATTATCACAAGAGACTACACTTAAACTTCTGAAATTTTACAGCGCACCATCTAAAGATTGATACTTAACAACTATCATAGTTTTTTTTTGATTGATTTATTTATGGACGCTCTTTAACATCTCAGGTCATCAGCGTCCCATTCAATTCAGTGCGTGAAACTGCCGACAAATTTTGCTCAGAGGCCTCTCTTTCAGGCTTGGTTCTTTTTTGTGCCGTAAATGTACGACACGGGACCCACGGCTTTACTTCCCTTCCGAAGGAAGCCGCACTTAGGATTTTTACGCCCGAAAAAATCCATCGGCCCAACTATATAGCAATTTGGGCATCTTCATGTACCTCTGTCAGGCAAGAACTTTTAGAACACACTTAGTATGATTACTAAAGTATTTCTAGTAGGTATATTTTGGTAGTTTTCTTTTACGTACATCAAAGAGGTGGATGTATAGACTTAGTTAGGTTAATACTTTTCATTCTTTAAGAGGATTCTTGTATAAGTCTGTATTCCTTAAGTGTTTAATGCAGAAGCTGTCCCGCTCCTTTTTGCCGTCTAAAAGCAGCATGGGTTCAGTTTAACTTTGCTCAGAGCTGTACACCAGTTAACGAGAGTGAAAACGAAGCATAAATACATCAAATAGTGATTTCTTTATTACTATAATATATTTTAGTGTATTAAGTACATATATCACTCTATTTTACCAGTCTATTTTGCTATCTATAAGCGTTCCTAGTAGTTTTGCAGCATTTGTATCCCTCTAGTTTACAGACGAATAATATCTTTTATGTTTTCTTGTTATTTAGTGCTAGATAGTTTGCTTTCAATCAAAATTTCCTCGCAGGCATTTATTAAGCAGTTCTGCCATGTCTGTCTTCAAATATCAGCACGAAGGGAATCCTTTCGTTTGTTTACATTCGGAAAGGAAGTTAAACCGTGGCTCTCCTGTCCTAGAGATAACTTTTGTCATGTGACACGCTTACACTGCTTGACGTCTATTTAACAAGTAATTTGATTCTAAAGTTTTCGATTCTGTGCTCAATAATAGTTTCTTTATAATCGGCAATGTACATCATGTTATGATGAAAAAATATATAATTAATCATTAATTGCAACTTTTAATATGTTATAGGTGACTGCAAAAAACTCACGATTATGTTGGTTAATACATCGACGACTCTCTTTTTTACGGCAACCAGATTTAAAATGGCATGCATAATACTTAGTTTTATTTTTTATACTGAAAAACAGATAATATATTCCTAAAGCAAGTGCTGTAATGGTTTTTGTTATTTCACATTAAAAACATACGCCAGTTGTGTAGTTTTTTATTAACAGCTTAAACAAAACTTTCAGACGAAGCTATCACTTGTCATGAACGTCAAGGGGAGCTAGACAGGGTTGTGTTTTGTCGCCTCTATTGTTTAATATTTTTTATTGATGACCTCAGCGATAAATTGCTCTCGGAGGAGAGCAGAATAAACGATACAGATATTCAGTTCTTCTGTATGCCGATGATTTACTAATCTGCCCATTATCTGTTGAGGGCTACAAAACGTACTCGACAAGTAATTTTTTTTGAGTAGTGTTTAACGCCCGTTTTTACTATTACTACTGAGGCACCACAGGCGGTGGACACTGGTGATATATGAAAGGGTATTTTTTTTTAAGGAAGCGTTCCAGGCTCAAGTTTAGGTACCTCCCCGGCATTTGCCAGTTATGAGGACTGAGGAAAATCTGGAAGAAACCCCAGTCAGGGAGGACGGTCCTGGCGGGATTCGTACCCTAGACCTCCCGTCACGAGTCCGTGCCTTAACGCCTCGGCCACCCGTGGCTGTTTTATCGACAAGTTAGAAGGCTGTTGCGACAAATGGGGAATGATCGTGAACGTCAACAAAATTAAAATTATAATTTTAAAAAATAGACCAGTTTACAATAAGAACGAGAAATGTAAATACCATGGCAATGAAATAGAGAATGTAATATATTTGAATTATTTAAGTGCAGCTCTTAGTGTGAATGAAAGATTGATTAAACACAAGTTCGGGAGCGAACGTCAGATATTTTGCTTATACTGTCACGGGTCCCTGATATTCTTGTAACTGTAACGAAGAATATATTTTTTTGATTCGATTTATTTATGGACGCTCTTTAACATCTCAGGTCATCAGCGTCCTATTCAATTCCGGGCGTGAAACGGCCGACAAATTTTGCTCGGAGACCTCTCTTTCAGGCTTGAGGTTCTTTATCGTGCCGTCAATGTACGACACGGGACCCACGGCTTTACTTCCCTTCCGAAGGAAGCCATACTTAGGATTTTTACGCCCGAAAAAACTCACCTACTCAGGCCGGGTTTGAACCGGCGATTTTGGGTTTAGAAGGCAAATATGGTTACCACTACACCACCAGGACCGACAAAGAATATGTATAGCGCCAAGGTAAGCTTTATCATATTCTATAGTTCGAAGATATGGGGCTGGGAGAAAGTGGACTGATTGAACAAGAGGCCAAACTAAGTTTCTAAACCGAGGTTTAGTAGTGTGGAGAAATTCAGTGGCAGGAATTCGGGGGCTATGAAGGTACTATTCACTGTAAAATTAAAATAATTAAGTGCTGGTTGCGCATAATAAAGGGGGATAGCACAGTTTTAAGGGATTTGTGCTACCAACATTATATTAATAATGGGATCATAGATATGGGCAGCAAAAATTTAAAGCTTAGAGAGCATTGAAATAGATTAGATGTGGGAAAACTGAGTAAGAAACGGTAATTATGTTTGGAGGAAGGTATAAAATGCTTAGGAAAATTAACCAACAGAAAATATCACATAAGGAAACGAACTGAAAATCAAATGGGGCAAGAGATGTTCCACGCAAAATAGATGGTGTTCTATCAAGGATTAGATTGGGGGCATGGAAAGCGACTAAAATAACAGATGAGGCTGGGCAGGAAATATATGCTGTTTGTGGAGACAGAGTGAACTGGCGGCATATTCTAATGGACTGGCCAAGTTTAGTGGAAGTTGAACACTTGGAGCCAAGTTTGCCAGTCTAATAGGAATAGGTTAGCATATTGGGACCTGTCTACATTGGAAGACAACTGAAAGCTTGATTCTTTTATATGCAAAGTGCATGGAATTTGAAGCGCTTTGTTGGATTAGACGGGAACTTCGAGTCTGAATGCTGTGTGCGCATATTTAAAAGTTTGTGTTTAGGTGACAATAACTAAATGTATTTGATGCAAATTCTTTTTCTCTAGGTGTCTGTGTAATGAATAGCATGTATGATTGAAGGACCCATGCTAACGATGTTGTACAAATCACATATAGCATATGTATATCGAGCAATAAATTCACGTTACTACTACAATTATCATCACTGTAATACGAAACGATCCAAAATAAATAAAACACAAAAAATGCTATCATTCACTAACTATAAATAAACCAACCTGACTCTAAATCAACAATAAACAATTAAACACATTATTACTTCGCGAGCTTAATAACTACCTATTTAGTCTTGATTGTTTTAACAGATTTTTAATTTTCCATGCAAAATTTTCAGGGATATCTTCCCTTTATAGCGGGTATTTTATACAATAGAGAACTGAATTATTTTTAAGTAATTCTTGTTCCTTTCCTCTCCACTGAAAGTTTTTAAATTGCATGTTAATTACTCAAAGTTTCTTAGTAATTAGGGTAAGTTAGGCAACAATGAGCATTGAAAGGAAACCGATTATTAAACACGAAACAATAAGCTCATCCCAAAAAGCTGTTATATTCAAAATTTTACTCCATTACCTTTTAAAATTATATATTAACATTTTAAGTATTTCAGCTCATATAACATTTTAATAAGGATACTGCAAGTGCCTATATTAAAATTTTAAGAGATAAATATAAGCACATCAAATTTGAGCGGTATATTACTATAAATACTAGTACAATATAAATTTAAAATTCATTAACAAGAATACTTACCAATAAAAATAATAACGTAGTATCTGGAATACAGGGGTTCTAGAAATAACCACCTACTTCTTTAAACAAGAAAATATCCCAAAATTGGGCTTATACATCTATTTCAGCATCTTATCTTAAACCTTTTGTTTCTTTTAACTTTTTAGTAAAATTACTGAAGAGGTTATGTATCACTTAGTTTTGTTCAAAAAATTAATTTTTGTAAAATCCTAAAACAATGCAAATTCTAAAAATTGAAACCTTTTCAGGTAAAAGAGACGTAAGTTGTGAAAATAGTGATGTTATCCATAACATTTAATATGCATCCCATTCTCCTTTTCATATTATCACAAGATGTTCTAAGATTATTGTTAAATTCACAAGCATAGAAATAAAATTGAGTGGTACTTATTAATTTTATTTCATAAATAAAATTAGGAAAAAAAGATAATATGTTTTTAAAACTCGCCCACAAAATAACAACAAATTTATACTTTTTTATTGACATTTAGAAATTGTGAGTTTGTAAACATGGAGGTCGGTTACTACAATTAAATTAACTCAATATCAACGTAGAAAAACAAAAGAGATATTTAACAACGCTGACTGCATGTACTGCACTTTTCTTTTATTGTTATAAGAGTACATTTTCATACTCTTAAATACTTTATTAAACATTATTTATGTGTAAGAGTTACAGATTTTAAAGTATATACATTAATTAAATGAAAACGCAGTTATCAAAACTGAATGAAGTAACTCTATTTTCTTAGATACAATGAACATGTGAGGACTACTAGTTTTTTTTAATGGTGTTTAACGCCCGTTTTTACTACTGAGGCACCACAGGCGGTGGACACTGATGATACACGAGATGAAATGATAAATTGGGAAAGGATATATATATTTTTTTTTTAAGGAAGGAAGCGTTCCAGGCCTAAGTTTAGGTACCTCCCCGGCATTTGCCAGTTATGAAGACTGAGGAAAACCTGGAAAAAACCCCAGTCAGGGAGGACGGTCCTGGCGGGATTCGAATCGCAGACCTCCCGCTCACGAGTCCTGCCTTAACGATCTCGGCCACCCGTGGTGGTCTTAATCATAATGATCAGCCGGTGCCCCAGGTGATATAAGAGACGATTGGCTTATAGTGGTTAATTATATTTCTCCTTTTGGTGTGCAGTCTAGTTTTCTCTGCCGATATTTTAGTCCATTTATTTTTAACGGACAATTCTTGTATCATTACCGACTCTTCTGGTAAGATGGGTTGGAAACAAGAAAGAAATGTTCTGTTGTCACCAATAATTTATATAGTGTGGGTTTTTTAGTTTAGTATTGACCATATAATGTCATCTAGTTTGATATTCTTTTTTGTTCTTATCTTGCGATTAATCGAATATTTCTTGTGCATTTACGGGAAAACAGGGTTGGCGGCCCTTAGAAGACAAATGCGTATCCAGGTTACAGTATATACCTACACAATAGGCAGTAGGAAATTTCGCTAGATCGTATTCTGAGTTGCATGTAACGAAATTCAATATTACCTGTACTCTCCTAAGATAGCTCTGCAAATATAAACAGAAGCGTGGTTGAATACAATCCGAAAATTTATTGCTACTAATTAAACACCTATCAGGCATGTGTAAAAATACTGAATGTTATTTCTAAATATTTACTATTGACGCTTAAGTTTGTCATGGTGGTGGGTGATTATGTTGGCACTACCCGCTCTTGTGAATTAAAGCCTGCGATAATTTTCTTGTTACACACTTGCAAAGGTTAGGCAGTTTGATGCTGACGAATTCCTATGAATAATTCTTACCTTAGAAGTTTCAAGTTTTACTTTTTCACTAATGGAAAATCTTTAAAAACATTGAAAAGTGCTCCGTCGAATAGTAATTAATATTTATATTAAAACAAATCGCGTGAACCCTTTTCGTTGGTATTACTTCAGATTATGTTATCTGTTCCTATGTTGTACAATTTTTACAAGAAAATAACAAATTGAGGGGGTATTTGTGCGAGGAAGTTTTGCTGTTGGATAATTTCTTAATTTATGTAGTAAATTTGCAGAAATCATTCATATTTATCACGATACTCTTCTCTCTTTACCCCATTTAATTGTTGAGGAATGTTTGTCATATGGTAAAGCTGTTTTAAAGCGCGGAACACACAATTACGATTTTCAGAGATCTGTTATTTATATAATTATAAAACTAAGATACACTTGTTAGCTGTTTAACCTACTTTTTATAGCAGAAACACAATTAAAAACGTTGTTATACTTTCTTAGCTAAACATAAAGTACAAATTTAGGAGAAAAAGTAATAATAGTAATGCTTAAAATGCTTGTCCTTCAATAAAAAACCAGAAATAAACTATAACAACCGAAAATCAGGTTAAAAACACAATTTACCCACCTTAGTAAAAGTAATACATTATTTTTTATTTTATTGACTAATGCTAGAATGTGTGTTTATTTTCATTGCAATTAACTTTTTAATTAATGAATCTGCAACTTGTGAGTTTAATAGTTCGTTGAACGATTATGTTAGCAGCGACATCAGATAAATTCATAAAGAAATGCACCCAGCTTAAAGTGGATTTAGGAGGAAGAACATGAAGGACCGTTCCTTCTGTTTATACAGTAGTCCAGGCGGTAAATAATTTCAATACATTTAATGCGATATACAGATGTGATGGGTTGAAATTTCATTAGATTACATTGGTAGAAAATATGTCACGTAAGTGAAATTGTCTAAAAGAGCCCTGTCCGTATAATTGTGCAATATTTCGATTGTTTTACGGATGTATATGACACTGTGGTAAGTAATTAATTTTTATTAATCCTTACGTTATGAAGCCAGTTTACATTTTTAGGTATTTTTTCTGTTATCACCAAACGGAAGATAAAGTGAATCTGTCGTAGGCTATCTCTTAGATAATTTTATACCTTATGACTCTTTTCATCAACTACAGTGATGAACCTGACCCGTTCGCATTATTAAAGTCTATTCAGACATGGTTAGTCTATTTAACGAACTCAGAGCGATGAAAATAGAAACATCGAAGTACTTTTACATTCTCCATAGCTTATAAAAACAAATATAAAGCTTTTGAATAACCTTGATTAATCCTAGTTCATCGCTGTGTTGAGGAGGAACACTATGAACAAGATATTATCGTTAAATGCAGCGGAAAATTGCCTCATATCAATGTAGAAACAGTAACATTTGTTTGGACGTTATACGAGCATGTTCACTTGCTATATTTTTGTATAATTCTTGAATGCATCCGAATATGTTCATTTAAAATCGGGCAAAAGTTACACTAAATTCGCTGCTAAACTAAGTTGCATTCTTAAAATATCAGAAATTGCTACACAATTGCAGTCAATGCTATAGAAGGAGACGTAAAGAATGACTGCAGTTAAGGTGCGAAGTGTTCTCAACATATAAGCGTGTTAACAGGTAGTTGCGCGTTTCTGACAGGTATACTGTTTATGGAGTGAGTGGCGGATTGTGCAAGGAATCCCAAATGAGCTGCACATTTTTTAAATAGCCAAAAGATAAAATAAATCAAACAAATATACAGAAGATGTTAGAAATATAATGCTTATCGATTGCCTAAAATTAAATCCATATATCATTTTCTGCAAAGAATTTGCCAGTCTAGAGCCGAATGCTTCTAAGTTGCCAACCACCAAGCGCTATTATCGCAAGTGCATTAAGTCAATGTTTTGACATTGTGTTACGAAGAAAAGTCTTTTTTTCTTTTTCGAGTTTCACATTCACACACTTAACTGTTTTCGTATACTTTTCTTTTGAATTTTCTTAAATGTATACTTCGCTTTCTTCATGTGTTCAGTTTAGATCTGTAGTGGGTCTAACTAACAATTTTAAAGATCTCTTAAACAGTCTTTCCACTTTGTTCGCATATTATAATACTCACAACGTAGAACTTAAAAACTCGCAAAAACTACAATCTTTTCACTTCACGCATTTGGCTATCAAAAAAAAAAAAAAGTGTTTTTGCTACAGAGGCATCACAGGCGGACACTGATGATACATGAGATGAACTGATATATTGGGAAATAATTTATTTTTAAGGAAGAAGACGTTCCTGGCCAAAATTTAGGGTACCTCCCCGGCATTTGCAATTTATGAGGATTGAGAAAAACCTGGAAAATAACCTTCAGTCAGGGAGGACAGTCCTGGTGGGATTCGAACCTCAGACCTCCCGCTCACGAGTCCGCGCTTTAACGACATCGGCCACCCGTGGCGGTCAGCTCATGCAGTCAAGGGACTACCTGATGATGTCAGAGCTTCGCCCCCCCCGTAGACAGAGTTCCAGGTACTTGGCGCTACAAACAGGGCTGAAAGCACTAGGAATCACGTGGAATCTCCTGCTGCAGTGGAATCAATGAAACTCCGAGCGGCTGGCCAGTCACTCCATGCACTTGTGTCACATGTTCAGTGTATTTTTGTTTGTTAAAAATAATGTAACCTGCGTGTTGCCCTGTGAAAAATGAATTATTAGTGTATTGGTACGCGGGTAAAATGTTAGGCTTGACGGCCTACGTTCGCCCCCTTTTCGTAAATATACAGGGGCGAGTAAATCACTGTAATGAGGGCATTGTTAGGTGGGTGAATATTGTAACGATGGAAAATTATATATATAACGCATAAAAAGCACTTGGAGCGCAATATAAAGAATTCACATTAGAAGTTCACCCTAAATATCGCAATAAAACTAAACACTGAAACCATGATATTTCGACCGTTGGCTCTTGAACACGCGCTGAGAGTAAACTGAACTATGGCGAACGGTGTTTCTCTTAGTGAGGCATAAGGGTTATGACTTGGCGGCAAAACTGCCAACTATAGCTGAACAAAGTGGTTTGGCAAACCTGACTGTATTACAAAGCTTTCAAGTTTAAATTAAATATATTTCGGAAGATGAACGACAATGTTGGCGAAAATCGGTTACTCGAATGTTACGTCCGCTAAGGCAGGAGTTATCACTCTGCCGACCCAACAGTCATGAAGCGGACGATAACCATGAAAGATCCAGCACAATATTATTAAGACCGCCTCCATCGAAGCTTTAGCGACTAATAATCTGGAGGTCCTGGGTTCGATTTCTGTCTAGCCAAGTGGTATAGATAAAGTTTGTTTTTTTCCGGAGTAATTTTTGTTTGACCTGAGAAGGCGAATGCCAGATAGCTTTAAGGCGCCAAGTACTTGGAGCACCATCAATTCATTTCAGTCATTCCTACACACATCTATAGTATTCACATAGAATCTAATATGTCATAAGGGGACCAATGCAGTCGAAACGACAATATAACATTAAAAAAATTATTATTATTAAAACCCTACTGCCTATTACTGCCATGGATGTACACTACAATGATGTATCATTCATCATATTATTTGTATTTTATTCAAAGTACATGCTAACTTGTCCTAATGCTTTTTATGTCAATATACTTTCTTAATCTTTTTCTATAAAATCAGTACTGGCTTTACTTTATAATAACGAACATACAGTTTTGATTGATTAAATTGGAATAGCTTAATTTTCATTTAAGTTCAAATAACTGTTTAGTAATAACAAATGTGACTTGATTTTGTCTTGCAGAAAATAATGATGCAAATATTTACTTTGTTCTGGTAGTTTCTACGTTTTTTAGATTATGTCGACGACGCCCTTTCCCTTTCTTAGAAGAAAATGAAATGGCAGACAATTGCCATAACCATATTTGTCTCGTAGACCCAAGATCACCGGTTCAATCTGACCAGGACCGATGGATTTTTCGGGCGTAAGCTTACTTGGAAAGGAAGTAAAGCAAAGCTTGTGTCCCATGTCGTTTACGGCACGAAAAAGAATCTCAAGCCTGAAAAGGGGGACTTATGAGCAAAATTAATGGGTCATTTCATGCCCTGAATTGAATGAGACGCTGGTGATCTGAGATGTTAAAAGAGCTTCCGTAAATAATACAAATTAACAACAAAGACAAATGCCAGTAGATACGTTAAGAAGAAAAATGTTATTGATCATATATTTTACAGTTTTTGAAATTCATTATGTAGAAGTTTCCAGTCATGAAGCACTGCGTTAAAGCCTGACGGCTCTGTATAGGTCAGAGCCTGTGTAACTTTACGTTTAGGACGAATTGAAGCTTTGATGCCTTCGAACGAATGACAAAGAAAACTTTATATGAAGGAGTTTGGTATTTGTTTGAGATCTAGCTTTGGCTGACTGGCTTTAAATCACTATTACTCTTTTATTTCACTATAAGACACTTTTTTCTTTTTTCTGTCCTTTTAGTATAATGAGTTGAGGGTACATTACAAGAAAGTTTTAGGAAGTATTTGCATTCTAAACGTCCCCACCAGAATTCCAGTGAAATTAGAACAAGGAAGAGCTTTGAACTAAAATAAAGTTTTCAAACAAAGAAAGACGGAATAGAGATGAAGAAAGAGGCACCTAAAATATAAAGCCTTGTAGAGTTAGTTGTATTAAAGTTTGAGATTTTTAACATTTGAAGCGAAATACCACAAGTCTTTGAGTCTATAAATAAATCGTTGGTGGCACTGAAGTCTTGAGTTATCTTACATTCTTCATTAAAAATTGTCGTGATAGGGAAAACTCTGGAGATAATTTCGTCTTTACAATTTGGTTAAAAAAGAATTAAACGCAAACGCCTTGTTGGCAAACAGTGTCAGAAATAAATATGTAACTTTGTTGAATTTAACTACCGATTATTTATTTATTAAAATGTTTAAAACAATGAGAGTAGTTATGCGTCCACATTTTAAAGAGTGATATGAGCCAATGTATATGAATTCAGAAACCAAGACACCTTAGAAATTAGTATCGCGTTGAAAGAACTATGTATAAGGAGTATTAAAAAGATATGATCTTTAATTGTATTAACTTAATTGCTTCAATGCAAAGAATTACTGTTTTTGCCCTGGCAATTTTCTTCCAACTACCAGGCGAATAAAACCAACAAAAATACAGAGTAGAATATACAGTTATACAAATATAGAAAAAAAATTAAAGATATGTATTCTGCATGAAAATGCTACATATTTTTAATGTAGGTAGAAAATGGATAAATATAATGTTAGATTTATATATAATTTCAAAAAGGGACACGAATGAGTTAATTTATATTTTATTAACTTCCCACGGAAAGCAATAAAAACAAAAATATCCACTGATTGATCTCTCTGACAAAAAATGCGTAAACATTATTTTGATGTTCGGTCAACAAGAAATATAATTTCAAAAAGGGACATAAATAAGTTTATTGAGGTTTTATTAACTCCCACGGTAAATAATTAAAAGAAAAATACCGACTGATTGATCTCTTTCCGACAAAAAAATTGTCAAGATTATTTTGATGTTCCATCTACAAGAACTTCCATAAAAATAATGTGTGGAACGCGCTGGTCTTGCGGACCAAGTCAACTGTACTACAGGGTGTCCCACATAAAACCGGTCTCACTCTCATTTACGTAAAAGGCATGTGTCACTATATTATATTATTTCTATGTATGACATCTGCATATTTCTTGTACTGTTCACCGTCTCATTGATAAACTGGGGCCGATAATGCGCATTCCTGATACTGCACAGAACATAAGTGAAGAGGGTCTTCATGTTCAATATGTGGGCTATCCTGCTGCAATTCTGTGAGCTAACATAACCAGACAGAGTAAACCAGGCTTCTGTCATGAAGAAGAGTATAGGGCCCAAGTAATAACCGAAGATAAGAGTCAGTTACAATAAGTTACAATTCAGTTACAATTCAGTTACAATTCATGCATTACGCTCACACAAAATGCTCCGAATTTGAGCTCTTTAGCACACAAGACTGTTGTGCGGGATGCATCAATTTGCTGAGATAATTTCCTTATCGATTTTTTTGGGCTTCTCGTTATGTCCATGTCGAATTCTGTCGGATACCGCAGGGGTCGGATGTTTTTTCCTCTTCAGAGTCGCAACGGATTCTGTAGTCCTCCATTTCTTATACATATCTTGAATTGTGCTGGTTGTGGGGAGCTTAATACCAGGATATTTCGCTTCAAACACATCTTTAGTCCCTTTAACGAAGCCTGTCTTTATACAAAACCCCACAATATCAATTCGGTGTTCAACTACAAACTGCACACTTTCTCTCGCAACACTTCCATGACACTCACTATAATTACTATTTAACTCAACTGTCGAATCCTAACAATTACATAAACGAATGCAGTGTAGCCAATAACTAAATATGAACAAATATTAGCGACAGAATGGCAATGAGGCTGACCTGTTTTATGTGGGACATCCTGTACTTGAAGAATGCTAGATGTTTAATAACTATCAGCGTTCAAGACATATATAAAAACTCTATTTCTATGTGTGAACTTTTTTGATATTTTTATCTAGGGGCACAAACACGGAACATAATTAATTTGCAATAAACCACTTTTTGGTTTTTTATTATCTTTGTGGAAAAATCGTTCAAAGATATATAAAAGTATTTTCTTCTGCTTGTAAATTATTGTCTATGTTTTACAATTCATTGTGTTTAGCAAGATATGAACTTAAACATGAGCTATTGTTAAGGTTTTTAATTCAAGAGATTCGAGTGCTATACTTCTATTAAAAAAAGAAAACACAGTAAATCTGGCGAATTCGTGCATGAAAATTATTGGATCTTTGGATTAGGGAAAAACGTATTAGCATTTAGAAAATGTGAGGTTAGGTTATTTTACATGGAATCATGCATATTCGCGGAGTATTTAGCAAGCAAGGTCACGCTAGCTGATGACTACTCTCTGGGATGATTCGGTAATTAGGAAGTGCCTTATTTATGTGTCTGCATGTTTTTCTGTTGCACAACGGCGCTTATCTATGATTTCTTACGTACTTATAGAGTATGCCCTTCAATTTGATCATTGAATCTCTGTGTTTAACTTCCAAATCGTCAAATACACCTTGGTTTGGTAAAACATTTTGGTAAACGGAGGTGTTAGGGATAGGAAGTAAAATTTAAAGTCGAAGAATCTCATCGTGGAAACATTAGACCACATTAGTTTCCCATTAAGCGGTGTTTTATAGTTCAGTAGATAAATAATTATAATAATTGTATTTCATAGTTCATTGAAACAACAATTCACGATTATACATATTATTGTCAATGAATTGTGTCCATAATCGGAAACTCGGAAACAAAAAGCCTGCAGGCGCTCACTGTGTCCAAGAGGTGAGAGTACAGCGCAGTTTACCAAGCTATGACATTCTGATTGGAACTCTCGAGCTACTGATTAAAGTTTTTATACCACCTGCATAGTGTCAGAAGAACCGTGTCTGTCAGTGCCAAGGCACCTACTGGAAGTGTTAGGGTCCAAGCTTTTCGTCGAGATAAAAACGTATTTTCCGTTGCAGGAAGCTTGATGACTTGCTGATAAGTGATTTTAGAAGTTGTGAAGACTCGATAGGGTTGCAGCCTACACCAATAATAAACTGGCCATTAAAACTCATTTTTATGTTTTGATATTTCTTCCTATTAGACAGATTTTTATAACATATACTTAAATTTTAAAGAATACAAGTTTTTAAGTAACACTAATTATAAATATATAACAGGTTTTGACACGTCTTTAAAGCTACAATTACTTTTCGGGACTATTTTACCGCTCTTGTTGCCAGCCAGCATACAGGGATAACATTTGGCTTCATACTTTTTTCCTAGCAGAAATCTACTAGTAAAAACGGTTTGTCAATCGCACCCCAATATATTTTAAAAACAAACTCAAATGGAGTCCAAAAAGAACTTTAAAGACACTTATATCATATTCTTTAGATGACTTCAGACAGTGGCGTAACCAGAATTTTCTCAAAAGGAGAGTAACTAGGGGATAAAAAGTACGATGATATATTTGAACCCTATCCACCCAAAAATCTACTTGATTAATTAATTTTATAAAATTGGAAAATAAATATTGGAAGCACAAAATCCAGGACTAGACTTCATGTTTTGAACAACACATTGAAATGTTTCATACTGCATTAGAACAAAGTTTAATCCGGAACCCATAATTGGCGAATAATTTCTGCTGATTAAATGTTGTTTCAAAGCTTATCAGTAAAACCGTTAACATTATTGGTAATTCGATTTAGTAATCCTGGGTTTCGAAAACTAAATCACAGCCAATCATATTGATCACCCATTGGTAGTTGTATGTATCTAAAACTGGTGTCAGTTCATGGATAAAATAAACAGTTAATCATAAATTTCAGATACAGTTTGTTATAATTATTTGAAAAATCACACTCGTAGACATAGGCAGAACTCATTAAAACACAGAGGGTGACAAAAAATGAAAAAAACTGTGTTAACATAACAAAACTGAATTCACACAAATAGAAAATGATGAGCACTAATCATCTTAGACTTTTACAGTTGCAAAAGTTGTTCAAAATGCCCAGCACAGCGTCGATACACTTCCAAATACGTTGAACTACTGATTGAGTAGCGTTTGCGGAAGTATCCTCAGCGAATACAGCACAAGCCGTTTCGGGGTCATTTTCATTTAATGCATGCAAAAGTCTTGGGATGAAAACTTTCAACTTTGCTGTTTTAATAATACGATGTACGCTGGTTTTGCTAATCCCAGTCTCACGTGCACATTACTTTGTTGATTTCTGCGATATGCTCAAAACATTTCAAAAGCATAGCCGAGGACGCGGGGTTGTTGCTGTGTGAAGTCTCCCAGATCTGCCCTTGTGAACATCGCATACGGTAACATAGTCTCAAATTTGTCTCAAACGCGTGCAATTGTTACTTGTTGGCGATTCTATTTTGTACACACGCCTCCATTGCTTTTGAACTTCAACAACATTCTCGGTTTTCTAATACCACTTCAAAATTGCTTCCCGCTGTTCAATCATCTTGGCTCCATTTTGTTGTAGCAACGCTCATAACGTAATGTGAGTCATATCTGTTTACAGAACATCATACGATATTCTTGACTTCATTTGTTCATTGTTGATTTACCTGTCACGTAGCAACGCTATCATAATGTATGTGAGTCACTTCTGTTTACAGAACATCATACTACACATTACTGTTGTTTTTATGTCCAACTTTGAAATGTATTAAATAGTTATGTACTGCGAAGGTGTGTATACATTTTTGGCACCCTCGATATATATCAAGGGAATAGATATTATAAATACGAGTATATTGATCAAAATTATTACAAAAGAAAATAAACATTTTAAAATCTTAGGGCCTAAATCGGATTTAAAAACTTCCCTTTGGCACATAAGCGTAAGTTACTAATATAAAAATATCGTTTGCCTAAATATATCTTTACAGAAGTTTCCTCATTGTATGAAAGAACATCATCTAGATTTGACGATAGGAGGAAGATATACGGTGCACAGTTATTTGCATTGCTTGACGAAGCGATATGCAATTCAATTTTCGCTTCTGTATTATCATTTACACAATGAACCTCAAATACTGCCATTATGAGGTTTAATCTTTTAATAATTTTTACTGAAGAAATCATTGCTAAAGAAAAACGGATAAATCAGAACCACTGCCCTAGCAATAGCTGAATAGATTTCCAGTGAACAGGCATTTGTTTGAACAATGGCAAGTTTTGCACATTCAACACTGGCGTAATGTTTCTGTTTAGGTCTAGAGTTCTGCAACGTAATGCAAGGCGATAGTGCTGTTTACACGCAAGCTGATCGTTAATGATCTATATTCCAGGAAGGCACAAGTTTACTGTACTTACTTCCTCAGTAAAAGTGTACTATTCATTAGTAATCTTTTGCATCAGTGGCTAGAGATAAGCTACAGTCTCGCTGCTTTTCAAGTCGAAAATAAGGCAAGTATTAAACATAACTCAAGATTCTCTGTATAACAAACAACCGGATTAAAAGAACAATAGAAAAACGCATTCATCTTGAAAGAGCGGAGGATTAAAAGGGGTTTCCAACCCGCCCACTACACCGATATAGCTACGTCCCTGATTTAGATGATTGCACACTGTAGTACGATTATTGTAATCTTTTGTCTTGCAAAACAAATACAATTTTTTTTTAACGATTGCATTATGTTTATTTTTCAATGGATTTAAGAGTTTTTGAACTTCTCGTCGCTGCTCTTGTTAATGGCCCTATAAGTATTTCTTATACCAATAATTTTTTAAAAAGAAATTATTTTAAATGCCTAAATGAAGTATTGCTTTTACAATTGATTTCGAAAGTAATTAAATACTGCACATTTTGATTTGTAAGTGCTGAATTCACTTATTCAAATTTAATTATTGAAGAGTGCCACACACTTCCGTACAGGAGTAACAGCTTTCATGTATTGGTGACCTGCCTAGTGCAATGAATAGCCCTCGGAATTTCTAAGCACTACAACCATAATGAAATGGAATGAAGTTTTGTTATTGAAATGTAGACAATAGTTAGTAGGTGTACAGTAGTTCATGTTCTATAATTACCCTCATCCCCTTATACCTGTCACTCATCACTAGAGCCCAGCGTTTGGACACAGAGAATTCCAAGCCATCCACAACAGTATAACTGTACTTAGAATATTGCATGGGGGTAATGAAACCTACTTATCCAGCTCTCCAGCAGATAGCAGCGGGGAGGCCCCTTCACTGTAGTTTGAACTGCTTTGACCTGTAATGCATCCTCTTCAAATCATAGGTTGGAACAGGTATTATTGAGCGGGTCTTTTTTGAGATATTGATAGGTGATTTATTATTTATTTAATTGGACAATTGGAAGTCTTGCCTCGACTCTCCGAATCATATTAGATGTCGGTCCTGGTGGTGTAGTGGTTACCGTACTTGCCTCCTAAACCCAAGATCGCGGGTTCGAACCCGGCCAGGACCGATAGATTTTTTCGGGGCGTAAAAAATCCTAAGTATGGCTTCCTTCGGAAGGGAAGTAAAGCCGTGGGTCCCGTGTCGTACATTTACGGCACGAAAAAGAACCTCAAGCCTGAAAGAGAGGCCTCTGAGCAAAATTTGTCGGCCTTTCACGCCCTGAGTTGAATGGGCCGCTGATGACCTGAGCTGTTAAAGAGCGTCCATAAATAAACCATTCATGAGTTCGATGCTTCCTAACTCTCTGGTTCCAGTGCAGAGGAAAGGGATCTCACGGTAATTTTGGACAGTTTTTAATGACGTAATGTCATTAGGTAGGAAATAGATTGTTCACTGTAATAATGAAGTTCGGCACTGGTTGAACATTTTTTATTTGTCAATATGGAAGGTTCTGGAACAGGCTATGCTTCGTCGGATTATAATTTGCTGTATACACTCGCGTATTTATTCACTTTAACCAATTATAACTATTCTTATTATTACGCTTACACTGCCTGAATGACTCCCACTGATCGAACGATTTACTTTGATTCTTCCCGACGGTTTAACTATTGTACTATGACACTGAATAACTGATGACTGATGCAGATACGAATTGCCACTGTTGCTATTACGTTAATGCTGTTACTCTGTCGCGACTCTTACTGTAACTGTTAGGACTGCTTCCTCTCGCGAATGCCTAGAAACTTAACTTCTGATAGTTAGTATTAAATCTCTTATGCAAACTCGATCCTCCCTCGCGAAAATTTAATTCCTTTAAATAAATTGAATTTGGTTCCTTCTAGAATATTATTGGATCACACTAGTGCATGGTTTATTACAAGCTTGCTTCTATACGTCAGGTTTTCAAACATGTAGATTGGTTAAAGATTCTGGGTTTTATCAGGAAATATACACTTTCTCTTCCCACGCTACCAAAGTCCGAACATCTGCCTTTCACTAGATTCTTGCGATTAAGCGCGTTTTTACAATATATGCGGCATCGCTTTGAAACAGCTAATATCTTGGTTTCTGTGAAAACGCGTGTTTCTGTATGCGGTATTTCCTTTTTGACTGCAAGTGCAGTTAGATACAGTCATAGCCTTTTACAGTGCATTGACATCTGGCGCCTTAGGACCGGCGAGACTGTCCGGGAATGTTTGCAAGGTTAAGGTTTTAACAAAAGACTTTTTCCTCTGGTAAAGCTAATGCCCTCCGACAAAGAAAAGCATGCCCATTCCTTTTACAAAAACATAATAAAGACATGGTATTACAGAAAGGTAACTTGAATATCGTTTACTAATCAAAAAGCCATATCTATACATACATACACTAATACATATAATATTGGGGTCCTCCTTTAAATTGTAATATTAATACCCTTGATAATCTGAAACAAGATACAATTATTATTATAATGGTCGTCAGAAGCAATTATAATTAAATAGGAAATTTTGAGACAACATTTCCTAGTTCAGGGTTTTATGATTGACGAGTACTTTAAGTGTATCCAAAGAAACCAAGGTCTGCTCACCACCTTTGGCAACGCTGCAGACGCCTGCTTCTTGAAGTAGATGTGTACCTTGTAAATTAGGAACCTCCTTGCTTATGAATTATTGGTTGCTTTCTATTCTGCCTTTCCATTGCCTAAAATTTAATAAAGTATTACTAATAAACATTTCTAAAACAACATACACACGCGAATCGTTTTGAAATGCCAGACACACTGGTCACAAACAAGCACCTTCACCATGCAAGAGCGCACGGCTCACTGATTGTCATTGGTCAACAAGAATGATGCGAAAGTGCTGCTATCGCACATTCTACCAGAACAGTTTTCGTTACTCGCAGTTTCGCCCAGAAGTGGGCGACAGCGAAGAGAGCCGAAGATAATGTGGCAGAGCTATTAACTAGATAATAATACTTCAGATTCAATGGTGCAATAGCGCAAGCAATTAGAGCGTCATGCTATACTTGTGAAGATAGAATAGTGTGTTCGAATACTGCCATCTCATGCTTTTTTTTTTTGTCTGCTGGAGTTAAAGGAGATTTGTCACAATTACAATGATATATCCACTAAACCACTGGGTCCACCGCTTTCTAGGATTTGCCCGAGGTTAGCCTACAGTTTACATTAGTGTGTGTATATATGAATTAGTTATTAATTGGAATAAGGGCACATTTCCCACCGTTACAATATTTCACCCACTTAATAATGGTTTACCACGATTACAATGTTTTACTCGCTAAACCACTGAGTCCTCCGGTTTCTAGGATTTGCCCAAGGTTAGCCTACAAATTAGGTTAGTGTGTGTATATATGAATTAGTTGGGAATTGAAATAATAGCACATTTCCCACCGTTACAATATTTCACCCCTACTAATAAGGCCCTACAGTGATTTAGTCCCTATCCATTTATATTTACAAAATAAAGTGGAAAAGTTCCGCTCCATCTGCCATAGATCGATTCTGGCTAGCCGCTCGGGCACAAGGGCACTTAGCACAGCAGCAGTGCTTTTCAGCCCTGGGAGTAAAGTGAAGTTGCCGAAACCGTCCAGTTACGTGTCGGCTGGTATAGTACTAATGAACTTTCTTATCCCTTTGTGGTATTGGTCAACAAGAATGACGTCAGGAAGTGCTGCTACCGTGCATCCTGCCAGGACTGCAAGCTATGTACCGGCTAGTGTAATAGTAATGGGTTTTCTAGTTCAATTGATATAATGGAGAACATTATGTATACTTTTGAATGGCAACTCTTTACTATGTGAAACAGACCTCATTATGATGGCAAATAGGATATTTCAATACGTTTTGCTTCGGATATGACCTCGGTAATATTGTTAAACATATTCTTCTTAGCACTCAAATTACCTTCAAAGTGTAGAGATAGCAAATTACGCTTGTATGAACAATTTTTCTTTCGAATGAGAAACATAACAGATGGTATTCAGCATTTATGGGCTGAATTCATATCACGATCCTCCACTTTAGTGTCCAAAGGGGGCACTTTTACAAGTATATGAAAGTGGTATATAGTTTCGTCTCTGAGATATTAAAGTTATTTCACCGCATGCATAACAGAAATGTACAATATGATTTAAAACTGAAAAGAAGCTAGCGCACTATTAAACGCTTTTAAGCTTAAAGAGAAGTAAACAATCACAAATTCGTGACTGTGACAAACAACTCTCTGCCACTGGCATCTCGATAAGTCACTACATGAATAAATGTGTATATTGTTGATTCTACAGTTCAGCAGCACAACATATCCCTATTTTTGAGAAAATTAAAATAAAGCATAAGGTACAAAGGTATAAATATATCATGATAGTCGACGAGCACTAAAACTCACACATAGTGGCGTCACAGAGCAATAGAAATATTCATTTTTTATTTTTGAATTTAATATTAAACTCTTATAGAGACAGTTTGTAACTAAGGTCATGTTGTGAAGCGGGTTGGTCGTGAGATGTTGGTCCTACGTTGGTGCGCCAAATTATGAAGAGGTTTGGCATGGACGCTGAAATTTGAGATGGTCTGATATGGCTATGTGCTCCAACTTAGGCACCAATCTTGAAGCGATCTGTAGTTGACGTTTAGTGGCCTTATATTGTAATGCCAGTTTTGAAGTGGTTTCGTAGATTGACTATTGGTCACTTCGGTGTTGTTGCCTGCGCTTCAGTGGCAACAATTCTCAGGGTATTCTGCTATTTTGTTGACTTGTATTCAAATGGGTATGAGAGAGGATTTCTGTAGTATAAATAACCACGCGATGCACTTAATATGTAATTGCATATTTATGTTCAAATTCTTTTGCGTCCTCTGGTGTCTTACGTATGATAAACTTGAGTACGTTGAATATAAATTCAGTTACCGCGTATGAAACTTTCAGTCGAGTGCAGCGCTGCTTAACTGATAACTGCGTATGTCAAGTGAAAACTTATCTGCGCCAGAGCCGATTATTTTATATCGGCATGCCTCGCCGCGTGTAAAACTTAAATGTGCCTGTCTCAGCAATGTCGAACTTGTAAACGGCATACGTCTCGCGGCGTTTGGAACTCAGGGCTGCTTCTACGAACTGCTCAACTGAGTCGAATTGGGAGGGGAAAAAATTCTGGTTGCTTCAGCCGAGAAACTCCCACTTATATATTAAATTCAAATCAAATGATCGTTGGCTTAAAGATGCGAATGGATTACACAGGTACGCGTAATTTTCGCGCCTATCTTTAAAATTTCAAACATATATTCTCAATTGGCTAGTTCAAGTTCACCTATTACACCTGTAATTCGCTATTTTTTTAAGTTTTAAAATATTTTGTGCAGCACTGGCTGGTTTAAAGGGCTAGTAATACGACAGCTGTTCGGGCTCAAAGCCCCAAACAGATTAAAGTCCTTGAGTTTATTAACCCTGCAAAGGCAAACCATTAGAGGCGGGGGGGACTTCACACACTACTCTCGGGTTTCTTTTGTATGGTTTTAGTATAGTTTTATTACACTGTTGAATTTCCAAGCTACTGAAACGGAAATCACCAGACTTTCTATTTTATACAATTCTTACATTGAAGTTAAAGCTTATGACACACGTATATACATAATATTTATATTTCTAATTTTACAATGCCAAAAATGACTGATCTTGCATGAATATACATTCTAATTATATCTCAATGGGGTGGGCCTTAAGGACGTTTCAATTAACCGGTATTATTACTACCCCATTTAGGGTTGCCAACGTTAAGTTACAAGCAGAATCATCATTCGATTAAATAAAACCCCTGAAAAAATTTAAGCAAATTACTGTTTGAGACAAAGTACAAGGATGACTTTTCGTTTGATTTGCGGCTCTTAGCCTTAATTTTACAGCTTTTATTTTATAAGTGCTAAATTTCTTTCTGTAACCTAATTTTACTTAAAATAAAGTCAGCAGATCTTACAAACATTTCCTTGAATTACAAAATGTTAATGACACTTTGTGAAATCATTAAAATCATATACTTTTAACTAAACAGCTATAAGAATGTCTCTTGTAACAAAAATCACTTTTATTTCTAAAACTTTTAGTCCAGTGATTTTTTCTGTAAACGCTCTATTGCCAAATCGAAGTTTCTCTGCTGTAGCAGAAGTTGCCTGTTTGAACACATACCTTAAAACTCCAATGTGTCTCTTTGCATTAATTTATCGAATTTAACAAGCATCAGAGTGGAACACACACGCACTCTTGATTCGATAGAAAAATCCAAGGTAATTTTATTCGTGGACCTGCAGTGGGTATCTATTTATACACTGTGAAGTTGTAAAGAGCTTACGGATGACGCACGAAACATTTGAGGAATTCAGAGAGTACCGTTGCGCATCTAAATTACTTTGCTTCGTTTTATTAGGTTCCCAAGAGCTGCTGCTCGGGTAAATTGCCTAATGAATCCAAAATGTGTACTCTGATTGAGCATAGTCCACATTGGAGAGAGTGAGACGAAGAGAAGTCTGGTACGAACGAATTAATGTGAAAATAACTCTATGAGGCTTTATATACTTCTTAAAATAATTAGAGGATCAGACGAGATATCAAAACTCATGTAGGCTCTGCATGGGTTGGGAGAGCTGCTGGTCTAGCTGCAATAAATCGGTCTAATGCATTCTAGATGTGCCCAATGATTTAAGTCTGTAGAGCTGCTGCCAACACATCATGTCTAATCCCCTAATTATTTTGAGCAATTAGCTAGTTTTCGTAAATAATAACAAAACATTTAGTTGTAGCAGATGCTTTCAATTCCCGACCTCATTATATGCTATATGATCAAATGATCTTTTCATTTTTTCGAACTACCTGAGACCGCTTCTGAGTTTTTTCTCTTTGGCAATACAACGTGTTTCACTGGTAGTGTTTGTGACATGCATTTTTTAGACGTGCTAAAGTAATTTCCTTTTGCAGTGAAATCATTGATCATCTTATTTCGAACCTCAGCCGCAAACTTAATTTACGAGTAAAATTATATCTTTATAAACAAACCTAACTACTAACATATATGTTAAAGTCTTTCGGAACATAAATTACTACACAACTCGTGTGTGATGAATATAATTTAATCTTCCAATTGTACAACTTGTCAATCAGCTACCATACAAAAGTTATTATTCACTAGAAATATTTTCACAATCCTGAAAACCAAGTTTTCCTGCTGCTTTTAAAAAAGTGATTAAATATGAATAAATTGTTGATATAATCTTAATTTTATCTCATTAAAATATAGTGATATAAATAATTTAACTCATTGTCACAAAAAGTTCAACTTATTTAAAAAACTTAGACACATTTCATCTATGTTTTCATTGTAAATAAGAACATTAAGGAATTGGTCGATTTTTATTTTATGTTAGGGAAAACCAAACAATAAAACAATTCTATGAATCATTACTATCACAAGGAACGTCTAGTATAAAGTAAAGGAGGTTATAATAAGATATAACATTAAAGGACATCACATTAATAGCTGGCTCGCTTCCTAAAGTTAATCTAATCTCTTATTAGCATTGCAATATAGCTCTCACATGAGGAATAAGTGTACCAGAAAATTAAAACAAAACACAATCTACTGGTTTAAAAACAATTTCCGTTACGAATTAACAAGACGGCCCACGAAAAACCGAACCGGTGCTTCGTCAGATAGAGGGCGTTTTACCTGTTGCATCAATTTACGTGTCGACTTAGCAGGGTTATTGAGCGTTTATGCATGAGTACCCGCGATCACAGCAGGTGTAGGAACGAACAGAGTCCTTTCTTCGCATTCGTTTACCCATCGGGAGTGATGATAGGAAAACTTTACTCTAGTGTATACATTACAACCATTAATGCTGGTATTTTTTTTTTGTTGCTTTTAAAATAAATCTTGCTAAAGAGCATATTTTGCAGGAACCTCAACACCAGGAAATTTGGGTGCAAAATTCTCACGCGTTTTCTTATTGGAACCGATATGCACGTACGCTTCCACTATTGCAACTCTTTGTTGCAGAAAATACCATTCCTCGCGGCAAAAACCTATATTTGTACTTGAATACCCACCACATGGGCTGCGATAACACAAGTTTCTTTTCCTTTCCCGCCAATATTCCTTCATTATCTGGCTCGCCGTGGCAAGAACTGTCTTTTTTAGATTATTTAGTGCTTTACTCCTAACATCTTACCGTAATATCGCCAACATTTTCGAGAAAACTAAGAACATAATTATTACATCCTTTAGAATAAATATTCCTCAAGAGCATAACACGTGATATTGTTGCAAAAAACTAATTAGCAAAAAGGATTAACCTTAACCAAAAGGACAGCCATGACGGCAAAATTACATATATACTAATGACAGCACATTTCCTGCCTGTAACGTCAATATGATGAAGGTAACGTGGAAGCAATAGGTCCGTAATTTCTAGTGATGGAACATTTCCTACCACGCACGTGAAGTTTCCTTAGTATCAACCATAAAGTGTAGCTGACTCTAAACTCTGCTTAGCGTTCCGATGTAGACAATAGCAAATTTCTGGTATGCAGGCAGAAACTCTAACCCTCCCTCTGTCACACCTTATATCGTGTCAGGCTTATGCTGATAGCTTGTTTCCGAAGCAAATTTTCCATCTCTGGTCATCTCTTATCCTTAAAATTAAAGCAGCCTGCGTAAACCTGCTAAGGCTAACCTAATTACTTTATTTGTAAATCAAGCAGAAATGTGATATATATTATATTTTTAAATTATTCAGTTCCAATATTCATATTACTAACGTCGGTCCTGGTGGTGTAATGGTTACCATACTTGCCTGCTAAACCCAAGATCGCGGGTTCGAACCCGGCCAGGACCGATGGATTTTTTCGGGGCGTAAAAATCCTAAGTATGGCTTCCTTCGGAAGGGAAGTAAAACCGTGGGTCCCGTGTCGTACATTTACGGCACGAAAAAGAACCTCAAGCCTGAAAGAGAGGCATCTGAGCAAAATTTGTCGGCCGTTTCACGCCCTGAGTTGAATGGGACGCTGATGACCTGAGCTGTTAAAGAGCGTCCATAAATAAATCATTCAAAAAAAAAAATATTACTAACATTTCACGTCATTTGGTTCAACAGTTCCAGAAAGTAGTAAATTTTAATGACAAGAGTTAAATTATAATAATATGTCAACAGTTATCCAAACTATATCAGAAAGACAAGTCAAAACTTTGGAGAAACGTTGCTCACATATACAGGATAAACGAATATATAGAGGGTGCCAAAAATGTACACACAGTTCATGCAAAGAAAAAACTTAACATAAAAAAAAATTGAATTCACACAAACAGAAAATGATGAGCATTAATCATATTAGACTTTTACAGTTATAAAAGCTGCTCAAAACGCCCACCGTCGACGTCGATACACTTATGAGTACGTTGAACTACCGATTGAGCAACGTTTACGAAAGTGTCCTCAGCGATTGCAGCACATGCCGTTTCAATTTCTTCCCGAAGTGCTGTCAGTGTAGCTGGTTTTCTACGGTATACAACATCCTTAAGAGTTCCCCATAGGTAGAAGTCTAACGGAGTTAGATCCGGAGAACGCGGTGGAAATTCAATCGGATCTCTTCGTCCTATACAGTGCCTTGGAAGATTGTCATCAAGGTACACACATACATCTCGATGGTAATATGGTGGTGCACTATCCTGTTGGAAGTAAAATTCCTCATTTCCATAGAGTGTATAAATGGCGGGTAAGACGAATGTGCGTATCACGTTCAGGTACACTGGGCCAGTTACTGTTCCTTCAAAAAAGAATAGTCCAATTAGGCGCCTAGATGACAAGCCAAACCATACATTAATTCCAAGTAAATTGACAGCTTTTTCCAAAATAACATGTGGATTGTTTGCGCACCAGTAGATACAGTTAAGCCGGTTAACAGTTCCGTTCAACTTAAATTGTGTCCCATTGGACCAAACAACTTTCTCTACGAAGGCTTGCACCATGTTCCGAAACTACTTAAAGTATTGCTTCTCAGATCTCTTCTCAGATCTCTTCGTTTAAAGCATGCAAATGTCTTGGGATGAAAACTTTCAACTTTTCTGTTTTAATAATACGACATACGCTGGTTCTGCTAATCCCAATCTCACGTGCACATTGCTTTGTAGATTTCTGCGGTGAGTGCTCAAAACGTTTCAAAACCATAGCCGAGGACGCGGCTTGGTTGCTGTGCGAGGTCTGCCAAACCTGCCTTTATCAACATCGCATACGGTACCATGAGTCTCAAATTTGTCTCGAATGCGTGCAATTGTTACTCGCGTTGGCGGTTCTGTTCTATATACACGTCTCCATTGCCTTTGAACTTCAATAACATTCTCGGTTTTCCAATACCACTTCAAAATAGCTTTCCGCTGTTCAAACGACAATCTTGGCTGCATTTTGTTGTAGCAACGCTAGCATAACGTAATGTGAGTCACATCTGTTTACAGAACATTGAACGACAATCTTGGCTTCATTTGTTCATTGTTGATTTACCTGTCATGTAGCAATGCTATATAATGTATATGATTCACATCTGTTTACAGAACATCATACTACACATTACTGTTGTTTTTCGGTCCAACTTTGAAATATATTAAATAGATGAAATAGTGTATGTATTTTTTTTTTGGCAGCCTTGGTATATGTATATATGAACATGGGCCAGGAATTGCTTTATTTCCTTGTTAGAACCATTTTCCTACACTTGTGCCACGTAGTAGAATACCCAAAAACAGAACTGTGGGAAACGGAAAATTATATGAAAAGTTCAAAATGCCCTCCGTTAGCACGGATACATCCATCAAAAAGCTGTCACATGGACTCCCTGATGCGCTGATGTATCCCTGGAGTATCTCGTATTGTCTGGCAACCTTGCAGAATACGAGCACGAACATTCTCTACACCTCCGGTTAATCCATAGATCACATGGGAAGCTGCCAACTACATATTTGAATACCTCATTTTATTGTACCTGGAACGAGTTCCGTAAAACGCAGAACTGGCACTATGTGCTCGGTGCTACGTCAAGCGAACCTAGGAACTAAGAGTAGTTACCACACCCCCACCCATTTAACCATATGTAAAAGTGAATGTTTTCTAAATGTATGTATTAAGCAATTGTTCTGTTGTGGGACTATTGCTGGCGTTCTAGCTTGCGTGTCATACCGTGTAAGCGGAGTTGTAGACAAAGGATTCTAATAAAGAAATAAAGCATTTCCGTAGTTATGTTCATGTTAACACATTTGCACCTTTATATGTAGAAAATGTTTACTCAAAGTTTTGACTTACCTTTTTATTACAACCTAATGTAATTAAACATGAAATGCTTTTATCTGTGATCTTAAAGGATAAAGATAATATTAAGAACATGTATAAGTTTGTATGAAGCTAGTAGCATGATGATAAATGTACGTTACTGTGCTTCAAAAAAAAAAAAATTCTCATTCGTCACTCACTAATTAGGTATGTACTTAGAGTGGAGGGAAAGATTTTGGAAGAGGGAAAATTGGGTTGTTAGGTTTTGGGTGTAATCTCAGGGGTAAATACTTTCTTCCTCTTCGACGATGGTTACCGCTGTCTTACAGTTTTGCCACGGCTGTTGAGACTCTAATGCTGGATACTTTTATGTGCTGTGACCATAGGGGAAGGAGTCTTGGAGATTAATAATATTTTTTGTTATGGAAGATGACACCATCTATTGTTCATACACTATTGTACATAAACTATTGCACTTAACTAATAAAGGTGGTCCACTTAATTCTCTCCCAAAACTATCGCTTTCCATTAATTGAACGGAACTGAGAAAGCCCTTCTACTGACATTGCCCCGCTGAATACTCTTGCCTCACTGACTGTGGGTCGCAAAATTGCAAACTAAATAAATATGGTCTACGTGACTTTTTCCATGTAGAACCGACTCGAGCGGTTGGCTTCTTCCCTTGAAGAGGTTATCGGCCTGTCTTTTCATCCCTATAGTTGCCAAATGTTTTATGGCGTCTCCCCTGCTTAAGAAATTCTAACCGAATAGCAATTAACCTCTTGCTCAAGGATTCTTTACAAATATTGCGCTACAACTGGCTACAGAACTTTCCAGGTCAGATTTTATGACTGGGGTAGCTTTCTGCACACTTGCGAGAAAATAACACTTTACACATAATAACTGAACACTTGTACAGAAAAACGGCATTACACTCTTGGTTATAAATAAGTTACATAAAATTATTTGCTACAATTAGTCTCATTTAATACGAGGGTGGCAGCTCATAAATACTGCCTCAGCTCACATTAATTTGCACTAGGATTTACACACTTTTATTTTCACCAGAAAAATAAAGTTATTGATTGACACTTTTAGGCAGTGGGGTGCGAAATTAAATCGCTGTTCAGAGAATATGACATTCCAGCCACAGACGTTATGACGTCATCAGTTACGTAATTTGTACGATATGACTCTCTTCATTGAACTGGTTGGAAATATAACACGTACAACAAGCCAGCTTTATAATCACAGCTTTTTAAGTTTTACAAATAAGTGGTTAGTTTAGATTTAAGCCGGGTTCGTTTTAAGATAGAAGTGACAAACCTGTAATAAGTTCCTTCCACCTTTCCTACCGATGGCTTAGGCGATAACGTTTAGGACTCGCATTCGGGTGATCTCTGGTCCAGACTTTAGATTTTGTTTTGGGCAAAAGCTGGGACGACCATTTCCTTTCACGAATTTTCCGTTCTCATTTCATTGTGCAGCTCTGTAGGGGATTCACAATGAAAATTAAACGTAACGTAAACTTAAACGTAAAAGTTAGATGCTATGTATTGGAATGGAACCATTCACAATGAATTACGTAAACATAAAAATGAAAGTACAATTAGACTTAAAATTAGAAGCTTGCAAGGTCCATGGTTTTGCATTTACATCTAACTTAAACTTAAGAAATGAGACAATCAGAACACAGCTGCTTTGTTTGTAGAGCTCTATGGTTGAATTTAACCATATACTGAGCACGATAATTAAATGCAACTCTTGCTGCTTGCTGCTGCAAGCCCCGAACGACGGCGGAGAGAGCCGAAGGTAGTAAGTTAGATAATAAGACTTTCAGGCGAATAGCACCACCTACAGAATGCGTTACAAATTGATGGTTATGGCTTTTTTTCTGCTGAAATCAAAGAAGGTTTGCCACGATTAGTGATTTACCCGCCCATATCAATTTATATTTACGAAAAACCATGTGTCCATCTATTTATAGGATTTACCCGAGGTTAGCATTAGTATATATGAATTAATTACGAATTCCAATAAGAGCGGATATGCCACCGTTACAATATTCTATCCGCCTAACAATCGTCTGTCAATTTATATTTAAAAGTTACGGAGGACAACGCACAGGTTACATTATGTTTAACAAAAAAATAATACATGCAACATTTACACTGCGGCCAAGCACAGTAGTTCGGCTCTCTCGGAACTTGCAACAGCTTGCAGGAGAAGTTGTACTTGATTCCGTGCTCCGTGTAAGGGTAAGTTATGTTAGAGAGCTGAAGATCAGTGACTTTGTAGACAGAACGGCGTCAATGGACAAAAGATTAATTACATTATAAGAAAGCTAACCTGGCTTATATTACTTCAAGCAAATTAGTTAATGAACTTCGTATATGCATAAACGCTACCGCCGTCTGCTCAGAAGCAGTCATTTTCAATCAGCTGTTAGTTCATCTTCGATTGTTCTTAAATTTGATTGACCAATACGTACGTTTGCGTCTTTCATTGTGAATGCCTGCATACTACTAAGTTAACGTGTTACGTCTAATTTTATTATGTTCACGTTTAATTTTCATTATGAATGGGGCTTAGCAGGTTTGAAAGACTGGTGCTGAGCGGCGTGGAGTTACTGTCCTCGTGTCTGATGGGTTATTCCTGGGAGGACCCCCACGCTGGGAAGACCGTTTTGGTTCTCGCAAGCCTGTCGACATCTGGGATCTAAATACGTAGAAAACGTTAAGGACCCCGCTTAATATGTGGTGGTGGTCCAGTGGTAATCATACTTGCCTCATATACCTAAGATCACAGGTTCAATCTCAGCCGGGGTCGATGGATTCTTGCGGGTATAAAATCCTATTATGATTCCTTGCAAGGAAAGTAACGCCATGGGTTCTGTGTCGTAGATTTACAGCATGTAAAAGAACATCAAGCCTGAAAGAAGAGGCTTCTGAAAAAAAAAAAAAAATCTGTTTTAAGCTGTGAATTGAATGGGACGCTGATGACGTGAGAAATTAACCAAAATAAATACGTTCCATCCTAGACAGGCTTTATTTATGTGTTGCGACTATCATTTTGTTCGTCAAGGCTGGCTTTGCAACAAATGAAGCGGTTTATACTTTGGCTGCTTTCTAATTCAGAGGAAGAAGTATTATGTTAAACATTTGCAAGCATGGAGTGTTCTCTGCTGTAAGAAGAATAGTTCTAAAGGACTTGATATGGGTTTTGATTTATGTTTTCATATACGTTTGCGATATTATTGTAAAGAAAGTCACGCAGAAATTGGAATTTGATTTTCGTGAAAGGAATTAATAGTTGTGTTGCAACTTTAATTAAATTTAAGTATTTGGCCAAGGGCACTTTTTGTGTACATCTTATTGGAAAGGTTATAAATATGAAGAGTTGGAAATAGTAGATATTTAGGGAACAATATTTATAGTTTTATCGATCCAAATTCGAGTGTGCGGCCCTGCATGCCGAACATACGTGGAGTAAAGCAAAGTGGAGCAAGATAGTAAAAAGTGTTGCAACAAGGCAACGTTTTTAACTGTTGTTTCACTGAATTTCACATATGTCATTATAAAACAGCTAAACAGAGCAACTTAGTTATTGCTAATAGTTATGATAAATTTAGAATAGTAAAATGTAACGAAAGTAACAAAATGAAAAGTTCATGTTTTAACATTAAGTGTTGAACGATTTTAATTTTCCAATTAAAACTTGGTGTAACGCAACAAAATTTCTGTCATATCTTAGTTAAAATAATTACTATAATTAGAAAGTCTTGTTTGATCATAAAATATTAATGAATTTAATGAATAATAGTACTCTTGAATATACTTTTCTGTTGAAACTGGAAAACAAATGCAAAAAAAAATTTACACGCTTATATCAAGGTAGTTTTAATATCAGGGATAATTCCTTGTTTAGATCGACCGTTTGCTGAAAGCTCAAGAATCTATTTCGCAACTTCAGTATCTGTAATGCACATAAAGCTTTGGCGACCAGCATATTTAGCATTCAAGTTCAACTTCAGGAGTTTCAAAAGTGAAAAGAACCCTTTAAAGCGAACCCTCTTACACTGTCAAAAGAGCTATCACTGAAATCACACGGTCCCTCTTTTCTATTAGAACGCACATAATAATCGACGTTACTCTATAAATGCATCTTTCTTTTATAAAAAATGTCCTGCATAATGAAAAGAGGTAAATGATGACAATTAAGCTCTTTGTACTCGTTCACACACTGCTCTCAATTTGCTTAATGGAACTGCATGATACATCGCTTCCTTTGACGTATAACTTTTTCAGCAGTTTGTTCAGATATAACAATTAAAACTCATAAAATATTACGGCAATTTAAAAACTGAGAAGTAATTTTAATTTATTTTATCGTATAAACGACTAGTGGGATAGTTATTGTCGAAGAATGAAGAATAATTATTTTGAGTGGCAAATGTGTTCATACATTGTCGTTATGAATTTTCGCCATTCATCTTTGATGTCAGAGATAATGGTATATTTCCTCTTTATGACTACACTTTGCAAAATGGCATTTTAAAAAGTGTACGACAGGAAGAAACTGACTGGTGTAAACGATGTTTTCGTAAGAATGCTAAGTTAGAAGATTTAATTAAATGGATGATACATTAACAGAGGTGTTATATTAGCTTTTAAATTAAATTTTTATTCAACTTAGAGGATGAGTTCTTCATAGTTACAGGGAGAAACCTATATATTAAATATTTACCTTGCGTCCGAAACCAGAACGTTTGTCAATCCTAAATATACAGGGAGTGGAACATAATAAATCTGGCCCTTACATCAATAATAGGAGTTTAACATTTTGTAATTTCATTGAGGAGTAATCTACAAATATTTTAAGTCACCTTCTGTTTACATAAAATACTTTGAACTATTGTAAAAAAAAATCTGTATTACTGTTTCTTTTTTCATTGACATGGCTGGAAGTTGTACATGTCCAGTTTAAGTTGAAAGTATAACAAAATATGTAAAATAAATAGTCTAAAAGGATACATGAACTGTTTATTATTGAGTGCAACGATCTAAACACATTATTTTTCAAGCTTCCAGGGGACGTGTTAGGCTTTGGCCCAAAACTCTAATTCTAAAACAATTTTGTATGGAATTTGTTCATCTTAGACTGAAAATCCAAACAGAAATCAACAGAATCAGAAACATTAAACCTAAAGATCATGAATTATTTTCGTAAAATTATAGACTTGTCTGGTTCACAAATATGTCTGATAATGTATAGTTGTATGGTTTATGAATTATTAGTAAGCATTGGAATTCTGCAGCACTTAACACGTTTGATATAATCCAAATGTTAGATCAATGAAAACAAAGCAATTATACAAGCCATGACCCACTCTTGAGAGGTTCAGGTGTAGTCGCAGGTGTATGCAGACATCAGGGGAGAAGAGGTTTTGTAGCTCATGACCCCTTGTCCCCTCTCGTCTGTTTTCTACAGTTTTAATATCACCGCAACTTTATTGTGCTTCATTCTGGCTTTTGTGCTTAGAATTCCGATACCTAATTATAAATGTTTAGGGTTTGATGTGCATTTTTATATCTGTTTATGCAGAGTTGCAAAGGGAAACTATTTAAATATTTGTAGTTTAGTTGTTATTGCCAAAGAAATTGACCCTTATCTGGTGTCATACCTTATCTGTTAAGTAAATAATTGCAGCTGTAACTTCCGCTCCGCTGTGTTCAGTTGTTCAGATATTGTTGCATAAAGAAGGCTATGTGTAGAAGATTGTGACATGTTCAAAATGGAGTTTCGAGCTGTTATTAAGCTCTTCACAAAAAAAGGACTTACTCCAAATGAAATTAAACAGCGATTGGACTGTGTATTGGTGAAGCATCCCTCTCATATTCTTCCGTAAAAGAATGAGCAAAACTTTTTCGGATGGGTCGAGAAAGATATAAAACCAGGGAGCAGGTCTTGATTGGCAAACTAATCCCACATAATGAGATGGAGAAGTATTGTGTATGCAACGGGAACTCAATAACACCTCCCTAGAGGAGTCGGTCCTATGGTGTAGTGGTTACCATACTTGCCTCCTACATCCAAGATCGCGGGTTCGAACCCGGCCAGGACCGGGCGTAAAAATCCTAAGTATGGCTTCCTTCTGAAGGGAAGTAAAGCCGTAGGTCCCGTGTCGTACATTTACGGCACGTAAAGAACCTTAAGCCTGAAAGAGAGGCCTCTGATTTGAATGGGACGCTGATGACCTGAGATGTTAAAGACCGTCCATAAATAAAGCAATAAAAAAAAATCCCTAGAGGAAAATTATTATTTCCACATGCTTAGTAAGACATCCGCTGACAATGCTACGACACCGGTTCTTAAGATATTCAAAATGAAGAGATAATTTTCAGATACACCTCGTACTCTTTGTGAAGATGTGTGTTCGGGCAAAACAGCATCACGATAAACATACGACGTAAAACAGTTAACATTTACTGTAATTAGCGTTTTAAAAAAATACAAGTGCGTTAAACAAACAAAAAATCACAGGACACATATATGTGAGCTATTAGGCTATAACACGAAAATGCTCGTTCGTATACAGGTAAGAGATTCGAAATTTGCTAACGCTGAAGAGGAACACTACAGCGTACATTCATTAGTTTTGCAGAAGACCTAGTAAAACGATAGAAAATAAAAAATGCATAAAGCTAAATACTGCATTATAACGCGAACTCGAACATATTATTCTCTGCGGACTAATTCTCATAAATGCATTTAATTTATTTCTGATACAAAATTATACGTTAAATGAAAATATAAATATTAAATTCCCCTCAGTGTGTAGCGGACACCATCCCAAAACTTTTATTGGAAATTATTGCTTGCAAACCGTGTCGTTAAATGCGAAACAAATCCCCAATCGACGATGTTTTCGCTATATTTTTTTCTATGTTTATTATGTGCTACATTTAGATAGTTTTCATTACAGGGTAATAAAATACTTCAGCCTAATTAAAATGCTGCTCATAAATACTCCTGTTTTCAGTTTTGATGCACCCTAAACATTGAAAAAGTGTATTTAAATTTAATTAAACTTGTAAATGAGTTATAATATGTGAATGATGTTATTGCAGAGCGCCAGTAAATATACTATAATTTACTGTAGATATATTCGGCAGAGAATTCCGAAAGGGAATAGGTGCTCTTCCTGGGATCGGGGTATAGTCAATATTTAAAATGGATATAAAGGTACCACCCTAAGAATACTACCTGGTGGATCTTCTTTCAGGGTAGCTCTAGTAACTTTGAACTTCAGTAAGATAATTAAGCAGCTTTACTTTAAATTCACTGTTTTCATTTAACGGATGAAACCTTAATTAGGCAGGCAGTTCTTAGCCAGCAGACTAAAAGAATTCTCGTTTACACTCGAATGATTTGCCTGATAAAATGCTATTCATTTTCAAGCCATGCATTCGTCCATGTCACTCAAGTAGATGTTGGAACTGTCTCCTTCATTTTCCACATATTTCTACATCTGCTTAGAAAACTAATCAAAACTTTTAATAGTTTTCCTTGAGGAAGTCATTTGTTTTCAAACCGGCGTTATTCTCCTATTTGTCTAAGATGTGTGAAGTTGTTCTCTAAACTTATCTTTGAATGTTTCCTATGGGGAACAGGATCGTGGTTGGGGGCGTATTTTGTTACTGACAACTTTATGGCTGCCTGTAGGGAAACTTTTGGTTTATGTACAAGAGTTCTGCTGTGTGAACGCAAAATTAAGTTTCGTCACTATTAATTCAGCATAAAGGGTTTCAAAAGTATCTATACACACCTATGGATGTGCAAAGTGATACAGTATTTGGTACCCCATCAATCGCGAAAAATTGATTAAAATATATCTTTTATTTCAGCTAGCTTTAAGTGAAGGGTTCTGTTTGTAAGAATGGCAAGAAAAGCAGGAATTTCGCTCGGACAGCAGAGAGACCGTTTTGGCAGACAAAGGAGCAAATACCATCTACTGTTCATTAGGAGGACGGGTGGTCGCCCCGGCCAGGTATGCTAGAAAAGAACAACGCTATGATACCGGTAAGGCCGTTGATCTGTAACGTTCAGTAAAACTTGAAATTAGACGCTGGACGAATCAACGAGTGGTTAAGCTGAAATAATCAAACTGGCCAATAATATGAGAGTGGCATGAAGCCACAGCTAACCTATGAGGATGTCTAAATTCATAGTGCTGGGAAAATAGAGCGTCCCTGCATCACGTGGTAAAGCGTGCTATATTGGGTATTTAAGGACGTGAAATCGCCCTTTTCGAGGTCTTTTGGTCTTTTTGGTTCGTCAACTCCGTTACTCTGGGAACTCTGGGCAGGTCTCGTCAGCATTCAGACGTCATAGGAACGCCGATGTTCGAGCGTCACTTCAGCTCGACACGTCTTCCGAGCGGTCAGCAATCACACTGCTAGTCAAATATTACAGCTCCGCGTGTCTGCCCGACGTCTCATTACTGCGGTCCGAACAGAAACGCCCTGGGATGCACTCTTTGTTAAATAAACGACGTCAACATGTAGCTAATGTGTTCTCTCTGGCCGACATAATACCTTAATTCCCTTCACTCAACCCGGCACTACCAGGTCCCGAAAACCAGCTACATCCCTGAGATCGACGAGAAGAGTTATTGAGTGGTGAACTGGATCATAAACAATCAAACTCCTATCTCCATTCTCCCCGCCACCTATAACCCCTTCATACCTTGACCTTCCAACACGGGGCAATTATCAAAATTAACCTCCCGCATCCTCCCACCTATAACTACTGCAAAAGAAAACGGAAAGAAATACCTCAGCTACAGGATAACCCAGTTTGCACCGCAATCAGGGTTTCAGTAATTTCGTAACCGTAATCGTAGGTTGGTGGGAGAGATGTCGAAGAAATCATTGCTCTAGGAACTTTTTCCAGGTTGTAACCAATATCATTCATTTTCTTCTGTGAGCGTTGGGGCCTTTTTCGCACATCTTTACCGACTACCTTTTGCGAAGTTTATTAAACCAAACTACGGACCATATAAGGCCAGGAACTTACACAACTGGGAATTTCTCTTGAAATAATCTTTTACACCACCAGAGGATTGGCATGAGTATTTTTTTTTTTTTGAGCAGTGTTCAACGCCCGTTTTCACTACTGAGGCACCACAGGCGGTGGACACTGATGATACATGAGATGAAATGATAAATTGGGAAAGGATATTTTTTTTTAAGGAAGGAAGCGTTCCAGGCCTAAGTTTAGGTACCTCCCCGGCATTTGCCAGTTATGACGACTGAGGAAAACCTGGAAAAAACCCCAGTCAGGGAGGACGGTCCTGGCGGGATTCGAACCACAGACCTTCCGCTCACGAGTCCGTGCCTTAACGACCTCGGTCACCCGTGGCGGTGGTATGAGTATAAAGAACAAACCTCGTTGAGGAATACAACAATCAGACCTATTTTTTTGGGTTTAAGCTTTCTTAGTAAACAAACAACTGACAAAAACGTGGATTTAGTGACCATTTACTTAAGATACTGCATACATCACCATATCTCGTGTTCCATTAGGCAATTTTATCACTGCTCTCCTGTACCCAAAATGAGATACAAAGAGCAGTTAACTTCCCGCTAAAGATCCTTCGCTTTCAATTTTAGACACAGTAATCCTCCCAGCCAGCAATAGTAAGAAGCGTGTCCGGGAAAAGTTCAGTAATTTCATAAAACTGATAGCTGTCTTCAACTGTTCCAACGTTTGGTGTGCTTTTAAAAATAGGTTGTGATCTTCTTTTGGGATCTACGGTCTAAATTCTCTCTTTTTGAACGGCGAACAGTCAGAGGCCAGAAGAAGTCAAATATGGGCAGTACCCAATACAGATTCAGACATTACAATATTGGTCAGAAGTTCTGTACGAGACATTAAGAATGCAGGTTGAAATCATGAATGCTACACAGTATATAAGATTCTGGATGCGTTTTCTGAACATGCAACAAGTGTAAAACTATTTTGAATGAGAAATGTTCGGAATAAAACGATTTTCATTAAAAGCCTTTCGAAAAGAAAACCTATATTTATTGCAAAGCAGTAAGACTAAAGAGCATATGTTAATTATACTTTTAAAAATTTTGGAAAACCAAATTTAATTAAACCAATATCACTAAAATTTCATTTTTCGATTCCAGTGAATTTTAAACTATTCACAATGAAACAAAAATATATCATTGGGCAAAGAAACAGCATCGGATAAGATGAACGAACTTTACCGACCAAGCACTGCGTAAAATTCTTATCGAAACACCGAATAGCCCCCTGGCTATGGACTTCTGAGTAAGGATAGAAATTAAACCAGGAAACCCATTGGATCAATTAATTATTGTGTATTGGCCCTGACTTAAGGACAATGGGACTGTACTATGGAAATCCCACACGATCTCTGTGAAGAGAGAGTAAAACTGAATGGTGTTGAACGCCCGTTTTTACTACTGAGGCACTACAGGTGGTGGACACTGGTGATACATGAGATGAAATGATATATTGGGAACATTTTTTTTAAAGGAAGGAAGCGTTCCAGGCCTAAGTTTAGAATACGTTCCCGACATTTGCCATTTGTGAGGACCGAGGAAAACCTGGAAAAACCTGTTAAGGAACTGTCCTGGTGGAAATCGAACCTCAAACCTTCCGCTCACGAGTCCGCGCCTAAACCACCTCGGCCACCCGTGGCGGTTTCTCTGGAAGGAAGAACATCTCTATTAGAATACATTTCTTTAGAAGACAGGATAGATCTATAGCTCACTAGTGCTAACTCTAACACTGGGACTACAAAATTAAGATTAAAAGGTGCACAAAAACTTCTTGAGGCTTAAGTATCCTTTGTGAAAATTTATCAATTGCATGCACCAGTCATTTTAGCTGGGAAAAGTTGAGCATCTTGATTGGTTTAAACCAAATAATTTTATTAAGTAAATGAGTAAACGAATTATCTACTTAAGGCTTAGCTAATGAAGTCTCATAGATTTTTTATTATATATCTGAATCTTAGAACTAAAGATTGGGTACTTAATAAGATTTCTTGACTTTTTATTTGAAATAGTGTAGGGAGTGGCCTTTGAAGAATATTAGCCTTATGTACCATGCGGCGCCACAAGCCCCAACTGTCATCCATCCACAGATCCACAAAGTTGATTCCATTCACCATCTAGAGGGTATTTTTATCTCTGGGGTGGCCTTTTATACTAGTATTCTCTATTTAAATGTTGAATCTGGTGAGCTACCTCTATTAGACGTGACGCTCTGTTCAATGAATAATGTTGTTAGGCTGTCTGCTTACTAGATCACCCAAATATATGGCATTCTTCAGTACTACTCTGGGCAACTGTTGTGAGCATAAACCCTGCTGCCTTGGTTCACCAGAAGTGCGATTTCGACGAAATTTGTCAAAAAAAAATACATATCATTATATCAATGCACTGTTATCCAATCTAGATCCGAAATCCAACCCGATGTTGGGTAGAACTGAATAGATTATAAAAAGAGACACTTCTCCAGAAATATTGTACGCTCTTTTAAAATGAATTTCTAGATAATCGCAGAGGATCTCCAACACTGCTAATGGAGTAGGTTGTGCTTTTATTTTTAATAACAGCTCTTTTATCTATAACTTCCAAACATTTGCCTCTATATTTACTTCTGAATTATTTGCCAATTATCAATTCTTAAACACATTTCTTATGTAGATACTGCACTGATTTTTAAGAGTCAGAATATGTACAATTAATCCAGCCTCAGTTTTTGTAATAAATATATGTACAATGGATAAGTCATAAGTTATGACAACTAGGGACAACACGAAAAATCTAAGATATACGATTGAAACTGTATGACATGTACTTTTGAATGAAGCCACCAGATGGTGTATGTGAGCAGAGTTGCGGTCTCGGTACGCCCCGAAGTTCAGTTAGTGAGCGACAGTGGTCAGGGAGGGAGGACACGAAGAGTGAACAACGTGCATATGTAAAATAACAGTTATCAGGAATTCACGAAAATGCCACTGCGCACTGGATGACACACACGCACACCTCGATTCTCATATGCCAGAATTACCATTGTTGGTGAAGGTGTTTGAAATGATTTGTTTTGTTTAAGGTCTCTCTTTAATATCTCAGGACATCAGCGTGCCATTCAATTCAGGGCCTGAAGCGGCCGACAAATTTTGCTCAGAGGCCTCTTCTTTCAGGCTTGAGGTTATTTTTCGTGCCGTAAATGTACGACACGGGGCCCACGGCTTTACTTCCCTTCCGAAGGAAGCCATGCTTAGGATTTTTACCCCCGAAAAATCTATCGATCCTGGCCGGGTTTGAATCCGCGATCTTGGGTCTACGACGCATGTGTGGTTACAACTAGACCACCAGGACCGACAGGTGAAGGAGTTTGGCGAAACTTGTCTATGCGTAGTGATCCAGGGTGACCCCATTCAATGGATTGTCGCTTGAGTTCTGGTTCATACGCCCTTGCCCACAGTTCATCATTGCAATAATGTGATTCAACATGGCATCTCCTTCTACCTGAAGGTTCTCCAGATTGATTGAACATGTTGCCTAGCGAGTTCACTTAATTGATGTGGCACCCTCTTTTCATTTGCCGCACTCTTAGGTCATCCCGAAAAATGCGGTGCACTGCGTTTGCCGAAATTTCTGTTTACTATTCTGATTCCACAAGTGTCCAGTGCCTGTCATGGCTTAAGCACTATTCCATTATTCTTCGTGTGTGTATGTACACACATGTATTCAGGATATTGAGGTTTTGTTGCTTGGATATCAAGCCATTGAGGCAATGAGCTGGTGAAGAAGCAGCTGAACCCACAATTTTGTATTCTCCAGAGACTTTTGTTGAGTCTGTATCATCAGACATCACACCTGGCGTTCTATCGAGCAGAGCTACTTGAAATAAAAGATCTTCCATTAATCTGGGATACTTCATCTAGTAATAATAAATATAAAGTAGTAATTATAATTTGATAGTGGGCTGGACATTCCTTTTTAACCACGCTCATTTTCTTCGAGGGGATATGGCTCCTCTATATGAACATTGCCGAGTCCCACTCACTGTATTGCTACATTGTGCCGCAGGTATAATTTGTATAATGCATTACGTGAATTATACGGCAGAATTTGTTATGGTATTTATTTTTTTAGGTTGTGATCGGGTTTGGATTCGTTGTAGATAAGGAGGTGATCGAATTATATAAATGGATTGTTATCTCAGGGATGCTTGGTCGAGCCTTTATTCAGTACCGCAATATAGTAACGTGTCTTCCTCGGCTATAAGCTCAGTTTCCTAGCTGAACGTTTTTGTGATGCACTTTCACGGGGAAAGGAGATGATAAACAAACAAAATTATAACACTCGCAGTTCCAATTTTCACAATTTATTAACACTTTTGCTTATTTCTATCACTTCTCCCTTTCACTTCAACACCAAGTAACAAACGAATGACAAATAAGTAAATATCCATTACAACTACTTTTGTTAATTCGCCGGTCCGTTGGTCTAGGCGCTGTAAATATATTCATCATGACTTTCCAAATGTCACGTATTTTGCTCCTCCTATACTGTCTTCCTATTAATGGGCTTTTAACGCTAATTTATTATCGTTTAACTCTCATGGGCTATCTTCTAAGATTTTATTCGGATCCACCCACAGGACAATGTTAAGTCTTAGACTCCTGACATAAATAATATATTAAAAGAGAGCCGTAACCGAAGTTTTATGATTCCATCTGGATATTTACCGCCTGAGTTTTCCCTACACTGTTAATAAAAGAATTTCCAAATTACTAAGATCGCGTTTTGTTCAATATCCGGTTGTTTTCCAAGTTCTAGTTGACCTGAAGTAGCATTACAAAGAGATCCTCTTAGCCAATAAGGTTACAATGCGTGCGTTTCGGGGAAACCTTCCCTTTCTATGGCATTTTGCTTGCCTTCTTTCTTATATTTGTAACAAGATGTGTAGACCATATGTCCATGCTCTTTTTTGGTGAGTATATTATATATAAATATTATTTCTAAGTAAACCTGGGATCGATGCTAGACAGTACTTTTCTCAATTACTTGGCAATGCTTCTTTTTTTTTATTTGATTTATTTACGGACGCTCTTTAACATCACTGGTCATCAGTGTCCCATTCAAATCAGGGCGTGAAACGGCCGACAAATTTTGCTCAGAGGCCTCTCTTTCAGACTTGAGGTTCTTTTACGTGCCGTAAATGTACGACACGGTACCCACGCTTTACTTCCCTTCCGAAGGAAGCAATACTTAGACTTTTTACGCCCGAAAAAATCCATCGGTTCTGGCCGGGGCGGAGCCCGCGATCTTGGATTTAGAAGGCAAGTATGGTTACCACTACACCACCAGGACCGACTGCAATGATTCTGTAATACCAAATAGGGTTCTAGAATTTGCCCATGTCTACTCTTATAAAGGCAGTGTTTAAATTTTCCTATTTTTTATGTTTTACTCTCTAAATTTCTCTGTTATTCCATGTGTAAATATAAATCTTTCTGGATCTGAGGTACATTCCACATCGCTTCGGAGAGCTGACTGTAGATCTAAACCCAAGGGTTAGTAGCATTCACCTACTTCGAAACTTAGCCAGTTGAAGTGCTTCATAGTACCACTTTCATGGTTCCGTCCATAAGGTTGAAAGGAAACTAAGAGCAGTGGAAAGCGCTATTGGTATGAAATGAAGGAAGAGAGAGTTGCACAAGTAATTCTGAAAAATCTACACGTTTTCCCCTTCAAAGAGATTTGAACCAAGGTGCACCGTGGCAGCAACGCCGTGTTCTAATCGAGTTATTGGAAGTTGGCATTTCCTGTTAGCAATACAGCGTAATTATATCTTATTTTCTACTAAATACTATGGTTTTTAGATTCTCCACACAAACGCAATCTATGGGCAAATTACTGCAAAAGTAACAACTGCAAGTACTTACAATGTCAACACAGAGCGAATTACTGCATCGGCAGATATCCCAGTAACGTTTGCTGGAGCATAATGGAATTCATTGTCCAAAATTATCTCATGCGTAATAAAACCTGCTAGTCCGTAATACCTTCGAAAACTATAGCTAGTTCAATGGCATTCACATAATAAGCACATACCTTCCATTCTATCTGCTATGCTACAAACATTTCATCACTAAACTATTAAATACGTGTTTTCACAGGGTGTAAATATAATATCGGCATTCTATTGCGTCTTATATTGGCATTAAATAGTTGCTGACCGCTAAACATAATTGCATTTGCATATGAAGGGCATATTCGCAGCACATTAAACTCTTTTTTTTTTTTTTTTTTTTTTAGCAAATTACAGCAATACAGTGTAAATTCCGTAAAAAATATTATATGTAAATATATTCTAGAACTGTAAAAAGTATGAAGTAAAAAAAAAAATAACAAATTCTTGATTCTAAATTCTATAGCGTTCCAGTAAAATATTCATCAAAACAAGAATAGTATTGCAACATTAAAATGTTATAAAACATTGTGATTGATACAAATAAAACAGGAATATATATTTTAGAATCTTAATTTACTAACTGGTACGATACAAACATAAACTGTTGCAGTCTGTGTTATCGTTTCTCTTTCTTGTGCCGTACTATGGCGTTAATGGAGTAGATAGAGATGTTATAACTACGAGGGTAGGTCCATAAGCTTCTGATTTCGCTGATAAGGATTATCGCCTTCACAAATTCCTTATCTGGTGTCGTACCTTATCTGTTAAGTAAATAACTGCAGATGTAACTCCCGCTTCCTGTGTTCAGTTGTTCAGATATAGTTGCATAAAGAAAGCTATGTGTAGAAGATTGTGACATGTCAAAATGCAGTATCGAGCTGTTATTACCTACTTCACATAAGAAGGACTGAATCCAAATGAAATTAAACAGCGATTGCATGATATATATGGGAAACCATTCCCTCATATTCTACTGTAAAAGAATTGATCAAACTTTTTCTAATGGGTGAGAAAGCATTGAAGACGAAGAGCTTGCATGTGGGTCCTTGGATGTGCTCACTCCTGAAAACGTCGCTCTTGTTAAGCGGAAATTATGGAAGACTGGCGGCTCAAAGTTACAGAAATAGCAGCAAGGTTGGGCATTTCTAAAACAACAGTTCTTCGAATTATTCATGAACATTTAAACATGAATAAGGTTGGTGCCTAGACTTTATTCCTCAGTCCAAAAGCTTCAATGAGTCATCTGTTGTCATGCTTTTCGGAGCGCTGTTGTGGCAAAGAGAGAAAAGCTCTGCAAGTCATTGTTACAGAGATAAAACTATGATCTCTAATATGATCCCTTGTCCAAAAGAGAATCAATAAAGTGGCGTAAACCTGGTGAAGCACCGCATCTAAAGACCAAGATCACTCGGTGAACCAAGAAAATCATGGCCACAATTTTTTTGAATGCGAAGAATACTCTTCATTGACTTTAAGGAGAGGAACGCCGCAGTAAATGGGGAGTACTTTGCTGGCCTACTGCACAGACTACGTGCTTCCATCAAAGAGAAAAGGCAAGGAGAGCTGAGTGGTGGTGTGTGCCTTCTTCACGACAACGCGCCTGTGCACACAGCTCTTATTGCAAAGCCGTGAAGAAATGTGGCTTCAAGGAGATCGGCCATTCACCCAACAGCTCAGATCTGGCTCCCAGTGACCATTTCCTCTTCTGAAAACTCAAGAAGTACCTTCAAGAAAGGAAATTTAAGTGTGACGAAGAAGTTATGGATGCTATTTATGCCCATTTTGCAGACAAGACTTCTGACTATTGGGGGGGGGGGTTGAAATGTTAATTCAAAGCTATGGAAAGTATATTCCAATGCAGGGTAATTATACTGAAAAGTGAAATATAATTTTTGTCTTTATCAAAGAAAATGGTTAGGCCGGAAACTTATGGTCCTACCCTCGTAGATAGGATTCCAACAGTTTCCCATCTGATATAAAATTCGCGCCATTTTGAAAACGAAGTGAGTGACGCACTATCAATGGGACGGTTAGTGTAGCAGATTCAACGTCATAACCGTTAAATTTAGATGCAACACTTTTTTTTTATCAAAGGTTGTTGCTAAAGTGTTAAAATGCTCTCTGACTTTTGCAATAAAATTGTAGACAAATAGTTTAATAAACTATTGTTTAGTCGTCGATTCTTCCGTGAAGCTCAGTCGCAGTAAGTTGCTTTGTTACGGACGCACGTATTTTGCTGAAGTAGGCATTAACATTGGTTGCATGTAGTTTTGCTAAAAATGAGTGTTTATTAGTAGTGTGATAATGCTACTACACAAGAACACTTTAGAAAAAAAATATCACAATGTCTATGTAAATGTTTGCCCTATCTTGTTAAATTTAGGAAAACTAAATATTTTTTTCGAAAAGATACCGCAAATAAATCGTTGTGAGATTACGAGTCAAAGAAATCTATGCCAGAGTTGCACATGAAACAGGAATTTTGGAAATATGGACCGTTCCTCGGCTCAGGCACACGGTTGACGATACAGTTGAACCTGTATCGTATCGTGTTTCGTGACTGAAATGATTATTTTTCTCCGTTTGCAAATGAAAATGCCACTTTGAGATCTATTCCAGTTTCGGATGAGTTTTTCTTCTGCAAAAGTGGTGTAAAATAATCTGTGATCGTCTTTAAGACGCTCTTTGCTAGCAACTGGCCTGAAAGGAGCGTTGCGGCATTCAAATGATGTAAGGCTGTGAGGTTCGACCCAGGGATTACTTCTCGTCTCAGAGACACGCTAGAAGGGATTGCTTCTGCTTCTTCAAGAGAAGTTGACTCACGCTTTCATCCTGAAACATGACAATTGAAACAATTGAGACAGTATTATAAGCTGCCACCCCCAAATTTAATTAGAATGATTATATTAATTACTTTTGTGTAACTTCCTTATTATAGTCATGAGTGTAATGTCATATTATTTCCTGTGTAAGTGTTGAATTGTTGCGTGTAAAATGCTATTTTCTCTAACCAGAGTGCAAAAAACCACCCTAGCCATAAAATTTGACTTGGGAATTCCTATTGTCTAGTGTAATAATCTTTTGTATAAGAGATCCAAGCAGAACCGATATTTTCTGGAGAGAATTCTGTAGCAGGTTCCGTGGAAAAAATGTTTCTTGGTAATACTGTCTGAAAGCTTTGCTGTTATTATATTACACAAGCGTAGTAAACATACGGGGGTGAAAAGACAGGCTGATAACCTCGGCAAGGGAGAATCTAACGGTTCGGTGTAATACGTATGTGGGTTACATGTAAGAAGTCACGTAAGCCACCAGACCAATAATATAGCAGAGAAAAAATGGGAGGAAACTAATTACCCAATAGAGACGCGAAGATGGGAGAAAATATTCTAGCTACGCGAGACCGGCAGACTGCCATGTTTATTTAGTTTTGCAATTTTGAGGCCCAGGGGCACTCGATCCACATTCATTGTCCGTTCGGTTCGAGTCAGTGGGGCATTGGTAGTGGAAAGGTATTCTTAGGTTATTTCATGTCATGCGAGTGCAAAGAGGCCAGTCCGACTATCAGTTTAGTTCAGTTCAGTCGAAGACTGTTAGTGGAAAATTATCAGTGAAGAATAGGCAGTTGCGTCTCAGAATTAGTTGAATTTAGTGGAGTTCAAGAGCAGAGTTTTAGAGTTATTAAAGTACGTTAACGCCAGAGTGATCGCCATAGTTATTGCAAAAGTGGCACATATTCTTCAGGAAATAACGGCGGCACATTGTTAGGTGGAATGGACTGTGAACAATAAATTGTGTTTCATCTCCCATAACGAGAAATCTTGTTAATCTTCCAGACTCCTTCCACTATGGTCACAGGACCAAAAGTATCAGCAGCAGAGTCTCAACAGTTGGAGCAAAATATGTCAACAGAAACTATCATGAGGAGAACACTTTCACCCGAGATCTCAATCATTAATCCAATCCTTAATCTAAATAATTAATTAGATACTTCCAAAATCTTTCGCTCCACATATTTTACATATTTAATTAACACCCTTTTTCAAATAAAAACCGCTGCACAATCCATCTCTGGATAACCCCATTCCACCTCGTGACTGTAGATATACTAACTTAGAGCTATCTTACAGCTTGAGACACACAATAACCTGCAATGTTTACTAACGTAAAGAGAGAGTTTCTTGTGGCTTCGTCTTTGTGTATGCGCTCAACTGTAGAGGAACCCATTATGATTGGTAACAAACAAAGCAGAGCTCAACGTTGTTTTACCCCCAATCCTGTAACCGAAGAATGAGAGGATTAATAGAAGCCCAGGATTTATACATAAAAATTGAAGGTAATTTATTACATTATTTTTTATAGTTTTTCACCTTCGAAGGCTTATTAATGTGGCATTAGTTTTGAAAATAGTTCAACGTTTTAGCGTGTGAATATAAATGTCTTAAACTTTAAATAGTATTGCAAAATAATATATATATATATATATATATATATATATATATATTACGGCTGCGTATTATACATTTTTATTTGCAAAAGTAAAAAATAAAACATTAGGTATTACGATTTCTAACCTAGGTAGTTCATTTAATTAGAAACATGCTTTCGTTTGCTTGTCAGTAGAGAAGGTCGAAATAAATACATTTCCTGTCCAAGGCACACCTTGAACGTAAACGGAAGTCTGCACTAAATGTGTAATGTGAATCCAGCGTTAGCAGGCATTCGGTCAAATTAACACTTGCTATTATTTATTTTATTTATTTATATTTTTTTGGCTTAGGGCGCACCTATGTGAAGTTAGACAATATTTCAATCACATAACACATTAATACGGCCACATGCCTATCTATGTAATATAAAATGAATTAAACTTTCAGTATTTACTTATTTATTTTGTTCAAAATTTCATATTATTTAATACAATGCACAAGGTATCGACGAAATATTGTATATCGCGCGTTTAAAAGGAACTTATTAACCCGTGGGTATTAGAAAGTTCCTGCGGTCGTGCTTAATCTTGTTAATAAAGCTTTTTTTTTTATATTAGATGAGTAAGCAAATATTGTCCCCTCTCGTTACTAGGGGGAAATTTATGAGGAGTTGGTTTTTGTTTCATTTTGTACCACCAGCTACTTACTACACACACGATACCTGATTCTATCTGGATAACATTCTCCCTGCGTTCAGCTTATGTTAGCTGTTACAGAGAGCGAGTTGCTCAACTAGGGAATAGCGCGCTGGTAGTGCAAAGAGAACAAACGACTGCCTTTGTTTGAAGTGAACTTTATTTTTCAAATTTTCGGTACGCACTCCATCGGAGTGACTCGGGAGATAACCTGCATATATGTGTGTGCCGGGATTTTATTTCCACTGAATGTAATCATTCCAAAACTATTCAACACTCAAGTATATCATAGGTGTTGTCCATATAAGGTGTAGAAGACAAATTTACAAGCATTCTGTATTATATATATACAAACACAGTTCGCAAAGGCGAAAACAGAAAGGGAAGGATCAACATTCCGACTAGAAAGATGAGTATGGCAGGGAGACAAACGCTTTTACCTGTGTTATGGAAGACATATTCTGGAAAACGCAATAGAAAAGGAATTACGTAATAAACATAATAAATGACAGTAGATTACTAAGATTTGCCGACGGTCTAACTCTATGCACTAAAACACCAAGGGAATCACAAACGATGCTACAACAACTCAACACATAAGACAAAGCGGCAGGCCTATCAATGAACAAGACAAATGATTGGTTTGTTTTATTTACGGGCGCTGTTTATCATCTCAGGTCATCAGCCTCCCATTCTATTCAGGGCGTGAAACGGCCGACAAATTTTGATCAGAGGCCTCTTTTTTCAAGCCTGAGGTTCTTTTTCGTGCCGTAAATGTACGGCACGGGACCCACGGATTTACTTCCCTTCTGAACGGCTTTACTTCCCTTCCGAATGAAGCCATACTTAGGATTTTTGCGGCCCGAAAAAATCCACCGACCCTGGCCGGGTTTGAACCCACGATCTTGGGTTTAGAAGGCAAGTATGGTTACCACTACACCACCAGGACCGACATGAATGAACAAGACAAGAACACAGCTAATGACAAATAGACTAAAATCTCCAGTCATAATAACTTTTCTATATGTAATGGGACATGTATATTTATGACAATTTATCTCCTTAAAAGACAAGATTAGAAAGAGATAAACAGAAGCATATTTCTAGCATGGAAGATTTTCTGATCCTTTCAGTTTATACTCTCCTACGGAAAAATAAGCAGAAAGCTCAAATCCGAAGGTACTGGAAACCTGCATATACCCAGTGATGCTCTATGGATGCCAGGTGAGGATGGTGACAAACAGATGAATGCACTACAAATAAGCCAAAGGAAAATGGAACGAAGAATATTAGGAATAACAAGCAATACGGAACAAAATCTCCAGTGAAGCGTTGGCCCAAATAGATTAAAATGCATTGACAGAAATTTAATTGGATTAAAATGTATTTAATCAGGCTAGATGTATTAAATTATTTTGGCATTTATTTAATTAGATTAATATGCATTTATTTAGGTAAAAATGTGTGGAACTATGTTGATGTGCATTAAATTGGGTTGATAATGTGTTTAATTAGTTGACGTGTATTTAGTTAGTTTGACATGGTTTTTATGTATTTAATTTGATTGAAATATGTTTTTATATTGACATGTATAATTGTGAGTACAAGCCGTAAATATTTTAATTTCACTATCTCTCTGTTGCCACCGGGTGTAAGCCTAATTTCAGATTGAGTGGATACATATGTACATTAAAAGGTAATTGATTAATCATATTAATACATTTAAATTAAGAAAGACTAGTTTCATATTTTCCTCAACAACTTCATCCCCTCTTCAAGCTAAGTCACTTTTGTTTAAAGATTTTTCCTCTGTCTCTAAAAATGGCCATGTTATTCAGGTGGTCTGTTTTAAATGCTTCACTTTATATATATATTGCAACGGTATTTAGGGGTTCCACAGTTGGTCGTTAAGTTTGCAAGGGTTAATATAGTTGTTCCAATGTAGGGGGGATTGATGGGTTCTCAGGGTAAATTTGAACTGTTTTTAATGACTTGAAAGTCATTAGGGGGGGGGGGAAGGAGATTGTTCACTGTATTAATAAGTCCGACACTGTTTGAACATTTTATTTATTTAACAACTTGGCAGGTTACTTCCTGACGGCTCGTAGCTGACCTCACTACACACTTAGACTGACCTTAGAAATGACTTACACCGCCCTCAACTGAACTTTAGAAATGACCTAGACTGATTACTTTCGGATGACTCAGGCTGCCTCATTCCGTATATTTTTTCGTGTCTCTCGTATGATGTCCTCCGTTTCTCGTCTGAATGAATGTTTGAATTTCTGAATATCTGAAATGTGCGAGTGTGTGAAAAAAAATATCCCTCTGACTCCTGTACTCCAGTTTTTCTACAACATCGCCACGCCTCTCGCTAAATTAAATTCCCTCGTATATTATCCTATTTCCGTGTTATATGTTCATCATTGGCTATCTTAAAAATATTTATTTGTAACTAAGTTCTCCTTATTGGTTGACTTTTATTTGATGACCATTGGCTAGAATTATTCTTTCCTCCCTGATCTAATGTCTTCCCACGAACTTGAATAATCCCAGAACAACCTGTCATAAATTTCGGCACTTTTGCTTACATGCTGATTTCTATTGAAAAATCTTTTCCCTTCCTTAGTTTGTAGATTTCCAAATGTTCTCAGAAATAACGCACGTGTTGATGGGCTGTATTCATACCTTGTATACCCGGCTTGCCTATAATAAAACATTTTCGTCTCCGTTCTGACATTTTCATTTTCTCTTAAATCATTGCTACGTTTGACTTTGTTAAATACTGTCCCGTTACGGCCACATGTTTCTCTTACTGTGAACTCCTAAGTATTTCCTGGGCAGAAGGTTCGTGACCTAACAAAAGATAGTTTACCCTTTCCTCAGCCTTGTCTAAGGAGTAGTCAGTGGACGAGTCGTCAGGTATACAGCTCTGTCTCTTTCTAACATCTTTACTACAAAATGTATACAAAACCCTTTTGTAAGACACAATCACCAGTCAAATGACCTACACATAAATACAAGTTACAAATTATTTCCATTTCTGTTATACCTATCTCTAAATGATTTTCTTATACATATACATAACAATTACCCTTATCAAATCTAATGCCTTTATAAATATAACTATGCAGCCTTTAGTTATTAAATTAATAAAGGCAGCCTTATTTCCGGCTTCTATATATATATATATATATATATATATATATATATAAAGTGAAGCATGCATGTATATATATATATATATAAAGTGAAGTATGTATGTATATATGTATGCATACATACATACATACATACATACATACATACATACATACATACATACATACATACATACATACATACATACATGCGCCTTTTCGCAATGAAATTTTTTTTACTTTTTTCTCATCTTTTTCGGCACTTCTCCCAGGGTAAAAAGTTGTCCCTAGGTCATTATTCCGGGTGCATACACATAGTCCGCTTTCCCTTAAGAAACCAAGTGATTGCGGACATAAACGGCTACCGCCTACGTCACAAAGAAGATTCTATTTTAAAAAAGAAATTTTCTTAGCTTCCTGAATAATAAGCTCGTACATAGCCGCAACATTTTTGGTTCTCTATCTATGGTTTAATGAATGGAATATTTTAAAAAAATGTAGGCACTATGCAGTCTGCAGGACACCCCCTAGAAAGCTTACATTTTTTGCCTTTTCTCTCACTGGAGAGAATGATGTGAAGGCCTCCCGAGGGTTGAAACGGCCGTCTCCTGGGGGCAGCAGTTCCATCTTCTAATTTTGCATACAGCTTGTATCGATTGCTAGGGCACAGCTCCTCAGTTTGCTCGACATCTTGTACCGAAGTGGCAGAGTGAAACTTTAGAGAAAATACTCTCCTTCTTCTTCTTCTTCTTCTTCTTCTTCTTCTTCTTCTTCTTCTTCTTCTTCTTCTTCTTCTTCTTCTTCTTCTTCTTCTTCTTCCTCCTCCTCCTCCTCTTCTTCTTCCTCTTCTTCTTCTTCCTCTTCTTCCTCCTTCTTCTTCCTCTTCTTCTTCCTCCTCCTCTTCTTCTTGCTCTTCTTCTTCTTCCTCTTCTTCTTCTTCTTCCTCTTCTTCTTCCTCTTCTTCTTCTTCCTCTTCCTCTTCTTCCTCTTCCTCTTCTTCTTCTTCTTTATAGAAGTACCGCGTTTAACACACATAAAGCAAGTAGGCAGCTCCTGCTTAAATTTAATAAGGATTTCTTTTTGTTATAGCACTCCCTGGATTTTGACAAACGTTTATTATCTGCTAGGGAGGAGATAAAGGAACATCCAAACAGACACTTAGGGCGCATTTACGGCAAATGCTTTAAATTCAATTTCATTTGGCATTTTCTTTATCGCTTTTACCTCCATCACCCCATTCTACATGATGCATTCTCAAAGTCAAGCGTACACTTAGAAGGTAGTCTACGCTTCTGCTTTCTGACGCTTTTCAAATAAAGCAAGTGACATTTTAATAAAATAATTAGATCTGAGCACACATTTTTTGCACTACTCTTGTTATGTTTTAACTGAAATATTGCATAAATATCTACAATTGTTTACGTTCTAAATATTTCAGGAACTCGTGGCTAAAAGTCTTAACCAAACGTTTGCTTATAGAGAGTTAATGACTTGTCTTTACTACAGAGAGCGTATATTATTACATGGTGGTTTGATTCTCATAAAGAAAATTTATGAATTCGAGAATAGATTGTCTTATAGTAATAATAAAAATACTATCAGGTTGTATAGCGTGTTTTTATACCTATCTTTTCATTTTTTGACTTGTGTTTGTGATCTTATTTTCCTTGTGGTATGCATAAAAACGTAAAAAAAAAAATTAGAATTCTCGTACATTTATATGCATTTAAGACCAAATTTACTCGTGTAACTTCAAAATTAAATCCATATGTTAAGGGATCGACTTCTATCTTCAGAAAACTGATCAGATTGAACTGCTTACTTTTGTGGTTAGGACAGAAAAATGACAACAGAGTATCAAATCTGAAGATAAACGGGTGCAGAGCAATAACGCTTTAAATGCAGTACACCTCCCCCCACGTAAAATAACTAGGTCGTCTATCTGATTTTTTCCTCATAGTGTCACGCCAGTCTGCATTCTATGATGAATTAGGCAACTCTAAAAGAGTTAGTCTAGGTCTAGGATGTAGATTTCATCAGATGTTTCATATATAATGTACATATGATGACATTGTCACACTTCATATTTAAAAACAAATTAATTCTATTGTACAGGTTGTTAAACATGGTAAATTTTTACATTAAAATCCATTTTAGAAAAAAAAATAAAACATTAATGGTATCTTAAATTATTTACATCTACTGGGTGAGCAATATTTGGTGCAACCGCGGGACCAGCCGGCAACGCTATGTCCCTATGTTGGCGGAGGAGGCGAGTATATTTCCCATCCGCTGCGCGAGGCTTCAGTGTAAGTTGAAATCTTGCGCAAGTAGCACGTGTTTGTTAGGCAACGCAATACAGTGTATTGAGTGAAATGGGGCAATACAAGCATTCTATTCCCCAAAGAGTACTCTCATTATTAATTCATAACTTGTTTCAAGATAAAGTTATCACTAACAATATATGGCCCCCCTCGTTCTGCCGATTTAACCCCCTGCGATTTTTATCTCGGGGGGGGGGGGCATTAATAAGAAAGTGTACAAAACAAATCCACACACTTCAGACGAACTTAAAACTAGCATTCGTCAAGAAACTACTGCCATTTCTCATAGGGAACTGCAGAGTGTAATGAGCAATTTCCTAAGCAAGTGTCAGAAATGCTTGAAACATGGAGGGAGGCAGTTCTAGCATCATACTTACTTAATATACGTGAGTAATTTACTTTGATTTTTAAGTGTTTGTTATTTGTGTTATAGAAATAACTTGTTCACTAGTCGTACTATGTTTACTGCGGACTTTCTGTCACCCGCACCGCCGACACAACAGCCAGTCTCGCCGGCCGGCCGCACGCCGCGAAACCGGTTGCGTGAAGGATCGCTCACCCCTTAGAATGCTTACGAAATGGTACCGTAAAGTATTTACATTTAGTATATTTACAAATTGAATTAATTAAATGGAGAAAAATTAGTATATTTATTTTTTGATTCTATGAACTCCTCTGTGTAGAAGGTGTGAGTGTAAAAGTATCTTTTTAATGCTAATAGAGCTTATTTTAATTAGCATGCAGTTCCTTTATAAATTATGGAAGTGAATTAAATAACATTATATCATTGTAGTAAACCTTTTGAAGTGCCTGCAACTTGTTACTTGGTCTGTGTAAGTCCTGTCTATGTTTTGGTTTATATGTCATATATCTTTTTATGAACACTTCTGAGTTGTCTACTGCTAATGTTAGAATACGGTCGCAATCTAATGGTAAATTTTCAAATGTTTTGAATAGTGGTTTTCAATGGGTTGATTGTTTTGCCCATGTCATTATTCTTATTACTCTTTTTTTGTGTAAGATATCTTTACTGAATTTACCCAGAATATTATTCCATAAGTCATTAAGGAATGTAAGTAAGCATAATATATTATTGTAGTTTGTTTGTATTTATAAAATGAATTTATCTCCTGACTGCAAAACATGCCAAGCTTAGTTTGTGTAAGATGTAATCAAATGGTTTTTTCAATTCATATTATGTTCGATGGTAAGGCCAAGAGATTTTATGTTACTAAATTCGATGATTTCATTGCCTTCATATCGAATAGGTTTGGAATATTTTTATGTTTTATGTGAAAATGAATTTATATATATATATATATATATATATATATATATATTTTTTTTTTTTCAAAGTTTGTAGGAATTTTGTAACTGTCAAGTTAGTTATTTAGTGTATTGATAAATTTGAGAGACACTGTTTTTATGTCTTCAATGAGAATATTTCTATGATCTGCAAAATTTTTGTTTATTCAAGCCTTGAGGAACACTGTGCTTTACTACTGATCATTCCGAGTACGCGTTGTAATTTTTTTTTTGAGTAGTGTTTAACGCCCGTTTTTACTACAGAGGCACCACAGGCGGTGGAAACTGGTGATACATGAGATGAAATGATAAATTGGTAAAGGATATTTTTTTTTTTAAGGAAGGAAGCGTTCCAGGCCTAAGTTTAGGTACCTCCCCGGCATTTGCCAGTTATGAAGACTGAGGAAAACCTGGAAAAAAACCCCAGTCAGGGAGGACGGTCCTGGCGGGATTCGAACCGCAGACCTCCCGCTCACAAGTCCGTGCCTTAACGACCTCGGCCACCCGTGTCGGTCGCGTTGTAATGACCTGAAGAATTTGTTATAATACTTTGCTGACTGTTTGATAATTTGATGCAATTCATTGCTAACCTTTGTCCTTAATAACGTAATAGGTTAATTTTGTTAAGAGTATATTATGATTTACACATCCAAAAGCTTTTGCTAGATCACAGGATATTCCTAGCGTATTAAATTTATTATCAATTGATTTGAGAACCTCATTAGTTAACTTGAAAGTGGCATCACTGGTTGACGTGTTTTTCCTAAATTCAACCTGTTCCCTTGCCATAATATTATTTTTATATAGATGGTAATATATTATTTTGAAGCTTAGTTTTTCATATACTTTGGAGAAATCTGTTAGTGGTCTGCAGTTAGACATTAATACTTTTGGTCCATGTATAATGGTTTATATAGAATATTTTAACCTGTCCGAAATCTGTTGAAATCTGTTGAATCTGTTAAAAGAGAAGTTACTTATATTACTTAAGGGATTGGTAATATTGTCAACGTATATTTTTAGCATTTTTGTAATTATTTCATCCTATCGCGACGAATTCTTGAGTTTGAGACACTGTTACTTTATTTACTTCAGAAGTAAACCTTTTTAATCGCGCTTCATTTTGTTATAAAAATTGGATCTTCCTCTTCTTTTTCTTTATAGTAAATTTTCTGCCACATGAATGAAATAAATAGTCGGTTCTGGTGGTGTAGTGGTTACCATACTTGCCTCCTAAACCCAAGATCGCGGGTTCGAACCCGGCTAGGACCGATGGAATTTTTCGGGCGTAAAAATCCTAAGTATGGCTTCCTTCGGAAGGGAAGTAAAGCCGTGGGTTCCGTGTCGTACATTTACAGCACGAAATAGAACCTCAAGCCTGAAAGAGAGGCCTCTGAACAAAATTTGTCGGCCGTTTCACGCCCTTAGTTGAATGGGACGCTGATGACCTGAGCTGTTAAAGAGCGTCCGTAAATAAATCATTAAAAAAAATGAATGAAATATTCATTAAACAAGCTAAGTATTTGTTGCGGATCTTTGTGCTAATTTGATTTATTGTATTTTTTTTTATCTTTTGAGTAATATTTACTAGTCTCTTTTTATAACATTCAGATGGTCTTAGGTTTAATATGTGAGGACAGCATTTGTCTTTCGTAGCAAAGTTTAGCTGTATTTATAGCTTTTTATGGTAATTTGTATAGTGCTGTGTACGTCTAGCAGAGTTGTTTTCTCAGATTATGGGTAGTTTTAGCACTTAGTCAATAGGCTTACGTGTACACAACTAAAAATTCATTTTATTTCTAATCATCAAAACATTTTCCTGCGGAATACCAAAGAACACTAGAAAACACATTTGTATTCTTGTCTTATACAACTTACAGTTGCCTCCAAGGACTTTTATCCTCCACGCTTTCATTTCCAAGTCTCTTAGCCCTCAACATTGCTTTTTTCCCCAGTTTCTCAGGTCTTCGTTCTTTCTTCTGTCTGTTCACGGAGATGTATGCACAATAAAAATGTTTTATTTCTGAACACAAAACATGTGACATACATGGGCTGTGACAATCGCGCATATGCGCCTGCGCAATAGTTCATAATATGCGACTCCACTATCGCATATTGTGGAAGGGCAACAATACGTTATTCATCAGGAAAGAATAAACAAGAAAGGAAAGGGAAAGAAACACATGAACATATAACGCTGCTGCTGCACTATATATTTTCTCGGAACACCACAGCACGTCTAGTTTCTGTAACACTCACTGGATGACATTGGCCATTTATTCCTCCTCCAAACTCGTGCACATTTCTTTCTTGCAGGAAGTGGTGTATGGATTACTCGTTAGTCTGGTGTATTTTCGTAATTGGCTTATAAACATAAAAAAACCCGCCAAATTTACTTGACCACAAATTGCATGACATGAACTGAACATATGGACTAATTATCATATTTGGTTAGGTTTTGACACTGGATCGTAACTAGCTTTTTATATTTCGACATGTTTGGGATGCACTTGCATTCATCCTGAAGTCCTTTCTCCAACTGTTGTTGCCTTGCTCTCCTTGTTGGAGAAAGGAGCTGCAAATTGTAAGAGCTTTGAGTGAGAGCTCGCACCCAATTCCTCCTCAGTTTGTATTCAGGGATGTTGCTGGTTTTTGGGACTTGAATGTCCTGGGTAAAATGAGGGGAATTAAAGGTGATGTGTGGATGAGAAAGAACAATTTGTTATCTACCAGTTGATGTCGTTTATTGAACCAACAAGTGCGTACTAGGGCGTTTCTCGTCGGACCGCAGCAATGAGACAGTTGGTAGACGCGAGAAATTATAATGCTTGACAAATAGTTTATGTACAAAGATAGTTCTGGCGTGAAGATTAAGGATGGAGTCTCGGCGCATTGATGTGGAAGCCGATCTACTTTGGTCGCTCTTGCTCTGAATGCTAAGAAGTGCTGAAGATTGCCTATTAAGTGTGCCGAAGACTGGTTTCCAAGTCGAGTGCTCAGGACTAATTCTAAGGCGATTTTCGCGGCCGGTCCTTAAATGCTCTTAAGACTCGCTTGAACACTTGTTAAGGAGAAGCTGTATTTTCGCGCCACTGTGGATTTAGATACCCTTATAACATCACGGAGTTCGCTACTATTCGCTAGTCCAATTTTTTGACAGTATCTGCTCCGTGATTCGTCTTCAGTTCGATTTTGGCAGCCAGATCCGTTACAGGCTATTGACCTGTAACAGAGCTGAAGGTGTCACAGTAATGCCTCCGCTAACGTGCCACCTCGTATTCCCCAGAATACAAAGAAAGGGTTTACTCTGTTGTCTTTCAAAACGGTCCCTTTGCCATCCGAGCGAGAACTCCTGGTTTTCGCGACATTTCCACACTTACAAGAACCCTTTACTTACAGGTAACTGAAATGAAATAATGCATATATTATCAATCCCTTCTTATTGGTACCAAGGACCAATTGTGACACAAGTTTCCGTTGGAAAAGTTATACTGAAGATATTTTGGGAGCTCATGACCCTATTTTGGTGTACTTTGTGTATGAGTAGTGCTGGGATCGAAACGCCCGGAACTTTTCTCAAAGAAGTGTTGCTGCTTTACGACAGCGCTTGTCTCATACAACTACGCATACAATGAATGCAGCACCAGCATAGTATTCCCCATTTACTGTCGTGTTCATCTCCTTGAAGTCAATGAATTATATTCCTTCACAGTCCCAAAAGATTGTGGCCAAGATCTTCTTGACTGGGTAACCTTGGCCTTTAGAGGCTGTGCTTCGTCAGGTTTACGCCATTCCATTGATTCTGTTTTGGACAATGGATCATAGTAGAGAACCATAGTCTAATCTCCTGTAACAATAGTTTGCAAAACTTCTCTCTCGTTGCAACGGCAGAGCTCCAAAAATGCCTGACAAAAGATGACTCGTTGCTTTTGGACTGAGGAAAGAAGTCTTGGCACCCATCTTGCACTAACCTTATTCATGTTTAAATGTTCATGAATAATTCGGAGGACTGTTGTTTTAGAAAAGCCCTACCTTGCTTCTTTTTCTGTAACTTTGAGCCGCCGGTCTTCCATAATTTCGGCTTTCACAAGAGCGATGTTTTCAGGAGTGAGCACTTCTAAGGGTCGACCTGCATGCTCTTCGTCTTCAATGCTTTCTCGACCTATTCGGAAAATTTTGGCCCATTCTTTTACAGTAGAATATGAGGGGATGCTTCTCCATATACACCGTCCAATCGCTGTTTGATTTCACTTGGAGTACGTGCTTCTTTTGTGAGGAACTTAATAACAGCTCGATACTCCATTTTGAAAATGTCACAATCCTATACACATAGCCTTCTTTATGCAACTATATCTGAACAACTGAACACAGTGGAGCGGAAGTTACAGCTGAAATTATTTACTTAACAGATAAGGCTTTTGTGATGGCGATAATCCTTATCGGCCAGGCCAGAAACTTATGGATCTACCCTTATATATATTGTTAAAACATGTGCATTACTGCAATATCGTTATCAAAATCTCTCTTTTTACCTCTCGGTATTGTATGTGCAGGCGCGCTCGTATGAGTACTAATTCTAGTTATTAAAATTCTAGAAGCTTGCGATCTTATATAGCAATAGTAAAATTGCGTGCATGTTTTATGCTGTTACAAGTCGCTGATAGTAGACAGATAGACAAAGCGTGTTGGAAAATAGGGCGACTGTACGAAAAACAAGGCATAAATAAGTATCCTTGTAAAAATGTATAATAAACTTATTATTAAACAGGATTCTCTCACATATAGTTATTCTAAAATGTGGCATTTTATACATTATGGCTATGTGTCATAATTGAAAATCTCTTAATTTCGCAAGTCACTTGTTTCTGTGCTTACAGAGGAGTAAACGCTTGTATTTGTGACGTGTAACCGCTCAACCGGAAACTTGCATTCCTTCCTCATTGCTTCCGAAGTGTTCTGCTGACCAAGACGTGGCAGAACGGCAAAACGCCATTCGGAGACAACTCAGGAAAGAGATTCCGACAGATAATAATTGAAAATACGAAATACCAGCGCACAGTTCCTAGCATGTACTCGTGTAGAAATTCATGGAACCAACAATGTCCATTATTAACGCTTCAGATACTGACCATTTTTAGGGCGTATTCATTTGCTAGTCCACCTGTTGGGGTATTTGCTGCTGACGCTGTGATCCATTGTATGCAAATATTTTGTGCAGCACAATTGTTTAAACACGTCATGGGGGCTTAGTAGAGAATTTCTGGACTATTGATTACTGCTACAATATATATTCTGCTTTTCATTATGTTTACTAGCAGTAATGCATTACTGTATAATCATTATAATCCATGTAAATCTCCCGACTCAACAATTCCTGTTTAAAACCGCGGTAAGGGGGGGATAGTTTAACATTTTACATGTTAAATATATATCTAGAATAAAGTGTAATATAATGTAACGTAATTCAGAAGAAATTTATACAGCGTGTTGTAAAACTGTGTTACTTATCTGCGCAATATTTCAAATATGTGTTTTCTTATTCACGAAACTTTAAATTTTCTAGTTATTTTTTTAAGACAGTTATTGTTACACAGAGGATTTCTGAAAAAGTGTAATAAATACATTATGTAGTTCGGTATTAATTTAGGAGAGTTTAGAATTTGAAAGCAATAACGAATTAGAAAGGGGGAAAAAAAAATGAATTACTGGTTCGTAGCTGGGCGCATATGCACATACCGACTAGGACCGGTGTATGCATGTTCACTAAAGCTTTATCATTAAGCGTTAGCTCAGATGTAGAGACCTCCACGGGTGGCCGAGGTCGTTAAGGCGCGGACTCGTGACCGGGAGGTTTGGGGTTCAGTCCTCCCAGGACCGTCCTCCCTGACTGTTTTTGCAGGTTTTCCTCAGTCTTCACAAATGGCAAATGCCGGGGAGGTAGCCTAAATTTAGGCCTGGAACGTTTCCTTCCTTGATCATTTCGTCTCATGTATCATCAGTGTCCACAGCCTGTGGTGCATCAATAGTAAAAACGGACGTTAAACAGTACTCAAAAAAAAAAAAAAAAAAAAAAAAAAAAAACCTCAGATGTAGACATTTTAACCCATTGTTAATAACTGCCAGCAACATATTAAATTTAATTCGGTCTACATTTGGAAGACCACAGAGGCCCCAGGATACTGACTAGTTGACTAGTTGCCTCGGGCGATCACTGGCTTCACAGTTGCTGCCATATACTCTTAGACCAGCAAATTGACTCCTAACGACTTCATTACTACAGTGAGGGCAGCTTACAAGTCCTAATACACAGTTCAGCGGTTGGAGGTTAGACCCCATGTTGCTGCCGGTAATTTATTGCGTAGACTCGCAGTGCTTCATTATTTTAAAATTTGAATACAACACTTTAAATAACGGAATTTGGTATTCACATATTCTTATGTGAATTAGCTCCCATCACTAATGCACCTAATTGCGTTTCAGAAATTGGTTTTAAGTTCCTCGAACTGTCATGAGTGACCGAGGTCGTTAAGGTGTGGACTCTTGAGTGGAAGGTTCGGGGTTCGAACCCCGCCAGGACCGTCTTCCCTGACTTAGGTCTTTTTTCAGCTTTTTTCAGTCCTCATAAATGGCAAATGCCGGGGAGGTACCCTCAACCTAGGTCTGGACGTTGCTTTCCTTAAAAATCCTTTCCCAATATATCATTTCATTTCATGTATAATTAATGTTCACCGCCTGTGGTACCTCTGTAGTAAAAACGGGCGTTATAAACACCAATAAAAAAAAGTACCTCGAATGTGTGAGGCTTACTTGAATATGTATTTTTTCAAGTTTCCCCAAATATAAAAACCACAAACCAGAAGTTAATAGGAACGAGGAGGGCTTTAATGAAAGCTCTTATTTAATCAAGTTTTTTTTTTCTTCTGAAAGTAAATGATATCTTCGATTTTTTCCGGTTAGTCATAGAACCTGTTTCATTAAACTTGACTTTGATGGGTTTTTTTTTTGTATTGTAATCGGGTTCCAGGAAATTTAGTCTAAATGCTTGTCTCGTTCTGCCACACGACTTTCTGCACCTGATATATGCAGGAAAACGAATATACTACACTGTTTAATAAACTTTCACGTTGACTGCACAACACAACTGCCCGACTTCTAAATCCCGCTTACAACCAAATAACTGGAAGAGAGAATGGCATCGAGCGTGCCACATGGGGAATCTCGGCAATTTGAGAGGGATAGTTCGCTGTTCGGCCTTTCTAAGTTGCCGTACTTTTAAACTGCTCTCATATTCGCATTTTGAGTGAGACAGAGATACCGAACATATCCAATAAGACATTTTATCCCTTCTATCTCCAATATTAAATTTAATAGCGATGAACCATAATCATATGCAAATCCGGAATTTCCGGGTTTGAGTCCCGTAAGGTCAGTTACCTGAGTGTTTGTGCTTTTTTTCCGAAGTTTTTCCTATCCTGACAGGGTAATTAACGCCCGTTTTTACCACTGAGATGAAATGATATATTGGGAAAGGACTTTTTAAATGAAGGAAACATTCCAGGCCTAGTTTAGGGCACCTTCTTGGCATTTGCCATTTACGAGGACTGACAAAAATCTAAAAAAAAAAGAACTCAAGACATGGGGGGGGGGGGATGGCGCTGGTGGGAATAGAATCCTAGACCTACCGTTGAAGAGTCCGTGCCTTAAGACCTTAGCGACTCGTGTCCGCTATGTAAGTAGGTATTATGTTGTCGTACTTTAACAATAAATGTTATTCGTGATAAGCAAATATGGAACACAGACATTTGCCTTCTCAACTAAGGAAAACCACGGGAAAACTTCCTAATCAGTGTTGCCTTACTCTTGCGAGCCTTAGGTGTTGCGCGAGCCATCTAGCTCAGTAACCAATTTTTGAACTAGCAACAGACCAGAGAAAATGTAGCCGGTAACCAAACATGATCAAAATACCATAACATTCTGGTCAGATCGCAAACGGAAATCAAATATGAATAACTATGTTTCTGTTGGTACAAGTTAAAGTTTCACTTCTGCGTTTCAGACGTTAGCATGTGAGCTCGTTAAGTAAAAGGTCTGGGTTCGATTTCCATGGGACATTTTATTTGTTTTTAAACTTCTTTTCGAAAGACCTATAAACACAGAAGTATAAAAATGAAAAATAAATGAAAGAAAGCATGGAATGACATCTCTGTAGAATATCAATTGGACGTTAGGCTACAGAATGTATGATAGTGCTGCATATTATAACTACAGTGTGATCAGTGATGCTTTCCTCGGCGACGCGGGGTTTCTCCTATGAGTGAGCACCCACTCATTTGCCGCGTCGTGAAAGAGGAGGAGCCGGCTTGTTTATTTGTTGGCCATGTTGACTGTTGCAGTAGCAGCTTGGACTGTGTTGTGTTGTTCATTTCTTAATTGGACAGTATACCTAAATTGTATTATGCCTCATGAGTGTACAACGGCACAGCTGTCTTTATGTAAAATTCATGTGTTAACTCGGAGGTGAAATAATCATAGGGCAATTGTTTTTTGAGCACCATACAATTGATTCTGTTACTTATGCAAATACCACCTAACTCCCTTTTTTACAAAATTAACCTACAGGGACTATGATCATGCATTTTTAACAGGACTGTGCTCCTGCTCACACGGCAAATAATTTCACGAGAACAATTCACAATGTGTTTCTAGAAGACAGAGTTATCAGTGGGGATTTGTGGCCCTCTCGATCTCCCGATTTAACTGCCCGCGATTATTATCTCTGGGGTATATTAAAAAAAATGCTTTGTACAAGATAAAACCGCACACCATACAAGAGCTCAGACAACATTCGTTAGAAAATTCTGCAGATATCCGACATTGAACTGCAGCAGTGATTTCCTAAGCCAGAAATGTGTGGAGCATGAAGGTGGCAGTTTCAACACTCCACTTAATAATATGTTAAGTAATGAGTCTCTCTTTGTTTCATTGTTTTACCATCCTACTAATCAGCGAGATCTGACTGACTGCTAACCTGCTACGGAGCGGCGCGCTCGCCCACAGGCAAAACACTTCGTGGAAAAACAAAACTGATCGCAAAGTATTATGTTACTGTTACAGAACATGCCGCATGGAAAGCTCATGACTGTGACAAATGTCTGGAGGCTCACAATAAAATGCTGGAGGCTATGGAATCGATTATAGGGTTCCCCATCATTTACAATAACAGCACCAACTAATGGGAGGCTAGCAGTTGCAGAACGATTATCTATATTAACGTTTGTCATTCTACCCTAACGAGGAAGAGGAAAATTCTTGCTGTTGAAAACTTGACTGGAAAACGAGCTTCAAAGGGCAGCCTTTCCTTTTATGCACTAGCTAGAAAAACCGGGTAGAAGTTCTGAGAAAGAATGGGGGAGAGGACAAGAAAGAACATAAAAAGGGAAATTAATGAAAGGGTTATTCGTAACGGTCGTTACTTTTAAAAATGTATGCTGCATCTGTGAAGCATCTCGCGAATCACGAGAAGAGATCCCTGGAAGGTTTAAATGCCATGTTAGTGCTGATGTAATGATGTTCCTTTGCAAAAACCCTGAGGGGGCTCCTGCCGAGCTCGTTATTGTGTTTTTAAATTAGAAATTTCTGCTTATGAGTGCGATATCTTTTATAAACTCGCTCATTTGATTACTACTATAATTCCGCGTGGGAGAAAAGAGAGCAGCCTTACGGTTGTGCACCAGTTGCATGGAAACCGTATTTTTTATTAAAGTATTATCACTGTTCCAAATATACTAAAGTTACCTGTTTAGCTTCAGAAGAAATCTTCATATCGGCACCTAAGCCTTCATATATTTCATTTTCCTTTATGTCAATATCTTAAAACCTGTATCGCTATTCTTTTATCCGAAAAATATGCTCTATCCATATTTCTTTATTCTGTTGTACTTTACTCTTTATTTAAAATATTAATTTCTCTATCATCTCAAATTTCATGAAATAGCATATTAAATTATAGCTAAAAATCACACTTCATTCTTTTATCCAAAGGTACCGGATAATTGCAGATGGGCAAGCGCTTCTCCCAGTAATGATGAACATTTATTGCAAGTTTTATACAACAGAATTAATTAGTCAGAATTAGTTTATACAATACAATAAACACTCAAAATTCCAAGCGAGGTTTATGGAAGGATTCAGTACAGTGGAAAATATCTTTATTTTGGTCACCTTAATGTGAAACAAACAAAGAAAAGCTATATAGTACATTTATAAATTTTCTTTATGGTAGTCGCCTGTATGAGTATTAATTATTGCTTCCGGGTTGCAAAATCCTAAAACCTAGTATGTCGACTGCATCCGCGATTTGTCTCGTTATTGTAGTCGAAATTATTGTTAATGTATGTTAAAACAATAAGGGAATACTACTTTACTTATTATACGAGGGTAGGTCAATAAGTTTCCGGCCTAGGTATAATGCAGACACAAACTATATTTCACATTTCAATATAGTTATCCTTTATTCCAATATACTTCTTAAAATTTGTAATTAACATTTCAATCTCCCCCTCTAAAATAGTCGGAAGTCTTGTGTGCAAAATGCTCCTAGATAGCCTCCATCACCTCTTCGTCACATTTCAATTATCTTCCTCGAAAGTCCTTCTTGAGTTTTGAGAAGAGGAAACAGTCACTGGGAGCTAGATATGGTCTGGAGGCGATGAACTATCTCCTTGAAGCCACATTTCTTCACAGCTTCCTTTGCAACAACAGCTGTGTGTACTGCCACGTTGTCGTGAAGAAGGCGCGCACCATCACTCAGTTTTCCTCGCATTTTCATTTTGATGGAAGCACGTAGTCTGTGCAATAGACCAGCATACTGTGGTGTTCCTTTCCTTGAAGTCAATGAAGAGTATTCCTTCACAGCTCCAAAAGATTGTGGCCATGATCTTCTTGGTTGACTGAATGACCTTGGGCTTTAGAGGCGTGCTTTGGCAGTTTTACGTCACTCCATTGATTCTCTTTTGGACAAGGGATCATGGTAGATTACCACAGTTTCATCTCCTGCAACAAGATTTGCAGAACTTCTCTCGTTGCCACGGCAGAGCTCCAAAAATGCCTGACAACAAATCACTCGTTGCTGCTTTTGGACTAAGGAAAGATGTTTAGGCACCCATCTTGCACTAACCTTATTCATGTTTAAATGTTGATGTATAATTCGAAGGACTATTGTTTTAGAAAGGCCCAACCTTGTGTCTATTTCTGTAATTTTGAACTGCCTTCTTCCATAATTTCTCCTTCCACAAGAGCGATATTTTCAGGAGTGAGCACCTGCAAAGGCGGACCTGCACGCTCTTCGTCTTCAATACTTTCTCAACCTACTCGAAAAAGTTCAGCCCATTCTTTTACGGTAGAATATGAGGAGATAATTCCCCATATATATACCGTTCAATCGCTGTTTAATTTAATTTGGGCTAAGTACTTCTTTATAACAGCTCGATACTGCATTTTGAACGTGTCACAATCTTCTACACATAACCTTCTTTATGCAACTATATTTTACCAGCTGAACACAGAGGAGCGGAAGTTAACAGCTGCTATTATTTACTTAACAGATAAGATATGACGTCAGAGAAGGATTTTGTGATAATCCTTATGGATGAGGCCGGAAACTTATGGACCTACCTTCATATGCTATTTTTAGGTTTCAAGAACATTTAAATTCATTAGTTTTAATCTTTTATTATTATTTGGCTATGCTAACTAAAAGTATGATTGTAGAAAACAATGTGAACTGTAAATAAAGTAGCGATAAGGCGAGTATGCTCAAGTCGTGCGCGGGAAGGGTCTGAATATTTGATAGCTCGAACCAGTGTCGAGGTGTGTAGCGCCGAAAACAGTCGGTAAAGCGAGAGGTTGTGGTACTGTGCGTGGTTTAATAGCTCACTATTTGAGGTGCTTCAAAGCATGTTTACGAAACTGAAACATTGTTCTTGGATAAAAATAACTCATGGCAGAAAATGCACTTTAATGCCACGACATGATTGCAGTTCAGGAACTGTCGGCAAATTGGGTTCACCGATATTTCCTACAGCATCACCTGCGACTAACTATGCATCGCAAACTTCCACACACCACATATTCTATTATAATTACAAAGCTCGTCACCTGCAGATACGATTACCACATAAGCCCGCGTGACTTTGGTCACTTTACCCTGTTTAAAGATCCACTCCGAAGCACCAGGTTTCCAGAGATTTCCTCTTTGCTACGCGCCGTAGGGCGGTTCATCATCGGTAAAATATTTTGCCCAATGGCATACAAGGCTATTAGAATTTTAGTTCATGGCAACGCAGTAACTTATATCGAAGTCTGTAATGTGACTGTTATTGTAAGTTCTATAACATGTGTGTAATAACTGCGTTTCCACTGCTTTATTCACAATCCACTAATATTCTTTCAAACGCACCAAATCTGCATAACAAAAGCTGCGATAAATGACGAGACAATGGAACTTATTGGACCATTACAGTAAATTCCAGAAGCTTAGTCATTCAATAAAAAAAATAGTATTTTCGAACAATAGAAATACATTAATAAAATGTACCAAAGTACCATGGAAACTTCCGACAACAAAATTGTAGTTTCTGAATTCATCGGAATTATCATCTGAAATATTCAACAAGTTAATTTGTTTAAAATTCGAACAACATTAGTGCTGATAATATGTAGCAATATAACAAAGTCGGGCTTGAACCTCAGAGGCCCGAGTTCGTAACCCTATGCCAACTTGCGGTTTTACTGGTCACCTTGAGGACTATTTCCTTTTCTCTCCCATGTTACCTTACGTTCTATAATTTTGGTTGCAGTGTTTAAAATACCAGGTGAAATGTACAGTTTCTATTCGACATGGCGGAGGTTTTGTTCGCCTCGGAGAAAGTTATAGATGAGGACCATCGTGGCTCTCGCAGGTTTCCCGATGCCTGAAAAATGTTGGGAACCCTGCCGATGTCCGCCCATGGCTCTGCCATCTTATGTTAGCAGTAGGTTGCGATTTCTTTCCCTCCCTTGCCTATCCTATTCTATGGAGCAAGCATTCCAAACCAATCTAACTCCAAGTTATTTCTATATTACTTACTTCACTCCACTGGGTTCACGGTGGTTCAAAGCTATGTTTAAATATGGCTTTTTAATATTCATTTTATAGGCACTTCTTTCCTTCATTTCTTGGTTCATATATTTAGAGTACATAATTTCACTCTTCTTTACTTTTAATAAATTTATATGACTATTTAGATGATTATAGGTCTCTCGAGACGAATAATAATAAAAAAATAAAATCATGGTAACGGAAATCGAACCCGACTTCATTTTGTTGTAGCAACGCTAGCATAACGTAATGTGAGTCACACCTGTTTACAGAACATCATACGATAATCATGACTTCATTTGTTCATTGTTGATTTACGATAAATTTAGCTTCATTTGTTCATTGTTGATTTACTTGTCTCGTAGTAACGCTAGCATAACGTAATGTGAGTCACATCTGTTTACAGAACATCATACACACATTACTGTTGTTTTTCGGTCCAACTTTGAAATATATTAAACAGATGTCTACTGTGAAAATGTGTATACATTTTTGACACCCTGGGTATACGCCTATACACATACAGCAGCCAGAGGTCTTGCTTTCTGGGGAATAGACAGTTTAGAGTGCTTCCCAACCCCTTATAAATATAAATCTAGTGCCATTATGTGATTTTTATTTTCCCTAAGACAAAAATAAACTTTTGTGGATGCCATTTCCCAACACATGAAGAAGCTATTGGGACTGCACATAGGCACTGAATGGACTTCCAAAATAATTATCAAATTTTTTTGCACGAAAGATTTAATGTAGAATACTTTAAAAAGTTGTAAAAGTTGCTGTTAATAGAACTATTTTTGTGCTCCCTATTGAAAGCACAAATATTTCATTTTCGCAGATCTAATTAAATTTGCTGAGTATAAGCAAACGCCTTAATTATTTTATCTTATTACTCTATTAGAAAGATATAGGTTGAGACACTTAGATTAGATTAAATTGAAATCAGGAGTACGTTTAAGGGAAGGCCAGACACACTTCAGGCCACACTGAAGCTTAGCTTATTGTGTGGTAGGACTATCTGTTAAAGTACCTGATTCATTCGGTATTTATAAGGAGTTTCAGAAGTTTTTTCAATACAATTTCCTTTAGATAAGCGGACTCGATACTATTAAAGGCTCTGTTAAAACCTAAGTAATAAAACATATTGTCGCGGCCCATTAGCGAACTACCCTCTTATTTCTCGTTCATGCCCATGCGGCCGAACACGGGGCTAGCTAAATCCATTTATATAAAATATATCCCAACTAAAAATGAAAATAAAACCAGGAAACAATAGATTGAAATAACTTCTGAAATCACAAACACTTTTATATTCAACTGTTATTTTAATAATATAAATAATAATTTCCTACATTCAGTGCGCCGTCGTTAAGATGGCCTATCCTGGAACTGATGGTGTAGTGTCCTCTCTTTCTCTCTGTTCTTCCAAACTAGACTATCCGAAAAACCTTTGAAGCTCATCGTATCCACATTATGCACATGCGCAGAGAGAATTTTTCTCCCAAGTTCAAACATGCATCTGTCACATGGGACAAAGAATCTACCGCTTGTTGTACGTGCTGAACAATATGTACATTGTTAACCTCCCGTATTTAATTTATAATATTTAATAATTAAGCCCCCCTTATGCCACAATGTAGATACATTTAAAACAACGAAATTGGCTTTCATATCTCCTCGACATTTTCTTCTATGAAAAAAACTAACAATATTACATTTGAATGTTAACATTCAAAGCAAACACTTTTAATCTGAAGAAATTTCATTTGTCACTAAATAATACCGTGTTATTCAGGTGGCCTACTTTAAGCGTCTTACCCTATATGCTGCTTTTTTTATTCTGTGTATGCTTTAGCAGCAATGTTGTTCTGATATTTTAAAACACAGACAGAATCCATGAACATTAAATCGCCGAAAGCTGCAGGGACTCTTTCAGTACGTTAGCTTTAATACTTCTTAAGCAGTGCTTACAGAACATTGTGTGTATTTGGAACAGTTCCAGGTACTATGGGATAATTTTCAACAAGCTGTGCTTTAACAGAGGCTCCATTCTCATGTAAACCTCTTTTCTCAATTTTCGAATCACATTTTGTGAAAAAAAAAGAAGATAATTTTATCTTCCTGTAGCAACTCTGGCTGGGCTTAAATGCTGAATTGAGAAGTCAAATAAAGGAGTTAATATGTTCATACGTGGGAGACTCTATGAAAGTTGCCCCCAACCTTGCATTGAAAATCGAGTCGCAGAACATTGCAAAGGTTTTTCCTCCCTCTCCATGCTGAGCTTAGCTGTAAATGACCACTTTGAAGATCAAAGATAATGGACTGGCTTAAACACGTCTCTGATGTTATCATACTAGATAGGCTCGCATTTAGCCTACCAGCTAAACAGTGCAGTCGATTTAAAAAAAAAGTAATACGCTGGTAGACTGTCCGAAGAGTTTAATTTTCTTTCTGGAAACGTTTTTAGCAGTTAAAGCCGTAAACCTGTGTAAAAGTAACATATGAATAGTAATGCTCATTAAAGAGAGAATCTACTAACTGGAGGCATTGAATGCCTTTTGGTAGGAATGTTGCAAAGGGCTAATGAAAGAGAATGTCGGGATTTATACTTTTTTTTTAGGTAATGCATCAAGCATACACTTTATTTTAACCGCGCTGATGAATAAATGACATATTAAAGTTTTGTTTTAACTTTCACAGCTCTCGTTAATCGTAGCTTATGCGTTTGCCCATTATGTGGCGAAGTATTATATTATACCCTCTAATATCATCGTTAAGTATTTCCGTTACAAATACGAGTATGTTTTAAGGGAAAATAGACACAAAACTTAATGAGTATGAAGGCGGAGCATGTTTTAGGCTATTTGTTACTTATTGTAAAATGTTACATTTTTGTTATTTGATAGGAGTCTTTAATATGAGTGAGATAACCGCTTATCTGTTATTAATTATAAAACACGAGGCAAATTAAATGATTTACTACGGTTTTGACTCGCATGACAGATATTCCAGTATAGAGAGGATGTACAATACTATGATTAAGTCTATTCTGCTGTGAAATATGTAGATGGGGAGAGCTGAACACATGAATAAAATTAAAGTCCATTTTTGGAAAAGGGCTCTTAGGCTTTCCAAAGGAAAGTAAAAATGTGGGGCCATGAGGAAGATCGGTTGCTATGAAGACACGGTTAATAGTAAAACAAAGACGGTGAAATACAGGTTTAGACTAATGTATGTAGATAAGTCCACACTTCGCTCTAAATGCTATAGACACCAGATACAAAATATAACACCACGTTTTGGGCTGCAGAGGTGGAAAGAGAACTCAGAGGAATTGACCTGGGTTAAATAGAGCAAACGAGGCAATGAAAATAATAAAATTGTGCGGAAGAAAGTTAAAATAAGACTAGTGGATATCAGCAGGCAGGGAATCGAGGCAGAAAATAACATGAAAGTCTCCTTGAGCCTATCAAATGAAATTAAACTACCTTGGTTTAATATACTCGTTCTAGGAAGATCAAAATGACCTGGTTTAGATTGAGAGATTGGAAGGTTAAAAAAATAACTTACAGTTCTGCTAGGAAAATTTACACATTTTGTGGAGGGTATGAGGAATGGGTATATATTTTGATCGAATGTAATCTTTGGGAATACCTGAGAAAAACCCTGTTCCAGAATTTTTAAGGCATTTAGAGGCCGATTGGCATTCTGAGACCTGTTTGCAAACCACACTAATTGGTTGAATATGGGAGGCATTTTTCTAGCCAAAGTGCGCGAAGTTAGAAGCAATTTATTTTCTGGTTAGAATGCAACAACTAGTGTAATTATAAATAATTAATATATTTCCAATCATATATATGTAATTATCGTTTTTATAATTTTTAAAACCAATTAAACTTATTATTAATATTGCTTTATATTTTATTATTTGTTTCTCTTTCCTAATTGTGTATCATACTTAAGCATGTACGGTCTACGACCCATGCATAAAATATATTTGTAATGTGTATATAGAATTTATAACAATGAAGATACTACTACTACCACGACTACTACTACTACCACTACTACTACTACCACTACCACTACTACTACCACCACCACTTCTACTACTACTACAGTTACTACTATTATTACTACTACTACTACCACCACTACCACTACTACTACCACTACTACCGCTACTTCTACTACTACCGCCACTACTACCACTACTGCTACTACCACTACTACCGCCACTGCTACCACTACTACTACTATTACCACTACTACTACTACCACTTCTACTACCACTACCACTACCGCTATTGCTAGTACTACCACTACCACTACTACCACTACTAACACTACTGCTACTACTACCGCTACTACTACTACTACTATCACTACCACCACCACTACTACTGTTACTACTACTACCACCACTCTACTACTACTACTACCACTGCTACTACTACCGCAACTGCTACCACTACTACTACTACTACCACTACCCTACTACCACTATACTACTACCACTTCTCTACTACTACTACTACTACTACTACTACTACAGTTACTACTACTACTACTACTACTACTACAGTTACTACTACTACTATTACTACTACTACTACTACTACTACTATTACTACTACTACTACTACTACTACTACTACTACTGCTACTACTACTACTACTATTACTACTACTACTACTACAGTTACTACTACTACTATTACTACTACTACTACTACTACTACTACTACAGTTACTACTACTATCACTACCACTACCACTACCACTACTACTACTACTACTACTACTACTACTACTACTACTACTACTACTACTACTACTACTACTACTACTACTACTACTACAGTTACTACTACTACTACTACTACTACAGTTACTACTACTATCACTACCACTACCACTACCACTACTACTACTACTACTACTACTACTACTACTACTACTACTACTACTACTACTACTACTACTACAGTTACTACTACTATCACTACCACTACCACTACCACTACTACTACTACTACTACTACTACTACTACTACTACTACTACTACTACTACTACTACTACTACTATTGCTACCATTACTAGTGCTACTATTACCTCTACTACTACTACTACTACTACTACTACTACTACTACTACTACTACTGCTACTGCTACTGCTACTGCTACTGCTACTGCTACTACTATTGCCTGTTACTTATAATAATTGACATGTTAGCACATCTATTTTACTCTCGAAAAAGTATTTACAACAAAGTTGCCGAAATATTATAAATTGAAAGATCTTAAAATTCTGAACTTGTATGCATAAGTCAGTGGTATGTATGATGCATAGTTAGTGAAATATCTGGACTCTCACAACTCAGCAGTAAATTAAACACAAACTAAGAAAAGTTGATTTAATGCATTCAAGTTACATATCTAAACAAAACAGTTCTTTGATCCTACATTGCGATAGAATCTAGCTATGTGTTAGTTTGTCTGTGCTCTTGTGCTTAAAAATCACAATAATGTAGAACAAGTGATTTTTATATACATAAACATGGTGTTGTTTAGTTAAGGTAGAAAAATTATGTATAACAAGTGCAATTAAAACTTTTCTTCATTCGAGTACAAAACAGTTTTGGCGTCTCAAAAACTCAAAAGGTGATTATTGAGGCTTGCTCTAATATGTAAGAATCCCAATCCGCATTAGCTTGGCAGCGCCGCTAATCGCAAGAGCTCCATTTGTACCGCTGAAAGAATTCGGTGTACCCATTTTGCAATGACCTTTTACGGGAGTTCGAGACACGCTTGATCCGAGATAGCGGGCAGTAGGAAGCCGGTAGAGCGCAAAGTAAATAGTGGCATTCTAGATGTGTAATTTTCCTTCATTGCTGCGCGAGCTCACAAGTTTCCGGTACAGGTTGAGGTGCTGGCAATAGAACGCATGTTTGCGCGGGCTCTACGTTATCGATCGTCGTTTTGTACAGTTCGAAGTGCTAGAAAGTGTTTTGCTTGTATACTGGTTTCGAATTACTTTAAAGTGTGTGAGATGTGTGTGCATTAAATAAGCTGGGTAGATAATTCAAATGCTGGTTGAAAACTTCACTCTGCAACAGCAAATAATTATGTACAATACTTACATCAAGACAGATTCGTGTAGGTAATTTGTAGACGGATACCCTGGCATTCAACCTCCAAATAGAGATACCTACAGGAAGAGATCTTGCCAATAACGGGATCGCTGAACTCTAAATTCATAAGCCTAAAGATACAGTTATAACAAAAGGATGATATTGAGGCATCACTTAAACGTTCTGCTAATAGATCTTTATTTCGTGTAGTACAGGGAGTAGGCATTTCAGAAACTTCAGTACATACGGCTACTAAATTTTTAAAACTGAAATTTTATTTATTAACCAAGAATTACATACTTATCACAACGAAAGTCGAGTGAATTTCTGTAATTGGGTTTTACGAATCGTTCATGACGATATTGTTTGTATTCCATTTACTCAAATGCATATTTTTACAGAACAATAGATTCTAGAGCACAGAAAATCTATGAATAATTCATGAAACTCCTCTGCGTGATGAAAAGATTGATGTGTGGCGTGCCGTAACAGCAAATGGAATAACAGTACTTTTTGAAGATACCGTAAATTCGGAGAGGATTGTAGGCAAATAATCCCATTTTTTAACTATTAACTTACCATGAGAGACAATGTGCATATTTTCAACAAGATTCTGCCACAGCCCATACTGCCCGTGATTCTTTGGAGATTTTAAGGAAGGTTTTTGAAGACATACTCATTTCTAAACGGTTATGACCCCGTTCCCTAGATTTCACCGCGATTATTATTTGTGGGTAACCTTAAAAATAGTCAATTGAAATATATCATACACTGTAGATGAACTGAAAGACAATATAAGAGCACAATTTAGAAGGATTACAAAAGAAGAACTTTTTCAAATGAATGCCATAAGATGCCTGGAATGCATGAATGCCGAAGGACATCACTTTGAGTAATTACTGTAACAGGTTAGTGAAATAATGTGATTGTGTGCACCCATAGATAAATGAAAATTTATGAGTAGAATACTCTGAAATTACGGAACCTATAGTACCGCTGTTTACTTTGTGCTCTACCGGCTTCCTCCGGCCCGCTTTTTCGAATCAAGCGTTACTCACACATCGCTAAGGCATTGCTTTATTATATATGAATAAAAGCAATTTTTTTAAGTTTAACATTAACATCACTGCTCTGAAATTATTTTGAACATCACGCTGTATTATGCAGCACACCGGATTTAAATGAGTTTCTGGAAGAAAATGCCGTAAAGGAAATGTAGTGTTTGCCTTCTATGTGTCGGTCCTGGTTGGCTAGCGGTAATCATACTTGCTTCAAACCCAAGATTGCGGGTTCATTCTCGGCCAGGATCAATGCATTTTTTGGGCGTAAAAACTCTTAAGTATGCCTAGGTAAAGATTTGGTTCCCGTGTCGTAGATTTACGGCACGAAAAAGAACCTCAAGCCTGAAAGAAGAGGCCTCTGAGCAAAATTTATCGCCCGTTTTAAGCCCTGAATTGAATGGGACGACTCAGGATGTCAAAGAGCGTCCATAAATAAAACAAATCAACAAGAATGCTATGTCAGGCCTAAAACGTACCTATATGCATTTATAATAAATATCTTTTGTTAACAAGACAAAGCTACAGTAGGTGTATGTGTATTTCTTATAAATAAATTTTTATATTATGAATATCTTGTATTTTATGATGTCTAATGATATATTTTTATGCTGGAAATTCGCTTCAAACCTTGCCATTCTGTATAACTAAAGGTTAAAATCAAACTAAGCATAAACACGCCAATTAGAAATTTAGAACGAGGTTTAAAATTAATGTTCGATACATTGTAGGCATCACCCCTCAACTCCAGCCACCCTTAATTTAAAATTTCAAAAGAAACCCATATCTTATGATACTTAATTTTGAACCTTTTGTTTCCTATCGTTGCCTAGCAACAGGATGATTATTGTAGTAACTCAGACATTTCGGAATTACTAATTCGCTTACATTATGTTCTATCTTGAAGGTTACGCTGCATTTTGAGACAATTTATTTCAACTAAATGCTCTATAGTTTTGGCTGTAATCTGCCCAAATTTAAACAGTAATAGCAACAGTCCAGATTGCCAAGCAAAGGTAAGGAAAACAAAAGATAAGGCAGCAATAGTTGCCTCCTCTTTAAAATTTAAGCACCGAAATTAGGAGTGCCATTTTAAATTTATAAGTGGGGGGGGGGCAAATTAAAATGTATTAAATATTGGTTTTAAACTCTAATATTTAAATTAACGCGTATTTTGTTTAAATTAAAAAATAAATAAATAGTTATTTACACTAGTAATTTTTGGCACAATTCAAGGAAAAAGTGTACATTTTAAATTTTTAAAATGAATTTTTGCAGTATTTTTTCAATATATAATGTCCGTCAATTACAAAGCAACAGTATATTTTAAAACAGAATTAGTTTAATTAGTTACTCGTTTTACACTAATATTCATTGTCAAATATATTATTTCAGTCCGTGATTTTAATCATCGAATATTTCACACTTACTTGTCAGTGACGAGTTTATTTCATTTGCGCAAAGCAGGGAATATTAAAAGCAAGGGACCACCCTTACATTTGAGTGAACATTCACTGGTCCGGTTCGAGCTCGAAAAGTGCTCTGAGCAAACACAAATGAATAAATTTCTGCAATTTAAATAGCGGGTCACACTTGTCTCCTTCGGTTGGTACTGAATCCTCAACTAGTTTCGAAGAAGACTGAGAGATAATTTTTTTTTATAATTCACATATATGTAATGAATGTTTGAAATAATATGAAATGGTTGGTCTGATAAACAAACACCTTATAAATGACATGCAGATCTCTCTTATATTTACACCGGAGCGAAGCAAATATATATGAATCCCATAATTTATTGATTTTATCTGTTATAGAGGATGTAGATGTTCATGCAAATACGTGAAATACAATTTAATACAAAATCAATATGGGACGAGGGGGAAAAATATCTGGGCCAAAGTCTCGACTATCTATCAACTTTTGACAGTTTAGAATGCAGCAAGAGAGAAGATAAAATGATAGAAAAATAAAACTTTCCGATATTCTAATAAAGTTACTTTCCTTTTTGTCCAGACAAGCGAAATAAATTATTATGAGTGATATGCAAGCTGTAAATTTACGTGGAAATAATTATACAAACCAGGGTTACGTCATTAAAAGTACTTAAAATACTCGAAGACAATCTTAGAAAGAGAATAAAATTACAATTTTGCAATTTATTAAATTAAAATTCTGCAAGATATCGTGAAAGATTAATAAAATGTGTTTATTCACAGGAGTTTTTTTTTTTTGATGCAAAATAAAGTATTTTACTACTAAAATATGTGAAACAATTTCTTCAACTTTTCCTTTAAGGAATGAAAAAATTCTTCAGGAAAAGGAAAATAGATTCACTAAGTAGCTACTAAACTATGTACTCGCAGTTAGAAAAAAGTCTATTGATGGGCAGCAGTTACAATGATTGAAAGCGAGATAAGAAAACAAAACCATTTACCATTAAGTTCAAAGAGAGTTTCAGCTCAAAAGTTGAATTTCATAAAATTTATTTCTGTAAAAGCAAAAGAGATAGACCTCTACAAAATTTGTTATCAGTAAATTACAAGACGTTTTGACAAGATGTTTTGTGACAACAGTCAGGAAAAAGAGCATGACATATCTTCTTCCTTATATTCCACCTTTTTTATCATTCATATCTCAAAAAGCTTCTAACATGTTCTGCTACTAATCTGTCAATGTATTAAAAGACCAGGTTTCTGACGAGTTTATGTTTTGCTTTGTACTACAATTTTCAGTGCTGTAAATTAAGTATTATGGAGAGCCTTTATTCAGTGCATCAACCAAGGAACTTTTTCTATAATTGTTATATTTTACACGATTATCTACATAAAAACATATTATTCTGATAGATTTGAAGGGGTTTCAATTCTTATTATTATAATATGTGTATATAGTCCCAGATATAAAACGAGTTCAATGAACAAGTGGTGTATTATATCTAAGGCAGTTTACTTGCCAGAAAATGGCAAGTTCCTGAAAATTGACACAGAAAATTAAGAAATATATGCATTTATATTGCATGCATTAAATGAAGATGACCCTGATCGGAGAATGCAGCACTGTGAGTGGTTTCGGAATATGGTGCAAGAGAATGAGGCCTTCGTAGGGAAAGTTATTTGGTCCGATGAGGCACTATTCAAGTTGAACGGAACTGTTAACCGGCATAACTGTGTGTACTTTTTTTTTTGAGTAGTGTTTAACGCCCGTTTTTACTACTGAGGCACCACAGGCGGTGGACACTGATGATACATGAGATGAAATGATATATTGGGAAAGGATTTTTTTTTTTTTTTTTTTTTTTTAAGGAAGGAAGCGTTCCAGGCCTAAGTTTAGGTATCTCCCCGGCATTTGCCAGTTATGAAGACTGAGGAAAACCTGGAAAAAACCCCAGTCAGGGAGGACGGTCCTGGCGGGATTCGAACCGCAGACCTCCCGCTCACGAGTCCGTGCCTTAACGACCTCGGCCACCCGTGGCGGTTTCTGTGTGTACTGGTTTGCAAACAATCCACATGTTATTTTAGAAAAGGTTGTTAATTTACCTGGAATTAATGTTTGGTTTGGGTTGTCATCTAGGAGTCCAATTGGACCATTCTTTATTGAAGGAAAAGTAACTGGCCCAGTGTATCTGAACATGATACACACATCCGTCTTACTCGCTATTCATACACTGTCTGGAAATGAGGAATTTTACTTTCAACAGGAGGATGTTCCATCACATTACCAACGAGATGTACCTGCGTACCTTGATGACAATCTTACAAGGCACTGGATAGGACGAAGAGGTCCAATTGAGTTTCCAGCGCCTTCTCCGGATCTAACTCCGTTGTACTTCTACCTATGGGGAACTCTTAAGGATGTTGTATACCGTAGAAAACCAGCTACATTGGCAGCACTTCGGGAAGAAATTGAAACTGCATGTGCTGCAATCGCTGAGGACACTTTCGCAAACGTTGCTCAGTCAGTAGTTCAACGTACTCAGAGGTGTATCGACGCCGATGGTCGGCATTTTGAGCAACGGTTGTAACTGTAAAAGTCTAATATGATTAGTGCATATCATTTAAATTCAGTTTTGTTATGTTCACACAGTTTTTTATTTGCTTAAAATGTGTAAACATTTTTGGCACCCTCTGTATTATTACAATAAAGTGTACTGATGTATTTGGACAGTTGAAGTTGTTGCATTTCGTCAGAGGGAGTATATTTTGAAAACTCATTAGTGAATTTGAATGAATTAGTCATGTAATCAGAAATAAAATCACCCAGGCTATATTTTGATTCGCTCTCGTACATACAGCTGGATAATGGATGAAGATATTTTGAAAAACAATAAAAAAATTGAAAAGTGAAAGATGACTCACAAAACATGCAATAATTCGGATAATTGTTTATGCTCCTTAGAGGAAGAGCTGAAGATTATTCAAGTGAAACCAACATCCAGACAGGTGAAGCGCTTCGATCGATACAAGTTTAACACGAGCGGGTAAATAAAAGAGTACATATCAGTATTCTAATGTTTGTGTCTACTTCAGCAACCGTCGACTTATTTGTCTCTTGTTTCACGTGTTAGTTTCCAGTATTTCAGGATTATTATATCTTAATATATTGCTGCTGTTAATTCATTATTTTAATTAATATCTGTATATATATATATATATATATATATATATATATATATATATGGACGTGAGAGAGGAGAGAGAAAGAAAAAAAAACATTCACAATCTTTGAATTGTAATAAAAACGATATATAACTAACTTATACAATTATTATCCGTTAGGTCGGTTCTGGCGGTGTAGTAGTAACCACACTTGCCTTCTAAACTCAAGATTGCGGATTCAATCTCGGCCAGGATCGATGGATATTTCCGGGCATAAATTCGCAAGTATGGCTTCCTTCGGAAGGGAAGTAAAGCCGTGGGGTCCCGTGTCGTACATTTACGGCACGATAAAGAACCTCAAGCGTAAAAGAAGAAGCCTGGGCCAAATTTTGTCCGCCGTTTCACGCCCTAAGTTGAATGGGACGCTGATGACCTGAGCTGTTAAAGACCGTCCATAAATAAATCAAATAAAAAAAACAATTATCCATTAGGCAATTAAACAAAGAGTTAAGAGGAACAATCTCTTACAATTTAATAAAAAAGGAACACGAAAATGGTATATAAAAACGTTGCATCTGTCTGTTTACTCTCTTGTGAGGCACTTATGATCAAATATTCAGTCAGCTAATATTAGTTCTGTCAGACATTTTTCTTCACTTCACATTCCCATCGCGGCGTTACTTTCAAAACATTCTGCAAAGTCATAAACTTACTGTCTCGTTCTTTCCGAACAATATAAAATTGACAGTGAATGGCCAGAAACTCATCAGATAGCTGACTGAGTGTTATTATTAGCAGTATAATAAGACTTGTCGTCTGTAAGATTTCGTAGTATATTATGCGTTTTTATGTATAACCCATTTCATTACGTTATAATTATATTTTTATACTATACTTTAAGAATATATAATTTTTCATTCTCCAGTGGATAATCATATCATTTAATTTTAAACTTAATTTAATTTATTAACCATAACTTTTATATAAATAAATGTCAATGTGTTCACAATTAATGAAATATACAAGGAACAGTGATGTATATTGTGGGCCACCATGTGTATGTACCGAAGCCCATTTCTAAAGTGAGAGAGAGCCTTAAAATAAATGAATAATATTTAAATATTTGTTACTATTTGAAAAAAAAAAAAACAAGTATGTTGTAGAGTAACATGCCAACCCCACTTTCAGGGCAAAGCTTGGGCAGCTATCTAGACTACAGCATTTAGGTTGGAAGTGAATGGGAAATGCGGAGAACAGCACTGCAAATACGTTTTGACACTTTGATCGATTGTCTCCGAGATGTGCCGAAATGAAGAGACCGCTTTGGGTGGAGGTGGGAAAGTGCTAATTGTAATAATGTATGGTTATTTTATGAAACCTTGTGAAATACAAATGTTATTGACCCTAGAACAGGGTACAGTGTATATGAATTAGATACTATAAAACAACCAATTCGTGCGTTATAAAACAATTAGTGAACTGCCCATTCTCACAGTTAAAGTACAAGGAATAGTTGACTAATGTGATAAATTGATTCAGATCTGATTCATCTGCAGCACGATCAGAAGAAAGAAAGAAAAAAAATAACATAGGAACCTTTATAACAGATATTTTCACTATGCTGTCTATAATTCTTATCTTCTATTAATTGTGACCATGTTAAATTGGAACTGACGAAATTTAATGATAGCTCTGGTCTTGACCCCAGCATACGGCACAGACAATGAATAATGACCATACAAAACGATACTCGATTTAGTTTATATTTGGACACTCTTTAATATCTGAGGTCATCAATGCCCCATTAAATTCAGGGCGTGAAACGGCCGATAAATTTTGCTTACAGGTCTCTTTTTTCATTTATTTTTATAATGTTATTGAGAATGTCTAATCCAATAGCTTGTGCTAAATCAAACATACCTAATGTACCATAAAGGCATGAACCCATGCGCATGTTCAAGTTATGTATTGTATTGGCGCCACTATCATAATTGCACTACTAATCTGCTACTTCTTCAGGCTTGAGGTTCTGCCGTAAATGTACAACACGAGACCCACAGCTTTACTTTCCTTCCAAAGGAAGCCATACTTAGGATTTTTACCCCCGAAAAAAATCTATCGACCCTGGCCTGGGATTGAACCCACCTTCTTGGGTCTATGAAGCAAATGTGATTACCACTAGACCACCAGGACAGACTCTACATTTAGTAAACTGCTACATAGAAAACATGTGATATTTAATACAATATTGTAATATTGTTGACTAACTATATCTTTGAATGAATATAAAGAATAGTAAGCTGTTACTCGCAGAAAACTCAATGATTTCTGCTGAAAAAAACTGTTCAACTAAACATGTTTTTACCTTTTTTTTTGACAATCAGATGTAAGCAGGCTACTACAGAGTCTAGATATACAGTATTTCGTGATAAACAGTACCCTGTTCTGTCTCTAGCGTAATTTTTCCTCATTTCTGGTTAGTGAAGCGTTAGATATTTTTGTGGATAAAGGACATTGACTCAAGATGCAAATGCTTGGCAATATGAAGATCCTATGCTCTGAATTAAGGCTTGCTGTAATGAGTTTGTTTAAATGCAATATTATTTTCTGTTTAATAAAATATTGCCCAGTTCAAGTCGTAGTCACTGACGAAACGTCCGGTAAGAGAAGTTTAGCTGACCATGGCTCTTGAGCCCCGAAGTTCTAACTTATACGGGAGTAAGTCAGAGAAGTTTAGCTGACCATGGCTCTTGAGCCCCGAAGTTCTAACTTATACGGGAGTAAGTCAGAGAAGTTTAGCTAACGATAGCTCTTGAACCCCGAAGTTCTAACTTATACGGGAGTAAGTCAGAGAAGTTTAGCTGACCATGGCTCTTGAGCCCCGAAGTTCTAACTTATACGGGAGTAAGTCAGAGAAGTTTAGCTGACCATGGCTCTTGAGCCCCGAAGTTCTAACTTATACGGGAGTAAGTCAGAGAAGTTTAGCTGACCATGGCTCTTGAGCCCCGAAGTTCTAACTTATACGGGAGTAAGTCAGAGAAGTTCAGCTGACCATGGCTCTTGAGCCCCGAAGTTCTAACTTATACGGGAGTAAGTCAGAGAAGTTTAGCTGACCATGGCTCTTGAGCCCCGAAGTTCTAACTTATACGGGAGTAAGTCAGAGAAGTTTAGCTAACGATGGCTCTTGAACCCCGAAGTTCTAACTTATACGGGAGTAAGTCAGAGAAGTTTAGCTGACCATGGCTCTTGAACCCCGAAGTTCTAACTTATACGGGAGTAAGTCAGAGAAGTTTAGCTGACCATGGCTCTTGAGCCCCGAAGTTCTAACTTATACGGGAGTAAGTCAGAGAAGTTTAGCTGACCATGGCTCTTGAGCCCCGAAGTTCTAACTTATACGGGAGTAAGTCAGAGAAGTTTAGCTGACCATGGCTCTTGAGCCCCGAAGTTCTAACTTATACGGGAGTAAGTCAGAGAAGTTCAGCTGACCATGGCTCTTGAGCCCCGAAGTTCTAACTTATACGGGAGTAAGTCAGAGAAGTTTAGCTGACCATGGCTCTTGAGCCCCGAAGTTCTAACTTATACGGGAGTAAGTCAGAGAAGTTTAGCTAACGATGGCTCTTGAACCCCGAAGTTCTAACTTATACGGGAGTAAGTCAGAGAAGTTTAGCTGACCATGGCTCTTGAACCCCGAAGTTCTAACTTATACGGGAGTAAGTCAGAGAAGTTTAGCTGACCATGGCTCTTGAACCCCGAAGTTCTAACTTATACGGGAGTAAGTCAGAGAAGTTTAGCTGACCATGGCTCTTGAGCCCCGAAGTTCTAACTTATACGGGAGTAAGTCAGAGAAGTTTAGCTAACGATGGCTCTTGAACCCCGAAGTTCTAACTTATACGGGAGTAAGTCAGAGAAGTTTAGCTGACCATGGCTCTTGAGCCCCGAAGTTCTAACTTATACGGGAGTAAGTCAGAGAAGTTTAGCTAACGATGGCTCTTGAACCCCGAAGTTCTAACTTATACGGGAGTAAGTCATAGAAGTTTAGCTGACCATGGCTCTTGAACCCCGAAGTTCTAACTTATACGGGAGTAAGTCAGAGAAGTTTAGCTGACCATGGCTCTTGAACCCCGAAGTTCTAACTTATACGGGAGTAAGTCAGAGAAGTTTAGCTGACCATGGCTCTTGAACCCCGAAGTTCTAACTTATACGGGAGTAAGTCAGAGAAGTTTAGCTGACCATGGCTCTTGAGCCCCGAAGTTCTAACTTATACGGGAGTAAGTCAGAGAAGTTTAGCTGACCATGGCTCTTGAACCCCGAAGTTCTAACTTATACGGGAGTAAGTCAGAGAAGTTTAGCTAACGATGGCTCTTGAACCCCGAAGTTCTAACTTATACGGGAGTAAGTCAGAGAAGTTTAGCTGACCATGGCTCTTGAACCCCGAAGTTCTAACTTATACGGGAGTAAGTCAGAGAAGTTTAGCTGACCATGGCTCTTGAACCCCGAAGTTCTAACTTATACGGGAGTAAGTCAGAGAAGTTTAGCTGACCATGGCTCTTGAGCCCCGAAGTTCTAACTTATACGGGAGTAAGTCAGAGAAGTTTAGCTGACCATGGCTCTTGAACCCCGAAGTTCTAACTTATACGGGAGTAAGTCAGAGAAGTTTAGCTAACGATGGCTCTTGAACCCCGAAGTTCTAACTTATACGGGAGTAAGTCAGAGAAGTTTAGCTGACCATGACTCTTGAGCCCCGAAGTTCTAACTTATACGGGAGTAAGTCATTAAGTAAACTATAAATGCATATTGAACTGAAATTAGAATATTGATTTAAAATACTTTTATTTCTCAACATAATATACCGGTACATTGAAGGCACTTGTCCCATCGTTTTACAAGATGATCCTATTCTTTGGATCGCTGCAGAACCAGGGGGTGACTTTCTTTTCTACAACTTTATAGTCGGGAAAATGCTCGCCTGAAAGATTTTGTTTAAGAGGACCGAACAAATAAAATTTGCTTGGAGCAAGGAAAAGGATTTCACAGGTTTTCATTTGTCCTATTGGCAGTATGAGAATGCTCCTTTGACATGGAGTCCTGGTCAATTCCTTTGGATAGCCTTACCAAGTTTCCTGAGGATGTTACAGTAGAAGTCGACATTTGCTACTTGTCCTAGAGGATGGAATGCTGTGAGCAGTATGCATTCTTGATCGCAGAAGACTTTCCTGGTACAGGCTGTCGCTTTAACCCCCCCCCCCCTCACATTTCTTCTGCTGTGACGCGCTTTGTCTCAGGCTGGTAATGGTGAATCCAAATGCAAAATGCTTGGCATTTTGTGTTATTTAGTCAGTATGCACATTGTACCTACACATACTTTGTGCAGAGAGCTTCTACACTCAATTGTAAATAGCTTGACGTGACAGATGCTTGCCACCGTAGATGGGAAGCATTTATTTATCCATTTACTTAGATTCCATAGCTTTTGTTTTAAACATCGTACAGCGGAGCATTGCTCGAAACTTGTAAACTCATTCAGAGCCACCGCCATCTTGCAACTGCTGTTTCGTTATTGTAAACTAATTGTCTCGTGTCGAATGTTGCCATTTGCCAACGGATTAATGCTGACATCTTGTGAAAACAGTCTTTAGGTGCCTAATTCAAACATATAGTACCTTATATAAATTTGTAACTTACTCGTACATAATAGTGTTATTTAATGCTTTAGTATTTGATGCTATATGCTTTTTTCATGTATACTTTTATTTAGTGTATGATGCACGTTTCCTCTGCAACAATATTTTAGATTTATTTTTAATTTAGAATATTTGACTTATTTGTTTTGTGTTAGGACATATATTTGTACCAGGCAGGGAATCTCTCCCTCCCCCCAAAATTCATGTTTAGGTATCTTAACTCGCAGACAACGCATGTGCATCAATTGAGCTTGCAATTGAAAATGCCTATTCTCGAAATTTGGAACTGCATTTAATTGAAATGAAGGTGCAAACAAATGAACGCATTCTTTTTGCAGGTGTGTTGCATAACAAAAGCCGAGTGCTGAATGACAATGAATCTGCTTCTGAGAAAAGAGGCATCTGTAGAACAGAATGAATGGTGTTTAACGCCCCTTTTTGCTACTGATGCACCACAGGCGATGGGCACTGATGATACATGAAACAAATGATATATTGGGAAAGGATTTATTTTAAGAAAGGAAACGTTCCAGGCCTAAGTTTAGGGTACCTCCTCGGCATTTGCCATTTATGAGAACTGAGGAAAACCTGGAAAAAACCTCAGCCAGAGAGGACGGACCTGGCAGGTCTCGAACACCAAACCTCCCGCTCACGAGTCCGCACCTTAACGACCTCGGCTACCAGTGGCGGTCCCTGTGGAACAGGCCAGCGTGTTCTACAACATGAGAAAGATTAAGGTTGAGAAGAGTAAACGCCAGATCAGCAGTTTCGAGAAGTAAAAGACATTAAAAGAAATGTGATGGCGTCGTTCCAGAGCACACAACGCCTGTGGCTACACTTTCTGTGTGTGTTGCCACAGCTGAAAGGAGGGAGGTTTTCCACCCTATGATGTCTCCAAACGTGGTTAAGAACCCGCAAGAGCGAGAAGCGGCTGATAGTACTGGCTCTTATGAACATTCATTTTGATATATTCCGTGTGTTGATAAAACGCAGAGGTTTTTAAACAGCAAGAAAAAGAGATCTGTCTGTTTTGTCAAAATATGTTTGTGTATTTTATCAATATAAAAATGTTATTCTGAACTTGTATATTTCTTTTTATAATATGAGATGTGTTGATTCTTGCTCCCTGTTACCGCCATGGGTGATTGAAGTCGTTTCGGCGCGGATTCGTGAGCGGGGAGTCTGGGTTTCGAATCGCGCCAGGATCGTCCTCCCTGACTGAGGTTTTTCCAAGTTTTCCTCAGTCCTCATAAATGGTAAATGCCGGAGAGGTACCCTAAACTTAGGCCTGGAATGTTTCCTTCCTTAAAAATAAATCCTTTCCCAATATATCATTTCATCTCATGTATCACCAGTGTTCATCGCCTGTGGTGTCTCAGTAGTAAAAACGGACGTAAAACATCATTCATTCGCTCCCTCTTAATAACGTAACTTATTATCGGTGGCATTCCAATTGGTTTAAGAAATTCGTCCGACCATTATCACCCCCAATTTCAATAGAACTGCCCGCTTTAACCCAAAATACGTAACTGAGTCCGTTACTGAATTTGCTTTCGTAAATTATGACTAGAGAACATAGTCATGACACCAAAGCATTATGTAAATGCAGCTACAGGTTTAAGGAACGCTAATTGTTTACAGGTGTCCCTATAAGGGGGGCCTGGCAGAATCTTCAGTGCGATGTTTGACATGTTTCTGACGTCCCCTGTAACACAAAGCTTCCAAAAGCATGGAAAGATAAAAATGTATGCACTGTATAAAACTGGCTTAATGAAACAGAAGGCCTTGATTCTGGTAGAATAAATAAATGTTATATGCTTATAAATCGGGTAATGTTTTCTGTTCATATAAATCAGTATGTGTTTAATGTGAACTACTCGATTTTATATACTTCCAAGGAAGAAGAAAGGTCATTACTAGGAATGTATGTACGAACACACGTAATCTATGAAATTAACTATGTGGCGTGTTATACACATCGTGTTGTTTACATCCAGTCAGAGTTCCCTTCACGCGACTTCTCAAGCTTGGTAAACTTACCTGCTATGGCTTTTAAAGTTGTCTGCTAGCAAACAATGGCGCCGTAAGATATCTGGCACCTAACTATAGAACATAAAGACAATGGCTAATATGTGGTTTAAGGCCCCAAGTGGATCCGATAGTGCGTCTGGTGGTTATAAGAGACCACTGGTACTGCAGAGAAAATTATTAACATGATTGTTCCAGGTTAGTTTCTTATCCAGTTCAAGACCTGTATATTTGACCGACTTAGAATATTCCAGGGTTGAACTACTACCAAGCTTGAGAGTACCTAAGCATTGAGATTTCTCCTGTTTGTGAATGGAATGACAACTGTTTTGCTAGGATTGTGGATGAATATTCCTGCTTGCACCAGCTGTCTCAGTCCATTGTTCATCATGTCTGATACCGCGTTGGAAAATTTCCCAGAAATTATCAGTGCTATGTCATCTGCTTAGCCTTGTAAGTAAAACCCTTCCTGGGTCATATCTTGGAGTAGACTATCCACCTCGAGACTGCAAAGAAGAGGGGAAAGAAGGGGCAGCCCCTTTTGGCGACAATTCCTTTCATTTCCCCAAGAAGATTAGCATTAATGTTTCTGCTCCTAAGCATGGAGTTTATCCACCTACAAAGGGTGTTGTTAACTCAATATTTCTGAGCAGCCAGAACCACAGACTCATAAGAGATGTTGCCGAAAGCACCCTCTGTGTCTAGGAGGCTATTTCTTTCCATGCCATGGATCCCTCCAGTCTGTTGACAAGGCTGTGTAATGCAATTATGCAAGGCTTGGATGACTGGGTATGTTGGTTTCAATGCAGGGGAGTGTTGACAGCACCCTCCTTCAAATGTATCTTTTAATCAGTCTTTCCACAGTCTTTAAAAGAAACGATGCAAGACTGATTGGTTGATAGACTTTTGCTTCGATGTAATTTTTACAACTGAGCTTAGGAATGTACACTATCCTGGCAGCTCTCCAGGTCTGGGGAATTTAGCTGAAGGCTATACTGGCTCGAAAGAGGTTGCAGAGAAAAATGTTGAGCAAGTCAGGTCCTTTCTGCAGCAAGGCAGGAAAGACACCACCTTAGTCTGGCAGACTTAAATGGGTCCAATTTGTTAACGGCCCATTTTACACTTTGACTAGTGACACCTTATCGTGCAAATTCCCAGTCCTTCGTGGTTTCTGGTCTAGAGCTTTTGCAGTGGAATGTTATTCGCAAATGTCATCAAAGATAACCTGGGGAAGTGTAACTCAATGAGACTTTTAGTGATTCTTCAGCTGAGCTCGTAAAACTTTCCATAGGCTTGCATATTGTTTCTATGGGGTTTATAGGTCCGAGGACCAAGACTCTGTGTAGTCTGGCGGCCTCTGATAGACTAGATATGCCTTGACAGAAGGCTTGCCAAGATGACCTTTTAGCTTGCGTATGCTCAAGGGCTGTGTGATATGGCCCCCCAGTCATCAGTTCTTTTTGCCTTGTTAAAGAGATCTCCCACTTTGAATCTCCTTTGTTCAAGGTCTTTGGTTCACCATAACACCTTCTTGGATTTTATCCGTGATTGTATGGGGCAATATCATGATAGCAATCAAGTATGGCTTCCTGAATGAGGTAGTCACCTTGTCGATATCACCGAAGGATCTAATCCTGTCAATCTTTGCAATTCTTCACGAGAGATCCAGCTTATAGGGCTCCCACCAGGTTCTCCTGTACAAACTGACGGTTTTTACTACATTAACATTAAATGATATATAGTTATGATCCAATAATGATGGTTCATCTAAGACCCTCCATTCAGTAATCTGAGTAGCAATAAGCTCTGTACTGAACTTAATGTCAACAACTTCCTGTCTTACGTGATTAGCAAAGGTAAGCTTGTTACTGACATTAAGCACGTGTAAATTACTGGAGAGCTGAAAATTTAAAAAGTGCTCACCCCTTTTTTGATATCCTTACATGTTTCATGATGGGAATTGGCATTTCACCCAAAGACGGTCTGATCCCCTCTCTGAGTACTATGTGTAACCAAATGGTCCAGTTCCTGGTGGGTGGATTATCGCCGTCGAAGGGAAGGTAGATCAAGCACAGCAACAGGCTCTTCTTTCCTCCCCCTATGTTGCAGTCAATTTTCACCATGATGATGTCACTGGAACCGAATTATAGAAGATGTAAGCTTTGAATTCCATTACGGTCAGAATACAGAAAGTACAGAATACATAGACACTTGAATAAAAAAAAAAGCTAGAAAAATGACATAGACATAACAGTCGGAAAAAAACTTCTTTTATCTACTATTCCTCCATACATTAAGATCGTAACAGAATATCTTATGTTCTTACTAATCTTCCTCTACTTACGCTTGTTTCTCCAGTTAACAAGGAATTTTGGAATAGCGGCTGTCGTTCCCAGAAGTAGGTCAGTTTTATAACATTACTGATGTTACATTTATTTTCAAAATTAGTAGCCGGCTCACTGTCAACTTCAACAGGTTGAGATCGTGAATATTAAAAGTGTACTGTTGGATCTATAATTTCTACGTACATATTTTTCTATCTATAACAATTCGCGATTACTGCCTGATACAGGCACCAAGTGAATCTCAACATTGATTCCAAGATCTTTAGTGAAAATTAAGTGTACAAGAACTATTTTGAAAAATATTTTTAAAACTTACATTCATCTTCAAGTAATTTGTGCCTGGTGACAATATGAGACTAATTTTAACATCATATGAAAATAAATTCACGTCAAGGTAAAGAAAGATCACGTTGTTATTCCATTTAACATTCGAATAGATTTTGAAACTCAAGAATCCAAGAACACACTCTCTAGAAAGCAAAAAATCAAATAAATTCAGACTATCATATAATACAATATCTCAAGATAATACGCGCTCAAAAGAAATCAAGTGTCAAATTTGCCTTTTGGACTTTTGGACTATATCGCAATAAATCTGAGCGGAAAGAACCATAGATCCAGGGCTAGCAGTGTGAAAAATTGGTGTAATGAAATATGCTTTTTATTTAGAAAAAATGTTAACCTAATGCACTTATAGTTATACGAGGGTAGATCCACAAGTTTCCGGCCTAACAATTTTCTAGTTATGATAAAGACGAAAACTATATTTCACTTTTGAATATAGTTACCCTTTATTGCAATACACTTCTCACATCTTTGAATTAACATTTCAATCTCCTCTTCCAAAAAAAAAAAAGTCCCTTCTTGAGTTTTAAGAAGGGGAAACAGTCACTGGGAGCTAGATCTGGGCTGTAGGGTGAATGGTCGATCTCTTTGAAGCCACATTTTTTCACAGCTTCCTTTGCAACAAGATCTGTGTGTGCAGGCGCGTTGTCGTGGAGAAGGCGCACACCACTCAGCTTTCCTCGCCTTTTCTCTTTGATGGAAATATGTAATGCAACAGGCCAGCATAGAACTCCCCATTTACTGTGGTGTTCCTGTCCTTGAAGTCAATGAATAGTATTCCTTCACAGTTCCAAAAGATTGTGACCATGATCTTCTTGGTTGACTGAGTGACCTTGGCCTTTTGATTCATTTTTGGACAAGGGATCATAGTAGAGGACCATAGTTTAATCTCCTGTAGCAATGGTTTACAGAACTTCTTTCTCGTAGCCATAGCAGAGTTCCAAAAATGCCTGACATCAGATGACTCGTTGCTGCTTTTGGGCAGAGGAAAGAAGTGTAGGCACCCACCTTATACTAATCTTATTCATGTTTAAATGTTCATGAATAATTGGAAGGCCTGTGGTTTTAGAAAGACTCAACCTTGCTGCTATTTCTGTCACTTTGAGCCGCCGGTCTTCCATAATTTCTCCTTGCACAAGAGCGATGTTTTCAGAAATGAGCACCTCCAACGGCCTACCTGCACACTCTTTGTCTTCAATGCTTTCTCGACACATTCTAAAATGTTTGGTTCATTCCTTTACGGTAGATTATGAGGGGGATACTTCCTCATATACTCCGTCCAATCGCTGTTTACTTCTACACATAGCCTTCTTAGGAAACTAGGAACTATATCTGAACAACTGAATGCAGCGGAGCGGAAGTTACAGCTGCAATTATTTACTTAACAGAAAAAGTATAATGCCAGATAAGGGTTTTGTGAAGGTGATAATCATATCGGCGAAGCCGCAAACTTGTCGACCTACTGTCGTACATATTTGATCTGTTCTGCCAATTTACACAATCTTTGTTTTAGACACCTTCACTTTATGAAGTCCACTCTAATGTTTGCTTGTAATGAAAAAAGGAATTAACACACAGTCAGTTGTCTTGCTACACTGTTGCGCTTGGAAAAAGTGGGGGATTGAAGATAATTGGCTTGGTGATATAAACTTGTTTCGGTACAGTGAACTCGGGCAGTATAGGTCTTAAGTTACTTTGCCTTGCCTTGGAGAGGGGTTAATTCAGTTAACTGATGGTCAAGAGTATTGTGTCGTCCCAAAGATCTCTCTGCGAGGGACGGAATGGGATGTTAAAAGCTAGAAAAAGGAAGAGAAGTAGAAGAGAGGGAACCTAAAAAGGCATCTTCAAAGGAAAGTGTATGTAAAAAGCACATAGTCATCCGTTGCTTAACTTGTTTTAATCGAGCGAGACCGGTATGATATTTGCTCTTCCTATTACCTGTACTTTATTTTTCTTTACTTCTAAAATGACTTGATACCTGTACCAATTATTGTGGACTTTCCTAAGCCTCCTTTGGAATTCAGCATTTCAGTTCCACGAAGGGAAAAGCTACAGAATTTATATTTTGAGATTTTAACACAAGCTGTTTTACGTCAGTTGGTTCTTTCTGACTTTCTCCCCCCATCATTCCTTAGCCCGTCCTTCTCACTTGAATCCAGCACTTTAACTGTTTTTCACTTTGATATGTTAACTTCCCTTCTTAGTCTTCTTGTTATCATTTTAGCCTTAAATTTTATTTAATTTCGAAATTCTACAGCTTGTTGTTATAATCTACATTTTCACAACGTCTTAATTTTTTCCCCTTCTTTTTTCATCTCCTAAGATACATATGCGTATAACAACATAGATCTAGAACTAATGTTTCATATTTTTTTTTTTATTTTTCTCATAAAATGCTTGGGTGGTTTCACTTTCTATTTCTTTTTTATTTGAACCAATATGAGTATTATTATTTCAAAGTAGTCCTCTAAGTACATCCCTTATTTTTCCCGTTTCCTATTTCATTTTTTTTTTTTAATTTTCCATATACTACAAGTTATTTTGTCTTATCTTCAAACCTGCCTTTTTTCATTTATATTTTCAGTGGTACCCGACGCACTTATGTATATGAGAATTTAATTGACAATCGAATAATCGATATAACTCAGTGTTGCCAACGGTGGCAGAATTTCGCTACATCTAATGGTACATAAAGTTATGAAAGATTAAGTGGAGAACTAAGAAATATAATGAAAAGTAGTTATTTTTGTCATTTGACTTTATCTGATTATTTCTATTAAATTTTAATTTCCCTTACAAAATATTAGTATTTTTGTTGGAAGCACGAATGTGTCTTAAGTATCCATATTATATTTTAATAATTGCTGTTTAGAATCCAAACAAGTTACAAATGTATTTTTCTTTAGAAAAAGAAGAAAATAAAATTTGTTAGGTTTGAATAGCATGATTGATTTCTGGTTTGCTCTTGGCAAATATAATAATAATAATAATAATAATAATAATAATAATAATAATAATAATAATAATAATAAAAAGTAAATTCATGTTTCCAAATATGGCATAACTAGCAAATATTGGCTCTATCATGTGTAGCTTCATAATGAATGACATAAATACAAAAAAAATATTATAAACAGTTACTTCATCGCTTTGTTAAGAATGAAACTGAAGAACCGTTGTTGCATTGCATATCCGATCGAAGATGGCCACATTAAGAGGTTCAAAAGTGCATTTATTTTATTCAACAAACAGGAAAAATACATCGTTCATTCCAAGGATGCTTCTTTCCTGAAAAATATCTTTTCTCAATTTATACTTTCATCTCGTATACCACTAGTGGCCATCGCCTCTGATGCCTCAACAGTAAAAAGGAGCGTCAAACGCTATTAAGTAAAACAAAAAGCTCCCCTCCCCAATCCAGGAACAGGTGCATAAATCGGTACATAAATATCTTCCAGAAAAAAAAATCATTATATCTGCTGTCTTTCCTGAATTCATAATACATTTCTGAGTGTCTTTACAGCTTTTACGGGACACACAACTTGGAACACGAATGAAATTGAGTGTAAAGATTCTTGTAGAAGATGCCTTGCGTATTATACAATATGAAGTTTCAGAAAAGGCTCAAGTATATGAGGTTCGTTTGAAAATTTTGCTAAAAAACCAGGTGCACTTTAATTTTTCTAATTAATACCAAACTTGTATCTGAACAAACTTCATCGACGGCTACACACTCGTTCGGCGAATAAGCAATACTCGCCGCCATCGGAAAAATAGATTTTTGTCAAACTCTTCAAAATAATAATAGAAACAGCAGAACTTATTAAAGATGTTAAAAGATGTTAACAAGTTAATTATTGCAAAAATAGCTAAAGTTCTTAACGCTAGCAGAAGTACCTAAACAAACATAACAAGCTTGCAAAGATCTCTTTTGCTACACGCTGCTTTTGTTTACTTTTATTGCAACGGTAGGTAGAGCAAGAAGCTACAAACGTCCTGAAAGGGTAGGAACAAGTGTTTGCAAAGTGGAGTGCACTTTGCTCTTTAGCATCAATGCACCTTTTTAATGAGGCAGAACCAGATGGCCATTTTAGTTTTACTGTTATACTCCATTACTGCAATGCGAAGTTGTACCTACCTGGTAGGTTCAGACCATGCAAACCACTTTTGTGCTGATGCCATTCCTAATAGGACGGCAATCTTCCTGAAACAGAAAAACACGAGATTGGGGCGATTAAACTTGACTCTTTATGTACAAAAGTAATCCATGAAGTTCTGCTTTTTAACACAGAGTTTCCGTTTCGTCTTCAGCAAGCAACCAAGTGTTGTCCCTTTACTGATGATCTTGCTTTTATCCCTACTTTAATATGTGGTATTTGTTAGTAAGTAATGATACAAAAACTCATTTATAAAAAATAAACCGCTTTGTTTACAATGGACATAATAAAATGTCTTATATAGGGCACCAGAGTTACAGAAACCAGCTTTAGAGTGTCTTTTTCCACACAATGAATTTATATTTGAAACATACATACAAAAAGAAAAAGTTTGGAAAAGGAAATAAAGAAAAAGTCTGACAAAGAGAAGCTATATAACAAAGAACACTCATCTTCGATCAAACATAACGCAATTCAGTCATAGGCGATACTCGTTTTTCTGTAAAATGTAATAATTCCTCGCTTCTCACTAGGGAACTCTGTTCAACCACCCCTCGCTCTCCTTCTGTTACGCCAGTGAGATTGTGCAAGGGCTTTTATCACCTTGATAGTGGCAATTATCTTTAGAGGCTTCCATTAGTCAACTGCGTCGTTTTGCAGAAAAAAACTATAATCACTATTGAATTCAAGGATAAATAAATGGCAATAACTGAGTTTTGGTGTGGTTTTATTTGTTCTACCCCAACGGTATTCTATGTAAGACATTGGCACAGAATGATATACTGGGAGGCAAGGAGAAACATTATCTTCACGGTTTGAGCTACTTGACTATCTCTTGGCTTGTGTTGGTTTCTGTTATCTTGATCTGATGCTGAAAGGGATTTTTATAAATCCTATTGCCTATTGTCTATTATTCTGTCTACATGTTGTGCATTTGTTTCTTTTGCTCCAAATGCGTTCCTTCCTGCTCCCCTTGTCCACATCCTTGGCCTTTCGTTTGTATTAGTTGGGATAAACAACTTCTTTAAGCGAGACCGACGGGATAGGCATATACTTTCATGGCTATATCTCCACAAATATAAAAAAGACAGTTTTATAACTTATCTAAAAGTGAAGAATTACCATAACTTATGAAAAAACAATGACTTTTACATAATTCTTTTTTTAATGTACCTCTTAATAAGCTGATATTTTTGACGACACACTGCTGGATATAATAGTTTAAGGACAAACTGTATTTAGTTGATAAATACAAGTGTTCTTATACTTTTGGTAGGGCCTGTAAATGTCTAAATATGAATGTAAGATAAAAATATGTAGAAATTTCAATTTATTTTCAATTATGATCTTTTGTGTATTCACTTTTATTTCAGTAGTTGTAATGCAATTCAATGTATTCATGCAATTCTCTAATCTTGCACTTTTTTGCGTTTTGATAGTTATTTTTTGTCAGAGGAATGTTTGTTTAGGACTCCTGAGAACAAATGAAATTGATTAAATTAGTAAAAATTCTTTAAAAATATAAATCGAGCATAGATTATATTTGGGTTTACTATTTGTTGAAACACAAAACAAGTTAAGCTCATAGAATTAGCATATACGAGAATCATTTCATAAATAATGCATAGTTGGTAGCACTACGGATTGGATGACGCAATACAAGTGAAAATTACATGTGTTGCAGTTGAAGTTTTGAGGAAATAGCTGTTCATAGCACACTCTGTGCTGAAAACAACAGCTAGAGTTGAAGCCTGCAGGTACCTTAAGATCGAGACATTACATGATGAAACTCTCAACAGAAATCTTGCTGTGAGTTCACAGTGGACCGCAGTGCAGTTACACTTTGGGTTCTTTGTTTTCATATTGGTCACAGACTATAACTAAGACCAGGAAGACAAAGGCATCAATAGAGGAACAAAATGTAAAACTTGTGATGGATGCCGTTTATTAAGAACCCACGGGAAGTTTACCGGCATCCATTCCGCATTTTGACAAATGATTTGCAGAAGAGAAACCTTTTTGTGCAAAGGGCTACTCACTTCTTGACTGCTGAAACACTTTTGGAGTTGGAATCGTTGTCCAACAAGTGGCAAGCTTCGTCTTCCACACGATCAAAAAGATTAAGAAGAGCACAAGGAAAGGACAATCACCAAAGATTCATAGTGACACGTATAACAACTAATTTCTTTTCATGAGCACTGCTTTTTAAGTAGATACTGTCGCGGCCCAAGTGTAGAGCCTACCGGCTAAATATCATTCTGCAATTATTCATCGTCCATGGACAGAACAAGGAACGCAGGTGTATCATTATCGAGAAGAATCCTACCCATCCCTAATAAAATTTAAGTAAAAACAAGAGAATAAAGAATAAAGTTATGAATTAGACGGATCCGTAATGGTAACCGAAGGCACAACGTCCTCTATCTTCAAGCTTTCACCTTGTCACTCATAGAAAGCGTTAAAAATGACTTATCCTTACAGTACGAGGATACGGGGTCTCCAGTCCCGAGCAATAGCGGAGAGAGCCGAACTCCTCAGCCCCGAACGGCAGTGGAAGAAGTGGAACTAGAGCCGCAAACAGTGTAAATTTATTATTATTATTATTATTATTATTATTGTTTGTTTGTTTGTTTGTTGGTTTGTTAAACGTAAAGTAACACATGTTTCTCCTCCGTAACTTTCTGGTTGCAATATGCTGTTCCTTATTACAAAACTGAGTTTTTCCCTTTTTATCACGTGTTGTCTTATTGGAATTGGCAATTAATTCATACAAACACAGACACACACACACACACACACACACACACACACACACACACACACACATTAGCCTTAACCTAACTCCGAGTAAATTCTAGAAACCAGTGGACTCAATGGTTTGCTGCGGCGAGCTACGGCCTGACGGCCTACGCTCGCCTCGTTTTCGCAAATATAAATTGATAGGGCATTGTGTCTAAAATAGGCGGATAAATCGTGGTAATCGGGGAAAATTTCCATTGACTCCATCAGAGAAAAAAATTGTAAATATAAATTTATAGCGGATTGTGTGCGTGGTACAATGTTAGCAAGTAAATCACATTGTAGTTGTGGCAAATCTGCTGTAACTCCAGCAGAGGAAGAAAAAGGAGCTTCAGAACGCGAGAATTCTAAAACATTATCTTCACAACTATTGCACGACGCTCTAACCTTCTGAGCTATCATGCCGTTGCAATTGAAAATCTTATTATATACTTATATCTGTGGAAGTAACAAACACTACCTTCGGCTTACTCCATTGCCGCTCGGGACTAGCTCGAGCCTGGAGCTCCAGGTCTCCTCGAGCTGTAAGCATAAATTTTAAAATGTTATCGCTTCCCTAGTGCACGGCAGATTCTTATTTTCTTCACATACTTACCCAACCTTCATTTCTGCTTCTTAACGAACTTTATAATGCCTCTCCCCACATTGTTATGCCGAAGACTTTATTGAAGGACTCTTTGAGATACTGTCAAAAAAGTGTGCCTTATTTATGATGCCCTTCCTACAATGTTATTTCTTACCATGAGCACTTTTAACAAACGGTTATTCAAATAGATATGGGGAATGTAATAACTCGCATGGAATAATATGTTTAGGGTAATATGAGAGACAAAAACCAATAGCGTGTCACTGTCTGGTTTAACGGCTCGGAGCTACTGGTAGGTACATTGTATACGGTGCGTCACATAACGTGAATCCAATAATCTGCAAACTACGTGCAGCATATGGCATGCTTAACGATGATAGGATTCCATGCAAAGCACCGCGCGTGCCGGGCATTCCTAAGACACTGGTTACCACGCCCTTGATTTTAAACTCGGAACAAGACATATGAGAATTTTGAATCCACCTTGCCTGAGAAATAATACTCGTGAAATTTGTGCAAAGGAGCTTTACATAAAAAAAACCTCGTGGCAAACAATATCAGGTCATGATTAGCAATTAATTTTGCGTATAAAAGTTGATTTTGTTTTTAATATTACAATATTATACTTAAATTTCCTCTTTACCATGAACACACAAAGAGCGCATGACAGATTCAATTTCTCTTACTGAAGACATACTCTTTTGAACCACATGCAATTAGAATTTACAGTACTGCAATATCTTATCTCACCTCTGTACCATCTTCCATTTCCTAAACTGAATATCGATCGCAACTGCTCAGAAAGAAAGGATAATTGATCTTTCCACAATACAGCCCTTAAAACTTTTATCCAATATACGGGCGGAGGTCTACACAGAGATTTATAAATTATTTCGCGTTTCTTTTGATTACAAAGCTGTAGTTTTCCGACCAAGGAGCTGGCTAATTAAAATGTGCTGAAATTACGTAAGCAAATAAAATACAAGGCATACGTTTCAAAACGTACGGATGTAAATAATTAACTATTTAAAATAACTCGTCAATTTAGGTATGGAGGCGAAATTAAAAACCCTTTCACCCCAATCACCAGAACTTTAAAATTTCAAATAGTCCCTGTATGATGATACATTTTAAAGATCACACTTATAGTTTTCTAGTGTTAACCTGCGAACTTGCACTTTTATTTGCGTTTGAACAGCATAAAAATGTCACTTAGTTGTAGGGTGAAAACATAATTTATTTTGTGTAATGTTACACATATTATTTTAGTGATAAAGCCTATTTTAGAATGCTGCGCTAACATTCCGTTATTTCATGTAGAGTAAACATCCTTTAGAAACAATTTATAACAAAACACATTAAATGCACATCATTTTTATAATTTAGTTTTAGTCCAAAGCAAAGCAATTGTCCAGGTTGCCAGGCAACAGTAAAAAAACAAAACATGTTGTAACAATTTAATCCTTTTTAATACTTAAATATCATTGGGCAAGACTACCATTCAAATTTGCAAAGATGATTTAACTGGAGGTGAGGGAGTGAAACCTAAAATGTATCAGCATTTCTCGAAAGTTCCCCCTCAATATCTAAGGTGACTTTTTTACGTAAATTAAAATATTTTTAAATAGTAGTTATTCAGGCTGGCAAGTTTTGAAATAAATGTTTTTTTTTTCAAAATCAATGCATAATTTCTATAAAAATTGAATGAGCCCTTTTCAGAAAATACTAGGATAATTTAAGTATTATTTTGAAAAATATTTATAAATGAAATGAAATTCTAATGATCCTGTTGTAGAGCTTACACCATTGTTATATTGCTTTTTATTTTTGTTTTAGAAGTATATGAAAAATGTCTTTTACGCAAATATGAGTTAATCATTGCAATAAAATAATTTTTCATATGTTTAATTAGTCATTGTAATATGAAGACAGTTTGTTTAATTATTTATTGTAATATAAAGACAGTTTTGTTATTAAAATGAACAACAAATAATACTTTTAAAAGAGAATTTAATTCTAACAATGATAGAACAGAGGAAATAGGCAATAGAGTCTAATGATAGACCGTAAATGGGAAATATTTTAAACTTCGATTTAAATATAAATTAGGTGTTAAACTCACAAGAAAAAGACACATGGTACGTTAACACTAGTCATACATGGTTCACCTGAAAACCTATATGTCGAGTCATATATAAAAACGATCATGGTCAACACACGATTCCTTTAATATAAATCAAAATTTATTGGCAAACATCTGATTCAACCAAAGGAAAACAAAGAATAACGTTTACATAAAGCCTTGCGATCTCTACACTGAAATAAGTTGTAGATTCCGTTACTGTAAATTTGTTCCAACAGGATCATAAGATGTTTTGTGATTCAGCATGTAAATATTTAGGCCATTCATATGCGGCACGAATGTGTTTCTCATTTCTCTGTCTTCCACCGTGATTTTTCCTTGTTGTATAAATTAGTTTATATGCTGAAGTATTTTTTGCATTTATGTAGGCAGTTGTAAACTTATGAATTATAAAGTATCAAATGTTGAAGTAATAAACATTTATTTAAACACATCATATGATGCCACTTGTTCAAAAATTAAATATACCGAAAAGCTAATTTCATTATTCATACATTAGTGAGTATAAATTTAAAATTATGCTCTTCCTGATGATATGAAAATAAGAAACTGGATAATTTCTATGTTTTCATTCAAAAGACCATTAAATATAAGAGCTAATCTGTCCGAGCGTTTTCCTGTCCAGTAAAACATGCACAGAATTCAGTAAACCTATAACAATTTAGATTATGAATTTATATTAATATATTATACTTATTTATGTACTATATTAATTTGTACACTCATATTAAACGATGCAGAACCTCCTCCCCTATGCAAGTACACTTTAATGTATTTTTCCAAATTGTGGAATATTTCCCCCAAATTAGCCACTTCAGGACTTCTAACTTTTGGTGTATAGCTTCTGTGTGTGTTGTGCAGCGTTTATTTTTATACTCTGTCCTTCTACTGGATCTGAAGAAAAGTCGGGAGGTATTAGATTGGGAAATCTGACTGACCCAACCCCTTCAAATTGAATTCTTGAACATATGACACACAATAAGCTTGTAGTTTTTCTTCTTTTATTGATTCTTGATACGTGGAATTTGAGAGATTAGTTTCAATAATAGTTTTATTGATGACGCTAGTAATCTTACATCATTCATTGCTTATACATGCAATTTCCGATCTCCTGGTGTTGTTGTTTCTAGCTTGTTTGCACTTTTTAAGGTACACCTCTTCAATCAAATTCAGCCCAAAGTGCCAAATGGTATACTTTAAATGAACTTATTTAGTCGCAACTGCCTAGATGCGCTGAAGGTCAACTGAATGAGTGCATTATATCACGGGGGTTTCCATGCTGTTTTACATTTTTTTGAATGGTGTTTAACGGCCATTTTTACTAATGAGGCACCAAAGGCGGTGGACACGATGGTACATGAGATGAAATGATAAATTGGGAAAGGATTTTTTTTGGGAAGAAATGTTCCAGGCCTAAGTTTAGGGTACCTTCCCGGCATTTGCCATTTATGAGGACTGAATAAAATCTGAAAATGCTCAGTTAGAGAGGACAGTCCAGGCGGGATTCGAACCCCAGATTTCCCGCTCACGAGTCCGCGCCTTAACGACCTGGCACCCATGGCGGTCTGTTTTACATCGTTGAAGGCTTTGTAGGTAGAGAGATAGATAACCGTGTTTATTTTACTAACTGTATATTTACATTGACTTTTACATTATATTCGTCGCATGGGTCCAGAGACACTATTTAACCTATATGTCAATATTATTTATATAAAATATTAACACAGATATTGTATTACATGAACATATCTATATACAATTATTAACTTGCAGACAATTATATTGTATGAAAACATACACTTTCGCTCTCTTTCATATGTCTATATATCACGTTTATAAATTGTTTAAATATACACACTTTACATAAAAACTTTGACTAATTTACTTCTGTTCAAGAAAGTACCAGGCATGCTAACCTGCCCCTATTCTAGTATGTAAACTTGGCTTCAAGATTCCCCCTCCAGTACTCTGTTTTTGGACAATGTGTCAGTATATATTGTGATCTTCCAGATTTCTACAAAATGGGCAAGCTCTAGCGCCCCTTTCATTGGTTGTTTTGTGTGCTTTTTAAGCCCCCCGTCTAAGCCAAGATATACATGATTGGTTCTTAAAATTCAAGTTTTGTATGTTTACGTCTTTCTCCTAGTTTATGAAGGTTTACATATAAGTTATCTAAATACATAATTTTTATAGATAATGGTTTTTAGGCCTCTAGCGAGGGAACCGCCCTTTAAAAACATTAAATATATGCAGAAATTCAAAGATATACTTCTTCTTTTTACCCTATATATTACCACAGTAATTTTAAATTTTTTTCCAGCATACGTTGACACTGTTCACCAGGTATCAGTCACCAGTACCTCTGTTAACTTCATGATTTATGTAAATGTCATGGACTAAATGCTCTTATTAGCAGAAAAATCCAATTTACTGCCAGACAGAGAAAAACGTGAAAGAGGATTGTCACCCCTAATGAATAAAGCAGTATTGTGATAATGACTATTGTTTGTACTGAAACCGAATGAGAGAGATGCTATTTCCGGTTAATGCAGAAAAAGACGACAATGCTACCAGAAGCACAAAATAAGATACAGATAAGTGAAAACACGTAATGTGGTAATATGAATCAACCTTTATGCTTTATCCTAATGCAGAATGTGTTTATATGTGGGGAACATGACAGAAGAGTGAAATATAGATCGTTGTCTTCCAACATTGAGGCATAATGAAGCTTCCATCATACTTTGGGCGGTTTTCGTGACATCCCATTATCACGTTGAAATGAAAAATAATAGGCAAATTTTGTGAGACCCCATGTTCGCAAGTTTTTTTTTTTTTTTTTTTTTTTTTTTTAATTGGAGGAAGTGACATTGCCCATGATAAAGCTCTAATTCACAGAGCTGAAAATGTCTCAATACTACACTGCATAGCTATTGTGAGCTGTTTTGGGAAACGGTTCAGCTGCTTTGTACTTCTCTCAAGGAATTGAAGCAGTTTCTATAATAGTGTAACATTCAAAAGACATCATAGATACACATTTATTTTCAGCAGAACTCATCCTTTTAAAAGTCAAAATAGGTTCAAGCTCTTTTGCCACTATGGGACTGTTTGTTTTTCACCTTTGGGAAGAAAAAGAAGTTTGATGAACTAAATCATAAGAATAACACATTATGTCTCACTTAATTTTCTTTATAGCAATCACTCGTGTGGGGACGAGCGTTATGATGATGAAATATGTCTTTCTGCTTCAATGAATGTGGCCTTTTCTGGCACATCTTTTTTTCATTTGGCCTAGGTCCTAGGAGGTTAATTAATATCCTCTACCCTTGGGAAACTAATAAGCAGAATACCTTTAATAACTCTGAAAACTGAGATCATAATCTTTCCGACAGACTTCAGAAATCTGTGGGGGATTCACAATGTTCCCATTTTTGGATTCCCGTTTGCTTTAATTATTTATCACCAATATAAATTTGTAAACGTGTTCATTTCCATTTAGAAAATTGTATTTTAAATAATTATTAGTAATATTAGCACCCATTTACTCCGCAAAATTCTTTCTTCAAAATGTAAAAGAAGTGTTGACAAGAAATGTCTACCACTTCATGTTTAATGAACTATCCTCCATTATCTTATGGTGCACTTTTATATTAAATTTTGCTCTGGCAATTTTTGCTCTCTACTTCGAGGGTCATTTTCTAAACTCTCGCTGCCTTGTTTGAATGCTGTTGTTTCCATCGAAACAGTCGAAAATAGAGCAAAGTTTCCTAAACTGTTTTTAATGTCCGTATGGATTTCTATTGCTTTCATATTTTCTACAATGAATACTAAATTACAAATATTCGTTGCTTTCCATTATTATTGTAAATATGTTCCTAGGGTAATGGTGGATTGGGTCCCTGGTTCAGCCCAAGAACCATTCAATTATCTTTCAGAATATACCAAAAGTTATATGTTAAAATAATACTCAGATGTTAAAAGTCCAAATAATTGCAATCTACAAATAGATCGTCTGCGTTATGACTCAATTTATTTTTCTTCAGAAGTTTTTTTGCATAATGCATGATACTTTTATATTTATATGTTCAGGAAAAATACAATGCACAGTATGATCAAATACATAGATTTCTACTACAGTCTGAACGTTGTAATATATGAATGGTGTATAACGCGCGCTTTTGCACAGAGGCACCAAAGGCGATGAACACTGATGATACATGAGATGACATGATATATTGGGAAAGGATTTATTTTTAAGGAAGGAAACGTTTCAGGCCTAAATTTACGGTACCTCCCCGGCATTTGCCATTTATGAGTACTGAGAAAAACCTGAAAAAAAACCTCAGTAAGGTAGGACGGTCCCGGCGGGATTCGAACCCCAGACCTCCCACTCACGCGTCCGCGCCTTGACGACCTCTGCCATCCGTGGCGGTAACGTTGTAATAAAGTAACACTCTCAATTCAAGCAAGTTATTTCATAAACGCGCAGTTTAGTATTTTAAAATTTAATAGCAAATTTAAAAAAGTTTAACTTTCGTATTAACACGAATAGAAATCATTAAGCAAATTTTATAAATATAAATATGTTATATTATTTTGAAATAACAACTTGGAACTGCAGGATATCAAAATAATATAAGAATTGTTGAAAATGTATTGCCCATGACAGAGAAGAAAACACTTTATCCGGGGGTATTCGTTTCAGAGTTAAAATGATGTTCACGTTACTTTAGGTGAACTATTCAAATTAGCAACTTCCTGCCAGTATATAAGCCTCATCTCATATGACTGACTTTCGAACATGCACCAAGGTCCCTGCCATAGTGCATATTGTTTCACATGCCGATCTGCATCATTCAAGCACAGTCCATTAAACTTAAGAATTTAAATTGCTTTCTAAGCGCAATATGTTTAAATCTGTTCCAATTAACTTATACTCATCTTTCTAGCAACTTTTAAGATAACTTAAGAATGAGACTTTTTGTTCGAAAAAAAGAGAGAGCATAATTCTGCTTAAAGTTTAATGTGATTAGAAACCGAACAGATGGGTATTATGGTAGTTGGATTAAAATTACATGATTTGGAAACTTTTAAATTAGACCGTGTGTTAAAACAGAACTATTTGGCAAAGTTTTTTTCAAAGTAATATTTTTTTGGCCAAGAAAGAGAGTAAATTATATTTTGAACAATGCTTTAACAAGTTAATGGATAGAGCATGGACATTTAAAAAAAGGAACAAGAGAATTCCTAAACTGGCCAATTGACCTTTGCACACAGCTGATAAAGGGATTGTCTCTAATACAGTAACTGATTATTGTTATAAAATATGTATAAAAAAAGAACAGTAAATATATCGAGCAGAATGATTCTTGACAGTTAAAACTATAATTTTTTGTTTCTAAAATTACATAATCTAGGACCAAACACACCAGAAATGCAAACTAAAAGCAATTATTACCAGGACTTAAAATTTTTTCTTTACAATGTAGTAGAAATATAATTAATGCAAAGAACAAACTTTTAATAACAGAAATATTTTTAAAGATTGGACTATTTTTAAATAGTAATAGCAGTAGTAAAATTGCCTCAATGGATTGCTCATATATCGTTTTTAAATTTTGATGCAGTTACTCCACTCATTCATCAGTAGAATAGAAGCATGGAATAAATTTTTTAGATATGTTAAAAATATAGAGATCCTACTTAAATTCCTACAAAATGAATTACGAATGTTATTAATGTCTCTTACGAGTGTTTAAATTTATTGGTCAATAATATTGTATTAAAATTTGGAATTGACGCTTCAGTATGTATAATTATTATTAAACAGTATTTTCAAATCATAGAGGCAAATACAGTTAAAATTCGGGAGGAAGTGACAACAGAACATGTATTTAAAATAACATTAAGGTTGGCAGTATAATCTTAAAGGGTCTGTAATAGTTCCTATTATTGAATGTAGAATATGAACGTTTCTGTGAGTATTTTAAAAATTACGGTCACAGAAATTTTATTTAAGAAACATTCTTTATCATATTTTTATCATCTATTTATTGCACTATAAATTTATTGCATATAATATCATGTCATGTTCTAAGGGGAACTCTTAATAACACTAATCAATATTAAAGCACAAAGGGAAACTTGTACAGGACTTTCATTTCAAATGTTTCCAGTCTGAATAATTGAGGATTTAAAGTATATTTAATTTAAGCAGAAAACTAGTTAATTTAGAGGAAGGTTTAAAACCAATTTTATTTATACTTTATATTTTACTCCCTTACCCCAGCCATCCCAGTTTGAAATTTCAAATTACACTCCAAGTGTATAATTGTTATATTTTAAAGATAAAGACAATTAATTATATTAATACTCAGACTCTGCTCATCCTGAAAATGGTATACGTACGTCTGCTAGTGATCGTAACAACATTATATAGAATTATAACATGGACATTTCTTATAAGAAAAAAACCTAGATCAGAATGTAAGCAAGCAACTCTAGAGAGTAAATATCTAGAAAAGATAAATAAAATTAACATTATTTTATTTTTAGATCGTATTTGTTCTGGATTGAATAATAATGCAAATACAATTGAATGCTATTTGTTTAAACAAATTGGAACCTAAATTAGTATAACAGTACTTTATTAAAGAGATGGTATTAGTAAAACATTGGGCTCCAGACTCTTGGAATTCCAAAAGATGCTGCTGATTAGCCGGAGATTGGGGTCCAATGTCAGTTAAGAAAAGTTTATAATAGTTACAAATTTGAGTTTCTTTTTGTAGAAAGTATGTATATTTGAGTGTAGTATTATTTTATATAGTCTGTTAGGGTCTATTTTCAATAAATTTAAATTTCAAAGTACTAAACAAAAAATTTAAAACTAGATTTTTTAATTTGTTTCCCAAAATTATTTCAAATTTGTTTAAAAAAATAAGAAATGAAGTAATGCAGTTTATGGTTTGTTATATTTTTGTATAATAGATCACTGATTAATGCTAAAATATTTTATCATTAATAAAAGTTTCTTACTTGCATTTTGTAAGAAGGCTAAAGTCATAATAATGAAGGGAAAAGAACAGCAATGAGTTAAAACAGTCATAAATGGCAAGATAGTTGCACAGGTTTGAGAATTCGATCACTTGGGATCTAAGATGTCAGCTGTAGACACAAATGTGAATACGGAAGAGAATAATAAAATATAATAAACGAATTTGGCACATTAAACTACATTTAAAAAGAGTTAACGAAAAGATGTTGAACTACTTATAGAATAATATCTAAGCCTGCTTTAAATATTTCGAGCAAGGTAACGGTTTTCAGGAAAAAAAAAAAATACATAGAGATTGGAAGTGGCACAGGCGAGATTCCTAGAACTCCTGCATGATGTGAAAAAAAAAATCAGACATAAAAAAATAACAAGCGAAGAGATTATAACAAAAATTGAACGATTAAAAAAAAAAGTCAAAAGATATCATGTTCTTCGAATGAAATCCTCGATGTATCCTCGATAGATTTTATTTTAATCCTTAACAGGAAGAAGAAAAGACAGTTTAAATTGGAATTAAACTGTTATGAAATGTTTAGTTTTCTATAGTTGTCTGGGAGCCTGGTTTGAATATAGACAGAAGAAGTGAGTTTATAGTATGAAAACACTATTTTTAATAATATTACAAGCATTAATTCAACAGTAATACAGCCTGTTTCGGAACTTCTGACTAATATGCTTTATATTTTTGCCCTTCTTGTATGATGTATCAAATTTGAAACCATTTATTACCAAAATATTGAAACTGGTATACTGAGACAGGGGTTATTTATATATATATATAGATATATATATATATCGATTAAATTGTTTGATTTAATGTCTTTGTGGGTTTTATTATGTGGGATTTATTTGGAAGGCTCAATTGGGAATGCGGGCCGCTGATAGTTGGGCCGGCTGTCTTTAAGTTCCATCCTGGTGTTGCTCGGCTTGTATAATCGGTTCTCAGATAATTACCTTGGTGCTGCGATCTAAAAATTACCACTTCTGGTACCAATCGTACTAGTTAAGTTCAGATAAATTTTGAAGTTTATTTCGATCCTAGATTGAGGGGCTGGAGAAGAAACGACTGACTATGATGACTAAGAACATCTTGAGTTGATTGAGATGAACAGATTCAGTAATTGTGAATGCCTCGCCGTTAGCCTGGGAGATAAGGAATGCCTTGAAATTTACGCAATTTGAGACTAGCTAACGGGCTGATCTCCTACTGAATTATTCTACACTAGAACTTGTATTTTCTATTTGTAGATTAATATAGGTTTGAAATACACAGTTCACTCGTAAGCAATAATATTGTTCGGTGCCGTGATTTACGCGAGATTGTACTTGTACAAACAATTCGTTTTAAATCTGGGTTTTCTTTCCGCCTAACGTTTTGACGATGCGAAATAGATTTATAACAATAAATATTAACTGACTGTAAACGCAGTTATCTGTATGCCACAAAGATACTAGAACACTGTAAAATTGAAGCGGCCTATACATCTTGAAGTTACTAGAAAACTGTCAATGTAAAGTTGTAAAATTGTAAACTGACGCGACCTTCTCGGCTCGACGTTACTAGAAAACTATAAAATAGCAAAAATGTCGAAGCTGATTTAAAACTGTAGTGGCCTCTCTGCGAGATTATACTAGAAAATTGTAAAACTATAAACTATAAAACTATATACACTGTCTAAGCTGATCTGAAAAAACTAATTCGAAACGCCCTGAAAATCGATTGTTTATAGTTATTTCGAAAACTAACAGTGAGGACGCTATGCTACTTTTTAAATTCAACTAAAAGAAGCTTCTAAAATTTTTCTTTAAACGAAGCCCTCTCATTGGCTACTAATTCTATCAGGTCGAAACTTCCGGAACATTTGCTTTTATCCAGCTCTCCGATTGGCTACAAGATTTTAATAGACCGACGTTTCTGGAACATTTGTATGATTCGAGGCCTCTGAATGGCCGCTACACTAACATCTCTCCTAATTCATTCTAAAAAAAACAGGTTATATGTAACCTGCGTGTTTATGCGTGAACTTTAACCTTTTAAACGGCCCCTTTAAACTTTTCACATGTTTACACTCCCTAGCAAGAGGCAATTTCCACCACAATGAATTTGTGTCCTTTTAACCAAAAAATACATGGCTTCCGCTTCGTATGCAAAAGACAACCGTAGTAGTTTTATTTTGCCTTGTGAAAGACAGGCGCAACGTTTATGGCATTTTTTCTAGCATATACAGCTTTAGTTATGTAACATTACATATTAAACACACCATTATTTCTCTATTGCGTATCGTCAAACACATACACACACGCGCGCGCGCGCTAATTCATTATTATTAAAGATCCTAGAATTATTAAATAACAAGGAAATATATACGATTATCTAGATTAGTTACAATAAATGCTGATAATAACCATCATAATAACTAGGAGGGTCATAGCAGGATATACTGCTTCAATACAAATATTACATTAAAGGCTCAGTAGCTTTTGTAGTTTTTATTCTATCCAAATTCAAACAACAATAACGATCCAGGCTGCCAAGCAACGATAGAAAAAAAGTAACAGTTGAATCCTCTTTCAAATTTAAGTATCGTAAGGCAAGGCTATCGTTTGAAATTTCAAATTGGGGGTAGCCAGAGGCAAGAGAGTGAAATCTAATGTATAATGAACGTTGGTTTTAAACTCCGCCCTCAACATCTAAGTTTACGTGTTTTTTTAAATAACGTGACTTTTAATTCAGATCATCAAGTTTTGAAATATCGCCACGGGTGACCAAGGTCATTAAGGCGCTGACTCGTCAGTGGAAGGTCTGGGGTTCGAATTCCACAAGGACCTTCCTTTGTGACTGACTTTTTTTTTCCAGGTTTTCCTCAGTCCTCATAAATGCAAATGCCGTGAAGGTACCCTAAACTTAGGCCTGGAACGTTTTCTTCCTTTCCCAATATATCATTTCATCTCGTGTATCATCAGTGTCCACCGCCTATGGTGCCTCGGTAGTTATAACGGGCGTTAAACACTATTAAAAAAAGTTTTGAAATGTTAGCTTCGCATACAATTCATCAAATTTGCCCTTTGTCTCATGCAAAAAGTAATAACAAAACTTAAAATGAAACATTAAGTGTGTCTTTGGTATAACTGCTATAAATTCTAATTTTGTTGCATGAAGTACTTAAAGTTACTAAAATAGCCTTTTAATTGTAAAGATAAACTCTAAAAATAAAATAGGCAATCTCTCCCATCCATGATTTTGAATTTGGACCCGTTAGAATGATCTATAGCGATATCGACAATAAGATGAACGCAAATATAAAGCTACATTCACAGTTTAAAGAAATCTCTTAGAAAGTATTATTTTTGGGCAAGGGATTCTATCCTTGCTAAACAGTCTTCGGATATGAAGTGTTGGAAAGTTGCCTGTTGCTGCAAAATAGACGCTTATCTTGTGTGATTCGTATTCCACGATCAGCTCTATCTTTGGATGTGCCTTTCTCGGAAATTGCTCCAGCTACATCCTTAGGCTATTATGGCACTAAAGTTAAACGTCCAGTTTATGTTATAAACCAAGCAGTCAACCGCTTCCTGAAAATGTCGTAACACGTAATATTTGGTTGCTCTGGAAACCATGCATTACAATACTTTCGCTGTTCGCTCCCTTGCAGGCGTATACACAGAACTATTTAAAGGTTGTGTATGGACTTAAAGAAGGTGTTGTTTTGGCAACTTTTTATTAAGAATCAATAGAAGGCAGGCAACATGCAAATGAAATAACTACATGTGCATAAACTTGACATTAACTATATGAACCTAATAAACACCCTCTTTCAAAAGATGTTTGAATTGGCAATATAAAATTCGATGCTTACTCTGGTAAGTATTTCAGATATTTGCTATTACAAGTCAAGCTCTCGTAAATGAAGAACTATCAAGAGTAAGGGAACGAGCTGGTCATTCAGCCGGATTTACTCTTCCGATCCAATGGTAAGGGTATATGAAATTGAAAAGCATTGCACATTCACAACAAAGTGTGTTGGAGCTCCATTTTGCCATGTCCATATCTGCTGAAGTATGGCAAATGGCAATGTGGAGCAATTGCTATAGAAATGCTCCGTAAATCTGTTCATTGAAACATTGTATCAGAAGGCAAGGCCCATTCACTGAGCGGTGATTACAGTTGTCCACTAAGATCTATTGATAAACATTGGGATTCGGAATAGCACAAGCATGCCTGCTATGACAATTCAGGAATCCGTCTTTAGTAAATGATGTCTCATTCATTATGATACAAAAAATTCAAACTTTAATTACACGCACAAAAGCCACAAATTATATCACTCTCATATGTATACAGTTTGAAAAGAAACTTACCAAGCTTGTTGCGCCAACTGCTAATGTGACCTTGGAGGCCACTTTCCGTATTTTCTGCTTGAATTTCTCCACATCAAGGAACAAAGGCTGTTCACATATATGGTCCCATATGTATTACCGGGGGAAGTGATCGCACCGTCAAATCAGAGGATCTTGTTGGCGATTGTCTTACAAATGTTCCGTGCTTCAGCAACTCTGTGTTCAGCTGTACACGTATGTCACTGTGGAAATTGACAGAACTCCCTTTCTGCTGGAAAGAAAAGTACCAGATTCGTCCTGCATTTGGAGCATCAGCTGTGTTCAAGCAAGGAGGTCCAGTCACACAGACTTCAGCGAAGAAGAAAGGGCCATAAAGTTTTCGGCTCGACCCTGCAAGGAAAACATTACTTTCGGCCAATCACGCTGATATTCGGTGCATTCCGTAGGTTTTTTGGTACCCCAAACTTAAAAACTGTATTTGTTTAGTATTCCATTTGTGAGAAATTTCGCTTTGTCACTGAAATTTAATGAATTAAATTGTCGATTCATGAAGTAGTCAATCTCTTCTGCCTGTCATTGCAGCTGACAAAAACCTGGTCGCGCTTTTCTTTATTAGCTTGTGTTAGCTTTTGTCATAACTGCAATTTGTAAGACTTCATTGTCAGTTTCTCACACAAAACTTTCCACAAAGTCATTACTGGCATTTGAGCTTTACGGACGCTTTAGTCACATATTTCTTAATATCTCTTTATGTTTCCACTCACTCCACTTTTCTGCTGAGTGCACAAACAACCCGTATTACAAATTTCACATGTCACTAGAGTATTGACATCCTGCTTAGTGACCGTTTACCATACTTCGAAACCTTCATGTCACACTTGCTGATTGAAATTCTAACGCATTGGGCACCACATGTCGCCACCTTTACAACTAACGCCACCGTGGGCAATTTACGAAACTCGTTCGTGGCAGCAAACGCATTGCTAATTAACTTGGTAAGCTTCTCTTCAGAATTGTCTAAACAGAGTAATATCTCTTGTGGTTTTTGTGTGATTGAAGTTTGAAATTATTACCAGATTTATGTAAACCCTGTATAGGTAAATAAAAGCGATTGTTTGACAGAGAGTTGAGGTTAGTGGGTAACATTATCTTGCGGGATATATATAGTATACTTTTTATTTATTTTTTAAACAGATAATTTTTTTATTTACTACTTTTGTTGCGAGTGTTAAGTAAGGTTTGTTGAAATTAGTTTTATTTAGTCAGAAGTAAAACGTTTAGATGTTGTAATCATAAGAAAATTATAATAAAATGCACAAATAAAATAATAATTACTAAATATATATGTATCGTTTGACTTCCTCAACAGTGCCATTGTAGAATTAAACGGGCTGTAGTTTAAAAAGTATGCATACCACTATAAAGCCCTGGTTTACTGCCAAAGCGTTGCAGCCAGCAAAGCGAGATAGAGTAAATCCGTTGTTAACATGTTGCTGTTGTTGTAAGCCCTAGTATCTAGCACATGAAGCTAGCTCATGTTTGAACTCTGTCCTATCTCTTGCGGACACAGCCTAAGCTTATGTAGGCGGCGAACTATTGTTAACACGAGGGTTTATAACTGAATGAAGAACAGTGTCTGTTATCGTTCTGGACTGAATTGCCAATAGTCACTGTTAAACATGGACTTTACAACACAGCACAAGGCTGTGTTTCATAAATATAGGTTTTAGTTTCAAACCTTGTCCGGCAACTCAGTGTTTTATATCTCGGCAACTAGGTTTACAGTAACGGCGGTTCCCATTCTTTAGTTCCTCTCCCCTTCTTTGTGATGTGTTCGATCGTCGCTTTATGAATCAGTTCCCGCTGGGTCTACAGCAGTGATTATTAAAAACGCGAAGATGTTGAGACAGTTGACTCATGAATCGGCTCATGTATGTGGAATTTTTTGAGAAATTTCCAGATGATTTGCCACACATGTTTAAATCTAGTGGTTCAGCGAAAATATAAAAAGGGAGAAAAGCATATACTAAATGTGCGTAAATCTTGAAAATTCACCAACAAAACCACTCCAAAATAGGAAAATTGGGGATTTCAAATATAAAGGGAAGCGTGTTAGCCAGAATGATTTTTTTAATACAATGTCTGTTTTATCCACGGAGACGTCCACTCCCAGCATTTTTATAAGGCAAGGTCATACATATGATGGTAGGTTCATAAGTTTCTCTCCTAACCATTTTCTATGTACGATGAAAACAAAAACTATATTTCACTTTTAAATATGGTTACCCTTTTTGCAATGCACTTCTCACATCTTTGAATTAACATTTCAATTCCCTCCCCACTCAAAAATAGTCAGAAGTCTTGTCTGCAAAATGTGTATAAACAGATCCATCACTTCTTCGTAACACTTAAATTTCCTTCCTCGAAGATCCTTCTTGAATTTTGAGAAGAGGAAATAGTCACTGGGAGCTAGATCTGAGCTGTAGGGTAGATGATAGATCCCCTTGAAGTCACATTTATTCACAGTTTCCTTAATAACAAGTTCTGTGTGGACAGGCGCGTTGTCGTGAAGAAGACGCACACCAAGAGTCAGCTCTCCTCGTCTTTTCTCTTTGATGGAAGCATGTAGTCTGTGCAGTAGGCCAGCATAGTACTCCCCATTTACTGTGGTGTTCCTCTCCTTGAAGTCTATGAAGAGTATTCCTTTACAGTTCCAAAAGATTGTGCCCATGATCTCCTTGATTAACTGAGTGATATTGGTCTTTAGAGGCGGTGCTTCGCCAGGTTTACGCCACTCCATTGATTCTCTTTTCGGACAAGGATCATAGTAGAGGATCATAGTTTCACCTCCTGTAAGAATGGTTTGCATAACTTCTCTCTCGTAGCCATGGCAGAGCTCCAAAAATGCCTGACAACAGATGACTCGCTCTTGTTATTGGACTGAAGACAGAAGTCTAGGCGCCCATTTTGCACTAGCCTTATTAATGTTTAAATGGTCATGTATAATTCGAAGGACTGTTGTTTTAGAGAGGCTCCACCTTGCTATTATTTCTGTGACTTTGAGACGCTGGTCTTACATAATTTCTCCTTCCACAAGAACGATGTTTTCAGGAGTGAGCACCTCAAAGAGCCGACATGCAGGTTCTTCGTCTTCAATGCTTTCTCAACCCACTCGAAAAAGTTTGGACAACTCTTTTATGGTAGAATATGAGGGGGATGCTTCCCCATACACACCGTCCAATCGCTGTTTAATTTCATTTGAAGTTGGTCCTTCTTTTGTGAAGAAGTTAATGTCAGCTCGATACTCCATTTTGAACATGTCACAATCTTGTACACATAGCCTTCTTTATGCAACTATATCTGAACAACTGAACACGGCGGAGCGGAAGTTACAGCTGCAATTATTTACTAAACAGATAAGGTATGAGACCAGAAAAGGGTTTTGAAGGCGATGATCCTTATCGGCGAGGCCGGAAACTTATGTACCTACCCTCATGTTTTTAGTACAAGCATTGCTAGTAGCCGAGATGTAATGGGCCGCAAGAGCGGATGGAATTTATATTTCAAGCCCGCAATAATGAAATAAATTTTATTATGAGTCCTCTTAATCGGAGATTTATTATAATACTGAAATTGTTCACTTTTATTAATAAAGTTACATCTGTGAAATTAAATGTCCAGAAACGGATGATATCTTGTGATTGATGTTTATTTATTTTTCATGTGAGATCCGAGGACGTGAATTTTTTTGAATTGACTTCAGAATACAACATTTTTACTCTACCTTCATTAAAATTGACATACATGCTTAATACACTTACATTTTATGACATAATACAAAAATATTAGCATTTATAAAATGTGTCGCATACATTTGATACACCACTGAAACCATTGCTTCATCCGAGCACATACATTTTCCCCATTGGTTTGAAGGAAATAGAAGAAACCCCTTTGATCTCTTCATAGTTTGTACATGTCTACTATCCAATTTCCCTTAAAACTCCAGGTCATGTTTATTGCCTAACCCTTTGATATCTCCATATTTTGATACATCTCTCCATTATTTCTATTCAATTTTCTCTCACTTTTATTATTCCAGAATACACTTTTGTCGCTCCATAAGATATATATTTAACATCTCAAGTGTTTTAGAAGGAACTGAAGCGATCTCTGACCCCCACCCCTTCTAGTAAATATCGCAATAAGCGGATATAATGCAAGTTGGTTGGCATACTTATTTTGGGAGAACAATGGGTCGCTCTCACACAAACACACAATGTGCAGATCCAACAACTACCTTCTAATTTATGAGCATCTGGCAACTATAGCCAGGCACTCTTTAATTATTCTTATATCTGCTTCGAATCACCCTAGTTGCAAGAAGGACTATATAAGACCCCAGAAATGATCTCTTGGGAGCATAATACAACACAGTACAAAGACTGTTCGTGTAGCCTCGCTGCGGAGCTTCCTTGATTTTTTTCTTGTCATTCTGATACTTAGAATATCAAAGTCCTGAATCCCTTCCTTGGGGCTTAGAAAGTTCCCAGAGAAGTCTTTCATATGCCCTACTATTCGTTTTGTAATCTCTACCATCATTCTTCTGTAAAGAGGAAGTCTACATCGGGTTTCACCACTTAAATGACCAACCTATTTCCTTACCGCTCGGCCTCTTCCTTGGCGAAGCCTCTAGCAGACGATTCCTCCGGCACCAGGACACGACAAATGGTTATAAAGATTTAAACAATTTAATACGTTACCACCAATAATACATTTAAGACATATTAACCTCGATTTATCATGCTTGTTTTATATTTAGATTGATGTTAGAGTGTGTAATAATAATATACTCCTTCAAACCTAATTTTGTCGGTCCTGGTGGTGGATTTTTTTGAGCGTAAAATTCTATGTATGGCTGCCTTTGGAATGGAAGTAAAGCCGTGGGTCCCGTGTCGTACATTTACGGCACGAAAAAGAACCTCAAGCCTGAAAGAAGAGGCCTCTAAGCAAAATTTGTCGGCAGTTTCACGCCCTGATTTGAATGGTACGCTGATGACCTGAGATGTTAAAGACTGTCCGTAAATAAACCGAATAATAATTTTAAAAAACCTAATTTTGTAGTTTCAGAACTACAGCTGTAGACACTTTCCTACATTTCCTAAAGGACTACATCCCAATAGCGATATTTCTTGTATTTCCAGAGCTTCACGCTCTAGTAAGACGTGTTTTGCAATCTCATCAGACTTCATATAGACATCATGTGACTTTGCATTATAGAGTCTCGTCATTCGTAGGTGTTTCCGGAATGTACCAACTGCAAGTGGTACATAGTTCATAGGTCGCCATGTATTTCAAAGAGGAATGCAATCACAAATGCTCCATTGTCTCTAAAACCAACTTGAAACTTTCTTCTTTCCAAAAAGTTAGTACCACACTTATTTGTTTACTTCTGTTGACTTAACACTTGCTGATGATCACTTATAAGATACTTTAAGGCAACCTCTGTGTAGATTTGGTATATTTAGAATTCAGTTTCCTTCTAATCTGCCTTGTCCCCCCCTCAAAAACAATCACTACGCTTGATATAGTGTAAAACTAGTTTAGGAAAAGTGTCCATAAAGTGATTTCACATCAGCCCACTATCAAGTTCAATAAAAAAATAACATAAACAATCTAGACAGCCATAACATGTCTCCCAATAGTCAAAGTTCACTAGAAAGATTTGTCGAAATTATTTTTTCCCCATGAATAAACATGTTCAATGAGCATCTTGAGGGATGCATGAGGAAAGAACTTCCTCGATCTACATCGTTGCTGTATTCCATAAAGAAGGTGAGGATTGTAGCAGTAATTTCTTACAAGATAAGTTCCAATATTTGCACTTTAGGTGCCTGGCACACAATATAACATCCGAGGTAGTGTACCCAAAAATATCTATAGAAATATTTCTGCTATTAAGTGAACTTTTTTCCCAGTCATTTTCTGGAAAACATTCATGATCTGTTTTATTTTACTCTCTACTTCTCCCAACATAGCCTTTTAATTTCCATATTTACTTTGGAATTTAGACTTGTTTGCATTGGATTGCAAATGAGTTTGTTTTTAAATAATGAGATGACCAGAAAATTACAGAGCATACACTAACAGTATATGAAAGCTATTTTGTCTCTCCAAGGAATAAATTTTACCCATTTTGCTAACTTTAATTTGTCTTATGTGACTTAATAAAGTGTACTTTTTGCACGTTTTATAACGGTTTGCAACTGGGAATGAAGCACGTAGACATTTTTTTTTTTGTTTCTCACATTGTGCAAAAAACTAATACCCATTAGACTAAAAACATTTTAACTGAACACTCAGTAAATTTGCATAGTCCTGGCGAATGACCTTGTATGGAGTTGTCCGAGACATTTCTAGAAAATTTGTGGTGGAAATAAGCTGCAAAAGTATAACAAAAGATTTGCAAGCGAGAAAGATGAGAGCGGCGCATCTGTGCAATAGAAATAAACCGTCCCTATAATTTATTTAGTACGGAAGTAAGAGAGACACTAATCAGATTTCCGTACAATTGCATAAACAGAAAATGAACTCGACCAGAAACTACTGTACATTTTTTGCTCATTTGCCAGGACTATTCGGAACTACTTTACTTTATCTTGATCAACATTATCAACATTTCCATGATGTCCTGAAAGGTGAATGTTCAGTTGTAACTGGTATGAGTCCTTCCGGAATAGCTTGTTTTAAATATGCCGAAAACACCAGTGGAATATAAAGTTCTTTTTCCATGATGAAATGTTCTCTTTGACAATCAGCTGACTATGGCAGTTGATACTTTGAAACTGTTGTTGCTTGTAACCAAGAAAAGTAAGTTTAAGTAATATAATTATGCGATAAGGAAAATTTAAATATCTTAAATAACTATTTTCAGTAATAATGAGTGATACTAATCGGTTTTCACTCTTAATAAATGCCTATTTTAATTATATTACTACCTATTTCAAATGCCTTTTTGCCTCTTTGTACCACCACAATAAATACCTGAACTCCCTCAACTAACAACAGAGCTGCACCTTTTTTTATAGTTTTACCACGATCCCTTACCTTCTGTTTATTCGTTATGCCTAAATTACAATTTTCGAAAGAAAGATGAATTAAAATAAAATATTATAGTTAATTACGTTAAGTAGTTACAGATTTGGTTAAATATACAGAGAGTTCCATATTGTTTGACAAGCAGTTTTATTGCTGGTTATACATGCAGTTAAGGTAAGAATTTATGCTAATCCCGTGATGTAGCGCCAATCCAGAAGAAGAAGCGTTTCCAGTATTACTTTAGGGTACCTTCCCGGCATTTGCCATTGGCCAGAGTTGAGATAAACCATAAAAAATGACAGGGGGGACATTCCTGATGGGATTTGAACCGCATAATTCCGTTCACGAAGTACGTGCCCAAGTGACTTATACCACCCTTATCGATATTGCAACCCCTTATAAAAAGCCTAGGTAAATAATAGGTTTGAATTAGTAATAAAACTTGTACGCTTAGAGTCATGAAAACGCAGTATTTCGAGTTGCAGTCGAAAATAATTGGTCCATTGTGTATTTAAAAATTGACTTTGCAATCTCTCCGAATATTCTCGAGCCCCTATAGAAAGTGAACTGGAGTGGACGCGTCCCCAACAACTTGTTGGTGGGAGCAACATAATCAAATCACTTCGTTAGGGGGGAATTGTAAGTTCTTGTTCAAATGCTTTGGAGCTGACCTACTTTTCCGAGAGGGGAGAAAAAAAAACTATTTGTGAGGAATAAACAATAGGAAGCAAACCGCGTTTCTTTATCGAAGAAAACAAAATCCTAAAGGAAACGTAACGCAATTAGCCACCGTGTTTTATGAGAGTTTGTACTCCGCCGCCTCTTTCCAACATTGATTCTTGCTCTGGTAAACCGCAAACTTTACTGAATCAAAGCCACAAAGCTTTCTCTAGCGCTATAAAAAAGAAAATGGAAGAAATTTCTTTTGTCTCTGCTTTTTCCTCTGACCCCTAAGATCTACTAGTTGTAGCATAGACTAGTATTGTTTCTATAGGTAGTTTCCGAGGCAATGAAACGAAAAAAAGGAAAAGCACAACATTTCTTTTCTTTATGTTAGAAAATGAGTTAGCTCATTCTGTAAATAGTTTAGCGTAAATTAAGTACTTTTTTCTAATAGACATCGATCATATTGTCCTCTTTTTGCAATTATGTGTTGTACCTATGACTTATCATTCACCAAATCTAGAACGAAGATATATAAAGTGTCCGCCTGGCAGCAGACGAACACTTTAAACGTCTTTGGGAAGGCCAACGTGGCGTGAGCTCGAAGGCCGGTTTCAGAATCACTCTTTGGCGTAAAGCAAGGCCCAAAGAAATGAATGGAGGAATATTTATATCGATGTAGATAAAACCAAGGACACGAATGAAGCAAAAATAACTGTCAATTCGAGTGTAAGGTTTTAAAAAGTTAAATACAGAGGTTGCCAAAAAAGTATACACACTTTAAGCAAAGGAAAAACTGCGTTAATAGAACAAAACTGAATTCACACAAACAGAAAGTGGTGAGCACTAATCAGCTTAGACCTTTACAATTACAACAGTTGCTCAAAATGCCCACCATCGGAGTCGTTACACATCTCAGTACGTTGAACTTCTGATTGAGCAACGTTTGCGAAAGTGTCCTCAGCGATTGCAGGTACATGCCGTTTCAATCTCTTCCCAAAGTGCTGCCAGTGTAGCTGGTTTTCTACGGTATACAACATTCTTAAGAGTTCCCCCTAGGTAGAAGTCCAACGGAGTTAGATCCGGAGAACCCGATGGAGTCACCTCTGTTTACAGAACATCATACTACACATTAGTGTTGTTTTTCGGTCCAACTTTGAAATACATTAAATAGATATCTACTGTGAAAGGTTTTTTTTTGATTGATTTATTTATGGACGCTCTTTAACATCTCAGGTCATCAGCGTCCCATTCTATTTAGGGCGTGAAACGGCCGACTAATTTTGCTCAGAGGCCTCTCTCTCAGGCTTGAGGTTCTTTTTCGTGCCGTAAATGTACGACAGGGGACCCACGGCTTTACTTCCTTTCCGAAGGAAGCCATACTTACGATTTTTGCGCCCGAAAAAAATCCATAGTTCCCGGCCGGTTTCGAACCCGCGTTCTTGGGTGTAGCAGGCAAGTATGGTAACCACTACACCACGAAGACTGACTGTGAAAGGGTGTAAACAATTTTAGGCATCCTCGGTAGATGTTGCTACAGATGCAATACAGTGTACATAGGTTGTTACATGTCTTGTTATTCAAGGCAGTTACAAACTCTCGGCGTTTATGCAATTATTTTAAATTATCGTTAGCATGGACATTCCAATTTAGTTAGTCCCTCGTATAAAAATGCAATTTAATGTTGCAAAAAGTTACATAGTAGCGTAGCAACAAGCAAGAGGAGAGGAACTAAATGCGTTAAAAGCTAGTAACCCACCAACAAGAGCGTGAACTTTTATAATTGAATGTAGGATCCAATCAGTAACACTATGCTTCTTGAAATATTCACGACGTATTCATTAACACATTTCTTCATGTTCCATGCATTTAACCTAGTACGTCACCATAAATTTCTTTTGCAATTTTTGGAATTTCAAAACACATCATTAGATTATGAACTATATATTTTTTTCTTTTCTTTTCTGACCTTGTGGAAAATGCTGTAATTATACTTTATCTGAAGGATCAGATTGCCATTTAATCATTTACTTACACCTACACTCACTTTTAGGGCTGTGACATTTTATTGCATGGAAACCATTTAAATTAGCCACTATCTCCTTGCTAGGTTGTATCCTGAGCTATATTGACAACTTTCGCAATAACCTTGCATTGTTCCCTATTATAATAATCGTTTATCTTATCTAGGATAGGGGCTAAAGTTGCAATATTTGTTCTTATTTGTCCTAAAGTGAGGGATGAGAACGTTGCATGGGTAGCAGATTTATTGTTTGTTTCGTCCCCGATTTTTAAGTCTTAAAATCATTTTGTTGGCATTTAGGTAAATATTTGTTTTGTAAATTTTTTATGATCGAGCATTGCTAAGTTAGATATCAGAGCAGAGTTTCGTGCGGAAGATCAGATATACTTATTTGTTTGACACTGTTTAGTTCAATCTTTAATCACAATTCAGATGGGGATTGTTGTTTAGAGGCTTAGTTTGAAGGGAGGTTTCGAATTTCAGCGGGTATATTTGTTTTGATAGGTACATTTTGCTACAAAAGTTTGTTTGGAAATATTTTTAAATAGTATGTTTTATCGAGGGTGGACTAGTATTTGGGAAATTGTGATTTCATTCAACAGATCTATTTATTTGGGAGGAAAATAAGATTGAACGGTTTATAATTATTCTTTCTCATATGATGTAAACAAATATAATCACAGCTAAAAGGGAGATCAGTTCTCAAATCCTGCGACTGAATTTTTTCGTGGTTTTCCTTGAAGGGTTACTGGTAGTGAGTTTATGGCCAAAATGGGTTAAAACCGTGTTTTTTTTTTTTTTTGCCGCAAATGGTTCTTTGGTCCATTGGGCGTCTACAGAGAGTCAACATTTACTTGCCCCGTCTCTACAGTCATTTAAAGAGCTCCGCGTGTCCTTTTTCAGCGTGCCACTTCCCATTAGTAAAGAAGCGTAGAATGAGTCACACAATTGTACTGTCTGATGCAGAGGCATGGCTCACCAGCATCTAAAGGAAGGGGCTAATGTGGAAATACTAAAGGAAAAATTAAAAAGGGTTCCCGCCCGCTATCATGGATGATTGACCCGCCCGGTGCCGGTGACTTTTGCTTTAGTACGGTTCTTAGATCTCCCGACCCGCCGTTCGGCTGCAGGCAAGTAACGCTGTGCAGCTGCCCTGGTCAGTTGGCCTGACCTTGTCATAAATTTACTGATTCGTTAAGCGAAGGCAACTTGCGAGTGACCAGAACATCCTCCCTGCTGCAAACAGCGCTTGAGGGCCTAACCTCTGCCAACGTGGTACACGCCAGAGCCACTCCCAAGTAACACGCTGCAGCCGCAGGTACCCAACTTGGAGGGATCACATACCCCACAGAGTCCTCCTCCTTCGGACACTACCTGAAGAGAGGGGCTCGAAATGTCCAGTTCTGTATTTTTCTAGTAACGCCATAAGTACACGGGTACTCAGGGTCCGCATAACCCGCACCTGGAACTTCAGAACAATAACCCCCCACCCTTATGGGGAGTGAGGGAAGAATGTGTCAAATCATGTAGCAAAGGGGATGACTACAGCTTTCCTCAAGCCAAAGATAGACATTACTGACACTGGTTTGGGTGGTTGTGGCCGTGGTAAGCGAAGTTGGAAACTATAAAAAAGACTAACCAGCTACTACAGACTGGCCATCCAGAAACATCTGGAAAATGTAACATATGTTACAATTTACTTACAGATCAACAGACCAGAGGCCAGAACACCAGAAGTGCCCCACAAGGACAGACTCTTGGTGTTTCCATAACAGCAGCACAGCTCTCAGCGAGATTCCGCAATCATTGCAAGATGTCTGTTCAGTTTAGTGATAGTACGGTTAGGAGAGTTCTCCCATCTGCCAGAGACAGCTTGCACTGAACTACTGGCATGCTGTGCTCATGGAGGGATACACAAATCAAATGAAAGTGCTCATTTATTTGCAAAAACTTTCCCAAAAATGTTTATTTCTAAGAAGCGGCGAGAAATTGGGGCATTAAATGTGTTTCTGCTTTAATATGGACTGTTCAGCTTCTCAGGAGTCGAGATCTGTGATACCGGGTGAGGAAAGTTCGGTAGCTACTTCAAAAGATCAGTAAAACTGGGGATACAATTCGACTCTACGAGAGCAGGGGGTCAGCTGCCACAAGCATGAAAGGACCTCGCAAAAGTAGCACAACAACAGCACAGGACGCAAAGGGAAGCATAAACACACAACTGTAAATCAGGAGGGTTCTGATATGTAAAGCGCACAATTTACTGTTGCTCTGCATACTTCTTTATAAAAAACAGCACTTCAGTTTTACACTTTCAAAATTTCCCACGCCTCTCAGTTTTTGTTTAAATTCAATTAACCTTTCCCAGAGTGTGCAGAAGTATCCATTGTAATATTATATCAAACGAAATATCTGCACCACCAATAATAATTTCAAAACATTTTTTATTCTCTGAAAAAAGATGGTTAATTTTAAACATTAAAATATTTTATAGATTAAAAAATTATAACAGCTCACTCATAAAATTTATTTAAAATATCTCTTACTTTTTGTGTTTCAAAGCTCCAATTGCAAAAATGTCAAAACATTTTCTCCACTCATGAGAAGCTTGGCACATTTCCGATAATTACGTAATAAAATTTATGAAATAATTTATAGCTTGCAAAATAAGAATCCAAATTGAATGAAATTTTATATATATTTATTAATATAACATATGTAATCATAGTAAAATTATTAAAAATCTATACAAAAATGTGGAACTTTGAAAATTCACTCCCAGTGTCCCGAATGCCTGAGCGGATGCTTTGAATTTGGGAGGTCTCAAATACTACCACTAAGTTTTCCGTGTTTTTCCACAGTCCATTTTCAGAAAGTGCAAATTCCTGGTTTGTATTAGACTGATCACCATCTCAAAGAGTTCCTTGGAGGGTAAGAGTACAGACATTGCCATTGACTTGTAAGTCCCAGGGAGTGCAAGTCCTAATATCGGAGGAGGGTAAACAGTTACTTAAAAGAATGAAAGAAACGCTAAGGGTTTTTATTGACATCATAATTCCTTTCAAAAACACACCAGTTATTTTATATTCAAATTTTCAAAAGTTTGCTCCATGGTTTAAAACTCCCCTTTAAACAGCAATTTTTAGCTTGAATGTATATATATAATTTCTTTGCAAAAAACAATTGATTCTTGTTCACATGGTCCATATTTTTTATTTTCCCATTAATAGCTATTTCTCCTTTTAAAAAGGACAGAGTTAGAGGTTATTGTTGAATAAAACAAGTGAATAGCTGTTGTTGCTTTTCTTTAGCTTGGAAGCATGGCCTGACGCATAAAACTCTTTGTTGCTATTTGCAAGTCCAATAGTAATCAGAGCCATCTGCACAACAGACAGCAAATTAATTTACAGCTCGGCGATAAGAACGTTAATTACGGGCTGCGTAGCGAGCTCAGATGGTGTGCGTGATGGCAGCAGCTGGTAGGCGCGTTCGTCAATTCACCGCACACTGCATTCTAAACTCGGTAGTTGAGAAGAATCTCAAACACTCTGATTAGCGCTATTGTAATGTTCACCCTCCGTTCTTCAGTCCCTCTTTCTTCCGTGTTACCTGAAAGTTATATGCAGCGGTATTTTATAAAGGAATGGGGGCTAGTAAAAATATGTATATGAAGGGTAGTATTTTCGAATAGGAAATTTGATTTCATAGGTTTGGGTGTAATCTCAGGGGTAAATAATTCCTTCCTCTCCGGCGATGGCTACCGCTGTCTTTACAGTTTTTCACGGCTGTTGAGACTCTGCTGCTGAACACCACAGGTGGCCGAGGTCGTTAAGGCGCGTACTCGTGAGCAGGAGGTATGGAGTTCGAATCACACCAAGACCGTCCTGTCTGACAGCTTTTTTCCAGGTTTTCCTCAATCCGCATAACTGCTAAATGCCGGGGAGGTACCTAACTTAGGCCTGGTACGTTTCCTTCCTTAAAAAAAATCCTCTCCCAACATATTATTTCATTTCATGTATCATCAGTGTTCACCACCTGTGGTACCTCAGTAGTGAAAAGGACGTTAAACCCATGCAGCAACAAATAACAACTCTTCTGCTGGATACTTTTATGGTCCTGTGACCATAGGGGAAGGAGTCTTGGAGATTAATAATATTTTGTTTCGTTATGGAAGTTGACACAATTTATTCTTCATACTCTATTGTACATAAACTATTTCACTTAACTAATAAAGCTCATTCACTTAATATTCTTCCAATACTAACTACCGCTTTCCAATAATTGAACTGAACTGGGAAAGCCCTTCCACTAACATTGCCCCGCTGAATACTCTTGCAAAACTCACTGCGGGCCGCAAAGTTACAAAATTAAATAAACATGGTCTACGTGACTTTTTCCATGAAGAAATCAATTCAAGCGGTTGGCTTCTTCCTTTGAAGAGATTATCGGCCTTTTATTCCCATCCCTGTATCTGCCTGCCAAATGTTGTTTATTGTGTCTACCCTGCTTCACCATTCTCTAACAGAATATCAATAACATTTTGCTCAAGGATTCTTTACAAATATTGTTACCAAAGGAAACAGGAATTCCCAGGTCAGATTTTATGGTTAGGGTGGATTTTTGCGCTCTGGTACGAGAAAATAACATTTTGCACACAATAACTCAACACTAGTATAGGAAAATGACATCACACTCATGACTATAATAAGAAACTTACATAAAACTATTTGCTACAATCAATTTATTTAAATATGGGAGTAGCAGCTCATAAATACTGCCGCATATACTTTGTTTATTTTTTCCTTTTTTCTTTAAGTATTTAATTTTTATTTCCTTACTCATCTTTTAAAGCGATATATATATATATATATATATATATATATATATTTTAAAATTTTAAAATATTACCTGTATTTGTAATGCACAATTCACTGGGAAACTGGGAAACAAGAGCAAACTTTTAACAGCAGTTAAACCTATTACACAGTTACAGCTTTTAAATAACTTGGTTATTTTTTAATAATGTTTCACGCCCGTTTTTACTACTGAGGCACCACAGGTAGTGAACACTGATGATACTTGAGATGGAATGATAAATTGGGAAAGGATTTTTTTAAGGAAGGAAACATTCCAGGCCTAAGTTTAGGGTACCTCCCCGGCATTTATCATTTATGAGGACTGAGGAAAACCAGGAAAAAACCTCAGTCACGGAACTTGGTTTTAATTCAAGCCTTGTTAAAGGTATTAATTTTAAAATAAAGAATTTATAAATTAATGTGGCACTATTAAAATATCGTTAAATATATTATGGAACTTTACAGAATTATAGGAGCTTCTATTTACATTCATTTGGGGAGAAATATGTTGGACTCTCCACAGAAAAAGAAGAAGAAAAATAAAGGACAGAAAAGAAAAGGGTAAGAAAAAAGAATAGAAACGGCAGAAATGATATTTCTGAAATCCATTTTTAGAATATAAAGGAACTGTCCCAATCTGAAAAGAAAGTATAAAACAAAAGGTGAAAAATGCATTTTGGAAGAAATCAAAGATTACATCTAGTCTTGTCATAAACACTACAAACTTCTGAAAGGGATTTTACCGCATATATAAGTTTTGCTGTTAGACACTTACACCTTCATTGTTGACTTCAGATGCAACGGAAAGAGTACATTACCATGTTTAACAATGGAATGGGGAGAAACAATTGTGATAGCCGTTGATAGGTTGAAAATTCGGCAAGCAAGAATTCCCAGATCTTTAAATTGCCGGAAATCAATATATTTGCACACCCCGCCATTAAATTGTTCACTAAAGCTCTGAATAAATACACGTGTTCCATTCATTTTATCGGACAAATAACACACATCTTTACCAGCTAGAATGTAACCTTTCGGTTATATCTGTTTGATAGCCAAGTTCAGAACTGTGTAACAGATGGCGATTTGGTTTTTATTATGTAGTTTATGTAGCTGTCACTAGTAGCGTTGTATTGTATTGCTGAGAAACTCCAATACAAATTATAAGGGTCTACTTCACAAAAGCATGGTCTAATACGTTATAGGCATGTCAATACAATTGTAAAGTATGGAGTTGTAACGTTTTGTTCCACAAAGGGATGTAATATATTAGTAAAAACCAGTGATGTCATATAAGAACAATATTTGCCTTCTGAATCGGTCATGTCCACACATTAGTAATAAACTCCTATGTTTTAATGTACAACACCAATGACTATTATTATCCCTGCTATATTTTGTCTCAGAAATAATGCCCGTTTTGTTACGTATTTGTCAATAATGAAGCGTAATATTGCACTTTGAGATAACTTTCGTTATTTTCACGCTAAAGGCATCCTTGGATTATAGTTGCATATGATTATTTCGCAACATCCAATTTCTTTCGAGAAATGGCAGAAGAATCGAGCTTTCCTTTTACTCTCGAACAGTTTTTATTTTATTGATCAATTTGATTTGTATTTATATATTTAGAAATCTCATTTTCATTGCAAGTGTCATTGCAAATGGATGTCAAAAGAGATTATTTTAATAGAAGGATGCAAGGAAAGAAATTATTTTCGTGGAATTTGTCGAGAACCTTAAACTAAAATGCTATTGGAATGTGCATTTGAGCAAAATACCAATATAAAGTCCTAGTCATGCTTTAAAATTGTATTACCGACATGGGTGGCCGAGGTCGTTAAGAGATGGACTCATGAGGGGGAGGCCTGGGATTCCATGCCTAGCGGGGTTTGTGGGGGGGTTAATTATTATAGAAAATGATTAGTTGATTTTAATAGTCTTGGTTTGTATTGAAATGGCGATGAATTAATGAAATTGTTTGTTATTACCAGCTGACAGATTCTTCCGAGATGCCACAGCTATCTCGGAGTCGTATTTAACACATATGGCCTGACAGATGTGCTGATGATTTCAGGCTTTCTTCGCAGCTGTTTTTGGATTCAACCAAGGGAGAAAAGCACTTTGGTTGGGAGCTGTTAGATAAATGCATGGATACACTACACATGCTATTTATTCAGCACTTTGATCGTGTTTTCGACTGGCAAGGAATGAGATGAGAGAATTAGCTCTTAGGTATATTTCAGATCGCTCGCGCTTGTTCGGCTCCCCGACCTACTGAAAACTATAACTTTTTTCGAATGCCTTAGAAATTGGGATATTTAAGCGTTCTCTTAGCATCATGCTATATGGATTCAAATTTCAGAATTTCCAGAAGCATCCTAAGCTTTGTTTTTTATTGGTTGCATAAACCCGGCTTCGGAATATTCTAGAAATCAAACTTAAATTCCTGTTTTCTGAGTGGTTATCACATTTCGTTATCTCTGCGCTTTCGTTCGTCAGTAGTTATTTCAGAGTGATTTCTCTCCTTTTTTGGAGGTCACAGCACAAAAAGGAAAACTCCTGCTTTCTATCTTACTTTGTTGCCTCAAGGACCTTTTAAACAGTGGCCATAATAGAAGAGTCTTGCGCGAAAACAAGACATCCTTACTAATGGCTCCAGAAAGTCCCGAACCGAAGATACACTTTATGCTACATGTACACACAGCATTTGAAGACACCTGTTTACATCGCAATATCTTATAACTATGGTGTACTATTTCGATAGTAGTCGAATTTGGATCTTCCGCTACAGCCCGCCAGGACCGTCCTCTCCCTGACTGAGATTTTTTCCATGTTTTCCTCATTACTCATAAATGGCAAATGTCAGGGAAATATCCTAAACTTAGGTTTGGAACGCCTTCTTCCCTTAAAAAAGGCTTTGTCAATTTATCAATTCATCTCCTGTATTATCATCAGTGTCTACAATCTGTGGTGCCTCAATAGTAGAAACGGGCGTAGAGCTATTCAATTTATTTGCTCTAATTAACTCGATAGCAAAATGAACGCTAAACGCGATAAGAGCTTTGATGAATTTCGAACGAATCTATTAAATAAAGTGTCCGAAGAAATAAATACTTGAAAACAAACGTATGGCAATAACGTTTAATTACTAAGAGGAAAATTCAAAACCGGAAATTCAATTCTTTTCCGGTTTTCCCTCAGAGATGAAGTGCAGCATATAGCAATGTCAAGATCGCAGGTTCGAACCCGGCCAGGATCGATGGATTTTTTCGGGCGTAAAAATCCTAAGTATGGCTTCCTTCGGAAGGGAAGTAAAGCCGTGGGTCCCGTGTCGTACATTTTACGGCACGAAAAAGAACCTCAAGCCTGAAAGAGAGGCCTCTGAGCAAAATTTGTCGGCCGTTTCACGCCCTGAGTTGAATGGGACGCTGGTGACCTGAGACGTTAAAGAGCGTCCATAAATAAATAGATCAAAAAAAAAAAAAAAAGAGGTCATTAAGGAGCGGATTCGTGAGCGGGAGATCTGGGGTTCGAATTCCGCCAGGGACGTCCTCCAGGACTGAAGTTTTTTCCAGGTTTTCCTCAGTTCTCAATGCCACCAGGCATTGTCTTAGCTGTTTTGGGCCCTTTAAACAATAATAATCATCACATTAAATTAATAAATTAGTCATTATATATGATGTAATTCACATAATGTTACATGGCTAACGTTTTATATCGTTTTGTTACTGTCTAATTATGTATAAGTTAAATTCTGGCATTTTATTTTAATTTTTGTAATACTGTAAAAGTGCTATCAGACATGGTCAAAATTTCCCAAATTCATTTATAGTTAAATACCTGAATAGGAAACTTTAAAATGTTATCTGCCAATTCCAAAAATAAAAATGAAATTGAAGAGTATCAAAAATGCACAAATCTAAAGTAACAGGTAATTGACAGCAACGAAACTGCAGCTGGCAGTATGATATCATTTACTGCTGACACGCACCTAAGAGGTTTGGAAATAAAAGAAAGGGCAGAAATAACTTTAAACATTATGAAAAAATGTTAACGGTCTTGCACAGGAGGCGATGTTCAATCCTGTTACAAAGTTCACATTTGTTAATATACAATGCACCAGACATATACACGTTAAAAGTAGTTCTGCCATACTAACTGATTAAAAATCGTGATCAGGCTGAAGCAAGCAACAAACTCTCTTAAGGTGTGATAAACTTTTGATTTATCTGGGTTCAAACCTTAATAATATTAATGGAGCCTGATAGGCCTGCAGCAAATTGAAAACGTTTGTCACTTTCCTTAAAATCAATAAACGTTTTCCCTGGAGTGCATTCACCGTGCAAGGCTATAGGACCGGAAAGAGAGAAGGGTAAAATAAGTAGAGAAGTGTACTAGACACGTGCTGCTTGGAGTTCATGGAGGTTGAGAAGCTGGGTCCTTTCCTGCGTCTGCTGTTTTCTTGTTCAGCACAGGAATATCTGTATGATTTTAAATGTTGCTCCGAATGAAGTTTATAAACAAATAAAAGTCCGTCATGAACTGCGGAAACTAAGTAAGTTATATAGCTGAAATTTATTACACTTTATTACACACGAAGGTGAGTATCATTGTTTAGTTAACGGAACCTAATGCACTCAAATATATTTATGGTATTATAAAGTTTTTTGATCTCGAAAGCAGCGCGTTAGGCGATCGGAGCGGTAGGATGCCGATATGCTGATCATATGCTCCTCTGCAATACGCCCTCTATCAATGATGTTGCAAGAATGGTAGAGGACGCAGCGGTTCCTGCGGTAGGCCAAACCCGTACCATAAAGGAGGAGGATTAGAAAGTCTTTAGCTTATTGATACGCTAAGATTAATGTGTTATACGTTATGCCCTATCTCTATTTAATTTATGTTTTCATATTTAGCGCATGCAGATTCCGCTATTTATTATCGAGAGTGATATTTGCCTACGCTATCCTAGATCACGGCAGTCTCCTGTTGCAAGACTAGATTCATCTCTCTAAATTAAACACGGTTGCTTTAAAAACACATTGTTGTTTATACGGATAACAGAGCGGTATTTGTCACACTTGGAATGCATAAACATATATTCTTTACTTTTAAAAACGAAACATTCTTATCAGGCACTTTGGTGTCTGGCGAATTTTTATGATATTACATAGTCTTTGAATACGAGTAGGCATTTTGCATGAAGCGCTGGACAAGACAGAAACCCTCTGGAAGTAATCAAATAAATGTTGAAACATGCGATACAATTAGAGATTTAAGTCGTTAATTTGTAATACTATTTATTGTGTACACAAGAAGACATTAGCATAACAGTAAATTATTATTTTTTTTTTTTTTTGCTTTATACTTTTATTTTATGTATTTCAGAATTTTAGAAACCATTGTTTTGAGTCTGGTAAAAGGGCATACATATCAGAATACAAGCAACTTCCGTTGAAAATATTCTTTTATTATTATTAGTTTGTGATGTTATTCATTAGTGCATGAGTAATTGTTTAGGAATCAAGCAAGCGAGTTTTATACTTTTTTACCAGTATAATTATTTTATAGCATTATAAACGAGTTTTAATGCATTTTTTCACAAAAAGTTTAAAACTAAATTAATAAAATAAAATTAATATTACTGCCTATTTTATAATGAATTACTCTAAAGTCGAGGCTTTCGTTTATACTCAGTACATCATTGTGTCGATGGAGGCTATTTAAACGTTTTCATTTGTTATTAGTAAACATGGATTTATTTCAAGAAATTTTAGCCCAACGTGAAATGACTGAAATTATACTGACATTAATATGTTAGTATTATCAAATGTTACTAATTCATTTGGTAGCCATTATCGACTTTCACATTCATAAGAAGGTCTATGATAATTTTTATAATTTTTGTAATTATGCATTCAGCAATGAAGACGAGTTATTGATTTCTTTTTTAATAATAGATAAGTCGTTTCTTTAATATTATCGCATCATAATATTCATTTGATGACAGCATTTTAGCAACGAAAACAATTCATTGAATAATTGTTACTATTCTAATGTTATGCAAGTTGTGCCATATAACAATTAACGTTTTTTCCAATAATAATCACGGTTTAAGTTCTGATATAAAAAAAAGTCGTTGGATACAAAGAGCTTTTCTTTTACGATTGTGATTTCACGCGATAATACACAGAATATCCCAAAATTAGATGGACTATTTTACTTATGTGACGTCATCACAAAATCGACCAATGACATAAAATAAAAGTTTGAATTTTGACCAATTACGCTTTGATATCGCAGTGAAATTATCGGAAAGTTTTATCAAATCTCTTTAACGCGCGAAGTGCATTTGTCTTCTGGTCAGTGTAGCCAACTATATACCCCCGCTATAATTCCTGAGCAGACATCATTGATGTGTTTTCAATAATTGTTGTGTATTTTAACTAATTCGCTCAAATGTTTTTGTACCTTCAGCCAACCAGTCTGAAATCATTTTGTAAATTGTGTAACAATAGCTGCCTAAGCAACTATAACTTTTAATAAACACGTCATTCAAAATGGTAAACTGTTATCTGTTTTGTTTTACTCATTTGGGATTACTGTACCGAACGGTAGCGATTGTAATAGTCGACTATCGCCTATTTCAGTCTCACAGTTTTTGAATATGTAAGTATAGCATTTTGTACAATTTTTAATATTCTGTATACGAATTTCAAATATATAAGTTTTATTCTTATCCTATTCATAAAATTGTTCTACATTCACATTTGGCTATTCTCTATTGGCATTACTGACAAGCGACATGGGTGTGTTGCAAGATGGCTTGAAAAGGTTAAGTATTCATAATATAAATATAAAATTATTACACTTTTGTAAGCCAAGTTTGGGGAATTATATTTCTATTCTTAACCCAGCCAGGACCGATGGATTTTTTCGGGTGTAAAAATCCTAAGTATGGCTTCCTTCGGAAGGGAAGTAAAACCGTGGGTCCCGTGTCGTACATTTACGGCACGAAAAAGAACCTCAAGCCTGAAAGAGAGGCCTCTGAGCAAAATTCGTCCGCCGTTTAATGCCTGGAGTTGAATGGGACGCTGATGACCTGAGATGTTAAAGAGCGTCCATAAATAAATCAATCAAAAAAAATATTTCTATTCTTATTTTATTCGTTAAATAATCCTCATCAATATCATAAGGATTATATGAGTGATATGATATGATTAGTGAGTTTATTTATTCACTATGTTCGCGAATGTATCGGTCATCTCAGGTCCTCTTGTAATATTACTTGTGAAAATTTACAGATGTAATAGATTGTTATTGGAAAAAAGTTACATTCGAAAATAGTTGACTATCACAGGTTTAAATAGCTTTAATCACAATGATCCAATCTTTAACCGTTATCTGTAAGTAGCTTATTATTTGTAATATTTGACAATCAGAGAGGAGAGAGATATATCCTTGAGGGAAAAAATCTATTGATCATAGTCATAACTGTTTTCCGTTATCGGCACGTTTCTCAACAAGGGCATTCATCTGACATCTCATTGGAAAAGTGAGTATCTGGTAGTATTTTCCATTTCGTTCTTCCGATACAAAGGTTCGGAACACCTGAGCACTCCTATTTTACTGGTTTCCATTTGATTTATTTACGTCATTATATATATTACATTTTCTGATTCCATATTTTTTTTTTTCGTCACTGCATCTCCAGTTTTTCGTCTCAAGAATGATGATGATGATAATAATAATGTAGGATAAAATCATAAAGTTTGCTCAAATTATCATGTATTAGCATCATGCATTCATTGACGAATCTTAATGAAAAAATAGCAAACACATTTGAAATTTGTATAACCTGGAAGAAGTAATATATACTATGTACAATGGATAGGTAATGTATGTAAAAGAATGAAATTATGTAACTAAGATTTGAGGTGCAAGGAAGTGTATAGATCATATCGACACGGATGGCCTTGTTGTTAAGTATGAACCCGTGAACGGATATCTACGGTTCGATCCCAAAGAAGACCACCCTCCTTGATTGAGGTTTGTTCCGAGATTTCCTCAGTCCCCATCATTGGAAAATGCCGGCAATGTAGCTTAAGCTTATACCTATGGAATTCATTGCCTTCTATGGCCCTCTACAATGGTCCTGTTTGAAAAAGAGAATCGGCGGGATGGCGGAAGATGGTGAAGTACACCCTAGAACGATTCAAGAGCACATAGTCGACAAAGAAGATCACGACAACATTTTTGGGGACTGCGTAGAAATTCCGATGATAGACTTCAAAGAAAGAAACACAGAGTGACTGAATAGTACTATGCTGAACGAATGAACCATTTGCGCAATGCCATTAAAGAAAAGAGATATGTGGAATGTTGAGTTGATTTCATTTGCTGCACGACAATGTCCAGTCCACAGGTCTGCTCTGTCCACGTTAGGCTTTCAGAAACTTGATCGTCCACTGTAGTCCAGACTTTGGCCCCAACGAATATTACTTGTTTCCAAAACTGTAATCTGAGGGCGGAAATTGTGAGTTGACGCATCCTGTTTCCCAATATTTTGCAGGCAATTCCTCCGACTTTGGGGGGGGGGGGTTGAAGTATTAATCTAGAAATATAAAATGCATTGAAGTAAAGGTAGCTTATGTTGACAAATGTTGAAATCTCATATCTAACATGATCAGGACTGAAACTTGTAACCCGCACTTAGTAATTCTATTGCTCTACGTGTTCATTGCGGCAATAACTTTCACTTCATTAAACTCTTGACCAGCAGATTGTAAAGACCGAAGAGACGGAAGTCGGAGGACGTATATCCGGGGTGTAGGATGGGAAGTTTAGTGAACTGTAATCCGTGATGGTTCTTTGTTGTTTGTGGTCGGCAGGTAGGCTTTGAGGGACCCATTTAGCACAAACCTTTGAATATTCTAACAGGTGATAATTGTGTTGACATTATCCACAGAGAAACCAAGTGCGTTGTTTGTTGATCGACGGTCGTTCCGAATAAGAATATCGACTGCTTGCCTCGACCTGGTGATAACCGGTTTGCCCAATGATTGATAGTGATTTTATCTACTGCAACTCTCCAAATACACGCATATATATTATATTTTTTTAAAGTTTGTTATGTTCTCATGTTCTACACAAAGACGTTCAAATGCTTTTCTTTGACCATTTTGGAAAGCAGCTGTCTCACTGCCGTAGGACATTAAAACGGCAGAAAATAATTCGTTAAAGTTCATAGAAAGAAGTTGCACAGACTTTTCCAACAGATTTTGAGCGAAAATAATTGTGTACTCTGTTATTTATTAAAAGACTTACATGGAACTAAAAGTTGCTTGTTAAAGTTCCTTTTTTAAGACCAGAGTTGTGGAAACATATTAACAAACCGATAGGAATATAAATTGCCTTTTAGAGAACATTGTCCTCTAAATAAATAGAAGAAATGATATTTATCTCATTCATTTTTATTAGTAACTAATTTATTCTTGTCGTCTTTATCTTCTTAAATTTTTATTTTTGGATTCAGGCTGGTAGGGATTTACATTTCTCACACATATTAATCCTTCCAGCATGCTGTTTATGTTGGAGATATTAAACTTTTAGATATTGTTGGGTGCCGATAAAGGCAGGCTCTTTGTTGTTCAACAATTTCACGACAAAATTATTATTAATATTGTCTTATTTATACTATTATTCTTTCAAATCGTGTATCATATTCAAGCATGTACGGTCTACGACCCATAAATAAAATGTATGTAAAGTGTATATATAATTTTATAATAATAAGTTACACCTTTACAGTACACGTCATTGTTCTGTGGAAATTTCATTGATTGCAAAGTACTTGTACGTCTCGGATTCTTAGGTAAAGAAATAATTTATTTTCACTGCAATAGGAACTCCTAAGAAGCTAATTTATTTTCGAATAGGATAAACTCAGTTTGTATGTTAAATTTTATATCACACAAAAACCGTACTTTTGAAAGTAAATGAAAACAGGTATTTTCAAATATTTATAAAAGAAATAATTTACTTTTCATTAAATAATTTTGAACAAAAGCCAATTTCACAATAAACTCCATCCTTTTGCAACCATTAATCCGGAAGTCTTGGGTTTGAGTCAGGCCAAGCTGTGTTTTAGGAGATTTTCTTTGCCCTTTTTTATTGGTTTATTTATGGACGCACTATAACATCTTGGGTCATCAGCGTCCCATTCAAATCAGGGCGTGAAACGGCCGATAATTTTGCTCAAAGGCCTCTTTTTTCAGCCTTGAGGTTCTTTATTGTGCCATACATGTACGACATGGGACCCACGGCTTTACTTCCCTTCTGAAGGAAGCCATACTTAGGATGTTTACGCTCGAAAAAATCCATGAGCCCTGGTGGGGATCGAACCCGCGATCTTGGCTTTAGGAGGCAAGTATGGTTACCACTACACCAGGACCGACTTTATTTACCCTAAGAAGGTGAATGCCAAATAGGTTTATAGCATTTGCGTCATTATTAATTCATTTCATCTTATTAATCCCTACAAACACCTATAGTATTCTGTCCACAATCTACATGCGTCATGAAATAAATGAATGGTGTTTAACGCCCGTATTTGCTACAAAGGCACCACAGGCAATGGACACTGATGATACATGAGATGGAATTATATATATCACGAGTTTGTGTCTTAACGACCTCGGCCACTCGTGGCGATAATGCGTCATGAAAAGACCAATAAATTAAACATAAAAAAAGATCACACTAATCCACACAAACTTAAGTTAACACCTTAAGTGAGGTGACATTTAACAATAGTTAGTTAATAGTTTCCAGTATATGGAATAAACTGTTTACTACTTATGAATATACTTCTAGTTATCTCAACAAGGAAAGCCCCCAAAATTCATTTAGAGGCCATTTACTTAATTCTAAATTCAATAGTGATATTCGTATTTGTGCAAAAGGCCAAAGGCCACAGTTGATCAGCAGACAAGTATGACTTCGAAGCATGCGAATTAAGCACTTAACAACCTCGATTGGCGAACGAAGAGTAATTAAACGGACCCGCTAGTGAGCAACTCCTGCGTTTTACAGCAAAACACATACCAGAATTTATTTCAGAGGTAATTTTGACGCGGTTTTGTTTTTTCGAGCTGAAGGTTTCTCTTGTAAGAGTAAAGCATTAATGGTTATGGCAAAGGGCTATTTGAGGTTTCAAGGACAGCGAATGGAGAGAGAAGAATGGGGAATGACCACTAAACATACGACGGTAGGTGCATAAGTTTCCGGCCTAACCATTTTCTACGTATGATAAAGACAAAAACTTTATTTCACTTTTCAATATAGTTACCCTTTATTATAATACACTTCTTACATCTTTGAATTAACATTTCAACCCCCCCCCCCCCAAATAGTGGAAATCTTGTCTGCAAATTAGGCATAGACAGCAGCCAACACTTCTTCTTCACTCTTAAATTTCCTTCCTTGTAGGTCCTTCTTGAGTTTTTAGAAGAGGAAATAGTTACTGGGAGCTAGATCTGGGCTATAGGGAGGATGGGCGATTTCCTTGAAGCCACATTTCCTCACAGGTTCCTTTGTAACAAGAGCTGTTTGCACAGGCTCGTCGTGAAGAAGACGCACACCACCACTCAGCTTTCCTCGCCTTTTCTCTTTGATGGAAGCACGTAGTCTGTGCAATAGATCAGCATAGTGCTCCCCATTTATTGTGGTGTTCCTCTCCTTGAAGTCAATGAAGAGTATTCCTTCACAGTCCCAAAAGAGTGTGGCCATGATGCTCTTGCTTGATTGTTGATCTTGGTCTTTAGAGGCGGTGCTTCGCCAGGTTGGCTCTTTTGGACAAGGATCAGATGCATAGCACCATAGTTTCATCTGCTGGTTTGCAGAACTTCTCTCTCTTTGCCACGGCAGAGCTCCAAGAATGCCTGACAGCAGATGACTCGTTGCTTTGGCATTTGGACTGAGAGGAAAGAAGTCCATCTTGCACTAACCTTATTCTTATTTAAATGTTCATGAATAATTCAATGGACTGTTGTTTTAGAAAGGCCCAATCTTGCTGCTATTTCTGTAACTTTGAGCCGTTGGTCTTCCATAATTTCTCCTTCCATGAGACCGATGTGTTCAGGAGTGAGCACCTCCAAGGGCCGACCTGTACGCTCTTCGTCTTCAATGCTTTCTTACCCATTCGAAAAACTTTGGTCCATTCTTTTACGGTAGAATATGAGGACGATGCTTCCCCATATACACCGTCCAATCGCTGTTTAATTTCATTTGGAGTAAGTCCGTCTCTTGTGAAGGACTTAATAACAGCTCGATACTCCATTCTAAACATGTCACAATCTTCTACACACAGCCTTCTTTATGTAACTGTATCTGAACAATTGAACACATCAGAGCGAAAGTTACATTTGCAATTATTTACTTAACAGATAAGGTTTGGTACCAGGTAAGGGTTTTGTGAAGGCGATAATCCTTATCTGCGAGGCGGAAACTTATCGACCTACCCTCGTAAAGCATATATGGCAGCTTATTCAACCCTTGCGTTTCAGAAGGAATGGACTCTATTAAACCATAAACTCCATCTGTCAATTACTATCACACAGCCTGCCGGGCGCTTGTGAATAGAAATCACTTCTGGATCTCTTGTCGCAGTACAGCTAACGCTCGATATCTCTGCACTCAACTACGTTACACAGCCGGAGGTGACTTACCCCCTATCTGCTATGACGATGCTGAACTTTCGTATCACGGTAAACTATTTGGATGCCTGTTACCTTAAAACACTGATTACATAGCTATAAACTCTTTTACTTTCACTTGTTGCCACGTGTGCACTTTTCTCGCTCAAGTATATGCTTAAAAATTATACCTGCTGTAGAAGAATGTGCGCAGGCGCAGGATTTTCTATCTCTCTCGTGAACGTCTTTACCCCCCCCCCCCCCTAATAACGGACTCGGAAGTGCAAACTTATCTTGTGGTAGCTTTCTTTCAGGCAGCAGTGCACGGATTCAGATAATAAAGAGTTCTTACAGGGCATAAGGAGAAGTGAACACTACAAACTCAGGATTGCACAGGAAATGGATGAGGAATGTTCTCTAGAACCGACAGATGTCATGCCAGCCAGCCATTAAGTTAACATGAACATGAAGGGGCTAAGTGATTAATTTGTGTGTAAGAAGGGCATGAAGAATATTTATATATTCAACACATTACCTTTAAACCTTACACACCTCAAGCGTTACATACACCACTGGCTTATGCAACGCTTCCTGAGCAATAAATAACAGTTTGCAGTGTCGGGCATTATGCCGGTAACAAGGGATAGCTTTTCCTTAAACACAGAGGAAAACATTAATCACCCGATTACCGTCCCTTAAGACTAGCCTGTCGCCAAGGCAAGGCTTTATAAAACACTTCTAGTAAAAACAGCACTGCAATGTTGGTGGGAATTCGCACATTAACGAATTAAAATAGGTTTCCAGGGAATTGAAGCTTGTGTTGCAAGTGATTATATCGACTGGTGGATGTTTACAGCGAATTCGCTTGCTGCGTTCATTGCAGTGTTAATTACCGTTTCAATGCTCAACATCAAAAACTGTAATGCAGCAGTGTAAAATATTATCAAGAGAAAAGTTAAACTAATTTGCTCGGCCAGCTGTGATGCCAAACTACATAAACAAACAACTGTATTCGATTCTTAGCTGAGCACAAAGTCAAAGTGCTTTGCTTTTGTTTCGTTAATCAGGGAAAGAGCGAAATGCTTTTTGAATATTACCTGTGTTTTTTAATTTTTTTTGCTTTATCTGAATCATATTCTCTGGCAGAGGAATTCTGTGTAATTATAGTAAGCTAAATATTACAACTATGATTTAATTATTACATTGTTTAATTATGACGCACATTAAACCGCTGACTATAATTATTACGGTTAATGAAAGGGAAATGGTGTGTGAATAACTGCAAAAAGAGCTAAAATGCGAATTGTGACTAATTTTGTGACATAACAGCAGCTGCAGTCTGTGTAATTTTCAAGTTACAACCTGATTTCTTTTTAACCGTTTTAATTCCTGAGGCGAGTGGGTTTTTTTTTTTTTTTTGTTTTTTTTTAAAGGGAAGGAAGCGTTCCGGGCAAAAGTTTAAGGTACTTCACCGGCATTCGCCACTTATGACGACCGAGGAAAACCTAGAAAAAGAAAACTGTCAGGGAGTAAAGTAGTGGTGGAAATCAAACTGTATATTCCACTTTACGAGTAAGCGCCTAACGACCTCAGCCGCCCATGGTAGGATAAAGGTCATTCTAAATCACAAGACATTTGTTTGAAGTATTGTTATTTTTAACTTATAAAACAAACTTCTTGAAGTTTATTAAACATAAACACCGATAGTGTCAAAATAGACACAAAGAGGAGTATCAAATGATAAGTACACAGCGACCCAATAACTATGAAGCAACTTGCGGTGTTTTGTCTATGGGCGAGAGCTGCGCTCGTTGCCGTCAGTGGGTACCGTAGAGTGGCGCTGACATAACCACAGACTCTTAAACAATTAAAAAAAAAAAAAAAATTACTTACTAACTTTATGAAACCTCATCACTTGCTGTAGTTCAGCTTGAATACTTCATGGCGAATATTTTGTTTAAATTCTTTTAGAACATGTGAGTTTATCTTGTATAGGATACTTTTAATGGACCCCAGAGATAAAATTCTCAAGATGTTTGGTCGGGAGACCAAGGGACCATAAACTCTTATTAATAACTCTGTTATTTTGAAACACTTTCAGTTTCATCGAAATATTCTGTGAATGAGCTGTAACAGATTCTTGTTGAAAAAAGAGAAATCATGTTCCCTGGGTTTAAAAGGATGGGAGAATTTGTATTCTCGATGTAGGTGCAGCAACGGTTGTCTCCGGGGGGGGGGGGGGATAAAGATTTTTCTTCTCATGGCGTACAATACACAAATTTTTTCGTAATGAAAGGGTGTTTCTCAGTGCTCCAATAACATTTATTTTGAAATTTATTATAAAGAGTTTGGATTGCTGTAGAGCCAGGAATCTTTCTTCAAATCGTCTTGAACTTGAACTGAGTTAACACAAATGAGTCATAAATAAATACATACACGTTATGCAGCAGAAATAATAATTTACTTTGCAATTAAATACAGAAGAAAACACACCACATAATGCTGAACTGAATTCAATCTCTATGAGACCCATACTAAGTGCCAGACTTGGTTTGAATTTGTTCTAGGTATGCAAGTGTACAGTGGAAAACTACGCAAGTTGGTTCAAAGTGCATTGGATTGTTCTGTACATGGCAATAAGTATACCGAGGGTGGCACAAATATATACACACTTTCACAGTAGATATCTAATATTTCAAATTAGGACCGAAAAATAATAATAATGTGTATTATGATGTTCTGTAAACAGATGTGACTCACATACATTATGATAGCGTTGCTACGTGACAGGTAAATCAACAATGAACAAATGAAGCCAAGATTATCAATAGACCCAGTGTACCCGAATATGATACGCACATCCCTCTTACCCACCATTCATACAGTCTATGGAAATGAGGAATTTTACTTCCAATAGAATGGTGCACACCACATTACCACCGAGATGTACATGCGTACCTTGATGATTATTTCCTAAGGCACTGGATAGGATGAAGAGGTCGTCCGATTGAGTTTCCACCTCGTTCTCCGGTTCTAACTCCCTTGGACTTCTATCTATAGGGAACTCTTAAGGATGTTGTATACCGTAGAAAACCAGCTACACTTGCAGCACTTCGGGAAGAAATTGAAACGGCATGTGCTGCAATCACTGAAGACACTTTCGCAAATGTTGCTCAATCAGTAGTTCAACGTACTCAGAAGTGTATCGACGTCGATGGTGGGAATTTTGAGCAACTGTCTAACTGTAAAAGTCTAAGATGATTAGGGCTCATCATTTTTTGTTTGTATGAATTCAGTTTTGTTATATTAACACATATTTTTCTTTGCTTGATATATGTATATGTTTTTGGCATCCTCTGTATTTTTTAGCGTAATATTTTATTAATTTTCAGTGATTATGTGTATTTTTAATACTTATAATTACTTTATATACAAATAAACCGCAATTATTTGAACACGTTATGAGAATATTAATGTCGTGAGAGCATGTTGCTAATTCTTTTAAATCTTGGTTTTCTAAAAAAAAAAAAAAGAAAAAAAAAACTAGCAAAGTACATTTGAGGTTTAAGCTTACAAAGTTTCATGAACATCTAGAAATATTTATATAAACTCGTTTAAATGGTATTTCATATAAAGTTATTGAATTCAATGATGTTTTTGAGTGTCACAAGTATGACTTTTCTTACTTTGATGTTTTTTTCTTTAACAAACAAACCTTCCTGTGTCATATCATCCTTGTATTTTTGACCTTTCATAACGACTTATAGTGGAATGCAATTTTTATAGTACGAATATAATAGCCGCTATGCTCTACTTTTTCGCAATTTGTTTGGTATACATCTATTTTGCTGCATTGAGATGTCTTCTTTGGTTTATTGGTCAGTTACAATCTTCCATCATTGGCATTTATTTTATTCCACGGTCCATTCTTATCTAAAATTTCTGAGAAATTTTCATAAAAAGTAGCTTATCCTTTATTTCGTCATAAATCCTTTTTCACGTGCAAATATCAAACACTGCAACGCGGAAATTTAGATCCTTAGATTGAGCAAGAAATTCGAGAACTAAATAAATTGTTATTGAAAGTTGTTTGATTTCGTTTGACAAAGCGTACGATAAACTAGAATGCAAGGCTGCTTGCGTGTAAGGCTGTAGCCAATTGAGTCAAGTTTAAGTGGTCTGCAAGCTTCTTTTTTGTTTTTCTGCTAAATGCAATGCGACTGTTCTCTTCTTCTTAAAGTGTTTCTAGGGAAACATAAAAGCTTTTGCTGCAGAAACCTGAGCCATACTATCCTCCTTAATGGAGAATTCTGTATATTTCTCCGATCATGAAAAGCGAATGGTTGCTCATGTCGACAATGATGTCGTACATGCAACCCAACTCTTGCAGATTTCCCAAATGAACAACATACAACAATAAAATGTTTTCATGATTAGCAACAATATTTTTATTTTTTTGCTCAAATTCAAATGCACGCTAACCCGGAATAGTATAAACGTTTTTCTTAAAGTTCATGAGGGGGATCACTGTCTAAAAGTTCCTTTCAGATTCAATTATGCATGTTACCTAGCACTCTGCTTTTCACAAATTTACTACACTGAATTATGTAGCAGTTTTCCCATTATGTTTACGGTTTTTGTTACTAAGGTTAATTTCACAGCACACTTTGTCTTTGTGATGCCTAATCGCTTGTACTGAGCCATCCAATGAACTATGCATAAACTTGCGATGTTTTTCCACTGAGCCTGTGTACAGGTGTTTCCTGTCCTTGACTGGAATAAGGTCACGCTAACTTCTGTCTGTAAATGTGGGTCTGATAGTGATTGAATGCAGTTCAGTTATTAAGAGTGGTGTGTTTTGTTATATCTGATATATTTTTCACTGTACAAAGTGTATTTATTATTCAATCAATTCGTCGAATTCAAAGAAAGATTCCCGGAAGTAAAAGAATTCCAGGCCATGCAGCTCTATATAACATCCAGGCAACGGATAATGTTCAGTGTTAGAAATCTAACATTGTAGGTTTCTCACCGAAGACAAATTAGATGCTATCTGTCATTTTTTGGAGAATTCCTCTAAAAATCACTTTGACATCTTTCACAACTAGAATTTTCATGACTCAGCGTAAAGAGGTACTAAATTGTTTAAGTTAAAACCATATAAAATAAACGTGACACGCTCTTGTCAAGCAGGTGATCCTACACAAAGCCACACGTTTTGTGAGCGACTCTGAATAATGTATACAACGGAGAAATAGAACCATATTTATTATTTTTCTCGGACAAGGCCTGGTTTCATCTCAATGGTTATGTGTACACACAAAATGACCATTATTGGAGCGCTGAAAAACATGATATCGTTCACGAAGTGTAATTTGTGTTTAGTGCACCATGAGCGTGCCATTTTTTTTCGAGGCAGCAATTGATGCTACCACATAAGTAATAAGTTAATTCTCTTTTATAGAGGAATAACCAACACGGTTCTTGTTTTCAGCAAGACTCTGCCACAACAAATATTTCGATGAAAGCAATTTAAAGATTGTTTGTAAGAATTTGTGTCTCCCTTGGTCACTCGACCTGAATCTTTGCGATTTTTGTCAACCGTGAATCTCTCTCAATTCTGGAGACTTATAACGTTGTCTCGTTGTAAACATTTTAACACGAAGAGGAAACTGGAAATCTTCGACTACTTGATTCTAAACCTTTGTCTAACATGCCGCTTTGTGACAAAAGACTATATTTCATACCCATTATTTTACTTTACCAAAAATTAAATTACTTGTGGTAGAAAGGAAATTAATATGAAGCACTGGTTAAATTTTAAGGAGGAAGTGACAGGAATGCAAACAGTGTTAACCAGGAGTTGCCACGCTGAGCCAAATCCAAATTGCACAACGCAAAATACAGCAGTGAAAAATGGAGTATTCTAACTGTCGAGGGCGTTGCATCATAATTACTCGGGAATCCTGCCTTTGGCAACCCCTGGTATAACCATAAGAATAATACAAAGTTTATCAGGTAATGAATAAAACTAAGTTTTCTGGATGACATACCGATTTTAGAGTGGCAGATATGTCGTAAAATAGGATGGCTCTGTCCTATCATTTGTGACATTAAAGAAAACACTTGGAAATAAAATCATAATATTGCAATGAAATATACGAATAAAAGAATAGCATACAACGTGTAGTCACTTATTTACCTTATGTGATATGATACGCGAGAGGAATGCAGTCTATCAGGGTTCGCTGACGAAAACAACGTTGTCACCTCTCTGCAATTTCTCAGTGCATGTATAGTACTAACAGAGATCGAGAGTGGAAGTGGGTCACAGTTGTTCTTTATTTATTAATTTAGACACCTTCAGATATTCTTATTAATATGAAGAACAAGAAATATTTATAGTTTGTGCTCAATATTATGAAAATAACAATGGCAATACTGGAAATTATCAAGTATCTTGTGTTACTGTTTAGATGAAAACTATAACAGTAGACACTCGAAACTCGGTGGGATGGGGTTTGTCTCATATTTTACCAATATATTTTTTTGGCAGCAAAATATTGATAATGCTATCAAATTATAGGAGTAGACTACGCGCAACAAAAAATTGGTTTCTTTTTGTATTAATGGACTTTTGTTGTGACAGTTTTAAAGTGCAAAAATGTTAAGTATAATTGTTACATGGGCGTTACGGCCGTGCATTCTAATACGTTTAATAATCGAAATATATAATACACACAGAAACATATATACAGACCTACATGCATATATGCAAACACGCCGATATACTTACATCACGCATTCCCTATGAATAGTTTTATATACATATATAAGACATGGATAGAACCCTCACCCCTGAGCACCTTCTTACCTTTACCTATTCTCCTCCCCAACTCCCCTCTCTTCATTATAGCGATTAGAATCATTTGTCAGATCTTTGTTAGAAGTATTCCCGATTTGTGTATCTCTTATTCACCAACATTTCCAGGCAGATGTTCAAATTTCTGTTGGAATTCAGAAATTGTGATGGTAAACGCTCATTTCTTAAAATCTTCGTTTACCTGCATTCTGCTAGAATGTACCTCCAGGTATCGCTTCCCTGCAAAGTGGGAAAATTCTTTCCGGGAGAGTATTAACTGTTTTATTTTTTTTTCTAAGGCCCTAATCTGAGCCATTCGAGACCACTTCTTTCTTCTCTCCCCAGGCATCTAGATGATTCCCCTTCTTCCAGCCTGATCTATTTGAACCCGCGGGTTAAGCAATACTTTTTCATTGGTTTCTTAGAAGTATTAATCAAGGAGATCGTATTAGAAATATCTAAAAGTTAGTAACATTATTGATACAATAGATGGTATTGATTCTCAAAAAACTAGGAATAATAGTATTGAATGACCCAATCAAAGATGTATAGATCAGGTTTAGAAGCCAAAAAGACTTTTATCTCGAAAGTATAAGCATTTCTAGCTGTGCATTCCATAGCATGCATGAAATAACTTTTATCTTCATTATCTCTAAGGATGGGAGGGGAAGGATATTTCGACACCCTACTACATTGATGAAGTTTTTGTCTGCAAGGAGGCACCTCCTGAAAAGGGTAACATGAGAGAACACCGGACGGCCACCGCCACGGGTAGCCGAGGTCGTTAAGGCGCGGACTCGTGAGCGGGAGGTCTGGGGTTCGAATTCCGCCAGGACCGTCTTCCCTGACTGAGGATTTTTCCAGATTTCCTCAGTCCTCATAAATGGCAAATGCCGGGTAGGTACCCTAAACTTAGGCCTGGAACGTTTCCTTCCTTAAAAAGCCCTTTCCCAATATATCATTTCATCTCATGTATCATCAGTGTTCACCGCCTGTGGTGCCTCAGTAGTAAAAACGGGCGTTAAACACTGTTTAAAAAAAATCAGACGACCAGTATTCAGAGCGGCGATTCATCCGCCAGAGGTCAGGACACCTGCTTTCTCCAAGGCGCAAAAATAAAGCCTTATCGCACAGCACCAACACGCTTCTCAACCAGAATTATGGAATGAAATGAATTGAAATAGCAGAGTGAAAAGGGATTATTCATCTCAGCTTTCGCTTAAGTGACCAAGGGAAATCACGTACAAGAAGTTTGAACCCGAGTCCTCTCAAAAGCGAGTTCCAAAATTGGTCTTTCTCAAGAAAAATTTGAGAAGTATTAAAAGAGGAATGCAAAGGAATTTCTTCTAATTTGCTTATGTTTTTCACTTGTAAATGGCACAAACAAAACTTCACAATAATTTAACTCTCTATAATATTATTTTGTAATACGTACATCATTTCATTGCTCATGTATTTTAATCTAATTTTATCTCATTACAAGGATATAACAATAGTTAATTATGATATTCGAAGTTGAAAACGGAATGACGTAAAACGGATATTATACATTTAGCTGCCAATCACTAATATTCTCATTTCTACTACATTAAACTTCTGTTCTGTTCTCCAAACAGGAGTTCGAGGCCAACGCCGGATGCCCGTTTTTAATACTTGCTGAGTGTTAATGAAAAGGCTGAGTTTAGCTTGGCGCTAAGTAGCTTAATGAAGTACGGCACTTATAATGTTTTTTTTTTTTCTTTCTTGTACCACTCTGAAAGCAAGCAAGAAGCTAGAAGAGTATTATGCATAATACATTAGTTGCAAAGGCCTATCTTGATATTTAATTGAATAGATATATACGAAAAGTTGTAAAAACTTACTTAGAATATTTAGCGAATACTTCTAATGTAGCTAATATGAAAATCTCATTCTGTGCTGCTTTTAGATTAAAAATGCAAAAAGTTTTTAGCATTACCTCCCTCTAGTTATCAGTTGGAGAGAAAGTGAGTAAAAAATAAAGTAGTACTTAAGAACAGCTTTATACCATTTTTAAATAAATTATAACTTAAGATTTACATTTTTAAAAATGGTTAAACATTTTGTTATTTTTCATACGATTAAGTCGCGAAACATAAGTTTTAATATCCTAAAATAGAAGCATATTACTTCTCAAAATTGTCTACAGGTATAGCCAGCGCAAGTAGAACACCTGTCTAGAATTGATGCTCTTTCTTTTCTCAAGATCGAACTATGATGCTTTCTTTAATTGAAAAATGCTTTAGTATCTTAGAAAATTATTTTAATTAAAAGTGAATAATAAAGTTATAGGGTAAATACTGCTCCTATGGATACAACATAGTAGAAAAAGAAGCTTTTGGTAACTATGAAATACTTTGAGCTACATTTGGTGCAAGTCATAGTTTTATACCAATTGTAAAAAAAAAAAAAAAAAAAAAAAAAAAAAAAAAAAATCAACTAATGCAAAAGTGAGTGGAAATGAACACAGAAAAAGTATTGATCTCTAGTTTGCCTTGGGGTATTTAACGTAAACCATTTCCTTGTTAGGTTTGGACTGAACAGGCGGATCGGAGGCAGGCAGTTTGTACGTACGCCACAATGGGAGACGAGGTGAGACGCGGACATGTTTCCAGATAGAATTCTCCGACGCCAAGGACCTCGAGCCTCTCAAAGGGCCCACTTCCATACCAGACGCCGCAGCAGAAATCGTTTTAAAGCGCAAGTCATTGTCACACCGCACCATGTCGGTCATGGTGATCTAGTGGTACTCATACTTGCATCATAAACCCAAGACCGCTACTGCCAGGGTCGATGGATTTTTTCGGGCGTAAAAATCGTAAGTATGGCTTCCTGCGGAAGGGAACTAAAACTGTGGGTCCCATGTCGTAGCTTTACTGCACATAAAAGAATCTCAAGCCTGAAAGAAGAGGCCTTCGAGCAAAACTTATCAGTCGTTTCAGGCCCTGAATAGAATGGGACTCTGATGATCTGAGATGTTAAAGAGGGTCCGTAAATAAAACAAATCAACAACAACAACACCGCACCAGTCACCTCTCCCTGTCACTAACAGAATTAACTGGATGAAATGGGAAAAAGGAAAATTCGGGGAAAGTAAAGATTCATACCTTGCTCGGGTACTCAATTCCCACAGTTCTGATTAACTATTAAGCGCAATTCCTTTATAGTTTGAAGCTAGAAAAGAAAGAAAAGACCATTATTTGGTTTATTTAAGCATGCCCTTTAATGTCTCTTTGTCATTTGCCTCCCATTCAATTCAGGGCGAGTGATAAATTTTGCTCAGGGGCCTCTTCTTGAGGTTCTTTTACGTGCTTTAACGGGACCAATAGCTTAACTTCCCTTCCGGAGGAAGGTATACTTAAGATTTTTATGCCCTAATAATCCATCGACCCCGGCCAAGTTTGAATTTGTGTTTCTCGCGCTCTTAAGGTTAACACAGACTACCAGGAGCGAGCAGGTCACACTGGCTATCTCACTGCTCCTCTTTGTCTCACAAACACCTCACTGACTGTTCGCATACAAATTGCACTGCATTGTTTGCTTTATACAAGGTACGGAAACTATATGTACCAAAATTACCAATAAAAGGAGGTAGAAAAACTGATACATTTAAGATAGAAGCAAATGGTCTCGCTTGTTCTGTTGTGGTGCTGCAGGTATTCACTCCAAAGTTATGTTTATGGATAGCTAATATTAATTAATTAAAATTTAAGTACAACAATCGTTCATAAAACATACTGTACTTCTGAAAACGCCGTATCACCTCTATACGTGACAAGATGTGGTGGGGGGGGTGGAGGTAGCCAGTGCCATAGTTTACATTTGCCTGAATATGAACACACGTCACATCGCAATGTAGCTACGACGACCCATATCGATGCTTGTTGCTCCGTATTGAAGCATCTGAGACAATTCGTTCCCAAGCTCAAAATATTTTATTAATCTCGAAATCCCTTTATACCTGTTAATTATTGGTGCAAAATGTTCCGCACACTAAAGATGTCTGCTGGTTTGGACTACATAGACATTATTGTATTGCAAAAGGTAAAACTTTATGACTTGAACGTGCTTTCTAAGAAAATATAATACTCGGAGAGAAATAGTGGTGCTAATAAGGTGGGTATATGGCGGTTTTTTTACAGGCCTAGCAACTATAATTGAAAATCGTAAGAAATATAGCGATCTTTCAACGTTCATTGTACTATCTTAATTTTCACTATATTATTTTAATGTTTAAATTATACATAAAATCTTCCATATTTTCCATACTTTATAGGAAAAGAAGTTAATGTACAAAATATAAATAGAAATTATGTAGCAATGCTTGTTCAAATGTACCTTGTAGTAATAGAAGCATGCAGTGTCTTTCTCACCAAATTAGCACAGAGTTCCTTTAATTTCTAATTATTATATTATTTTTGTCCTATATTTTCTTTGATTTTGTGATTATTTTAGTTTCTATGGTTCGTATATATGGAAATAATTTTCTTAGCTCTTTTGGTCCCATTTTCTGTACGCCATACCCGGAAAATTTGATTGTTCACATACCTAAAGAGAGGAAATTTAAGTTTCATCTATATAAAAAGTCGGGTTAAGAATTTCGTCTATTATGCGTTGTTGAAACTAATGATAGTACTGAAGTCTTGTAATGAAGTCAATAAGTTGGTGTTCATGATCGCTTTGTAAAAACATTCGTAAGTTCTTTCTGAGAAATGTGTGTGTACGTTCTTACGAAATCTCAGTTTCTCTATAGCTAATTCTTGCCTGTCATATCAGAACTTCGCTGCATCCTTTTTCAAGCATCTTTAACTGCATCATTTGTCACCTTTGTTATTCTTCTTACTCTTCTCTTTGTTTCTGTGCACCTTGTTGCTTGAAATTTATCTACCAGATTAATTACGTTCCTATGAAAATACTCTGTAATGACATAATCAGGAAAAGCAAAGTCTTTCTCACGTTACAATGTAATTCCAATTTCCACGTACGTCCTTGGTGTTCTGAAATGACGAAGAACTCTTGCACAAACAATGCTGTAACTCGAGTCTTAATTGCTGATTGTAAAACAACTTCGAAATTCTGTGCGACCTTGCGTTTATGTGGATGACGGGATGGAAGAGTATTAGTAGAAAGGTTAGAAGTAAAGTGAATTAAAACACACATGCAAATGTAGTGAAAATAAATTTATATCTTGTAAAAATTGGTGTAATGCATGATAATATAGTGGTAGTAATGGATTTTTTTATTGTAGCAGTTTTAAGGTACAAATAAGCACAACTGTCGCATGGGCCTTACGGCCATACATGCTAACATCGTCCTTGTAATAATTAATATATATATATATATACACAGGCACATGGATATATTTATATCACACGTTTTCTATGGGTAACTTTATATCAAATACACAAACATGAATGGAACCCTCACTCTTAAGCCCCCTTTCCATTTACTCACACCTCCTCTCCAAACCTCCCCCCTCTTTATTACAGCCATTAACCTTCTTTGTCGTGTCTTCTTTAGAAACATTTCCAATTTTTGTGTGTATTTCTAATGCACCAACACTTCCCAGCAAAGTTCAAACCTTTATTGGCATTCAAAAATTGCGGTGATAAATGTTCACTTCTTAAACTCTCCGTTTCCCTGCATTCTGCCAAAATATGCCTCCAGGTATCGCTTTCTCCGACAAGGGGCAAATTCTTTCCCCGACAGCATTAACTGTTTTGTTTCCTTTCCAAGTCCCTAATCTGAGTCATTGGAGACAAGTTCTTTCTTCTCTGCCACAGATATCTGAATAATCCTGCCCTCCCGCACACCGGATGTATTTGAGCCTGCACGTTAAGCCATACTTTTTCTGCACATTGAGACGCAATATTTTGCCTATCTATATCTCGCAAACGTTTGTTAACTATTTTCCTATTTCGTGTAATGTCCTCTCCCCTTAACCAAATACACCTCAATCCAATTTATCTAAGTCTTTCCTTATTTTTGATGCCCATCCGTTTCCCACCCGTCCCTTATTTGCTCCCTCAGACAAACTGCTCGAAGAAGAGTTTGATTCCCCCGTATTATCCTTAACCAGTATTTAATTATTCTTATTTTTAAATTCACACTTTCGTTAGAGATACCAAACTCTTTAAGAACCCCACAATTTGCAATCTATTCCTTAATTTTGAAGATAAAACAGCATTATTTTATAAAACGTACAATTAATCTATTGCAAGAGCTAATAATGGATAAAATAAAAGGAGTATGCTGTTGGAAATGAAGAATAAGACTTGACAATTTCGAGTCTCGTCCGGTATCCGAACCATGCCGAGCTGACGCTCTACCAACTGAGCTACCGTGTCCTCCAATCAAGGAACCGCGGATCTCTTCGCATCTGATTCTACACTCCCCGGAGGACACCTTAGGCTTTCTTGTCGAGGAGAGATTAATTTCTTAGCAGGCAACTCGTAATGCAGGCTTCTAGTTTAACCCTTATATAAGTGATGATGAGTCGCCTCTTAATGAATTAATCTCTCTAGGTTATATGGAATCAGTTCACCGTTCCATGCTTGAAGCTGGACACGGTAGCTCAGTTGGTAGAGCGTTAGTCCTGAAGGCCCAAGATCCGCAGCCGTGATCTGAATTTTATAAAGTCTGATTCTTCATTTCCAATTTATATCCTACACATAGCTTGTGTGAAAGACAATTTCCTTGTGTAAAGTACACTGTTGGTTTTATTGTTGAACAAAGATATCTCCTAGAAAACAAGCTGTTTCCTCTAGTTCCGAACTTCTGCACTTTCGTTCATTAGTGTTGTGTGTTACAATACTCTTATTTAACTAATATCTTTAGTTTCAACCCTTAGACTACAGTCATACTTGTGCAGCTGTTTTCAAAACCACACATAATAAAGAGATTTTATTTCTAAAAGTGGGAGTTTTAAGTATCTATTTATATACAGTGTGTACTCAAATGATTATAGAGGTTTTACACGTATATAGAATTGCCAAAATGTATACACACTTAAAGCAAAGAAAAAACCGTGTTAACATAAAACTGTTTTCACACAAATCAAACAGAAAATGATGAGCACTAATCATCTTAGACTTTTACAGATACAACAGTTGCTCAAAATGCCCACCAACGGCGTCGATACACCTCCGAGTACGTTGAACTACTGATTGAGCAACGTTTGCGAAAGTGTCCTCGGCGACTGCAGTACAACTTCCTTAAGAGTTCCCCATAGGTAGAAGTCCAACGGAGTTAGATTCGGGTCACAGTGGAAACTCAAATGGACCTCTTCGTCCTATCCAGTGTCCAGGATAGAGCCTTGGATCCAGTGCGCGGGGCTTATTGCTGTGTGAGGTGTCCCAGATCTACCTTTGTGAATATTTCATACGGTACCACGAGTCCCAAATTTGTCTCGAATGCGTACAGTTGTTACTCGCGTTGGCGGTTCTGTTCTGTACACGCGTCTCCATTATCTCTCAACTTCAACATTCTCGGTTTTCCAACACCACTTCAAAATTGCTTTCCGCTGTTCAAACGATAATCTTGGCTCCATTTTGTTGTAGTAACGCTAGCATAACGTAATGTAAGTCACATCTGTTTACAGAACATCATACTATAATGTTGGCTTCATTTGTTCGTTGTTGATTTACCTGTTATCTAAAAATGCTATCATAATGTATGTGAGTCACATCGGTTTACAGAATATCATACTACACATTACTGTTGTTTTTCGGTTCAATTTTGAAATTATTGCATGGATATCTACTGTGAAAGGGTGTATACATTTTTTGGGACCCTCTAGATCCATTTGTGACACGGCATACATTCAGCCGGAAGTTCATTTCTTGTCACACTGATATTAGTATGTCCGGTGTAACTGATCCAACTGCTGCAATAATCCTCCGTCTCAACTCAGGTAGGTCTGCAGGTAGCGGTGGCATGTATATATGAACCCCCCCCCCAAAAAAAAACACAGGGGGTCAGATCTGGGGAACTCGGAGGCCAACGCAGAAAAGACAAGGCGTCCGGACCATGACAAACAACCAATCTAACGTTGGGTAAATGTTGCTAGAAGCCTTTAGCAATTGTAGACGACATGATCTCTGTTGCAGATGTTTTGTTAACACTTTTCACACTGTTATTGTTGGAATTGTTAGTTCTCGAGTCATGCGCGCCTCATATTTTTAGAACTGCGCACGAAAACTATTCTGCCTCTACACATTCCCTACTGACACACGCAGTCGTCCGGTGCTCTTTCCTTTACAGAAATACTCCTTCGTTTGGATCTGATTGTATCAGGAATGCTGTTACCAGAAGGAGCGTAAAGACCCAATCTTCGCCTATACGCTCTCTGGAGTGGATTATGTTTCGTGATTTCCAAAACATAAGAACGTTTTTTTGCACGCGAGTTATCTTGTTTTGTTTATTTCCTTATCATGGCTACAAAACAAAATCCCGCCAGGACCGTTCTCCCTGAGTGAGGTTTTTTCCAGGTTTTCCTCAGCCTCACAAATGGCAAATTCGGGGGAGGTAACAAACTTAGGCCTGGAACGTTTCCTTCCTTAAAAACATTCTTTCCCAATATATCATTTCATCACATGTATATCAGTGTTCACCCCATATGGTGCCTTAGTAGTAAAATCGGGCGTTAAACACCATTAATAATTTTTTAAGAAACAGGTAACAATATTATAAATCACTAAAATTTGTGCAGGGAGAGTGAGAGAGAAAGAGAGAGAGAGAGAGAGAGAGAGAGAGAGAGAGTAATAGCACCTTATCAACTGAGAGAAATAAACCCATTTTCAGTGTTTTCAAACACTTTATGCTTACTTTCAGGGTTTTTCCAATTGTCAGCTGTTGCCCTGTATTCCCAGTTGCAAGCCTGTACATTTTTTCCAGTCTCCTTCGAGCATGCCGTTTCATCATTTGGGCTGTATACGATTTCCATCTCTGCCGTCCATACTTCTTATAGAAGACAGTCATTCAGGAAAAGTCTTCCCAGTTCTATTAACGTGTCCATAGAGCTCGCCTTTTAAGCCTCTCGGTATCGGTTCCTCCAGTTCCATCAGTTGCCTCAATTCTTTTCAAACCTAGATATCCTATATCCTCCTCAAATCCCAGCTATCTCCACTGTCTGTATTTTACTCTTATGTCCTTTTCCTCCACCCGTCAGCGCCAGAACTTTAGCTTGCTGTCTATGACGGGATACTCTTTTTCTTCGTTGTCTGCTTATACTAACATTTCTGGTCCATAAAATCCAATTAAGCATTTTGTTGAAGGTCTTGCCTGAAGTATTCTGTGATCTACATCTTCTAGATTTATGCATCATTGACCAGAAATATTTATACTGCTTAACTGATTTGTGGTACTTTGAGGTAATTTAATTTCTTTTCCGCCTCATCCAACAACTAGATATTCAATTTGATTCATAATCACCCAGAGACCTTCAACTTCAAATACCTCCAAGAGCTTCCTTATCATAAATTTAGCACCCTCTCAGTTTTCGGTATCATGAAATGATCATCTACAAACAACAAAGTACGTATTATGTACTGAGTCTTTTGGGCTGTAAGGCTGTGATCCAATGGGGTTCATCTCCTCCTTCCCAGAGGTTCGTCCACAACTGCCGTGGACATCATCAGTGAAGTGCTCTAAGTGATCTTCTAAGCGACGAGGCAGTGACCGACCGTTGCTGGAATGGGTGGGGTTTATTAGTGGAACCGAACCAGAGCGCAGATCCAAAGGCATCCTTACTATATATTTCGACACCAATCCAGCAATGAGTCAGTCTTCCCGTAGGGGGGCCACTTCGGTCGTTGCTCTTCAGATGCTCCAGGTGTGAGATCTGCGAACCCTGAGTATACCCGGGTACTTCTGGCGTTACTAGAAACAGCCGGGCCGGACTTATTCGATCCCCTCTCGTTGGGGAGTTGTCCGGATGGGTTGGACTCGATGTGACAGCGGTCCCGTAACTCACGGGTAAATGAGTACCCGCGGCGGCAGCGTGTCCCAAGAGAGTACCAAAAGGCGTGTACCTTGCATGCAGGTGATACCTGAATCACTGCTTGTCGTGGGCAGGGTGGTGGCTACCTTAATGTTGGGGTGACTCACCTCTTAAACTGAGTAGGTCTATGCTAGACGTGACCTATCCACCAGTGAGAACTTGGTAGCTAAGTTCGCTTAGCGCGATGAATCGTCTACGGCCGAAAGGCGGGTCGGTGTAGCTTCTAGGTACCGTCCTAATGTAAAAAAGCACTGAGGACCACATACCTCTAGTTCACGAGTCCGCGCCTTAACGACCCCGACCACCCTTGGCGGTATATGGCGTGTACTTTGGGGGTTACCTCAGTCACTGTTTGTCGTGGGCTGGGTGGTGGCTACGTTAATGCTGGGGCGACTCTCTTAAATACGAGTAGATCTGTGCTAGACGTGACCTATCTACTAGTGAGAATCTGGTAGCCAAGTTCGCTTAGCGCGCTTGGGCGACGAGATCGTCTACAGCCGAAAGGCTGGTCGGTTTAGACTTTAGGTGCCGCCCTAAATGTAAAAAAACAAAAAAACAAAAAAAAACAAACAAACAAACAAAAAAAAAACACTGGGTTGCATAGATCTCTGTGTATATTCCCCTGGTACGGAGAAGGATCGAATACTTCACAATGGAGTCAGTCTTTTCCCGTCTCCAAGAAGATCACTTCGAGCACTCCATTAACGATGTCCACCGCAGTCGTGGACAAAACGTCTGGGAAGATTGAGAAAACTCTCATTGGACCACTGCCTTACAGCCCGTAGGACTGTTCACATAATTGACACCGGCCGTGAAAGCCTACGTTCTACAAAGAGTGCATTGTTCCTCTTTCTACTCTTCTCTTTCCCATGCCGCCACATGATCGAATCCAGTGTTCCAATAAATGCTAAAAATAGAGTTTAAATAGGCTTGAAGACATACTGCGTCCTTGTCTACGATCACCGTATTTCCTGTTAATTGCTATTAATATTATAGAATAACTACACTCATTGCATAAGGAGGACTATTTTAAAACATTGAACATGATGCTATTTCAGATATCTACAATCGTTGCAATGAATGCTAACCTGATGTATCTGCGTCAGCCCCCCGAAAGAGAGACCAAAAGTTTCTTAAGCTTATCAACTCGATTGCTTTTGTGTGTTGTTTATTACTAAATGGACATCTTCAGTCAGAATGTCAAACTTACACCAGTTACTACATAAAATACTCCTGCATTGATTGTCCTCAGCTCTATAATCCTTTCATTCTACTTAACGTAGTCAGTAAAGACCAAGTGTTTCAGAAAGAATGTCTTTGTCCATCTTGCCCCATATTTCATTCGTAACAAAGAAAAATACGGGATACAACATCCATCTGGATTGTTATTCCTCATATTTCCAGTCCAGTCGAGACTCACCAGTTCACAAGCTGAAAATATTCTACTGAGACCTTAATGTACATACTTCTTCAGTGTAACGAGATTTTTTAAACTATTCGTATTTAATTATGTTACCAAGAATTATATTTTGCAGGTATCATTGCAAGCTAATTGTAATTGTTAGAATATTTTTACAAACCAAGTGCACAGATTAAAACTGATTCCTAAAATTTAGATATTCTGTTATGATGGAAAGTGTTGCATTGTTTACCTTTTGACCTAGTTAGCATTTATCATTGGTTTATAATCCCCAAAGGGAGAAGTAGGGCGGCATTTTGCCAAGTAATTGACGTTATACATTTCCCATCAATGTTATAATTAGTTTATATTACAACCAGTAATGTTCATTAATGACACTGCTATCGAAGTGGCGTATATAAACACACGATTTTATATAACTACCTTTAGCAAAACAGTTTGGCGTTTAATGTTTTTGAGATATCGTTTTTTAAAGCTAATAATATAAATTATTTTCAAATCTGAATCGATTTTTCGTTGCTGTGCATACATTAATTATAAAAGTATTCAAATTAAACTTATATGAGAAAATTTTATTTGATTATTAACTTCCCATAAAAATATTCAATCTCATCATTTAAACGTCGGCCAGCGCGTACATCGATTGTTGGCTCTCTTCAAAGCCTTCAAAAATTGACGAGAAACTGTCTCGCAGCGTTGTTTTACTGCATAGTAACACACGATGCATAATCAATGGCGAATATTCTGCAACGATTCCGTCTGTACTAGTGGGGTTTCTCATCATTAGATTGACGCGAGCGTGGAACTTTCGAATGTTTTGGAGCCACAATACGACTCTGCAACATTGTTTATATTTCACAACCCACTTCCAAATGTATTTATGCTGGTATTTGTACTTATACTTACATCAGTGTCAAATAACTAATAACGTGGGATGATGAATGCACATAAACTGTATACAAGGTTAGGAAACTAAATAGATTGCCTCGTAAGGCAATTCAGTTGTGCGGCAAGGCTTGCTGGTTAAAAACTGCCATAGGTTTAGGAAAGCATGTTAGACCTTGTCCGATGGCGAGGTACAAAGGCATCTTGTAGGCGAAGATAATAAAGACTCAAGACTTAAAGGTAGAAAATGAAGTTGATAGAGTTTAATTTTAACAAGTCAAATAGTCAATGCATTGTGTAAAAGAAATACTATCAAAGACACGCACAAAAACATTCTCAAATTATTTATAAAACCGTTAACGAGAAGAAAATAATAACTTAGTGAACATTACCTTTTTCAGATAAAAATATTCCTTAAAGTTGAGTACAGAAAGAGGCAACGTATTTTTCCTATTTACCAATAAATATGCAGAAATTGTTTCTAACTTACTATTTATTATCATTCCCCTTTTGTTCCTCTCATCTAGGTAATTAAAAACCCACATGAATATTAATGGCATTCAACGTCCCCCTCTATGAAAAGAAGATTAATTCAAAGTAACACAGAAAGTGGACTTTAATTCAAAAGTGCAAATTCCGAGTACGTTAAGAAAATTGCTCAGCTGAAGAAACCTAAACCTATTTAAATCTTAAATTACGAATTAAACAGCATATGGATAATTTCTATAACTACTTTTAAATATATATGTTTTATATTTTTATCAGAGCATACTTTTTAGCATTTACAGTATAATATACACAAAGAACAGAAGTTTTAATATGATATTATTGTATGTTAGTTTTTCAATCCACAATCTGAACCAAGATTTACACATTCAGTATTTATACATACAATATAATAGAATGAATGCTAATTGTAGTACAGAATGGAACGAAATGTCATGCTTTGGACGGTTATTGCCAATCTAAAGCAGATAAATGTGTGCTTGACACACAAGCATTGTAACACCTTTCCAATAGGTGGCCAACGTCTTTGAAGTGCTGCTCGCGAGTACAGGTTTAAAGGAGCGCTAATTTATCTGCGATCAAGAGCATTATCAAAAGGCACAAGAACTTGAAACATAATACATGGGTGTCTGCAAATTGATTCACGCCAGGACGGTTCTCTCTGACAGAGGATTGTTCCAGGTATTTCTCAGTCTTCATCAATGCCAATGTCGGGGAAATACCTTAAACTAAAGCCTTGAACGCTTCCTTCAATGAAGAGAAAAAATCCTTTCTGAATTTATTATTTCATTTCGTATATCATCAATATTCGCCTCCTACCTTCTGTGATGCCACAGTAGTCAAAAAGGGCGTTAAGCACTAAAATTCATTGCATAACAATTTGCACAAATCATACGAAGGTGTCACAGATAATAAGAATATATCTCGAAATACACTGCTGGCCATTAATGTGCAACACATAATGCGTTTACATAATAGCCTAAGTGGGAATGTGTCTCCTCATTCAGTTGTTTGGGTGGGTCGATGGGATCCTTCATGTCTGTGTGTTCGGTATGCCACAATTTTCCCCCGATCCAAATAAAAATACTTAATGATATTGCAATCACATTTTTTGGAGAGCCATACTCGCTCCTTCTGAGAAAATGTGGGGCCTGTTAACGCATCTCTTATGAGAGTAAACCATATCGATAACGAGCTTCAATAGGATGTACCATAACCTGTGCCCACACATATTCTACCAATCTCTATGCAAAAGAGATGTGGGCAGTCTAAGAAAAGAATGGGCTTTAAACTGACTGGAGTAAGAATAGTTCTTTTTTCTTTTTGTATTGTATTTTAACGCCCGTTTTTACCGCTGAGGCATCATGATCATATATGAGATGAAATGATGAAAATAGGAAAGGATTGTTTTTAAGGAAGGAAACTTTTGAGGTTTAAGTTTAGGGTATCTCCCAGGAATTTACAATTTATGAGGACTAAGTTAAACCTAGTAAAAAACCGTAATCAGTGAGGACAGTTCTGGCGAAAATTAAATCCCAGACCTCCTGCTCAAGAGTCCGTGCCTTAACGACCTCTGCCACTCATTTCGATGTCAGATCAGTTTGAAAGCCTAATCCAAGTTTATAGATAATGCTTTTTTAATGAGAATCATTTAATTAAAACTTATTATACAATATATGCCACATTTTACAGTAAATGTTTGTGATACAGCCGGCCGAGATGCCACCAGGATGTTATTAAACGAAGTCCAAACTGTGATGTCCGTCGACTGACTTACAACTTGGTGATGTTCTTCTGTTTAATGCGGTGCTACAATTTCCCTATTCAGTCTCGATGGCTAAGACGAGAAGGGATGTTCTGTTGGAATAATAGGCATCACTTCATGGAATCGAGCTAAGTCGACTCCTTCAGGAAAGACGAGGTGTTTCCAGACAAATGCTGAATAACTCAGCCAACTCTGTTAAAAGTATAAGTATTTATTAAAGAGTTTTCTTATACAGCTGGACGTGGATCCTGCAAGCACCAAGGCTTTCTCCTGTCTCTGACTAAATTCAGGGTCCTTTTACATTATTGTAATGTCCAAGTAGGGGTAATAATCATCTAATATAGACATACGAGTTATTGTTAAAACACTACGAGGTTAACAGTTACCAGGTCCTGTCATCATAAGTTCTAAGAGGTTCATGGTTTGGGTTTGTTAAGATTAAAATTAAACAATACTTCGTCAGCACAATAATTCTGTCTATCTATAACATGCACACGTAGACATAACATTTTAAGTGAGTGGAAAAGAGGGTTGCTTTTTGTTTATACAAATGTTTCTCTGAGGATCCTTTCAGGTCACGTCACTCCTGGGTGCCAAGGCATGCCACTCTTAATATTTATTACATCTACGACTTACTATGTTTGGTTTATACAGTGTGTTACACTAACTAGGATATACAGTGTGCTCATATCATGATCTTATTATACCTGGTCAGTGTTACGATTCCTTATAATACCACGCTTTCGTTACAAAGCCTACTCCTCATTACATTTAATATTTTCCAATATTTTACCATTAGTTTATGATCAGATTTTTTCCCGTAAAAGTAAAATCTTTACATTTTTTAACTTATTCATAAAACTTGTTTGGGTTTTCAAATTACTCATTAGGATGCTTTACGAGTACCCCAGGATCTTTAAATATGAGATTATGGAAATAAACGATAATTGTGAAATATCATCCTTATTGAATTGCAGGAAGTTACACTAGCTAATTGTCAAAGAGAATCAAATTCTAAAGTAGAATTTTTTTGGATCCCCTGTCTGACCTTTTACTGACTTAATTTTTTAAATAAATTGTTGATAGGGGCAGAATTATGTAGGGCACAGTAAGAGGATTGTTAACATAGACTCATAGTCCTGTATTTACTAATACCGGTATATTAAATTATTGTTTTACGTTAAAATGAGAGGGAATGAGAACCCGCTTTACTACCACTGCAATACATTCAAGAAGAAAGAAATAAAAAGAAAAAGAGGGAGAATGTAGGGTTTAAGGGGAAAAGAAAGAGCAAGGAGAAACTTTTTTGAAAGTGTTGTTGTTACGTCAGTCTAAAGAACAAAGATTATCCCTTGTTTTTCTTCTGCTCTTCTTTGATTCCGATCTCGTCTTTCAAACAAGAAAATACATCCAAATTCTTAGGGTGCCTGTATGATCGCTCTTTTGTTTTTATAGCTCAGTTCCCCACGTCAAGCGAATGTCTTCGGACTGTAACCCTTCGCTGCTGACATTTGTTTTAGAGCAAGATCCAAGATATTTTCATCAGTTTGTTCTTTACGTTGGTCCATTATATGAGAACATCAAACACACAGAGTTCATGGGCAAATTTTATCTTCTTTTTACACAGCTGAGTATAAAAAAACGAGACACTAAATGAGACGTACTCGAATGTTTTAATGTTTGCATACCAATGGTGGTGGGACGGATATCCAAAGAAGATTTTTCACAATATCTACTTATATATTTTATTACTGAGAAATTTGTTTTATATTTTTAAGAATTTTATTGCCATTTTCACAAGAAATCAATTTTCCGAGACAATCAGCTGTTGTAATGTGCACATTGACTTGTCTTGTATTTTTCACATTCGAATGAGTAATATTTGCATTAGAAGGCTGTATTTCATTATTTGATAGTAAATAATCAACACTATGATGAAGATGAACGTCGAACATTCTGTACAGCAACATATATACCAGTCAGTGGTACATTGTGATCAGCTAGGAAAATGAACGGGAAGAGGTCGTTTTTAAAACCACGTCACTATACAAAATATTACCACTGTACTTGAATTTCGCGAAAATGAACGAAAAAAGGGAGAAGTAACTATTCCACTTAAAATAAACACGCATTGTTTCGAGCTGCTGTAGCCAAAGGCGTGAGCCTCCAGTACTCCAAAGCGTAATAAGGGATGCATCTCTATGTGTAGTTCTATAAGAAATGGGAAGTTCATAAAACAATGAATGACAAATGTACTGTGCGTCAGAAATATCAGTTATGTATATTGTTGAAAAGTAGCTCCCCATTCTGAATAAGTACGAGGGAAGGTCCATAAGTTTCCGGTCTAACCATTTTCTAGGTATGATAAAGACAGAAACTATACTTAACTTTTCAATATAGTTACCCTTTATTGCTATACACATCTCAAATCTTTGAATTAACATTTCAATTCCCCCCCCCCCAAATATTCAGAAGTCTTGTCTGCAAAATGGGTATAATCAGCATCCACACTTCGTCACACTAAAATTCTCTTCCTCGAAGGCCCTTCTTGAGTTCTGAGAATGAGGAAATAGTCACTCGGAGCTAGATCTGGGCTGTAGGGTGGATGGTCGATTTCCTAGAAGCCACATTTCTTCATAGTTTCCTTTGCAACAAGAGTTGAGTGCACAGGCGCGTTGTCGCGAAGAAGGCGCACACCACCTCTCAGCTTTGCTCGCCTTTTATCTTTGGTAGAAGTGTGCAGTAGGCCAGCATAGTACTCCCCATTTACTGTGATGTACCTCCCTTGAAGCCAATGAAGAGCATTCCTTCACAGTCCCAAAAGATTGTGGTCATGATCTTCTTGATTGATTGAGTGACCTTGGCCTTTAGAAACGGTGCTTCGAAAGGTTTATACCACTCTATTGATTCTCTTTTGGACAAGGGATGATAGTAGAGGACCATAGTTTCATCTGTAACAATGGTTTGCAAAATGTTTCTCTTGTTGCCACGGCAGAGCTCCAAAATGTCTGACAACAGATGACTCATTGCTGTTTTTGTACTAAGGAAAGAAGTCTAGACACCCATCTTGCACTTACCTTATTCACGTTTAAATGTTCATGAACAATTCAAAGGACTGTTGTTTTAGAACACCTTGGTGCTATTTCTTTAACTATGAGCCGCCGGTGTTTCATAATTTCTCCTTCCACAAGAGCGATGGTTTCAGGAGTGAGCACTTGCAAGGGCCGACCTGCACGCTCTTTGTGTTCAATGCTTTCTCAACCCATTTGAAAAAGTTTGACCTATTCTTTTACGATGGAATATGACGGGGATACTTCCCCATATACACCGTCCAATGGCTGTATAATTTCATTGGGAGTAAGTACTTCTTTTGTGAAGGACTTAATAACAGCTCGAAATTGCATTTTGAATTTGCCACAATCTTCTACACATATCCTTCTTTATGCATCTATATCTGAACAACTGAACACAACGGAGCGCAAGTTACAGTTGCAATTATTTACTTAACAGATAAGGTAACACACCAGATAAGGCTTTTATGAAGGCGACAATCCTTATCGGCGAGGCCGGAAACTTATGGAAATACCCTCATATATTTATGTAAGAACATAATTTCATTTTCTGGACAAATTTTCCTTATGTTGTACCTTACTTTCATTGGGTTATGCATTCAAGCGGAGGCAGGATAAGTTATTACCCAGAAGGCATTAGTGTTACACGAGGGTTCGAGGGGCAAAACTACAGGAGTCAAATCCAAGTTTTACGTTCATGTAAGGAGATATTCAATATAGGCGCGAAATGACTGATCTTGAATGAAGTATCCGAACAATAATAACACTGATAAACTTTCACGTAGTTGTAGGCAAGTGCTAAATGAGTTCGGCGATGTTCCCCAAATAACTATGTGGTGTCATGACAATTTGTATTTTCTGCTTCAGTCTCTGTTATGTATGGGTGCAAAAGAAGTAAGCACTTTATCTTAAGGCATTTTACCTTGTGTTAAGGGTAAGAAATTCCTATGGAGCAATACATTAATTCAGTATTTACATAATTTATGGCGGTATTTATCGTATCTACAATGTCAACTAAATTCGTGTCTCGATATTCCCTAAGGGCAATTAGCTACTTCCGTCAAGTAAGAAAGGGCATTATAGTTACTGGGTAGAAGTGTTAAAGAGGACTTAAAAAATCAGCTAAAAATAAACCGAGGGACGAAGTTATACAGAAATAGATTGAATTTTAAGGATTGATCAGGTATAGCTTGGTTTAATTGAGGGTTTGGAAAGCACAAAAAATTACCATTGAAACATGTGATAGTTTGCCCTCTTTATTCAAAATTGGAAGATTGGCAACACATACTGGCATAATATCCAATTGGCAGGTTAATCTTGGAGCCAAGTTTACATACTCGAATAGGGGTAGGTTAGCATGGTGAGACTCGCTTGAGCGGGAAGAAAATTGTTAAAGTTGGGTGTGGGTTTTTATGATGTAAAGTGCGCCTAAGATGAAGCTGTGTGTTTAAATGTATAATTGAGATGTATGAAAGAGAAAGGGTGTGTGCTTTCATGTAATATAATTATTTGTGTTTAGTTTTATATAAATAATATTGGGCTATACTGTGCGCCAGTTTTAAACAGTAGCATGTACGGGCTCTGAACCCATGCGATGTTACGGCCTCCATTCCTGCAAGTGCTCACTGCAAAGCCGGCTGTAAGGAGTCATCCAATATATTACGAAAGAGCAGTAGTCTCACAATTTACCCACTTTCGATGCTTGTATGTTTTTATAAGGGCATGCAGGTATCCACCCAATCGGACTCGCGAGGTGGTTCTGTGAATGCAACCCGCCTCCTGCTAGTGGTAATGTTTATGAAAAAGGCAAGTTATTCATTCATTTCCAAATGCTAGTTGAGAGCGACAATGGGAAAGAGAAGGGAAATGGTGAAGCGCTTGAAAACTGCGAATCTAAGCAAGAAAATAGGCCTCAACGGCGTATCTAATCGTCGACCGGCTGAGCAATACATCGGGATTTTTAAACTGTTCTCGCTGTATAACACAAAGCGAATGCTTACTATCGAAGAAAATTTACAAACTATACATTCTGTTTTATGGGCTTTGACATATTCCGGCGTTCATTTCTGCGCAGCATAAAGCTTCATTTCCATAGTGCGGCGTGGATTGCAATATTAATTTCCTTTGGGGTTTTAGCAATTCATCCGCTGAGCTAATGTTTAGAATTCCCTCGAGCGTGATCACTAACTCTCTCAGGAGCTCAGATAGTCATTCAATAATTTATCTTCCCAAGCAGGGAAACCGTTAGTTAAAACTTCCAATGTCATTTTTCAGTGTAATCCCTCTTGGCTTAAAAACAGATGGTGTACTTCATCTCCAGGGATGTAAACCCTTCAAAACAGACCAAGTCACGATCCTCCAGCCATTCCGTTATCACTTCCTTGAGGCTGTTGTCAGGAAATTGTACTCCTCGTAGAAATGTCTTGGGACTTGGAAACGGAAAACCATCAAAGGCAGTTGTTATACATGCACCGAGACTCATGGAAATACAGTATAGGATAAAACAAAAGCAACAGTGGCAAATAAAGAGTAAAAATTAGTAAGTAGTATAGAAATTGGAATAATAATTCACAGAAAAATTGATAAAACATACTTGTTATACTTTTATTGTATGCAGTTGCGTGGTTATCATTTAAAAATAGGGAAAGTAACTTACAACATTCTCTCACGTGGGTTATCGAGTTTTTTTATTTCAGAATAACATATCAAATATGTAACATTTATAAAATTTATAAAATTTTTATAATAGCTAAATCATTGCTCATGGCATTTCTGTTATTATATCACTTACGTAAATATACCACACTCGGATTTTTTGTCGAGTTCTCCACTGTCTCTCGTAGTTGATTACCTAACACCCTCACTAACCGAGTCTATGCTCGTTTCTGTTAAGGAAGAACGATAGCTGTGCACATGAAGGACACCGCCTGTATACATATGAATCGTGTTTAACGCCCGTTTTTGCTACAGAGGAACCACAGGCGGTGAACACTGATGATACGTGAGTTGAAATGATAAATTGGGAAAGGATTTATTTTTTAAGGATGGAAACGTTCCAGGCCTAAGTTTAGGACACCTCTACGGCATTTTCCATTTATGAAGACTGAGGAAAACCTGGAAAAAAACCTCAGTAAGAGAGGACGGTACTGGCGGGATGCGAACCCCAGACCTCCCGCCCACGAGTCCGCGCCTTAACGACCTCGGCCACCCATGGCGTACACCGCCTGTGGTGCCTCAGTAGTAAAAACGGGAGTTAAACACTATTGAACAAAATGAGCTACGTCTAAGGACTGTTTACATTTCTCGTACCAAGGACTCTTCGCTGGTGAAGTCATTTGCTGAAATCAACGGAAACCTCAAAGTTTACCGTAGCAAAAGGCTGAAGAGGAACGACGTCTAACCCAATGCGATCAATACTTATTCTGTTCACATGCTTTAACCAATGAGCAGCACTACAACTCTAAAAACAACTGAGGAATGGCGATGCGTGATTTTCAACGGCATACAGTAAAGGATTATTTGACACATTTTTCTTAATAGATCCACACTTAAGTCATTGTTTTCTAACACAGTGACACTCCTTATCCCTTCTGTCTCATTCACACAAGAAACAACCACCTGTCACCTTCAAATATTGTCCCAAACTAGACCGTCTAAAAACCCTAAACTGGTCTGGTTGGGGACGAACTGCGACATTAATCCCACCCCAACTTATCTTGTTAAGTATCAGACATCATGACAGGGGAGGAATTATTAGGGATCTACTTAACAAATAACACTGTTGGTGTTGCATATAAACTGATTCACACTTTATTATATTCGAATCTAACGCATTATAAAAGATGTTAATTATTTACAAATATAGACCATTGTTCCTTGGCGTTTTCCCGGGACCAGATGGGCGATTTCATCCTACCCTCATGGTCTTTCTTTTCTCACTACTCTTGCAAGCTAGTGTAAGCAAGTTAAGCTATCTACTTCTCCCCTTTCCCTTTGCCTATCTCTATTCCTAACGGTCAGCTTGACCTTTGAAGCAAACTGTGCTATTTCCTTTTAGCTATCTGTTGATAACCATTATTGTAATAATGCATTGACAATATACTGTAATAATAGTTATACAATGTTCAATAATATTGTTACTGCATTACTAGTATCTACAATAGTCGCATCATTCACATATATGTCAGTTACATTTTATACTTTTTTTGAAAAAAAAAATTATATTCTTGTTACTGTTACGCGGCATTCGCTACTGTTAGTGAAAAATTAATAGAAGTAAAGCTTTCACACTTACTTTTGATGAGTTTTTGAACAACCTCTTCTCATCTCGCAGGTGTTGATGTCCAATTTTTATAAATGAACAAACATTATTACAAAAATAGCACTTTTTCTTCAGATATGTAGTTTGTGAAATAAATATGACTGCTACGGTGCGTATTATTGCACCTTTGTGGATTAGATTCCATCCTTTGAGCATGGAACTTAAAAATTTATATTGTGTATACAAGTTAAAACTCGGAATAAGAATTGGGAAGTTCTTGAGCTAGTAATTAAGGTTCAACTTGTTTGGAATGCAGGCTCACTTATCTTGTCTATATCTGGTTTACAGCACCGAATAAGGCAATTTATGTGTTAGCAATACTGAGCTACTTTGATTTCGTCCGCAATTAAGCGCAGCGTGCTCTGGTTCAAGGTCACGCCAGTCGCTTTTCATAACATATAATTCATTTGACTTTACCAACCGATAGTTAGCTGCGGCTGCTGAAGTTTCGAACGGCAGCGAAGAAAGCTTAGTTATGATTTTAGTAGTAGGGATTACTTAAGGTAAATAATTTGCACATTAGGTGTACAGTCTTGTTGGTTCAGTTGTTTAGAGCAAGGTGCTACCAATGTGCAGGCCATGGATTCGAATCCCCACGGATAAACATTATTTTTTTCAATTGAAATCTTTTTACTGTCTTGTAATCTTCATAATTATCTACACTATTCTTAATGAAATAAATGTTATTTTTTTCCCTTGTAATCTTCATAATTTGTTTACATTGTTCTTAATACTGTAAATGTTACTTTTTCTGAGATTAGGTTTTGTTAGATTAAGTTACAAAAATAATATAATATTAACAAAAAATAATACAACACCCTAAGAACTACCGTTCGGGCGGAGTTCGGCTTTCTCCGCTGTCGTTCGGGACTTACGCCGGAGCAGGCAGTCGGCTCGTAACGTCAAGTTGTAATATCCCGCATTGATTGCTACATGTCTCAGCTTGTTATGAGAACAAGTATTATTCGTCTTTGTGTTGTTCTAAATCAGTTTCCGGTTAAAAGATAAGCATTAATTTGTGTTATTACAGGTTCATAACGCAACAGTATTATTAATTTTGTAATAGTAATGCTAATTTTGTCTGTAGAGTAAAATAATCCCTACTGCAGAGAAACTTATGGAGACAACTTCTAACAACTCCTGTAGCGGAGATTAAAGTCAAAGTGTCTCTCTCTCCCTCTCCTTACTCTCTCTCTCCTTCTCCCTCTCCCTCCAACTCCTCTTGCTTTCTTAGTTCTTTGCAATCAATAGATGCATAAGCCTCATTGATGTCATTCATTCACCTGAAATATGCTTTGGCACTAAAATTTAAAAATATATTTTATGTGGCTAGGACTTTCTCGAAGTCATAAGATGAATAAACATTTTCATGAAATCTGCACCTATCTAAACGTTATTACCCCAGGGTGCATCTGGTATTTAAGTGACAAATAGGAAATGGTTGGCGGCTTCATTGTCAACTAAGCCTTCTTTATGCAACAACGTGGCTATACATCATTCCTATGTAACTGTCTAGACTGCATTTTAATCATACCAAATGCTAACTCTTTCTTTCATGTACCGACGATTATCCCGAATTCTCCACTTCCTGGTCTGAACAAAAATTTATATTTTATATACAAATAAGATAATGAACTGGGTAAAAATGGGCTTAGTGACAGTGATTTATTCTGTGAATATCCTTGTACGAACATAAGCAAGTTCTAAGGGTGTGTGCGTGCGTGTTTGTTTCCAGCTTTGAGAAGTTCTGCTTTAAATGTCGTGTTTGTTACTCTTTGCAGATCTAGTTCCTGGAACGTCTCCATCCGACGTAGCCGCACTTCGGCAATGTGAGAGAGAGAGAGACAGACAACCACCAGTACTTAGTATGCTCAAGCTTGATCCATGTAGGCACATGTATGTGCCTAGCTTCGTGAAACACGGCCTATCTTCCGTGTGGAACTAGACAAAAGTTGTAAGCATGCACGGTAGAGGAAAACTCATTTTGTTTGCGTGGAAGCTTTGCATAGTATTAAGCTGCTGCAGCGACAAGTTTGTGCAAAGGGGAACTCAATGGACGGCTGGAGAATTTGCTTGTGTCAGTGATTTCGATGAGACTAAAGTAGTAAGCTGTTGCGTGTGACAGATACAACCTAGTCGGATGCAAGTGTTATTAAATATTCTTCCGAGTTACATGAATGACGTGGGATATTATGAACAGTGATGATTAGTGTGGTAAAAGAAAAGTTGGGATGAAAGAAAAAGCGCTTTTGGGATATTCTGATGCTATTAACAGCGAAGCCAGTTTTGTGTAAATTTTGTGTCTTCAAGACTAGAGTAGATGTTTGTCTGTTGCAAGAACTTTTGAAAATGCACATCATTTGGCGAATTTGCTTGTAAACATAAACTTTCCCACATAAATATAGTTTTCACTCTTAAGTCTTTGAACAACTTTCACAGCATCATCCAAATGTGACAGTGCCCATAAATAAAATACTTTTTTCATATCTATTGATGATTTATTTTAAGTTCATGCGCAGTTTTTGTTCTTGATGTGTTTCAACGACGCGTGCACTACTTCTCATTTCGTTGCTTCAAACTCTACACCAGAATGAAGAAAAGACACTTTAAACAACGAATAAGAACACTCGCGATATAACTGATCGTGGACTAGTTGTTTAGTTATCCCCAAGAGGCTTTTCGCCAGTGTTTTGATAATTGGACTCTAACTGGTGTAAACGAGAGCCAGTATGGACGGCTGTACACCGAGGTTGATAACTGGGCGCAGTGCTTCTCGCCGCCGGGGAAGGCTACAGAGATCGGAAAGGATTTGTGAGACTCCTGGTGGTGGAGGATCTCAACATTTTGCCTGGGACATCATCATCAGGGACTCTCTGCTGCAAATTGCATGGCCTATGTCGCTCAGCGCCGACACCGGTCCATCGGACTCTTACGGCGCCGAGGGCAGCGGAAACGTCAAACTAAGGTGAGTCAGGGCACTTGTTTTGTTCTTGTAGTGCTTGAGAGTTAATACTTTTGTTACTGTTTTTAAATAATTATTCGTCTCTTTTCTGTCCATCATATATGTCAATATTATAGCTGCTAACATAAAAAAAATCAGAAGTAATTTTGCCTTACATTTGAAAAATGCTGATACGGAACATAATTTGCACTTTAATACAGGAACTCCAATAACAGATATTGTTCACAATGGAACATTCTAAGAATCTGGGTACATTTCAAGATCTATACATGCTACTACAAGTATCTTTTCATAAGTTATAGGTATTCGTTTTGGAAATAATATGCGTAAACGTTTTAAGGAAATTTGTGCGATGAAATTGTACACCAATGATACAAATAATAAAGATGCTAATTTATTAAAAATTAGCATCTTAGTGTGACGGAAACGATTACAACTTTTTTTTTATTGAAATGGAGTCTAAAAGTGGTAGTAGCATTTGATTTATTTAAGGACGCCCTTTAACATCTCAGGTCATCAGCATCCCATTCAATTCTGAGCGTTAAATGGCTGATAAATATTGCTCAAGAGGCCTCTTTTTTCAGGATTGAAGCTCTTTTACTTGCCGCAAATCTACAATACCGGACCTATGCCTTTACTTCCCTTCCGAAGTAAGCCGTAAAAATTCATCGAACTTCGAACTTTGGTCTACGAGACAAGTATTGGTTACCCCTAGACTACCATGACCGACATGGAGCCTAAAAACAACGGTGATTTTGTTTATTTTTGCACATGAATTGAATTATCTATTCTATAACTACTTTTAAAAATGCGTAAATAATCTCAGAAAAAATGCTTAACGATTCAAAACAGGCAAAAAAAAAAAAAAAAAAGTTTAAACCTTAAAATAGGCAACAAAAGCCAAAAAAGGCAAAATACATTTAGCAATAACGGCACTATTACCTGCAAACAAGTACATTGAATACATGGAATGAGCTGGGCGAGTAAAGGTGGGTACCTTTGGCGATAAATACTCAGTGCCTTTGCCTTTATCTCCAGCTTCGCAAAGCAAATTTCAGCAAGATTTGTTAATGTACGAAACCAAACTATAACAAACTAATACTGAGCTGGCAGGCTCACCTGACAGATTTTTTATGTACTTAGTTGCGGTCCAAGTAACAGCTTGCTGGTTCAAAGTGTCTAAAAAGTAACGCAGCTAACTCCTTTAACATCTGACCGAATTATTATTATTATTATTATTATTATTATTATTATTATTATTATTATTGTTGTTGTTGTTGTTGTTGTTGTTGCAGCGAAACCTCTCTAACCTTGACAGGTATGGTTCAATAAATAATTTTACAATTTAACGAGGTGTCATTGATAGAGGGAAAGGTGCACAATTTAAAGGAAATGACATGTATTAAATAAAAATAAATTAAAAGCTACTTACTCTCCACACAGAATGAAAGTAAACTTTTGCATTTTACACATTCAACAGTAACTGAAGACCACTGTGCTTATTTTATGCATGTAATTGTTTGCATCAATAAGTTTATGGTCATGTACAGTGTACAGTATGGGAAATACGTAACACTTTTACATTTTTTAAATAATTGAGGAAGCGCGAAAGAGAATAAAGGTTGAAGAAAATCCGTGCTTTCCATACTACTGTACTTAATGACCCTTTTCAAAGCTTAGAGATAAATTTCAATCAAGCTCAAACAGGTAGCAGAAAGCCAGTTAAGGACAAATCCATCATCTTCATGTTACAGTACTATGTACTTGCTAGTGACTCATTTCAAGCTTTAGAGATAATTGCCAATGAAACATTTAAGAAATAAGTTAGGAGAAAATCATGGCAGAAAGAAAAATTGTGTTATCTATGACCTTAAGTGTGTCCAGCTTCCAGGAATCAGGGGCGTTCAACATAGAGGATATACTGAACGTGGGAATTTGTCCGGTTCTTAGAGGATGAGGCATCTAACATGCAGCTGACCCCAATACAAAGGATTATTATGACTATTATCATTTATTTGTACAGGATTATTATATATGTAGATCATAAGGAAGTAAAAGGCTCCGTACAATGTATGCAGCAATAATGAATTATGAACCATAGCTTAGAATAGATATTCTTCTCTACCGATACTGCTTATCGGCTTGCTTTAATTTTGTTAGCTGTCTGACGTCACTACATTCTAGCATTACGCGGTTATCTATTACATTCTTTGCTGTTGGTACGACCGTTACATCACTTCACTTAGATGTCATTTTCTCTATTTTGGTCTGATTGGCTTTCAACGCGTTTAGTTTCTCTCTAATGCTTCTATTCACTCTCCTATTATTTTAGGAAGTTTTCTACCTCTTGCTTCCAATACTGAAGCTTCACCCTAATATTTAAAGAACTAAAGATGAAAAAATCAACTCGAAGATGGTACCTCGAATATTGAAAACGGTTGAGTCAGCTTTTGTAAGCAATACCCAAGACATTTTTGGTCACACTTGACAAATATGTGACCGCAGATCCTGAAACCAATTCAAGGTAAGGAAGGAAACACATAAGGGATTTCCAGCCTGGAATTATTCATAGTACGACCATCAGCAGGCAAAATCATGTCTGCTTTTTTGTATAAACAGGACAGAACTTGGAAAGTGGAATCGGGTGGTATTCTTTCCTGGAAGAATGTTTCAAGTCGCAATGGCTGCAATTGATAAAGCGGTGTTGGAACTTCCATCCAGTTCCCAGTGACTTCAGACTGTTCCCAACTCTTCTCTCAGGAAAGTGTACAAATATTTGAACATTGCTGGAAAAGGTGCATCTGTCTTCAAGGAAAGTAGGTTGGGCAGTGGGGTTAAAAATAAAAAAATAAATTAGATGGGTCAGGAATGAGGACAGAAATCGGCCATAATATTTCAATCTTGAGCCAGTAACCTAACGAGAGCTGTAATATCTCAGGAAAACGTATGCAAATTTGCTTGAGGCCTTTACTTGCATTTAATAAGTCAACACTGTTCTATTTTTTGTTTGGATTATAAGGCCCTTATATTTTTTGGAAGGTGTATCATTCTAACAACGAAATCACTGCGTTCATAATGTGGCACACCTTTGGTGAAATGAAATCTATTCCCAAATCAATACGGCGGACATGGCTAAGGCAATTTCCCAGAGGATTGATGATATACAAACAAAACAATGAAAATTGAGAGACAAAGTAGATGCAGAGGCGTGCACTATCACGTTTATGTACTACGTATGTGGCTATATAAAGGCGAGGCAATGATGGATGTATGTGAAACGTTCGCTAGCAACCACCATAAAACTGACATATTCCCGTCATAAAACGTGCAGGCTTTGGAACTGTTACCATACTGTGAGCGTAATGGGCCCATGTACTGTAATCTGTGATGGTTTCGCGTTTCGACACATTCGGTGTCATCTAGCAGATTTAATGACGGAGCAAAACTTTAAAACAAGTCGGTAAATTAAATGCCTCTCAGGGTGTTCAGCAGAGAGAGCGCGGATCCTGGTGATGGAAAACATTGTGATGGGTCATAATTACTAGAGGGGTTTACAGTGACGAGTAAGTGGGAAGTTCGCTCCTTTCAAAAGGGAAATGACGTAAAGCAATCTAACACCATCCGCAAACTTGTGCTTGACTTGTAAAGGGAACAAACAATTAGAACTTAAAGCAGCGTGTCCCCTCTAAGCATTCCTAAATCTCCAACATACCCCCCTCAAACCGTGTAGTTAACTTTCTTAATCTCCAACATACCCCCCTCAAACCGTGTAGTTAACTTTCTTAACACGCTTTCTACAATAAACAGGAACTGCTATTGTAAACTTTACTAATCTAACTGGCGAGGAGTTAACGGTACGCGGGAGCAAATACCATGCGAGTGGTCGATACCTGTACCGTTCATTTAATGGATAACATTTTCACTGGTCGAAAATATTTTTATATGAACAATGTCGTTCTAAATAAATAGGCTAGGAAAATTATGAAATTATTAAGCAACGGTAATACTGTATCGCAATTAACAGTGTAGTGAAATATATTTATTTTATGAAATTGTAATTAGTTTTTGTTTTGTTTATTTTTCGGAACTGTTCCATTTCTAATTTTAGTATATTTTATTTAGAACGTTCTATAATTTCTCTGGTGTATTTGGAGCTGTTTCTGTACTATCTTTTCTTAGTCATTATTATTATTATTATTATTATTATTATTATTATTATTATTATTATTATTATCATCATCATCATATTCGTACCAAAACACCTTGCGGTGTTGAATCTAATTTTATTTATACTTAAATTTAGTTTTGCTGATTCTATTTGAAATGTAATAAATATTTAAAACTTTTTTTAAATAAAATTTACAGTTTTGCTATATTTTTCATTTTTACCACTAAAATTTTATAATTTTTTCTTATTTTAAACCCTTTTCTTTCTGTAGCCCTATGGGCTACTTTTTCTTTACAAAGTTTGATATAATTCTATCTTCGTTTATATTATATTTTTTATTTTCTTTCAGGAGTTATTAAAATCTTTATTCATATTATGTTTAAAATGTTTTTGTTCTTGTAAAAGACAAATAACAAATTTTGCCTTGTAGTATTTTTTTTTAATTTATTTCATATTTCATATGTGTATTGCTTATACAATACACAGCCCCATTCCCCAATTCATCAACAGCTACTTACTGGAATATCCAGGGGAGCAGGCTGCGATCTGACGAAAAACATATTATACATATTTTATACATAAATTATTACTTTAACCAATTAACTATAAAATCTACTCCAGTAATTCCTTGTTTCATAATTAACCATTTATCTCTAAACAAACAAAGAAAATATCTGACTTTTTTACACTAACGGAACTAATATTAATAAAAATACTTCAAAACCTATATATCGAACACTTGAACTAATCAAATAATTCACAAGTCATTGCTGATTTCCCATGGTGAGCCCAATAGTCTCTAACATAGCAGTTATAAATGTTATCTTGTATTTTTTCTTGGTTTTACTGTTCTTCCCCTTTCAGATAGTTTGAATTTGCCTACTAACAAATAATGGTGAAGATACTCTTATGTCCCATCCACTTTAAGATTAATGAAGTTCTTGTGCAAGAACCCAAGAAGGACCATGCAGGATATCGGAAGAAGAGCACGATAATTACAAACAAGGTTCATGCAGGTAGTTCGATCCGGTATTCCAGTAAATCAATGTATTTCCAATCAGTGAACCGAACGCCCTTTCATACTAGTTGCGGGTTGCGGTTCTGTCTGTCTGATGTACACGAAATAGAATTCCGTATCTCCGCTGTCAATGTAGTTCATTACTATACATTTTTCCTGTTTAATTTATAGAACTGGGCTTGTAGACCAACAGCAAGGGCAACTTTGGCGGTCATAATTAGCAGTCTTTCATTATTTATGAAAAAATACGAGATAGAGAGCAGCAACCCGAGGTCTTTCAAATGTTTGTAAAAACCGACCGAATCCAATTAACCCTCAGAGTGATATAACACGAAACAGAGTTCTGGGGTACATGGGAATTCCCCCCGGGTATTTTTAGCATTCACTTTCTTAGCCGTATCTGCACAACAACTGCAAACATTGAGCTAGTTGGCTTAGAAATAACGTATTCGGAAAGTGCTGGATTCACCCGCGAAAGCCGGCTCCAGTATTTTACAAGGCATTTCACTTCAGCTGTTTCACTGGTCGAAGGCAAGTGCCAGGTTGAAAATATCTTTTAAATAAATTCTAAAGAATATTTATCGTTAAAAACAATGATAAAGGAAAGAGGTACCTAAGAAATATCCTCTTATCAGCAAATTTCACAGGAAGGCGGTTCATAGCGACTTCTGGAAAGTATTATCATTTAATAGCTGGGAAACCTTTCGCGATTGGATAGAGCAGAGATATATAAGAAATGTTCCATATAAACATACAACCAACTTGATTTACTTTTCAAAATAGCCACCTTAAGCATAAACACAAGTTGTAAGAATGTCATCAGAGATCGTGGTACTCTCTCAAGTGTTTCAGATGTACATCTTATATACTGGTTCATGTTCAAAACGCTGGCGAAATGTTTTACAGGCCGGGAATGCACAATGGCATTCAAATGGTAGCCTAATTAGCTATCCAAGGATTGAAGTTAAGGGCTGCAGTTGGCCAGGCTATTGGCTCTCCACATTGGTTCTATGTTAATTTTGGAAATGCTGATATACACAGATGGCAAAAGTATTAGACTTAAAATATTTGGCTTTTAAATTGCAGTATATCATTGGTTCTGTGTGCAATAAACAAAATTCCAGAATTTATAAATATCATTATATAGATATTATTGTACATTTTTGCCACATTTTGAGTACATTTATGTGGCCCTGTTGGTGTATTATTGCTTATATTTAATAATACAGGTTTTCTGTTGGTACAGGTTTTTATACTGTTGATATTTTGAGTTTGCATTTCTTGCGTGCAAAATATTTGTTAATATTTAATGGTGATATGATTGAGATGAGTGTTCTACTTCTTATAAACACCTTAAAGATAATCTTTTATCATTGTGTAGAAAGTTGTTATTTTGTAGCTACAAAAAAGTCGAGTTATTGGGAAGAAAAGCTGATTTATTTCTCGAAAAATTAATTGCAACTTTCTCAAAAATGTGTTACCACAATTGCACAGTCAACAGGAAATAATGAAGTTTACCAATTCCAACGAAAGGTAAAAATGTGGAAGAAGATAACAAATCCTAGGAGAGTGGGAAAACTAAAGCTAATTTCGAATAAGCACTGTATTGAACTAAGGAATGATTAATTTAAAGAAGCTACTGATGTCAGAAAAACATTATATGAAACTAGTATAAAACCACTAAGACCTTGCCGAAAGGCAAACGCACACATCGTATGGTAAGGAAGAGATTGGAATGGCAAGGGACTTTAAATATTAGAAGATTGGAGTAAAGCACGCGGATCACAAGGTCAACATATTTTTAATGTAATAAGTTCGCATTTAAATTACGAATAAAGTACAAAGTATGTCGTTTTAACTTTGAAAGATTTGTTAAACATATATGTACATATTACTATCAATATTTAAAATAGATACAATTATTTTCGTGTATGTTTCAGTGATTAGTGTACATTTGAGTTTTTATCAGAAAGTGCGCACGTAGAAGACCTAATGAGTAATTTAGTCCACCCTACCAAAGTATTCAGAGCAAGGCTGACTGTTTGTAAATGTGGAGAGGGACACACCGAGCGGCCAGAATTCAACGAGCAGTGATGTGCGAACGTAACGGGGTCCACAACAGCGTTGGCAGAGAGAATTTCCCAATGCTGGCGGAGTATTTTACCTCTCCAAGGAGTTTGAACCGATACCATACCAGATGCTAGGGCAGAAACCTTTCCAAAGTCACACTACACCAGCTCACCATGGCCTGACGCTTTCGATCCTGTAACAGAACTAACGGAATGAAATAATTTGAAATGGGATAGCGGAAAATTCGTGGAAAGAAAAGACCCATCCCAGCGTTTGCCTAAGCGTACAGAGCAAATCACGAACCAAAGGATTTTTCAAATGAAGGACTGGTTTCCGGAAAAAGTCTTGTTTTATGCCTAGTAACGCTCCATGGCAAAAAGCTAAAGATAACAACGTCTTAAAGCTATTCAAGTGCACATCCATGGTCTACTGTTGACTCAGGTATGAATTCTATAGAACATCTTTAGTCATTAGTTAAAAAGTGAGGGAAAACCAGGAAAACGAATGGGTCTGATATCCAGCATGTGTCAGAGAATGTTAATTAAGAAAACGGGAGCGCGTGTTCACCACATATGAAAAATGCACAGCTTAAACTTTTTGTTAATGCTTTCTGTTTAATAACAAACTTCTGTTGCGTTTATTTGTTTTATTAATGTAAAACTTTTGACAGCAACTCAAAATGTGATTCATCGGAAGTCACCTTGCTTCTAAATTTACGATGTTCCCATTGTGAATGTTTGTTATTCCATCCCTGGTAAAAGCAATTTTGTAGGTGAATAATACGGAAAACAGTATAGATTGGTCTTGAATACATAAGCGCTATAATTAAAAACAAAATGGTATTTTGTGCTACATATAATCTACATTTATGTTGCTACTGTGATTCGGGTGATGTCTTCATTGTTGCTATAAATATAATTATAAACCCAAGCTTCTAGATAGAGCAGTAGCAATACACGTTTGTATTCTGGAGGGACCGTCATGCGGGTAGTAATGTGCTAGTTTGGTTTTTATTTGATTATAAAGGTCATCGAGAAGTCACTCCGCAGCCATTGTGTAGCCGAAATGAGATTTGACTAGGAGAGCGAATTCAATTGGCAGGACTAACCGCTCGCCGAATGTATAGTTATTGTGCCGACTTAACCACCAAGGCAAGCACATAGTCCAAAGTTCAAATCTTAGTAACGCATTACCTGCTTAAAACCGGTTTTGAAGAAAGGAAGGAAGAAATGTCAGAAATGTAGGTCAACCGACTTTCTCCTACGCGGTGCACATCCCTCGAGTGCGGAGGAACTTATCGATGACCCGTTATTTATTCGGCGTATCATGGTATTGATTTGTTTACACTCTCATGCAATCAAAGTCGATTAATTGGTTTATATAAGTGAACTGCGAAAAATCTAAGCGATCAAGATTTTGTTCCAGCTCTAACTGTAATACATGAAACGCTTCAGTATTTTTTGTTATTTTAACCCGAGTTTCTAAAATGTAAATGGCGTAGAAAAATATTTAAACTTTAAAGAGAACTCAGCTGTTATATTTAATTCTATAACGTTGCATGGCAACAAGAATTCTTATGACTTGAATTTGCACCGAAAAAAATAAGTCAATTAATTTTGGATGATCGCAACATTTATTTTTAGTAATATTATAATTATTAATATAACATTATTACAACCCATTTCAGAACTCCTGCCTAATCTTTTCTGTTCTATCTTGCAGGATACACATAATTTAGAATCAAATTATCACCAAACCCCCGAAGACATTACAAAAAACAGACCTTGTGAAAATTGTTGCTTTTCTAGGAGAAAAAAAAATTATCCCATGTATATTAAGACATTTTAATTTAAAAACACCGAAAAAGTGTTTACTTAAATATAATAGCTGTTTTATAAATATATTCAGTGTTTGTATACTATAGACCCGTATATACTTCATGAATTTGGGAATGTGTGGCATTACTTATTTTTGTACTAAAATAATATAAATATCTATTTTATACTATTAACTCAATAAAGATATCAATTACAAAGTTAGTACCATGGCTGTTCATACTTTTGACAGACACAATTTCTCTCCTAATATTTTAACTTTGCAATATTTTGTTGGCTTAATATCTAGTGTATACGTTATGAAATTTTTATTGTTGTCAATTCAAGTTCCCGTCTATGAGATGTGTGCAAGTTGAGACATGTTCAGTTCCGCCTACAGCAAAATGGAGGTGCTATGATGCTCTGGAATCTGCTTTAGTCTTCAGTTAGGGCCTATACAATGTTACAAGAAGCCTATTCACAGCTCGAAGATGGTAAAAAATGTTAGGGGAGGCAATCAATAGCAAAGGAAGCGAACCCCAGACTGCAGTTTATGCTCTAACATCGCTGCTCTCACTGTTAGAGAGGATCGTCGAATAGCATTATGAACACTTTTAGAAATTCTGAAAACTTTCACTGAGTACCCCACACGTTGCAAACATAAAAGTTACATGAGACAAAAAGGACTTAGGCGTGCAGGTTTGCATGTAAGTAAAATGATATACAAGAAGATTCTTTCACTTCTGATGAAATTTGGTTTTGTTGTTTGCATCCTGAGAGCAAACAACAAAATTCTTTGTGTAAATCTCGATCACTAACACTAAAAAAACAAAAGTGAGTTGTTTCTGCTGGGAATGTTTTGATCATCCCATTTTTCGATATTCAAGGAATGGCTTACTAAAATGTCGTATCCTCACACACAATATTACAGGGTGTTCTGAAAACTGTGCAAGGCCATGTCACATGCATAAGTCTTAATTTCCGTGCAGCAAGCTGGATGCTACACCATGATAATGCACGACCGCACATTGAAATATCTCACAAAAATCAACGCGAAGTGTGTCTCTCACCCTTCCAATTTAACTTCCAGTCAAATGTTCATTTTTTCCGAATTGAAGAAATACCTTGTGGGAGATATTTTCCATCACCAGAAGCAGTGATGAAGGTTGTTGGCTATTCAGGATGACCTGTCAGAAATGGTTTCCACCAGGTCTTTGAAGACTTGCATCCAGCGGGGGCTATTTGAGAAAGATTATCCATATATTGAGAACGAATAAAGGATAAATATATTGTCAAAATGTGACCATTCTTTGTTGGACAGCCTTCATAAATTATTTGGAATTTACAACGCATATTAATATCTTTCTTTTTCTTGCTATTATCTGATCCATCAATATCTGCAATATGCTTTTGGGAAGCACTCTTAACTTCTTATTGAGTCAGTCTGAAGATTTTCAAAGAACTGGTGACTTCCAAAGATATACTCGTATAGTTTCTTATATCCTCTATTTCTGACTACCTAATCTTTAAAGATATATTTAAAGAAGAGTAAGCAATAATTCTTTGGCCAATGAAGTTCTTTTGCAGATATTCACTGATCTCTATAGCCCTAAAAATGCCGCATAGCCCATGCATGGAGAACCACCATATTCCCAGTTGCTTTAGCTTCAGCTGCCATCTAGTAGACGGAGTAAAATAGGTGTTGAGAACATGTGATGAATTGCTGAAACTAAATAACATATCAGCAGACAAGGGCAATTATTTTTGCAAACAAGGCTGTTGTTTCTGAAAGATATTGAACTTGAAATGAATCGTTGTTTACATACATGCTAGACAGTAGCAAAATTGCTCTTGAGCTTTATGATATAACTCATTTACACCTAAAATGACTAAGACATTTTTCTAATAATGTCTTCACATTATTTATACATATTAAATGCTTAATAAATCATGTAGTGTTATTATGTCTTATCTTAAACAGCAATAACAATAAACCAGGTTGCCAGACAACTATAGAAATATATTTTAAATTTAAGTGTATAAAATAGGGGTTGATTTTTTTTTTTTTTTTTGATTTGGTTTATTTATGGACGCTCTTTAACATCTCGGATCATCAGCGTCCCATTTAATTCGGGGCGTGAAACGGCCGATAGGTTTTGCTCAGAGGCTATTTCTTTTAGGCTTGATATTCTTTTACATCCGTAAATTTACGACATGGGACACATGGCTTTACTTCCCATCCGAAGGAAGCCATACTTAGGATTTATTTTCACGATGGACGATCCTGGCCGGGTTTGAACCCACGATCTTGAGTTTAGGAGGTAAGTATGATTATCACTACACCATCAGGACCGACATAAGATACGGGTGTTATTTGAAATTTCAATTTGGGGATGGCAGGGTAATTCAGTAGTGATATTGTTATATTTATTGTTATAAATTCTATATACACACTACAAATATATTTTATGCAGTGACCGTAGACCGTACATGCTTAAGTATGATACACAATTATAACGAGGAACTATTAATAATACAAATAAAACAATATTGATAAAAAATAAATATTAAAATGGTAAGATGATATTTACACACACATATATGAATGGAAACATATTTATAATTATATCAGTTATTGGTTCTAAGCAGAAAATAAATTGCTTTTAGCTTCGCGCACTTTGGCTGTGAAAATGCCCATATTCAACCAATTAGTGTGGTTATTAACAGGTTCCAGCATACCAATCATCATCTAATTGCCTTAAAAGTTTTCAAGAGACAGTGTTGTTCCTAGGTATTCCCAGTGGGTACATTCTGTCAGAATATGTACCCATTCCCCATTTTCTCCATAAAATGGGCAGATTCTCCTACAAGAACTGTCCGTTATTTTTTGAGGCTCCTAACTTTCTAGTCTAAGTAGGCCATTCCTGATCTTGCCTTTCTCCTGAGAACGAGCATATATGCCTCGTTACCCCAAGTTCGTTTAATTTCAATTGAAAGGCTCAAGGAGACTTTCGTATTACATTCTTCCTCGATTTCCTGTCTGCTGATATACTCTAGCCTTGTTCTAACCACACATTTTTATTATTTTCAAGGCCTTGATTGTTATATTGAACTCAGGCAAACCCTATGTTCAAAACAATCCCCCTCCCTCAAGATCCCACAGTTTGAGTTCCTTTACAGAGGCCGAGTACCCTTTTCCAAAAAATGACTTGCATTTTATTTACAGTTCAATTCTTCACTTCCATATAGCTGAATAGATCAAACTTAGCTTTGTACATCTTCTCTAGTGTATCAGCTGGTATATCTGGAACGCCAGTCAGAACATGTAACTCGTTTAGTTGACCTAGCGCTTTATAGTAAGTAATTTATGTAAATAACATTGGTATTCAACTTCCTCTTGACGTGTTTTTATTTATATTAAATTTATTTAAAATAAATGTAATTTAGACCAGAAATTTTGAAATGAATGTAAAGATATTTCGAATATATTTTCTTATTAATGTTGCTACCTATTCTTTTATGTTATCAAAGCTTTATAACATTCATTACGACACCCTCCCACTGATACCTAGACAGAGTTAACTTACTAAATATGCAAGAGAAAAAACGTCCAGTATGTAGCAGAATAAAAATAAATTTCAAATGCTGGAGAAGAGTATTACAGAAGATTTGTTCCACAAAGAACAAAGTTTAAATATGAAAATGAACCAAATCTAACCCTTTCATAATCTTGCACTCAACAACATAACTATGAAACTCGGCTCCACACATTGAAACACTTTGCAACATCTTTAAAAGAGCATTGCTGTTAGCCTGCTTTGACAACAATTTGAACACACACACCACGTTCCTATTACCATAAAACCAACGAGGAAGTTAAAATAACATTCCATTTTTACAATATCGTAAAATTACTACCACGTTGCTGAGTTGTGCTACCGGGGAGAACTATGGTTGGTTCTACATGTTTAGAATAATGGCCAAAACGTGTTATCCCAATGAACCAGAAACCCCCTCTGTCAGCTAGAAAGAATGACATCACATTAATTCTGGAAGGTGCCTAATCTATCTCAGTCAATAGGAATAAGAGATCGTTGACAAAGACATCCAGCGTGGACACGAGGATAGAGAGGGAAGTATTAAGTAACATGTAAAAAAGGAGTACATGCAAGAATGACACAATGCTAATCATAAAGTTATCTTTTGGTGTAAACGATTTCTCTGCATTTAAAAGCGCAGTGTGAAATATTATCTCTTTTATTAAAGTTGCATTCTTTCTTTACGTTATAATGTGTGTGTCCTAACTCAAGAATTTTCTTTGTAGGATTAATTGCGCACATTCTTCCATAAATACAGCAATCCTTTATGTTTTGCTCTTTTCTTCTTTTCTTATGATGACATCAACATATTCTGTGTCTGTTTATTGAGGAATTTGCAGCTACTATAACCTTTTCTGTAACAGTTGGTCAAAATTATTCATTGAAATAATGATAATTTTAAGCTTTCGCTGTATTTACCCTCCTCCATGTATAGAGCTTACATCTCCTGGAACTTAACGCACCAAAGCCCGGGTTAATAGCCTGTCGGACAATTATTTACTGTGGAAAAGTACAAAGTACAAATGCAGAGAATTTGTCCCATCTGTCAGAAGAGGGAATCATGGACACATATTCTGACTGAATCTAAAGGTACGGAAGAATGGAGGGAAAAGTACGAGGGTGGATTGGAATGTAACGCACAATATATTTTTTTACGACAAACAGATGAACAAATAAAATGACACCTTTTGTCTATTTTCCTACATAGTCGCCAACTTTCTCAACACATTTCTCCCATCGTGATACCAGTTTCATAACACCTGTTCATAGAAGTCCGTTCGGTTGGAGTATAGCCATCTGCGGACTGCTATTTTCACTTCTGCATCTGACGCAAAGCGTTGACTGGCCAGGAAATTCTTCATGGGACAAACAAATGTCCGACGGTGCCAGATCTGAACTGGATGGTGGATGCTGGAGCACCTCCCAACCAAATTTGTTGACTTTCTCACGAACAGCAGCAGCAATATGGGGGCGAGCATTGTCTTGAAGAAGTATGCATTAAAGTTACGGCCTTTTTCACGATGGCCCCATGCAACTTTACCAATTTTTATTGTAGGCCGCACCATTCACAGTGGTCCCATGTTCAGCAAATTCCGCCAATAAAACACCATTCATATCCTAGAATACCGTCGCAACACTTTATGAGCAGATGAGTCACTTTGAATGTTTTCTTTACTGGGGAAGCAGAATGTTTACACTTCATAGAGACCGCTTTGTTTCGGACGTGTAGTGGTACGCTCATCTCATCACCAGTGACGATTCCCTTTAGAAAGTCATTCCCTTCTGCAGCGTAACGCGATAAGTGATCCAATCTTGTCATCATTCGCTCGCCCTTGTGGTCGTCTGTCAGGTTCTTAGGCACCCAGCAAGCACTAACTTTACGAAACTTCAGTGTGTCATGCACAATATCGTACACCGCACCGTATGAAATGATGAACTACTTAGATGAGGTTCGCAGTTGGATCCGCCGGTCGTTCAGAATTGTCGCCTCAACGGCTGTGACACTCTGCGCGGTTGCAGCTGTTACCGGCGAATCACAAAGTTTATCACGGCCGTCTTTGAAGAATGCACACCACCTGGAGACATCGCTACGATCCATACAGTCGCCCCCATGCACGACACGCATGTCCCTGTGAATTTCATTTGAGTTATGCCCTTTAGCCCACAAAAATCGCACCACACCTCGCTGTTCTTCACAAGTGGACAACAGTTATATGCCCACCATCTTTGTTGCGTAGTTCATGCTTCTCTCGCTAGAGCTACACATGAGAACAAAATAACGTCGGCTTTAAACTATATCTTGATGAACTTTCAACATCCCAGCCGCAACACAAACGCAGAAAAAAACATTGTGCGTTACTTTCCGTTCCACCCTCGTATTTACCGCACTCCTTTACAGGATCGAACAGAGGGAGATGGTCATGCTGGGCTTTGCTAACATGAAAGGAAGGAGAAGAAGATTAGGTGCATTTCTGATGAAAGTGAAACAACTCAGGTCTGAAAAGTCTGATAAACGGGAAGCGGGTTGGGATAACAAATGACTAAATCCAGCTTCCATTATGGAGTTTATTTATACTGTTATTCTATTTAATATTTTTAAAAAATATTCTTATTTTAATCTATTTTGTTTATTTTTATTTTTAAATATACATTTTACATCTTATTGTATCTAATGTGATATCTTGTGCTATACCAAACATACCAAGTGTATCATAAAAACACTATCATCTACGGGGCCCGTGCTCTTGTTGAAGTTGTTTTATGTTGTATTTGTGCCACTGTAATAAATACGCCACCACCATTTGAATGCTCAATCTTATATCAGAGTCTCTTCGATGACATCGCCAAAACAGAAGACGCTTACACGCAACGCACACACCGATACATGAAATGACGACGAATGATCAAACATAAATGAATAAATACGTGACAGAGAAACCAACTCTGCATTTGCATTAATTTAAACTTTCAAAAGTCCATCGGAATTAATTAGACTAAAAGCCTCCAAAACTTGTTACGTTTGTAGCCGGTTGTAAAATCTTCGACCTTAACTGTAGTTTTCACATTGGTTTTTACGATCTGGTTAATCTCAAATGTTTAAAATTCCGACTCGTTTTTATTTTAATTTTACTACTTTTGTAAAGCGCAATATTTGCATTAGAAGGACGGGGGTTTTACGCAGCATTAAAGCACCTTTGAGAGGCAAGTATTTCGTGGTTAGCCTAAAAGCCGGTTTAGAAACATTTAAGGTATGTCAATCAGCCCAGCTAAAAGCCACGTTACACGGCTGACAAAGCAGCGCTTGCTTCCAACGTTGCATCCACATTTATCGGCATCCCATTATGTGCATCACTTAACCTGCCATTAAGCTCCACAGAGCGATGAGAAAGGTATACGCGCCTCATTTTGTGGCCTGCTAGAGGGCAGTATCTGAAACAATAACGCCAGGAAAGTCATAAAACAAAATGTATCCGAAGGTATGTTTTCAAATATGAGGTACTCATCTCGAACAGCTTTAACTGCTAACGAGTTTGGTCAAATGGTAGTGCCATGGCGCGATTATGAGACTTTCTGATTGGCTACTGAAAGCACCGTTGTCATTCTTTGAGACCCTATGAAACTAAGTAGCAGTTTATGCGTTTGAAATCATTCACTTTTTTAATTTTTGTTAGTAAAAATGTGCTCAGGTATTGTACTATAGTGCTTATAGAAGCACTCGATATAAAACTACTCGTAACAGTGCTTCATGCCTAACTAATGCCCCCAATTTTCTGTCAATAGATGAAAGAAACTAAATAAATCAAGTCTAAAGCTTGCAAGAGACAATATTTTAAAACCCGCGTACAACTTTACTGTTGCAAACAATCACATTTCGTTGCAAAACAATAGCACGCATTGAAGCACTTTCAAGTTCTGATTTTTCCTGAAACTTCACTCTCAATAAATACTTACGCAATACTTTTCATATAAGGAAAGTTTAAACTTGTACTCTTAGCTTTGCTCATAGAAATTTGCTTTTTGAATTAAATTTTTTACAGCTTACAATTGAGCGCTGCTTTGACAAAGGAATGCATTTTGATTTGTTTATCTCCATTTTATACTTTTGTAGAGAGAACTATAGGTTACTACTTACCTTGAAAATGTGGACAGACACACTTAAATCATTTAGAAAGGAGTAATTGGGAGCTTCTATAATGTTAAAGGGCATTGGTTTTGCACCATATCTAAAATAAAATGATATAATAACTTGAGTTTTACACCCTCCCGTTGTCATACATGCTTTAACATTGGTAGTTTTCTGGAATAAACCCCCAGAATATGGGCATGGAAAAGTAATTAGTGCGGAGACACATAATTTATAACTTCTATCATTAATAGTAATATAATGTTAATAACAATGATCAAAGAGGAAGAGATATAAATATGGAATAACATTTTGTTTTCGGCTGCTAATATCAAGGTAATTAGGAAAATCTTAAGAATTACTGACAATGTGAACATACATTAAAATTTTAACGAATCTATAGTTTACAAATTGAGTAACATGGTCGAAAATTTGGAATATATATATATGTATGTAAGAAAAATAAAAATAAAGTAGCACTATTAACAATGTAACAAATTTACAGTAATAATAAAAGTAGAAAATGATAAAACACTAAGATAAAGTCACACTTAAATTGCGATTTCAAGTGTGACTTTATCTTAGTGTTTCATCCTTTAAAAGCTTCTATATATATATTAAAGAAATTGCATATGCACTGTTTTGAAAAGCAGGGTACAAATATTGTTGCATATGGGGGGAGTTATAAATATTGTTCATAATACAGGAGTTAACAATATAGAGTGGGTTTACATATTGCTGGGCAAGGGACACGTGGCTGTTGTGTTCTGATTCCACATAATGTTTAAGTGACAGTTATATGTTTGAACTTGGGGGAAGGAAAACTAGATTTGCGCATGCGCATAGAAAAACATGTCAGGTCGTGACTACGAGTGAGTGGGAATTGATCTTAGAAGTAGAAGGACGTATTGTTATACTCCGATGGACCACCCTAACGATAGGCTGTAATTTAATGTGCAGTTTAACTAAATATATTATGTAATAAATAGAATATTCTGATCCTAATGTTAGTGATCGGTTATTCTATATCCTAACGCAATTATTTCCCCCGATATTTTCTAGTTTTCATAAGGGATGACTAAGATATAGTCTGATACAAAAGAACTCGTTCCATATCCAGCCAATTGCATTGGGAATTGTTTTAATGTAGTAACATCGAGTACTCTTATAATTTGGTCTGTGACAATATGGGATACCGTTGAAGTTTAGTTTCGTTAAAACCGTACAGGAAAAAAAAGTTCTTGTGTTAAATGTACGATTTTGCAAAGTGTTTAGCCAGGTAATCAAATGCTAATTTAAAAATCATTTCAACATGTGAAACTGAGATATTTTCATAATTAAGTTATGTTGTCGAATACAAGATTGTGAGCAAGTTAAATTTGGTTCGTTTGTGTATTTAAATTTGGTTCATTGTGAAAAAAATAAGAATATTTTGTGACTGTGTTTTTCCGGATTTGAAATTTATTTTTCTTCGGCCAAATACTGGAAGTTTTCTCTCGTGCGTACTTCCTATGTTAACTCTTGTCTAGGCATCAGTGGGAGGGTATATTAATAAATATTATAAAGATTTTATAACATAAAAGGACATGTAATAACATCAATAGGAAACTGCCCTAGAAATAGCTTAACATTTATTTCAAAATTCACTCGTCAGAACTGACACCTATTTAAAATATGTTTCATTAAAGAAAACCGAATTAAGATATTAAATGTAACTTCAAACATTCTTCATGTTTAGGTTAGAATTACGAAGGTTGCAATGTCACTAATATGGATTACTAGTAATCACTCTCCAGGGATTACGCGCAATGCAGAAAACAATAAAACAAGTAAGAAAAACAAACATATTCATTGTATTCCACATTAACACCCCTAATCCATATTTATCTGCTTTCCTCTAATATATAATATATTTACTTTACCTGACAAAGATAAGACCGTAAGGTCCTTTCTTCCACTTCACCAAGGACGTTACAATTTCAACATATATCATTAAACGAGGAAGTTTAGATACACTTTTTACAACATATTTCTTTCTCTATTTCTTTCAAAACTATGTTATTAGTGCTAAAAATTCATCCATTGAATTTAAAAGTACTCTGCGATTCACTGCATATTTTTTTCTGTTAACTCGATCATTAGGATCAAAGGTATATCTGGAAAAAATAATGAATATTCCTTTGATTATTCTATTACATAACAGCTTCTTATATTGACCTCCTTTCCTTTTAAAAACGTTTTTAATATAAATAAATATGATAATCACAGCGCCGAAGTTAGGCAAAAGGCCTTTTCTATCTGGGGGGATCTATTTAAGAGTCAGATAGAAATGAACATGTTCCCTATATTTTTGTCGGCTAGTTTTTTATTTTGCCTTTCTGCCTATTTTGACTTCCTAAACATTTTAAGATGTACAACTTTTTTATTACTTTTTTTTTTCTGTTTTAGATCCTTACGAATTTTTTTGCGATTATTTACGCACATGTTTTCAATATATTAAAGTGAAAAAATTTATAAAAATTAAATGACATGTTCGCCTCACAAAAATATATATTGAGAATCTTGTTATACATTTATTTCATTTTCAAGTAATCAAAACTTTCTCCTCTATTTATAAGTTTTATAAATAACAGAACCTTCATTCGTGAAAGCAATGCATGGTTACCTCTACATACGAATACCAGGAAATGGGGAGGATGAGGGAATTAGTTTTGAATAGTCCTGGCGAATGAACTTGTATCGATGTGCGCGAGACAATTTCAGGAAATTTGTAGTGCGGTAATTTCTCAGTAGCACAAATGTAAGAAATAACTTCAAGCGAAAAATGTGAGGACGATACAGTTATGCAATAAAACTTCCCTACAATGTGCTCAATACGGAAGTAAGAGAGATACTAACTTGATTCCCCTACAAACACATAAACAGAAAATGAACTCGAACAGAAACCACTGCGCATCTTTTGTGCTCATTCACCAGGACTATTCAAAACTACTGTACTGAGCGTGAATGTTCTGTTGTAACTGGTATGAATCCTTCCAAAATAGATTGTTTTGAATATGCTTCAATAACTTCAGTGGAAGTAGAACGTTCATTTTCCACGATAACAAATGTTCTCTCAGACAAGCGGCTGACTATGACAGTTGATACCTTGAAAAACATCTTGTTCTTGCTTGTAACCTTAATAACTGCCTATTTTTAATTTATATTACTATCTATTTTCAGTATTTTAATTGCTTTTTTGCATGCGTATTTTAAACAAAATAAATGCTTGAACTTCTGGGCTCTGCTAATAATTATAGCTTTAGCGTGGCAATATCAAAAGTGAAAAAAGGGGAAAACCAAAATAATACTCGTTACTGTGGCTCGTTAATGGCGGATTTAGCGAGGTTGCGATATGCGGGCCCTGCATGTTGTTGCACAGCTCTGAGATACGTCAACAAAATTGTTTGCCTATAGGGAGGTACGGAAAGGATCGGGAAGCGTGTGTTTATATTGATAAGAGCTCGACAACAGCCTTTCCAATGATGGAGAGGAATCACTGATGCGTTGTGACAGAGCGCAAGAGCCTCTTCAGGCTCTTCCGATAATGGCACGTCTGAAGAATAGCCTTCACATTCTCGCGCTCTTAAACCACGGATCCTACTAATAATGCACTTTGTCGGCAAAGTTTAGGGAAGAATCGAAGTAAACAATTGTCCTGCGGTTCTATTTGTGTTACTGAAATACCGTCTTCAAAAGTGCAGACAGCGTAAGTTATGTTAATGAGATTGTGAGACCACGAGAACAGAATTGCACATGACAGTATTTGTGCAAAAGTGTGCAATATTTTCTAGCAGATTTATAAGAATGATAATTAATGTTACGTATTTTCAGCGTTGTTGATTGTTGATTTTGTTTATTTACGGACGCTCTTTAACATCTCAGGTCATCAGCGTCCCATTCAATCGAGGACGTGAAACGGTCGATAAATTTTGCCCAGAGGCCTCTTCTTTCAGGCTTGAGGTTCTTTTACATGCCGTAAATCTACGACACGGGACCCACGGCTTTACTTCCCTTCCGAAGGAAGCCATACTTAGGATTTTTACTCCCGAAAAAATCCATCTGTCCTGGTCGGGATCGAACCCTGGTTTAGAGGGCAAGTATGGTTACCACTACACCACCAGGACCGACACATTTTCAGCGTTATTTCTAAGCTTTTCAACACCAATAATGTGAAATTGTAGCATATAGACCAGAAATATTCACCTTCAGAAATAATAAAAAAGTTTATAAGGGAACTACAGCATTGGTTTATTTTTATTGTTTGTTTAAAATAAACAAATAATTATGTGTTAGGAAATACGAGCTATCAATATTCGCCTAATGGCGGTTATTAAGCACTCCTAATTTTTAAAAGTTACTGAAAAAATGGGTCCAGGAAACGTTGTTTCCATAAAAATATTTGGTGGAAATGAACACAGTATTTTAGATTTTGCTTTTCTAAAAGTAACCTCTCCTTGCACATTCTGCAAACTCTTTATGTCCAGTTTGTCAGGGTTTCTTCGGAAATGTCCCTCCATTGCTTTTACAAATTGTTCTGTAGTGCATTCACATTGGTAAAGTTTTTTTTTTCTGGACTATTTGTCCAAATAACCCCAAAGCAATTCATTGGGTTTTCAGTTAGGACCTTGAGAGTGTTATACCATGTTCTTCAGTACTCTTTTTTCTAATCGTTCAAGAAACTTTCTGCATTGTTTTAGTGAGTACCCCCCTTGTTTCAGTAAGGCACTAGCATGGGCTTTTCCATAGCAGGACACGTAGGCTTCCAATCGCAGACTCGGATATCCTGTCTAACGTACTTCTAGTAGCATCAGAAGTACCGTAGGTGTTCAGGGTCCTTAGAGCTCGCATCAGAGCATCTGAAGGGGTCGGAACACCCGCCTCCTCTCTTACGCGAGTACTCTCTGCATAGCAAAGATGTATGTATAGGACCATTATCTTGCTAGAGTGTGAAATGGAGCTCCCTTATGCTTCATGCTTTCTTCTTTCACACTTCAAACTTGTTGTATTTTGCGCTGAATAGCTGCAACTTATGTTCATCAATAAATAACACATTCTTTCATAGTTAAACACTTAAATTTTAATGTTGTTTGGTCATTTATAATTTTCTTCTTATTATTGTCAGTCTTAATAATTAACTCCTTTAAGATTTGCATCCTAAAATTGCTGCTTTTCTCTCGAGACGCTCACAGATTCAACCAACTAGTCCGCTGGGTTTATTTTGAAGCGATAACATTTACTGCTCAGGATTTAAAACATCTCAACAACAATGACAGCATCGATTATCTTTGCTCTTTCAACTTTATTATCAGCGACTATATCAGTTTCCTCAGATTTCCTAATCAAAGTTCCAATATGTCGAGTTTCATCTTTCTCCTAAATTATTGAGGGTTATACATTTCCCTGTACAGTGAGTATATTTCCTCTGCTTTCATAGTAGCATTGGACAAACTACGTCGCAATGATAGCTTAAATCTTCCATTTTCATGCAGCTATGTTCAAACTTTTGTATTTTGTATATCAGGACGTCCTCGGCATATTGTGCTATGTTGACGTCTGGTGTGTGTGGGAAAAGTCTGCCATGTATATGTTGAACAGGACTGGTGAAAGAACAGAGCCCTCTGAAGACCCAGTTCATCCTTCCAGTTACCGCTCCTACAGCCTCCTTTCGACACTGTCGAAAGTCTTCGAGAGACTTTTACTAGTCCGCTTGTCACCCATGCTGGGTAACATTCAAGCCAATTTGGCTTTCGTCCTGGGCACTCTACTACCCAATAGCTGCTGAGGGTGGTGGAGGCTGCAGATCTGGGTTTTCAGGGCAAGGCATTCACCCCCACGGTGTCTCTGGATGTAGAAAAGGCCTTCTCTACCACCTGGCACGCCGAGCTCGTGTACAAACTAATCTACCTTGGGCTTCCACACCGATACATACAGTTACTACACACATACATCAAACACCGAACTTTCACTGTAATGGTGGCGGGAAACAGTTCCACACTAAGACAGATACGCGGCGGAGTTCCAGAAGGCTCTGTTGTCTCACCGACCTTATTCAACATATACATGGCATACTTTCCCCACACAACAGACGTCAACATAGCACAATATGCAAACGACGTCCTGGTTTTTTTTTTATTATTTATCTATGGACGCTCCTTAACATCTCAGGTCATCAGCGTCCCATTCAACTCAGGGCGTGAAACGACCGACTAATTTTTCTCAGAAGCCTCTCTTTCAGGCTTGAGGTATTTTTTCGTGCCGTAAATGTACGACACGGGACTCACGGCTTTACTTCCCTTCCGAAGGAAGCCATTCTTAGGATTTTTACGCCCGAAAAAAATCCATCGGTCCTGGCCGAGTTCGAACCCTCGATCTTGGGTTTAGGAGGCAAGTATGGTAACCACTACACCACCAGGACCGGTGCGTCCTGGTATACAAAACAAATAGACACATAGGCAGAGCCGTAATACCCATCCAAAGACTGTTATACCTAATAGAAAGGTGAGTAGGCGTTGGAGAATGTCCATCAATCCGGCAAAAAGCCTCGCCGTGATATTTACTAAACACCGCATTCCCGCAAATTGCCCCACACTCACTTTCAACAGGGAAATTATCCAGTGGAAGGATTCCCTCACTTATCCGGGAGTACAGTTAGATAAGGGGTTAACTTTTAAGGAACACATCGCTAGAACTGCCCACAGGGCCCAGGGAGCTATTGCCCTGCTGAACCCTGTATTCAGTCCACCTAAAACTTCACATGTTTAAAGCTCTGATCACCCCCCTCATGTTTAGCTTGCGAGATCTGGGGTATGGCAGCGGATAGTTGGCTGTTACTCATTCAAAGGACGCAGAATAAATGGATTCGCGCAATTTATTCTGCATACCGTTGCTTCCCGACCAAACTGCTTCATGAAACCTCCTCCCTTCCGAAGGAAACAGGTGCCGGGCAAAGAAATTGTATAGTGCATTACCATAACATGAAAGTGCTCTCATCCGTTCCTTAGGCAACTACAGTTGCCTGCTTAGGCCAAAGGCAAAATTCACGATGCCACGCCTGGCTTGCGGGCATCTTGGATAACAATAGTTCAATTCCATACAGCAGAAATTACTAGTAATTTCAACACTGTTGCACTTAAATAAAATGAATAGAAATTCAGCAGCAATATCGTGATGCTATAAACCAAATGAAGGCTTTTAGGACATGCCTATATTAGCAAAACCCTTGGACACCAGATCCACCCATTTTATCAGGAGAAGTCAAAAGCACTATTTCCAACACCCACATACCTCTACCTTACAATCATCCCACACTGCGGTTAAGCCCACACGCGGGTAGGAACATAGAAACCGTACACAGGCTGGTTACTAACCCAACTTGCCATCTAGTAGCTCGGTCGGATAAGGAAGGGCAAAACCTAGCAACAGGAAACCTTTCTAACAAAACAAAAACCTAAAACACAAAATCAAATAGCGGTATTTGATTAAGCTAACAGCAAGTGCACAACAAGCAACATCCAAGGATGTCAAATCCGCCCGCTTCATCAAGGATAAGTTTTTAGCACTATCCCTCCACCCCACACCCAAAACAATAGAACCAACCTACATTCCCATCGCTTCTCTGCGGTAAAGCCCAAACACAGGCTGATGAGCATCCTCAGCCTGCCAGCTAGCTTCGATTTAATTATAATTCTGACTCCGGCGTGAAAGCTTCCGACTACTTATAAATGGGACACTATCAAAATTATGAATATATAGTTATTTCAACTTTGAAGTCAGTTTAATAATTATAAACATGAAGTTACGTAACTTGTGGGAACCTCTGGGAAATTCATTGAAACAAACAAGAAAGTTTACGCACACAAATGATCATTTTCACTTAGTTCCTAATACAGTTATTTTTATTTACCAATAATTCTAAAGCAAGTGCCAAAATGACTGTAATATGTTTCCAAACACCGATGATTGAGTATCTTACTCCTTTCCATATTTGCCGAATTCCTAATTAAAAAAATTGGCAAGTGAATGTCCACGTTATTAATGATCTAGAATAGTGGTTATCAAACTGTAGTCAGCGAGGCCCTCCCAGGAGGTCCAGGAAGTGTTAGCAGCAATTATTCCTGGATATACAGATAGAATTTTCATTGTTTCTCATTACTATAACTCAAATGTTGCAAAATTTACATGCTGTGCTTATTGAGGTAAAGAAAATAAAATACAAATTCAGGCGAATATCGGTTCCGGAGGGAGCCAGTAAACGTAGATTCGCAGAACGTCCCCAGATTTTCCCGGACCATCATAGAAACCATTAAAATATTGATACCTTTAGTAAAAACTCATTTGTGAAAAATTTTAATGCGTTAATTTACATAAAAAACAAGTAAAGAAATCATTTGTAAAACATACAATCAGAATTCAGTATACAAGTTTATTATATCAAGGACTGGAAGTGAAATGCACCATCCCCTCTCTGGCTTTAAGAAATTACGTTAAATTAACGAGTAATTTTATGTCATAATGTATCATTAGTTGTTAATATTAATGTTTTAAGAGTATTATATTATACTTTTTTGAATGTAATATTATAATTGTGATTAGTGCTGTTTTGCAAAAATATACTATAACAAAAAGGAAAATACTGACAATGTACAGTTTTTATTTGATTATATCTTTACATTTTGTAAACCAGTGAACAACAACTTGCATTTTTATATTTTAAACTTAAAAACAAATATTAGGGGTTCGCGGTCAAAGAAAGTTAGGGAACCTAATACCCCATACGTTTCAACACTTGAATTTAATTTACTAGTGTCAACCTAAACTTTTAAACTTAAAGAACCTTTCATATTACATCATACCACCACGGGTGGCTCAGATCGTTAAGGCGCGGACTCGTGAACGGGAGATCTGGGCTTCGAATCCCTCCAGGACCGTCCTACCTGAATGAGGTTTTTCCCAGGTTTTTCTCAGTTCTCATAAATGGCAAATATCGGGGAGGGTACCGTAACTGAGACCTGGAACGTTTCCTTCCTTAAAAACATTTTCCAATTTATCATTTCATCTCATGTATTATCGGTGTCCAACGCCTGTGGTGCCTCAGCAGTAAAAACGGCGTTAAACAATAATATGTGTGTGTGTTGAACACTAATATATATATATATATATATATATATATATATATATATATATATATATATATATATATTACATAATGAATGCTTGAAAAGCAAAAGGAAGAGAAATGTACCAAACCTTTTTGTTTTAGCATTATAAGAATAAAGGAAAAGGATTATATTGCAAGAAATTTGAGTTCCACATGGAACTTGGAAGGGAAACGGGTATTTTTCTTAAACAGGGCGTTGTTCCTTAGAGCATTCAAATGTATAACCCTGCTGCAAAGCGGAAAGTAGCTTTTCAGTTATGGGAATTGAGCGAGAGAATCAACGGGGTGCAGTAACCAGAGCACAACACTTGAAATAGCAATGGGGAGAACATGCCTATAGCTTGAATGTACAGAATAGATAAGATTACGTTGCTATATGGGATTACTGAGGGCTGCAGATGAGGCATGAATTTCGATCGCTCTTCAATGTAATGTGGATTATTACTAGAACTGGGTGCAACGAAAGGAAACGATCTAATCGATTGGTATAAGGGTGTTACTTAATATCTCCTCAACCTCTGCGAAAGGATAACCTAAAAACTAGCAAAAAAGTTAATATAAACCTTAATCAAAATACTTAGTTCCTTTGCTACAATAATTTTTTGTTATATACTGAAAAAATGTCACCGAAATTTTTGTCCTTTATAGTTTGGTGCTTGATTTTTTTTTCAATAGTGTTTAACGCCCGTTTTTACTACAGAGGCACCACAGGCGATGGACATTGATCATACTTGAGATGAAATGATATTTTGGAAAATTATTTATTTTTAAGGAATGAAACGTTCAGACCTAAGTTTAGGGCACCTCCCCGGCATTTGCCATTTATGATGACTGAGGAAAATCTGGAAAAACTTCAGTCAAGGAAGACGGTCCTGGCGGGATTCGAACCCCAGACCTCCCTCTCACGAGTCCATGCCTTAGCGACCTCAGCCACCCGTGGCGGTAAGTTGCATTGAGCGGAGGACAGAATAAAATCTCCAAGCAGTTTTAAAAACAAAGGCACCAAAACAGTTAAAAATGAATATGTGGGCTAGAATAATTTGCGACATATCAGTAGGTTCTTGTATTCTATCTGGAACATCAGAAGCATCATATGTGACTTTACATTTTTGACGAAAGAAGTTCCATTAATGTTAATAAATCGCCTCATTTTTTTGGTGCTGCTAAAACAATTCAGCATAGCTTGGGGGACTGCTGCTCAGACCTACTCGCTCAGCCGATCTCATTCCATTGAATTTTTACATCGGAGGTTGTTTCAAGCCCACTGTGTATTCTAGACCAAAGAGCTAATATTTTCAAATGACTTTAAAATTGACTGACAAAACCTGCATTTAATCAAGTCCACTCTTACATTTTTCTGCACTGCCTTTTGAAGAATTTATTATTGTGAAAAATTAAAGTAGAATTTGAGGATAGTATGAGCTGTGAGCTATGAGCTCAAGTAATAAATTATGAGAACGCTTAAAAAAAAGTTGCTGCAATTTAATAGCTTGATTTACATAACTATGTCATAGACATGTTTTACATCTTTCTTCAGTACATTTTTCGAGCCGTGGCATTAATTTGTTCATTCTGCTTTAAACAGAAAGCCACCGCTTATTTGATCTCATCAAATCTCTCCAAAATGTTCACATCTGAAAGTGTCTTTCAGGGGTGCGAATTTATAATAATTTGAGCGAGCAAGATCGAAGTTCTTTGGAGAGTTCTATAAGATTTGAACTCTTATTCTGCGAATAGTATCTATCAACTGTTGCATCGAAATATAAGGGCAGGCGTTACCATGAAGGAGAGTACCTTTAGACAATACTTACCTCTCGGCATCTCTGTATTGCTGGCTTCAGTTCCTTCTCCAACACTGTGCAATAGCATACACCATTCCCTCACATTTTCCCTAGAAACATTCAAAATTGGTTCTTTCAAAGGTCAGAAGAGTTAGCACGTCCTTAAACTTTTTGTTTGGAGACACAAGGATAGGTCCATAAGTTTCCGGCCGAGAATTATCACTTTCACAAAACCATTATCTAGTGTCATATCTTATCTGTTATGTAAATAATTGCTGCTGTAACTTCCGCTCCCCTGTGTTCAGTTGTGTAAAGAAGGTAATGAGTAGAATATTGTGACATGTTCAAAATGGAGTTTCGAGCTGTTATTAAGTTCTTCACAAAAGGAGGACTTACTCCAAATGAAATAAAACAGCGATTGGGTGGTGTATATGGGGACGCATCCCCCTCATATTCTACCGTAAAAGAATGGGTCAAACTTTTTCGAACACGTCGAGAAAGCTTTGAAGACAAAGAGCGTGCAGGTCGGTCCTTGGAGGTGCTCACTCCTGAAAACATCGCTCTTGTGGAAGGAGAAAATATGGAAGGCCGGCGGCTCAAAGTTACAGAAACAGCAGAAAGGTTGGGCCTTTCTAAAACAACAGTCCTTCGAACTATTCTGAACATTTAAACATAAATATGATTAGTGCAAGATGGATGCCTAGACTTATTTCTCAGTCCAAAAGCATCGAGTCATCTGTTATTAGGTGCTTTTGGAGCTTTACCATGGTAACGAGAGAGAAGTTCTGCAAACAGAAGATGAAACCGTGTTCCTTTACTATGATCCCTTGTGCAAAAGAGAATCATTGGAGTGACATAAACCTGGCGACGCATCGCCTCTAAAGACCAAGGTCACTCAGTCAACCAAGATGATCCTGGCCACAATCTTTTGGGACTGTCAAGGAATACTCTTCATTGACTTCAAGGAGAGAAACATCACAGTAAATGGGGAGTACTATGCTGACCTACTGCACAGACTATGTGCTTCCATCAAAGAGAAAAGGCGAGGAAAGATGAGTGGTGGTGTGCGCGTTCTTCACAACGCGCCTGTGCACACAGCTCTTGTTGCAAAGGAAGCTGTGAAGAAACTTCAAGGATATCGACCATCCACCGTACATCCCAGATCTAGCTCCCTGGGACTATTTCCTCTTCTCAAACTCAGGAAGGACCTTCGAGGAAGGAAATGTAAGTGTGACGAAGATGTGATGGATGCTGTTTGTACCCATTTGATAGACCAGACTTCTCACTATTTTTGGAGGGAGGGATTGAAACGTTAATTTAAATATGTGAGAAGTGTATTGCAATAAAGGGTAACTATATTGAAAAATGAAATGTAGTTTATGTCTTTATCACACCTAGAAAATGGTTTGCCAGAAACTTATTAACCTACTCTTGTGTGCACTACTACTTTCTACACTATCTGTTGTTTCCGGGCTCATGATGATGCCTCCTGATGTAATCTTGTTCGTAAAATGACTGCGGAAGTCCACACACAGTGCTTATTAATCATCATCCTTGGCACCCACCTTATGAAACTTGAACTTCCGAAACAGCGGTTTGTCCAAGTGTGATGCTGATATTCAATTCTAAGTAAATGGAGGTGAAAGTTTCCCCTACCTTCCCATCAGTGAAAGCCTGCTTGATGTTTGTTCATTTTGAACGCCTCTACCCACTCGTACGCTGTTCTCCCACCAAAGCAGATATTTCTATACTGTTGCACAAGTATTCTGTGAATTTCACGAGGTTTCACTCTTTCAGGTTATAAATACCTGCAGATTTTCGTTGTTCCTCTTCGATGCAAATAGTAAGGGTGCCAACACTTGTATATCCAATTATGCATGCCATGCTTAAATTGCTTAGCATGTACTATGTTTTTTCTCTTATGAGCTTTTATATTAAAAACCATGACCATTTCATTAAAATATGCACATACCTAACAAAAAACACTAGAATCTCCATCGAACCCTCACAATTTGTTTTGTTGTCTAAAAGAAGGTTATTATAAACGCATCAGAATATATAATGCTCTCCCAGTTACTCTGAAATAATCATTGGATAACAGGAAAATATTCAAATGCCTTTTTACCTAATATCTATGCAATAAGACCTATTATTCAGTTGAGAAATTCATGAATGAATAATGTGTGATGTTCAAATAGTCACAAGACAACATATAAAGCATGGCAAAATATCACTGTACAGCATATGGCCAAGTTTGAAATATGCTCTTTTTTATTTCTTATATTCCAGCTTAATAAAATGTGTGAGATTGATGTATATTTATGTACTTAAGATATATGAGATGTATATTTATGTACTTAAGACATATTTCATCCTCATATTGATGTAATTATAACGTACCTTTATACACATGTTTTGCAGTAACATATTGTACAAGAACCCTATGGAATGTAAATCAATCTTTCTTAATGTCCTCTTATGGAGCAGTATCTACACCTTATCTAAGAATGTGTCATCCTTACAAGGAAGTTGAAATTATTAAGATTTTTGTTTCGATAAATACTTTCAATATGCCCTTACTTTTTGAAACGTTCTGGTGTTTTATTTTGCAATCATTTCAGGCTTCACACTTAGTTTTATAAATTTATTTTAAAAAAAATGTAATTGTATATTTACATTGAATTTTATTTTCAAAAGTATTAGTGACTTCTCGGACTTTGGTGACTATCTAAGACTATCTCTGACTATTGTGACATATAGCAACTGTTTCTGGGCGAACCTAATTTACATTCAAGGATAGATCCACAAGTTTTCAGGTTAACCATTCTCTAGCTATGATAAAGACAAAAACTGTATTTACACTTTTCAATATATTTACCCTTATTGAAATATACTTGTCACATCTTTGAATTAATACACCACCACTCAGCATTCCTCACCTGATGCTCTTTGATGGAAGCAAGTAGTCTGTGCAATAGGGCAGCTTAGTGCTCCCCATTTACTGTGGTGTTCCTCTCTTTGAAGTCAATGAAGAGTATTCCTTCACAGTCCGAAAAGATTGTGTCCATGATCTTCTTGATTGACTGATATCATCTCCTTCACAGTCCGAAAAGATTGTGTCCATGATCTTCTTGCTTGACTGATATCATCTCCTGTAACAATGGTTTGCGGAACTTCTCTCTCGTTGCCAGGGTAGAGCTCCAAAATGCCTAACAACTGATGAAAAGTTGCTGCTTTTGGACTGAGGAAAGAAGTCTAGGCACCCATCTTGCACTAACCTTATTCATGTTAAATTTTCATGAACAATTCGAAGTACTATTGTTTTGGAAAGGTCCAACATTGCTACTATTTCTATATTTCTAAGCCGCCCATCTTCCACAATTTCTTCTCCCACAAGAGCGACGTTTTCAGGAGTGAGCACTTCCAAGGGCCGACCTGAACGCTCTTCGTCTTCAATGCTTTCTCGACCCATTCGAAAAAGTTTGCCCCATTCTTTTGCGGTGGAATATGAGGGGAATGCTTCCCCACATACACCGTCCAATCGCTGTTTAATTTCATTTGGAATAAGTTCTTCTTTTATGAAGAACTTAATAACAGCTCGAAACTCCATTTTGAACATGTCACAATCTTCTACACGTAGCGTTCTTTATGCAGCTACATCTGAACAATTGAACACATCGGAGCGGAAGTACAGCTGCATTTATTTACTTAACAGATAAGGTATAACACCAGATAAGGGTTTTGTGAAGGCGATAATCCTTAACGGTGAGGACGGAAACTTGTGGACCTACCCTCATATTTGTAACTTTTATTCCCTGAGTTCCTCTACTGTATTGTTCCACCAGTAGCCTTTTCTTTCAGTTCTTTCTTTCAATTTTTTTCAAAAGAAAAAAATATATAGTTCCTCACAAATGAAACATTTGTGTTTAAAACGTTTAACTGATTTATTAACTTGTGTTTTCAAGTATATGTAGTAACTCCACTAGGTAGATCAGGTAGTAAAGCGTTTGACTAGAGACTGTATATTACAGCATTTGATCCCTGACAGCGAGAGGGGGATTTCCTTTGTTGTTCAGAATGGCCCACATTCACTCAGCCTGCGAGCTGCTGTTCATTAGTTTCCGACCTGACGTAGAAGGCCAAGATTTATTGTTGTGATGTTTATTATTTCCGATATAACATATTTTAGAAGTGTAAACTGCATTTCCTCACTCCATTGAGTATAGAAAATTTATTAACCTTTTAACTAAAACGGTTTCACTCATTGATAAACAATGCCTTGACGGTGTGTATTGGGAAGCTCCGCTTCATATTCCACTATGAAGGAGTGGTGAAAATTATTATTATTATTATTTTTTTTTTTTTTTGAGCAGAGAACGTCTTAAAGATGCGCTTGCGAGGAAAGGCCATGGAAGTGTTGACACAAGAAAACATCTCCCTTTTTGGGGAAGTTCTGTGAAAACGAAAGAAAAAGTTGCGAGATTGTGTTTTTCTAAAACAACTGTACTTGGCATCTTTCATCACTTTTGCATATGCAAGGTTATGTCCCGAATTCTTGCAGGGTTTTAAATGCAAGTACGCGTGAAATATTATCAACATTTCTTGAATCTTTGCTATGGTAAAGGAAGGCAGTATTGGAATCCATCGTTACAGGGAATGAAATGATGGTTCTGTATAAGTACAATAAACAGGATAAATGGAGAGGCGAAATAAGAGTAAATCTCCCCCTAAAAGGGCAAATATCACATAGCTCACAAAGATGATCATGACATATTTTGGGACTGCGGAGGAATGCTGATGGTAGACTTCAACGGTAAACAGGAAGTAGAACATCAATTCCGCTATGGCATCAAGGAAAGAGGCGAGGATTGCTGAATTAAGGAGTGCGTCTCTGCACAACGCAGCTAGTTGCATGATTGGTGTGAAAACATGCGACTTTCAGGTGCCGAGTCATCCACCGTACTGCCCAGACTTTCCCTCAACGGTGTTACCTGTTTTCTTAACTAAAATCTGACCGTTGAGAGTCATAGATTCACAAATAATAAGAGTGCAAGTGCGCTGTTTTCCAGCATTTAGCACACAAATCTTTGGACTATTTGTTTAGGGGGATTGAAATGTTCATCTAGAGATGGGAAAAATGCATTGAAGTAAGGAGGGATTACGTTGAAAGATGATACCTGTAATTATATACCTGCCTAACATTCAGTCCAAAAATTTAGAACCGTGCCTCATACGAGTATATAAAAATTCCTGTTGGAGCTTAATGATGCTCACACCGTCTTCATTTCATAACTTCGCTCAACTGTTCGATGCCTTACGGTCACCTATACCCAGCCACAGTTAAGTACTGGGAAAAACGAAAGTAAAATTTTGTAGAGCACAACAATATTTAATTTATTGATCTTTAGCAAATATTGGGCGTTAAATGGGGTAAAACGAGCTAAAACTTAATGAAATGGAAATGTAATTCTATTAGCTTCGAATGTCTGCACATGACTAACCCTGAAGCTGTGTTACAGGTTGCCTTTTAATGTTTTATTTTGATATGCTTTAAGCACCATTGAATTCAGTTGGAATTTGGTTAGGTGCTGTTAGCCACTGCGTGGTTGTGAATGCAAGTTGCTGTTGCACATAGGGGTTGAGAGGACGAATGTTCCCATCTATCAGAGAGGTTGTTGAACATTTGGAATATGAGAAACTGAATGAAAAAATTTACATATGGGAAGCGACTACCGTGGTAATTAAACATTCAGAGCGATAGCTTTACTTGCCATCCAGCTCACAGAGAGCATGTATGCAAATTACCTACCCCACCGTTGCGCAATCACAGGCTTGAAACCCAAAAGGATGGGGGAAAATATTTAACCAGTACAAGGATATTAACTTCTGTCCTCAGTTTGGTGTGTGGGTGTGCTGTAGTTCAGCAGCTCTCCGAGTTTATATCTCATTTGAAATATCCATGCTATTAATGGGCTTCTGCGTTCTGAATTAGATCGATAAGCACAATATTTGCTGGGTAGTACAGGGATCATCTAAACAACACGATAGCAATCAGTGAACAAAATCAATTTGTTTCTGAAATATGCTTGGAAAAGTTTATATAATAGTGCTATTAAATATATGAATTTTAATAAATTACGAGATTTATACAACTTGAAAGAACAAAATTAAAGCTATTTTATTAACTAGTAAAAAGAAGAACTAGAGTACAGATCAACAAACAGAAATAAAGCAGTAAGCATTTTACTTTACAAACACACACACACACACATACACATACATAATATACAGAGGCTGCCAAAAACATATACGCCCTTCAAAAAAAGAAAAACTGTGTTAACCTAACAAAACTGAATTCACACAAACAGAAAATGATGAGCACTAATCATCTTAGACTTTTACAGTTACAACAGTTGCTCAAAATGCCCACCATCGGCATCGACACACTTCTGAGTACGTTGAACTACTGATTGAGTAACGTTTGCGATAGTGTCCTCAGCTATTGCAGCACATGCCGTTTCAATTTCTTCTCGAAGTGCTGCCATGGTTTTCTACGGTATACAACATCCTTAAGAGTTCTCCATAGGTAGAAGTACAAAGGAGTTAGATGCGGAGAACGCGGTGGAAACTCAATCGGACCTCTTCGTTCTATTCAGTGCCTTGAAAGATTGTCATCAAGGTACGCACATACATCTCGGTGGTAGTGTGGTGGTGCACCATCCTGTTGGAAGTAAAATTCCTCATTTGCATGGAGTATATGAATAGCAGGTAAGATGGAATTGTTACTCGCGTTGGCGGTTATATTCTGCACACACATCATTGCCTTTGAACTTCAATAACATTCACGGTTTTGCAATACCCATTCAAAATTACTTTCCACTGTTCAAACGATAATCTTGGCTCCATTTTGTTGTAGCAACGCTAGCATAATATAATGCGAGTCACATCTGTTTATAGAACATCATACGATAATCTTGGCTTCATTTGTTCATTGTTGATTTACCTGTCACGTAGCAACGCTATCATAATGTATGTGAGTCACATCTGTTTACAGAACATCATACTACACATTGCTGTTGTTTATACATTTTTGGCATCCGGGGTATATATGTGCGTGGTGTGTGGTATAGAGGGTTTCCAATAATATACGAGTATATGGTTTGCCCATATGAAACTGATACTTTTTCTGTAACTATGTATTAGTCGCAATATATGAACATATAGGAAGTAAGAGATGTGTGACACCCACTACATACAGACATCTTATCTGTTCAAGCAAGTGTTCCAGCGTGTCACAAGATTATGGATACCTTGAGGGAAGAACATGTTTGCGGAACCAGTCTTCAAAGAAACAATCTTCCCTCTGGTAACACAGAAAATGCTCCATGCATGTCGATGGAGAATAATGTGAACAGTTTCCTTGCTCAATGACAATGATTCTGCAGTCTCTCGGGAGGAGGTATTTTGGCAATTCTCCCTTACTAGGTTGCCCACTACTGCAATTGGCTCCTCCGTGATGGTTAAGTGAGCTTGACCAGGTCTAGGCATGTCCTCAGTGCGCACACGTCCGTCATAAAATTCACCACATCTGAACATTGTGCTGCGTGACAGACTTGCTTTCACATACACATTGTTCATACGACGATAAATTTTGACTCCACATCTTCTGCCTTCAAGAACTGAATTACTGCTCGCTGGGCCCGTTTGTGAATATATTCAGTTCAACGTGCTTCTGTACACACTGTGCCGTCAGGCCATACCAGTTTATTTTCTACTTTACCTAATAGACAGCACGAGATTCTGCGAACGGAGTTCCGAACGGCAGCGATGAAAGCTATTTACGATTTCAGTAGCGGAATATTTTCCTTGATGAGCATGTAGATCTGTTAGCTCGTTTGGTTAGAGAGTCGTGCTATTAATGCGAGGGTCCTGGTTTTGAATCCCTAACAAGTAACTTTCTGTTTTATAATTGTTTTTACTCTCTTGTAATTTTCATAATTTGTCTACACTGTTCTTAATATAATAAATATTACTTTTTCATACGTTAAGTTAGGTTAGTTTAGTTTAGATTTAACAAAAACCTAACAGAACTCCACTAACTCCACTGCTGTTCAGCGGAATTCGGCCTTCTCCGCTGCCGTTTGGAGCTTGGCCGCAGGATCGTACTGGCAGTATGATTTAGTGGTTTTCATACTTGCAATGTCACCTATCAGAGCAAACGCAAAATTACGAGGCTACGACAAAGGTCTTAATTTCATTCTTATATATTGTAGAAAATATTTATTTTATATAGAATATTTATGGCAACACTAAGATAAACATAAATGCGCTTGAATAATATAGAGCATATAATGTCAAATGATATAATGGAAATGGAGCAAAACAATTAAAAATAAGACTATTGAATATATAATTAAGGAAAAAAAAAAAGAAGATCTGTAAATCTAAAGTCATTCATGTTAAAAACACGATTCTAGCTATCTAGATTAACTGTTTATTTTAAAATATCTAGGCTAAATTTAATATAAAATACATAAATATATTTAAATTTATCAATGAGACAACCTCTAAAACTAAACCTTTGGAATAAAATCCAGCTAAATAGGCCAAATTTGAAATTTAAAAACTCAGAACAAACAATCACGAGATGAATATAGAATCACGTTTCACATAAAAAGTTTTATTAAACACATAAATGTGGGTTTAAATTTTTATTATGAGTTATTTTCTTATAATAGCTATTTTTGGGAATAAAATTCATCGTCATTAAGGAAGAATTCTGTAGATGCATTCACATGCGGGTGATGGAAATACTTAAAGAACAACAGAACTTGCAACTTAATGTCTAATGCATCATATTCTGATGATATAAACTTTTTAATCATTACTTTTGAAATATCTGAGAGTTTCTGCAGGAGTGTCCGGGACTTTAATGGAGCACTGTATAAACATTCCAAGATATCATCGACCTTCCACAATCATTGCGAATATTTTTTGTCTGTGATTTTCCTTTGCCGTCCTTTCAGTGCTACCACGCATTGATTTATTCATTTAATAATATTTATTTATTGCTGAGAATAATTTTGATTAAATGTGTGCACTGAATGAATGTCGAAAGTGAAATAAAGCTTTAGATTACATCTTCAGCAGTATATAAATAATATATTTACGACAGATTAAAATTGCAGTGCCATTTTTGCCAACCAGTAGAAAACAATATCTGCATAAAGGTAAATGAGTTGTTATAATAAAATAAAATAAAATATTTACGGTAAATAAGGATTAGAAATAACTCAAAAACACCCTTTATGGAGAAGAGCCCATTTCCAATGAAGGGAAGCTGGTTTTGGGCAATGTTAATTAGCAGGTTCCACGCTCCGGTGTAGCCCATCTGCTGCCGAAGATCTTCCTTAAGACATCTGACTTCCCGAATTTCTTTTGCCGATTATAGGATCCCAAGCCGTGATCTATTGGGGTATTGCCGCATCACATGTCCTGCCATTCCCATTTTAAACATTTAACTGTGATGACAATATCTTGACGGCCTATTTTCTTCCTTATTTCCTTTTGTGTAATACCTAGAGATTTTATTTTCATTTTTTATATAATTATGCTGAATATTAGGAAATATATGAACTTTTTTTACTAATATTGTTCTCTGTTTTGGCACTTAAATGGTACTGTTTTTGAAAGTTGTACATATTTAATTTTTAATGGTGTTGAACGCACGTTTTTATCCTCAGGCACCACAGACGATGAACACTGATGATACATGGAATGAAATGATATATTGAGAAAGGATTTTTTTAAAGAAGGAAACTTTCCAGGCCTAAGTTTAGGGTATATCCTCGGCATTTGCCATCTATGAGGACTGAGGAAAACCTGAAAAAAAAACCTGGGAGGGTCCTGGCGGGATTCGAACCCCAGACCTCCCACTCACGAGTCCACGCCTTAACGACCTCGGGCACTTGTGACGGTCATAAACACCAAGGCATAATACACTTTATGTACACTGTTGAATTAAGAATATGTAACACACATGCTTGTCACCTCCACGGCGCGGGAAACAAGCGGGTGCGCACCGCGGGGGAAAGCATCACTGATCACATTGTGGGATTACTGCAGCCAGCGGAACTCTTACTTCAGCTCCGTTTCCTGTGTTTTTTTTTTTTTTTTTCATGTGCTTAATGGTCGCTTTTTGAATCTGTTTCCTGCCTATCTCACAGTAGTACATATTCATTCTCAAAGTTGTGTATATAGTTGACTCTAGAGCAGCTAATTACCGGTGTAAACCTTATCATTAAAACGAACCAGCTCTTCTTGTACGTATTCAGAACTTTCCTGATCAAATCTTTCTGAAATGAAACTCACGTTATTGTGCGCAAACACGAATATACTGGTTCAGTGAGTAAACAAAATTGACGCAAGTGTTACATCCAGGAAGTTGCTTCCAAATGGAACACAGCGGGAAGGGGGTTTGGAATGTAAGGACAAACATGACTGTGCTTGTGTCTTTTATAAGATAAGACTGCACTCGTATTTCAAGACGCCTCTGGTAGCAATGTGTTAATAGCTGAGACGTAAAATGCCGCGTTAGCGGGCAAGACAATGTTTGGCAATGCAAATTGTGGAAACTTAAGGTGGAAGAAGTAAAGAAATTAATCTCATAGTATGGCAAACTAAAGGCCTGGAAATGGAAACTAGACTCAAGCGAGAGAAGTTGGCGGTCCAAATCCAGATCTTACTCTGAAATTTTCGTAGATATATGTAGTTTTTGAAAAGGACACCAAGGGATTTACTTCCGCATATAAGAATTGGTAGAATGTAAAATATTGTTGCTGTTCTTGTGTTAGTGTATGGCTAGAAATAGTCCTGTATTGATTTGAATTCCTAGTAGGGAGTCAACATTCATCAAAGCCTTATTGTTTATGTGTGCAGGAATAAATTATTCTTAGTTTAGGGAATTTTCAAGATATTCGTTTTATAGAAGGGTACCTTTAAAGGAAATATATTATCCTTGGGCTTGCAATGTAATTTATTGTAAGCCTTTATTGGAAGTCCAGTGAATCTGTAACGACATAAGTGCAATAATTATGTTTACTGGCAATAGTATAAACATGAGTGTTGGTTTGCTCTACAGAACGATAGCTAGTGAATTTGAATAGTAAAACGTATAATAATAGCATATTTACTCGTACCTTTTGTAGTTTTGTGGGTATCGGGCACATTAATCTATAAACTGATAGCAGCTCTCAAATAATTAAACAGGAATACAACATCCGAGAGGAGAGGGATCGAGACTGTATGCAGCAAACGACGCGTACAGCTATGCCAAATCAACTCCGCTGAAAGCTGTGTGAAGCGCTCTCCAAATCTCGCGCGACGGAATCAATTTCGGAACGATGAACCTCCTTGCTGGTGACACCGAGCTGAATGGGCTTGTAATTAGGGATTAGGTCCTAAGAAGCTGTGACCCAGTTTGTTAAGCCCTCCCCAACTCCCGCACTGTTCTGTAATACTTTACAAGTTGAGATAACACGAGCTTCGGGGCTAAATGTATTGTATTGTATCTTTCTATTCTCCTTGCTTGACTTAGTGATGTCAATTATACTCGTAAGTTGATAGTCTTGGTATTATACTGCTTAATAATAGTAATTATTACATATTTTAAAATTTAACTCCAGCGGTGTTTAATTATGTTACAAATAATTCAAATTTATAATGCTTTAATTCAAAAAGTTTAAAATATTTTGTTCCTTTAACATTTCGGAACTAAAACTACATTTATTCATATTAGTATGTCAAAATATATATCATGTTATTCCTAAATGACATAACTTATTTAATTGTGGAATTGAGAATGTAAAATTGGTCTTGCCCCTCCCCATTCTTGCTATTTGCCCACATCAGGAGATTTCGCTAGCTAATATTTGTTCGCCATTGCTTATTTAGCATATCGAAAAGTTCTGGCAAGCGATGACGTAAGCATCCTGACTGATGTGCTCTATGAGTTTACTGCGGGACTGCAGATAGATTACTCGCGGGCTTTCCCTTTTAAATTGCTAGGTCCAGAGCCTTCTCCGACCTACTCTGTTACACAGGTACCATATAATTTTAGACCAAAATTAATTACTACTTTACCTTACACTTTTCAGATATTCAAAAAAATACAATTGTTTAAACTGAATACTGATGTAGCACTGTAAAAATTATTATTCATTATTATTATTATTATTATTATTATTAAAGTTTGAATTTATTTAATAAATTAAGGGGTAACTCTCGACACTACACACGGTAAAAGAAATATTACAATATGCGGAGCGATCACAAAGAATTACAATAATAAATAACATACATTTTAAACTTTTCAAATACAAACTATCATCTATTGTCACTCTGTAATAACTTTTGTCGGTAAAACTCATTTAACATCGCAAGTTGTTACTGGGGCATATTTGTAAGTCAAATTTAGACTTATCTTCATTGAATGTTACCGGTTTACTATCCAGAATATTATCAATCTTGAAGAGACTCTGAAGACCTAGTACAAACATCGCAGTTTGGTTTTAAAACATTCACCACGTGTCCCTAACTCACTTTAAACATTTTTCATGAGTTACAGTTCATCAGAATTCTCTTCTTATTTTGTGATTGTTGCTGAAATCGTGGTAAAAATGGACTTTATGTAAGAGAGGTCAGTGTGGTACTTGAAAACAGCGCTTAGGCAGTTTTGATGAAGAAAGCTTCACTTTCGTTGAACCCGTTAAGCCGCTTTTCCTAGCATGTGAGTACGGGCTGGGGAATTGTCCATTCTCTTTCTACGCAAATATCCATTCCTGTAAAACTTACCTCCCTAAAGTATTTTTAGAAAAGAAAATTTTGAGACATTCAAGGGGGTTTAAAATCCGTCTCTGATATGACGTAAGTAAATGAACGAAAAGGAAATTACACATGATTAAATTATGAAAAATGACGAAACAAAAATAATATGAGAGTATGCGATCAATGAAAAATACACATGACAGGTGTTCAATGAAGAATGCTTGCACTTACAACTGTCATTTCTTGCACTAAAATTTAACTTTACAGTATTTTATTAGTTTAATGCGTAAAGGCACTAGTTTCATTGTTCCGATTACCACCTGAGAAAGATGCGCAAGCTGAGACATGTTCAATTCCGCCCGCTTGCACAAAATGGAGGCTACTCGCGACGAACAAGCTTTGAAAATTTTGGTTTCCTCTCAACAAACCTTCAGTTAGAGCCTGGGCTTGAGCAGAATTTGTTTATCACCATAGTACCGCTCAAAAAAAGTTTAAAATGTTCAAAGTGGAGAGGCAATCAAATGCTAAGGAGCAGTGACTCCATAACGGAAGAAAACACATCGTTACTGCTTTACTTGCGAGAGAAGATGTCGATTCAGAAATTCTGAAAATTTAACTGGGTGCAACCCTCACATTGGTAACTTAAAAGTTGCACATGCGCCTACTTGAGCAAGATTGCTGATCCTGAATAAAAGAACGCTGGCGTGCACTTAAAGAGGGAGATGCGGCATTTCGTTCAAATGTAATGACTGCTGATGAAAACTTTGCTGCATCATTTCCATCTGAGAGCAAATAGCAAAACTCTGTGTGAAAATCTACATCAAGCAAAAAAGAAAAACTGGTTATTGATGTTGGGAAAGTTATGGTCATCTCATTTTTTTCGATATTCAAGGAATCCTTCACCAGCATGACGTATCTGCAAACACATCTGTAACTGGGCAGTACTACTAAGATGTCCTGCAAGGCCTCATAACACGCAAAAGTAACATTTCCTACAACAAATTGGATGCTACACCACGATAATGCACGAGAATATCTCACAAATTTTAATGTGAAATGTGTGTCTCAGCCTGTAGTCCTCATGTGACTTTTTATTTTTCCCCGAATTGAAGAAACACCTTCAAGGGAGGCTTTTCCATCATCAGAAGCAATGGCGAAGGCTGAGAATGTCTTTGAAAACTGGCAGAAACGCTGAGACAGGTTGCATCGCATCCATCGGAGATTACTTTGAGAAATATTATCAAAATTATGAGAATAAGTAGAGACATGTTGTCAAATTTGTTATTGAACAGTCCTCATAATTTTAATCGGATTAGGGAAATCCTGTTTACTTTAAATTTCCGATGGAAACAACAAAAGTAGGGGGGATTACATGTCATAAATATAATTATAATTACAAATCTTATTTTCTGCTAAATGCACAAAATTTAGTTATCAGTATTTTTAGTGGTAGCAGTTAACTTAATAGCTTGCATTTCTTAAGCATCTACAGACCTTAAACCAAAATACATAAAAATCTGAATAAATAGCAGAAGGTTTTTAGCGCACTCAGACCGAAAACTTCCATTTCCCATTTTTGCTCTGATCTTTTAGCTATGAAGATTGTTCTGATACAACAAAAGATGTGCTCAACAATACATAGGGTGCCAAATAAAAGTATACACACTTCAAGCAAAGAAAAAACTGTGTTAACATAACAAAACTGAATTCTCACAAACAGAAAAAGATGAGCACTAATCATCTTAGACTTCTACAGTTACAACAGTTGTTCAAAATGCCCATTATCGGCGTCCATACACTTCTGTGTACGTTGAACTACTGATTGAGTAAAGTTCGCGAAAGTGTCCTCAGCGATTGTAGCACATGCCGTTCCAATTTCTTCCCGAAGTGCTGCCAGTGTAGCTGGTTTGCTACGGTATACATCATTAAGAATTACCCTAGTTAGAAGTCCAACGCAGTTAGATCCGGAAAACGCAGTGGAAACTCAATCGGACCTCTTCGTCCTATCAAGTCCCTTGGAAGATTGTCATCAAGGTATGCATGTACATCTGGGTAATAATGTGGTGGTGCACCATCCTGTTGCATGCAGTACCGCGAGTCTCAAATTTGTCCTCAATGGATGCAATTGTTACTCGCGTTGGCGGTTCTGCTCTGTACACACGTCTTCATAGCCTTTGAACTTCAATAACATTCTCGGTTTTCCATACCACTTCAAATTTGCTTTTCGCTGTTCAAACGATAATCTTGACTCTATTTTGGTGAAGCAACGCTAGCATAATGTAATGTGAGTCACATTTGTTTACAGAACATCATACGATAATCTTGGCTACATTTGTTCATTGTTGATTTACCTGTCACAGCGCTTTTATAATGTATATGAGTCACGTCTGTTTACAGGACATCATACTACACATTATTGTTGTTTTTCGGTCCAACTTTGAAATATATTAAATAGATATCCACTGTGAAAGTGTGTATATATATATATATATATATATATATATATATATATATATATATATATATTGGCCCGCTCGGTATTTATTCACAATAAAATGGGTCGAAAGGCTGCTGTATTCAAAATGGATATCGTATTATTTTTATCAAAATCAGCGGTAACACAACTTCTGTATTCACCATACTTATTTACAAAAGGAGTAAATAACGGCAAAATGTAATTAAGTAAAATCGAAGCCTAGCAGTTTTACAAAACAAAATAGCAGAAGTATATTGAATACAGCTTTCCTTTTTCCACCAAATTCAAGGATTTGTTTGCTGATTTTTTATTTTTCCGATTCCAATTTTGCAAGAAGGGGCACCGATTTGGATCTATATTATCAGTGTTTTATTAAAGGTAGTGTTCGTTCTTTTCAATAATATACAAATATTTAGTTAATTCATTTTAGAATGGTATGTTAGTTATAGAGGTGTGATACTTTATAAACATAGTTCTCGACGGCCACGAGGCGATCTTCTGCAAAACGCTTGCATATACCCACTAGGTAACAAGGCGTCCACGAATTCCGCACTCATGTCCGCCACTCCAAAAAGAGATGACATTCGAGTTCATTGAAAAGTAGGCGAAGTGTTGACAAGTAGCATGGCGCTATTGAAAGGGAGGTAGGTAACTTCATCTTCAGAAACAAGGCTCTTAAGTAAAATAATTTCTATTTTGGATCCTTTTTGCATTTTAATCTTACTGTCTCTCAATACCACAAGGGACATAGTGGTAAAACATAAACATAGTTTGTTATCAGTTTTTACCCTTTGCACCTTTAGTACACATTAATGCCAGAGATACAGTGTAAGTAGATATAAAATAAGGTTAGTACTTTGTGAATCTCTAGTTATGGACGTGACACTCTAACCAGTGAAACCTCTAGAGGATTGTCTTGCATGAAAGAAACTTTACAACATTTCTACAGAACATGCAAACACTAGCTTGCCATTTGCAAATAATAGAACATATAACATTTATGAGCCAGTTCTAACATATCCAAACCAAGTATTCCTTTCAGAGACATAGCGTCACTATAAGTGCTAAACACTTTGGAGGTATAGGGCAACCCATTGTAAATTAGCAAATGGTCACTCTTAAAATATGCTTTATCAATTCTAGTAACCGTATTTTATATATTTTTTATCTCTTAAATAAAATCGCCATGTGTGGCCGAGGTCGTTAGGCGCAGACTCGTGAGCAGGAGGTCTGGGGTTCGATTTCCACCAGGACCATTCTCCTTGACCGAGTTTTTCTTTTACCAGGTTTTTCTGAATCCTAATAAACGCCAAATGCCAAATACAGGGGGGGGACCTTAAACTTAGGCCTGGGACGCTTCCTTCCATGAGATACAAGGATATTTTTCAAGGATATTTTTCAAGGATATTTTTTTCATCTCATATATATACGAGATGAAAGGATATTTTTCAAGGAAGGAAGCGTCCCAGGCCTAAGTTTAGGGTACCCCCCGGTATTGGCATTTATTAGGACTGAGAAAAACCTGGGAAAAGAAAAACTCAGTCAAGGAGAATGATCCTGGTGGAATTCGAATCCCAGACCACCTCCTCACGAGTCCGCGCCTAACGACCTCAGCCACAAATGGCGATTTTATTTAAGAGATAAAAAATATATAAAATACGGATACTAGAATTGATAAAGCATATTTTAAGAGTGACCATTTGATAATTTACAATGTGCTGCCCTATATCTGCAAAGTGTTTAGCACTTATATATACCATCAGTGTCCACTGCCTGTGATGCCTCAGTAGTTGAACGGGTTTTAAATACTCAAACATTAAAAAATATTCAAAAAATCCTAAACGAAAAACTTGAAAAACCCTTGTCCATTATTATGTCCCATTATTATTATTATTATTATTATTATTATTATTATTATTATTTTTTTTTTTTTTTTTTTTTTTTTTTTTGAAATGGCATTATCACGAGTTCGGCCACTGGTCAGGACCGAAGGATTGTTTTGGGCATAAAAACCGTAAGTATGGCTTCCTTTGGAAAGGAAGTAAAGCCGTGCCTCCCGTGGCGTACATTTATGGCATGGAAAATAACCTGAAGCCTGAAAGAAGAGACCTCTGAGCAAAATTTGTCGGCCGTTTCACGCCCTGAATAGAATGGGACGTTGATGACCTGAGATGTTAAAAGAGCGTCCGTGAATAAGCCAATTAAAAAAAGAAAACCTCTCCCATTCCATACTACATGTCCGAATGTTCAGAAATGATTGCACAAACAGTCTCTCTAATGTGTATATAAGACTTTGAAGGATTTGTCGGGAACATGTTTGAGACACAGGCTTTTTGTTGTTTACTCTAGCTGTTATATTATGTACTGGATATTATGAAAATAAATGAGCGGCATGTAAGCGGAATTTTAACCTAATCCATGCTCTCAAGGAATTAATCTTCTTATTAGTGATCATGTTACGGATTCTAGTGAGAGTGGCTTTAGTGCTTCAGCATCTAATGATTATATATATTATATCGAGGGTGCCAAAAATATATACACACATTCACAGTAGATATCTATTTAATATATTTCAAAATTGGACGAAAAACAACAGTAATGTGTAGTATGATGCTCTGTAAACAGATGTGACTCACATACATTATGATAGCGTTGCTACGTGACATGTAAATCAACAATGAACAAATGAAGCCAAGATTATCGTTTGATGTTTTGTAAACAGATGTGACTCACATAACGTTATGCTAGCGTTGCTACGTGTCAGGTAAATCAACAAAGAACAAATGAAGCCAAGAGTATCGTATGATGCTTTGTATAGATGTGACTCACATTATCTTATGTTAGCGTTGATAGAACAAAATGGAACCAAGATTATAGTTAGAACAGCAGAAAGCAATTTTGAAGTGGAATTGGAGGTCCGATTGAATTTCCACCGCGTTCTCCGATCTAACTCCGTTGAACTTCTACTTATGGGGAACTCTTAAGGATGTTGTATACCGTATAAAACCAGCTACACTGACAGCACTTCGGGAAGAAATTGAAACGGTATGTGCTGCAATCAGTGAGGAAACTTTCGCAAACATTGCTCAATCAGTAGTTCAACGTACTCAGAAGTGTATCGACGCCGATGGTGGGCATTTTGAGCAACTGTTGTAACTGTAAAAGTCTTAGATGATTAGTGCTCATCATTTTCTGTTTGTGTGAATCCAGTTTTGTTATGTTAACACAGTTTTTCTTTGCTTGAATTATATATACATTTTTGACACCTACTGTATATGTGCTGTATGTGTATCAAGAAACAACACCTTTCGTGATATTTGTTAGGAATGTAAAACCAGAACGATAAATTTTATGATTAATAAAATAACACATAATATTACTGATTAAATTACTAAATTTACTTAAACATTCATGTGCAGAAACGTACTACTGTTTTGCTGAAGAAACAACTACATTGGGGTATATATGAAATCAGATCCATCTAAACGTGAGAGACAGTCATTTTTTTTTAACTACTTCCTAAGAAGCAGGAAACATCTGCAAATCGGTAACAAGTATCTATCTTTATTTATTTGTTAATTTTCAAAATATTGGAAGTACTGTTCATTGCTTAGTTTCATTCAGAGTAATGCTTAAGACATTTTGTGACATTAAACATGTCTTATAAATGAAATTTAAACTATGAAGGGTTACAGAAATAGGGAACAATACCCGAACAGAAGCTGTCAACGTAACAGACAAATGAGGATGCGAAATAAAGACTGATTCTCGGTTTCTTCTTCTTTGCAAAGTTACAGTTACACTGCACAGGTATGTAAAACGATCTCAAGATCTTACAAGAACTAGCAGTTAGCACCAGTCAGGTAGGAACAAGTTTGAGGAGGTGCAAAAGATATTTACATGTGAAGACTCAACACATGCAAGCAGGATAGATTTTCTCTTCTTCGCATAGGTGCTCCCACTGGAGACGTAGACACAAACGGCCAGCCCTTGAGCAAGGCTGAAATGACAAAATGTTCTTTTACGCCCCTAACAGACTAAATTAATCCAATTAGGTCTCTAGAAACGATATGGAACGACTAATTAACATAAAGTTGTTTATCTGAATCAATCATGGCGTGAGATGGCAAACCAGCTCTCATCTGCGCCCCAAGAAGTTTCAGTGGCAACTGATTTACATTGAGAGCATTCTGTCATTGTACTGTTTTGCTTGTTTTTAACAACATAAGAGCCTTAATGACAATATAACAGAGTATTTGTAGAATATACCTAAAAACACCTAACCGTAAAGTCTCTCGGAATCTTCAAGAACTTTCTGAAGAAATATGTACCTCAAAAGCTAGCTCGAAGTTTTTAAGGTACATTTTAGACTCATAAGTAGAACACGGAAGTTCAGGCATTTATTTTGGTTAAAATAGACAGGCAAAGGTCAATTAAAATACTGAAAATTGTTAGTAATATAATTAAAATAGACATTTATTAAAAGTGAAAATACAGAGCAATACCAATAAGTATTTAAGATACTTAGCCATTTCTTTATCTTATAATTAAAGTACTTAATCTTGCATTTCTTGATTACAAGTAATAATGTTTTTTCAAGGTATCAACTGTCATAGTAAGCTACTGGTTAGGGAGAAAACTTTTTTATAATTGAAAAGGAACGTTCTATTTCCACTGAAGTGATTGGAGCGTAATTAAAACAAGCTATTCCGGAAAGACTCATACATTTACGCCCTTTCAGGACATCACGTAAATATTGATCAAGACACAGTAAAGTATTTTGAATAGTCCTGGTGAATGAACAAAAGATAGGCAGTGGTTTCTGGTTGAGTTCATATTCTGTTTATTCGTTCATATGGGAATCAAGTTAGTATCTCTATTACTTCCGTGCTGAACACATTGTAGGGACGGTTTATTGCACAGCTGTACCGCTCTCATCTTTCTCGCTTGCAATTGTTTGTTACATTTATGAAGCCGAGAAGTTACTCCCACCTCAAATTTCCTATGGTTGTCTCACGCAGATCGTAACAAGTCATTCGCCAGGACTATTCAAAACTACAGTACTTCCTTCACCCACTCTCCTCCTATTTGAATGCCGGAGGTAACCGGTAGTTCCTTTCAACAATGAAGGTTCTGCTACTTAAAGAGTTTAAGTGAATAAAAATAAAAAAATAAAATAAAATTTGCAACATTGAGTTTGTTCGTTATACAAGATAATTTTACAGATCATATCTATAAAAGAAAAATATATAATGTAATATAATGATAACTTGAAATAAAAACATTAGATGATTTATACAATTCATTAATTATTTGCAAGCTACTGGAAGCCAGTAAAATTGCCAGTGGCTGGTAGCCAGCTAACTAAACATTTTACCGTCGGAAGCCGAACGGTTAGGTTGCTGGTAACCAGCATCTTCCCTATCCAAGCTATCAAAGAAAATTATAATTCCTACTTTGGCTTTTAGTTCCACATTTTATATTCACTTTCTTTAGTTTTTTTTAAGACCCTGTTTCTCTTTAAGTTTGAAAGTTTGTTTTCTTAATCTTACAACATTGATACATCATTGATCTCTACATTAACCACTTGCTTCACTGAATACTTTGAACTGTACCACAGGTACAGTGTATTTCTACTTTTCCAATCAGTCACTATACAATTTACTAATACAGTCATCCACTATTTGTGTTTGATACTATTGTACATATAACCCTTGATTACTACACTACACTTCACTTACTAGTTTTGCACTATTTTATACAACTGTCTGATATTTCATTACAATGCATCATTCACTAATCACTCACGCACTTTACCGTCACCTTTTATTAACCTCCATTTCTTCTTCCTCGAACCAATTTTCCTCTGGCTTCTCCTTCCTCTTGGTCCTTTCCTCCCCTCCAGTCTCTCTCTTCTCTGTCTTCTTTCTTTTTTAGTAATGGATGGTTTGAATAGTTGTTGGTGTTATGTATTAATGGTATATTTATGATCATTGTTGTAGCACCAGCTTCTTCTTTTACTCCTCTCTCCTGTCTTCACCTCCCTCCCTAATATTCGTCTTCTTTTGGCGTTCTTTTCTATTCTTCCCTCATCACCTTCACCATTCATTTCCTTCTCTCATAACTAGGTACTGTACTCGTATTTACAGAATTTAATAATTGTAATTTTGCTGATCCTCAGCTTATGTTGTAACTGTCGATATCTCTTCATGTTCCAACTTTTCTTCCCATGCAATTCTACTAATTTTTTGAGCCAGTTTCTCCAAATGTTTATATAAATGTTTATCCCAAATGATAAATGATTTTTGTAATCCATCTAAAATTTCACTTTCATCCTTGGTATGTTGTGATAATGTACACACTCAAAAAGGACATGTTCTGGAGTCCCTTGCACATTGCAGTAATAACAAGCATCATTAGATTATTTATTAATTTTGCTACAGTAGGTTTTATATAGCCCATGATCTTAAGTAATGTATTAATTTGTTAATCCGTTAGTAGGGTAGCTTAGTGAATGGGTTGAGAAGAACTTTTTGACTGCTTGAACAGAAATATAAGTAAAACAATATTTTCAATGGCTATTTTTGTGAGGTAAACATGCTATTTAATACATCCTACAATTATGTATGCTACTTCTTTACACTAAACTCCACTTACATAAAACTAAGATATGTTTCGGGAGTAAGATTCATGTAAGTTATATTAATTACTTAGTTATATGTAAGTAATTGGAGTTTAGTGTAAACAATACATAATTGTAGGATATATTACCACTCCATTGTCTACAGCTTCGTAAGTACAATTGATTTAATTTATGCCATTAAATTTTTATAACTTTTTCATTTCGATTTATTGAAATTCCTGATGTTTTTTAAAATGCATAAATAATCGCAGAAAAAAACCCCACAACGATCAAAAAAAGGCTAAAATGGTTTTAAATCTTAAATAGGTAACAGAAGTCAACAGAGGCAAGAAAGGCAAAATAAAAGCTGGCCCTGCCGACCCCAAATGCACGGAAACATGTTCATTTCTATCTGATTCTTAAATATATCCACCAAGATAAAAGACATTTTGCCTAATTTCCGGGCTCTGCTTTTGAGGTACTAAAATGCCTAGAGACCGTAAGATTTTCATTATGTAGTTGAAAGAAATTGTAAAAGCATATGTATTTTTTGAAATTAAGTGGTTAGCATCGCTACCTTGCTGGCTGTGAAGTTTTGGGTTCGATCCCCGGTACCTGCTTAGAAACTTTCTAAGTTAGGCCGATCTGCAACGGGGTCCATTCAGCCTCGTGAAAATAATTGGGGAGCTACCTGATAGAGAGGCAGTGTTCTTCGACAGAAAGTCTCATAATGGCACCCGGTTGCTGATCACTTGCCCTCTATCAGTGATATCGCAAGGCGGGGCTAGAGGACGCAGCGGTCGTTGGGATATGCTAAAGTCCATAACAAACCTAGAGGAAGGAAGAATAATTTGAAGCTGCTGAATCAAGTGTTGTATTGTAAACTTTTATTTTATGTGTAGAGGGAAATTAAAACTAGTTGCGTTTAAATTTCTATCACTAGATAATAATATTTATAATTATTTAATATAACATAGAAAATTCGCTAGCGTACGAAATGTCAGTTATATATAAAATATAACTGAAAGTGTAGAAAATAGGACGAGAAGCCACGGAAGATGCAAGAAAACCGTGTTGTTTTGATACTGAATAATTATCTTAATGGCAGCAAAGGACCAGGGCCGGGATCAGGCTGGCCGAAGGAAACACAGAATGACTGGATGAAACAACCCTCTCTTTCTAAAGGAAAGTTCGCTATCTTTTTATTTTGAATGAGCTTGCTAAGATTTTTAATAAATAGACTTTTACATTTGCATACAATTGGATTCTCTAGTAAGTATTTAGAATATTTGTGGGATGCTGAGTGGTAAAAAACAAAATTAACGAAACCGTAACTCGTATTTGGCAGAAAAATCTAAATATTTTCTAGTCTTAGAACTGTAGACAAACAATTGTTACTACAATATCTGGATATGTTACGTTATTACAATATTTAGCAAAACTAGTTATTTTAGAACCTTTGTCAATAAGTCTGGTGTGTTTCATTCGATAGTCGCATAACCATGGAGAGAATTTGATCCTAAGATCTCTGCTAAAACTTTGATCCGACGGCTGAAGTTTTATTAGTTGGTTTGATGACACTCTCCCCATGCTGCGAGAAGTGCAAGATTCAGCGATTTCTTTGCATTCGATCTGGACCTTATTGCGGAATTGTGTGAGAAAGGCAAGAACACACTGTGTTGCCTGAGTGCAACGATAAAGAAGAAAATGCGCTGACTTGCTTTCAAGATGCAGCGTCAGCTCTTAGTTATAATTAAAAAAAAAAATGTTACAATAAAATGTGTGGCTTTTTGAGAATTCAATTATCTCAGGTATAGAAGGAGTTTGGTATTTTGTAAAAGTTAAAACATTCACAAATGCGACCCGCAGTTAATCAAAAGGATAGGACTTTTTAATTTTAAGGGAGCATTAATGAATAAACTGAAAGATTTTGATATTTTTGTTTTGTGAGGATTTTTCAATGAATATCGTACATACTTTTTTAAAATTAAGCATTTTAGGCTTTCTTTTATGTTTATGAAGTTTAAAATGTATGACATTTAAATGACATCATGACAAAGTCACATCTACAAAGCATTATCTTCTTTTATTTATGGCCCATGTGACTATCTGTTTAGAGATGTGTGTTTTATATGTTGCCTAGCTTGAATATTGAAAAAAAAGCTGGTACGTTTATGGATATCTCTCAATCTAGAACATCTGAAAAATGCTTACTGGGATAACCGAAAATGTAAACAAGCCTTTGAATTCCTTGATTTGCAATAAATGCCCTAATACAATTTTACATCCAAGCCAATACTACAAACCGCTGTTGATGAGTTTGCACAATGATGAGGATATAGCAAGGAGAAACTTTCTAAAAAATGTGAATTATTCCTGGGAATTAGTTGTAAAGACATTGTAATAGCTGAAGAAAATGTGCAATATTAAACTTAATTCTGTGAATAATAATGTGAAAGAAAAAGGACGGAAAGAACAGTTAGGAACAAAGAGAACTAAAAAAGAAAAATATAATTATGAAACAACATATCACTAATAGTGTTAGACAGAAATTTAATTTATATTACAAATAGCAGTATTTCCCTTTTTTGTCATTTTCTACAAACTTAAGTGTTAATTATGTAATGACATTTTTCTCAAACTATTGAACATTTTGGGTTTCGTTCTCAAGTGCATTAAAACAATGAAACTCATTTAGAAACTAATATTGACTAACATATTATTTAAAATATTACTACATTTTTATTCCATTGAAATTTATTTAAAAACACTTTTTATGAGTTGCAATGAAAAATCTAATTAATTCAGACGTTAATGTAATTATCTCTCAAATATATGCCAAAATTTAGTTTACTCTACTTCATAACTTTTGGTTAAGTGTTAAATTATTTATATATGCTCTGTTGTTAATAATAGGCAAAATAAGAAACATTTTGCACAGAATTTTGAAATAAGCATACTATAATACTTTTTGTGTAGGTAGCTCTAAAATCTGAATTATGATGGTGGTTTAAAGAAAACATGTGATCTTTGTAGTGTTGTATGTTAATGATCCCCAAATATAGAGGATGCCAAAATTGTATACACACTTCAAGTTATGAAAAAACTGTGATAACAAAACAAAACTGAATTCTCACAAACAGAAAATAATGAACATTAATCATCTTAGACTTTTACAGTTACAACAGGTGCTCAAAATGCTCACCACACTTCTGAGTACGTTGAACTACTGATTGAGCAACGTTTACGAAAGCGTCCTCCCCGATTGCAGCACATTCCGTTTCAATTTCTTCCCGAAAGCATACGGTACCACGAGTCTCAAATATGTCTCGAATGCGTGCAATTGTTACTCACGTTGGCAGTAGTCGATCCTGGTGGTGTAGTGGTTACCATACTTGCCTCCTAAACCCAAGATCGAGGGTTCGAACTCGGCCAGGATCGATGGCTTTTTTCGGGCGTAAAAATCCTAAGTATGACCCTTCAGAAGGGAAGTAAAGCCGTGGGTCCGTGTCGTACATTTACGGCACGAAAAAGAACCTCAAGCCTGAAAGAGAGGCCTCTGAGCAAATTTTGTCGGCCATTTCACGCCCTGAGTTGAATGGGACGCTGATGAACTGAGCTGTTAAAGAGCGTCCATAAATAAATAAATCAATAAATCAATCAATCAAACGTTATGTATATACGTCTCCATTGCCTTTGAAATTCAACAACATTCTCTGTTTTCCAATACCACTTCAAATTTTCTTTCCGCTGTTCAAACGATAATCTTGGCTCCATTTTGCTGTAGCAACGCTAGCATAACGTAATGTAAATCACATCTCTTTACAGAATATCATACGATAATCTTGGCTTCATTTGTTCATTGTTGATTTACCTGTCACGTAGCAATAGATATCTGCTGTGAAAGAGTGGATACATTTTTTGTCACCCTCGGTATAAAATATTTTAAATACTGTACAAGTATTAGTCATATAGCAGTGAGTTTGGTTAATAACTATTCTATGTAAGATATAAGGTCGATGTATGTGCGCGCTGAATTTTCTAAAGGCATAGACTTTGATGTAGATAAATATGTCACACGAATCATGCTAATATTATTATTATTAGTTTTACAAATACAGACCTCCAAATTGAACTACCCTATACACTTTAACAGCACATATTCCAAGATTTCCCAATTGTGCACGGAAATTGAAAGGCCATACTATGATTTATCATGGGAAAATTTACCCCATCTGCCTTTGATTCCTAACGTCATGGTGGAAATATAAAACATTGAAAAATTACTCGTATTTTACTTCCAGGAGATTAAAATATAAACATTTATTTTTGGTGCTACACAACATACAAGAATTATATACATTTTAATGTTTTACCATGTATAATTATATATACGTTGTACTCGCCTGCACAATAATTCGTAAAACATAGAAACTCACTGTAGAATTGCGCAGCGAAGTGTCATCATCATCATCATCATTATTATTATTATTATTATTATTATTATTATTATTATTATTATAAACCTTCTGAAATCAAAAAAAAAAAAAAAAAAAAAAAGACCGATGAATATGTAGAGAAATGAGGAGATAGTGTGTGATTGAGTAGAAAGATTTTCAACAGGAGACGAACTGTCAGTGGGGACCAATTAGCGTTGCTACTGGGTATCGAAGCAGCGCATCAGTGCTTATGAAATGCTAGAATTTAAAAATAAGGGAAACATATCAGATGGGTCCCAGGGCAGATGTGCAGTGATAACAACCGTGCACGGTAAAATAATTATCATAAGTACTAAATTCGTGGCTCAGGAGGTAACGCTTGGGATTCGCATTTGAGTGGTTCCGGGTTCAAACCCCTTTGGACCGACCATCGTGATTTTGGAGTTTTTCATGGTCTCCCTCCTGGTCGCTTAGGCAAATGTGGGAATTTCCCTCTCTCCCAGTTCATTTCGTTTCATTCCGTTGGTTTTGTTACAGAGTCTAGGTGAGGTGGGTCGGTGCAGTGATGCTGTGGCTTGCGCTTTGGGAGCGTTTCTGTCTCGATTTATGTAATGGAAGCGGGCTTTCTGAGAAACTTGAATTTCAGAGAGGTGTAAGGCTGCTCTGACCTCGGGTAAACATTAAGGGCCTCGTTTATGTCCATATCTTACCACCCGGTGCATTCCTTCCTCCCAGGGGTGAAGGCATAGGTACAAACGGCTAACCTTGAGCGAGGGTGAAGTACACGATGTTCAATTATATTAAATTTATTGTAGTTTGTGGGTGGCATTAAATTTATCAATTCATTTGCGATAGTTTATAAAATTCTTGAGCCCTGGTAATTATTTCTCAAGGATTTGATGTATTACTGTAATAAAAATGTTTACAAGGTTTTATGTTTATTTAAATTGCTGGATTCTGTTTTTATAAAGATTTCGTTATTCAAGACTGCATTATATTTCATGTTTCATGTTTCTATTTCTATTTCATGTTTTTCATTACAGAACCGCGATACTATATGTCTCCCTTTTATCATATATGCATACACAGTAATTAATTTGAACGAATCCTTACAAGATGAGCGGCCACTGATGTATGTATTTATAAGAGCGTTTGTATTTTACAATTTGCTAATGCAGTGATGCTTTAGTTGTACCATATTAAAAAAATCGGTCATTTTCGTCATAAAAACGCGAATCTTGTATCTTTTGTAAAATACAAAACTCCCTCAACACCTGTGACAACCGAATCCTCAAAAAGGCACACCTTTTATTGTAACATTTTTCATTATAACCGAGGGCCTACGAGGGTAGGTCCATAAGTTTCCGGCCTCGCTGATAAGGAGTATAACCGTCACAAAATCCTTGTCTGGTGTCATACCTTATCTGTTAAGTAAATAATTGCAGCTGTAACTTCAACTCCACTGTGTTCAGTTTTTCAGATATAGTTGCATAAAGAACGCTATGTGTAGAAGATTGTATTGTAACACGTTCAAAATGGAGTTTCCAGCTGTTATTAAGTTCTTCACAAAAAGAGGACTTACTCCAAATGAAATTAACAGCAATTGGACGGTGTATATGGGGAAGCACCCCCTTATATTCTACCGTAAAAAAATGGGCCAAACTTTTTCGAATGGGTCGAGAAAGTATTGAAGACGAAGAGCGCTCTGCCGCGGCTACGAGAGAGAAGTTCTGCAAACTATTGTTACTTTTGACACTGTGAAGGAATATTCTTCATTGACTCCAAGGAGAGGAACACCACAGTAAATGGGGAGTACTATGTTGGCCTACTGCACAGACTACGTGCTTCTATCAAAGTGAAAGGGCGAGGAAAGCTGAATGGTGGTGTGCGCCTTCTACACGACAACGCGCCTGTGTCCTCTTGTTGTAAAGGAAGCTGTGAAGAAATGTGGCTTGAATGAGATCGACCATCCACCCTACAGCCCAGATCTAGCTCCCAGAGACTATTTCCTCTTCTCAAAACTCAAGGAGGACCTTCGAGGAAGGAAATTTATATGTGACGAAGAAGTGATGGATGCTGTTTATGCCCATTTAAGTCTTCTGACTATTTTTGTGTGGGGATTGAAAAGTTATTTCAAAGATGTGAGAAGTATATTGCAATAATGGTTAGCTATATTGAAAAGTGAAATATAGATTTTGTCTTTATCATACATAGGAAATGGTTAGGCCGGAAACTTATGGACCTACCCTCGTACACTGCATCCTTAAAGCAAGTCGATGCAGTTTCTCCTTTATCGTTGCACCCAGGAAACGGTGTGTGTCATTCCCTTATCTCACACAAGTCACTCAAAACAATTCTCTTGCCGCAAATGTAAGGTCCAAATCGAAAGGAAAGAATTTGCTGAATCTCATACTTATCGCTGCATGGGAGGTGTACCATGAAATCAATTAATATAAAAAAAATTCGGCCCTTTGATCACAGTTTTATAACGTAAAACCTGATGCCCATGCTGTTTATTTAAACAAATTTAATAGGGGATGGAGGTAGCCAAATGAAAGGGTTTTGTCAACTAAATAGGGCTAAATCGTATTGCTAACACTGGTAAGTAATGCTGAGCTGGTTTGTTGATATATCTCTTAGCGGGTGTAGAGCGCTCGTATGTCAATAGACACAATCAGAGCACGGCATGAGAGCACACACTTGGAATGCGTTCAAGAGCATTAGAAATACCTCAGATAATGGATAGCTTTGTTTTCTCAGGCAAGAAGCAGAACGCATCTGTTATGGATTAAATGCTACTGGGTTCACTGACATTCCTTTCGGGTATGCTTTCCCGATTGTAATGGCAAAAAGTTTCCGTTGATCGTCTACGGAAAACCATCTTGAAACGGGGTGTTCGCGGAATTGTGCATGAGAAGATTCTGAACACTTCGAAGGAAACTTCGTTCATAAGTGTCCGTGAAATTGCAGCCCCTTCTCTATTTACCTAATCCAAGGGTGGGAAACTAGCGCTGCATAAGTAAAACTAGGAACCAATCTGCGCTGTTATAGAGAGGCGCTGACACAACCTTACAAAGTAATCCTTTCAAAATATTTTACTTGTCTACTTTTGAGAAAAGAGGTGCTGAAACTGGTCACGACCGTTGTGCATGCATTTTTGGCACCTCTTAAAGAAAACCATCACTTGCTGTAGTTCAAGTTGAATAGTTTTGTTTCAATTCTTTATCTTGTATCAATATGTTTTATTTTATCCCAGAGATAAAAGTCGCAACGGGGCAGGTCGGGGGACTGAGGGGGTAACAAATCCTTACCATTAACCAGAGCCCGGAAGTGCGGGCATTTATTTTGGTTAAAATAGGCAGACAAAAACACTGAAAATATGCAGTAACATAATTGAAATAGGCATTTTAAAGGTGACAGGAATATCGCTCATTACTAATGAAAATAGGTGTTTAAGACACTTAATAACTTCTTCATCACAAAATTAAAGTGCATAAGTTTACTTTTCTTGGCTACAAGAAATATGATGTTTTATCAAGGTATCAACTGTCGATTGCCGCTTGTCAAACGTTCAAATTCCACTGGAGTAATTCGAGCATATTTAAAAGAAGCAATTTCAGAATGACTCATATCAGTTATAACGGAACATTCACCTTTCACGACATCATGGAAATGTTGATTAAGACAAAGTAAAGTAGTTTTGAATAGTCCTGGTAATGAGCAAAAGATGCGCAATGGTTTCTGTTCAAGTTCATTTTATGTTTGCGTTTATAGGGGAATCAGGTTAGTATCTCTTTTACTTCCATAATGAACACATTGTAGGGACGGTTTATTTCACAGTTTTTCCGCTCTTATCTTTCTCGCTTGCAATTGTTTGTTACATTTATGCAGTTGAAAAGTGATCCCCACCACAAGTTTCCTAGAATTGTCTCGCGCAGATAGATACAAGGTCATTCGCAAGAATTAATCAAACCCTCATCCTCTCAATTTCCTTGTATTTGAACGCCCGAGATAACCGTGTGTTAGGAAGGATTTCTGTTATTTAAAGAACTTTAACGGGCTAAGAAGAAAGCTTGTTGATTGCTTGAAAAGAAATGATTATGTACAAGATTTTCAATAGATATTTTTGTAAGGTGAACATTCCATGTTACACATTTTGATATATTGATATATGTTGTGCTTTTTAAAATGCGTAAATAATCGAAAAAAAAAAAAAACCTTTAACCATCCAAAACATCTGAAAAGAGGTTTTAAATCTTAAAATAGGCAACAAAAGCCAAAAAAGGCAAAGTAAAAACTGACCCTATGGACCCCAAATATACGGAAACATGTTTATTTCTATCTGACTGTTAAATCTATCCATAGGCATTTGGCCTAACTTCCAGACTCTGCTAATAACTCATTCATTCTGGACCACTCTTTCAGTTTCTCCCATCGAAATATTTGCTGTGACAGTCTTGTTGAAAAATGGTGAATTCACTCTCCCAGTGCCTTAAACCTCTTAAAATGTGGGGATGACAAAACTGTATTTATGGGGAGCATCAACTGTTAACCTGGAAACATAGCGCGTTCATACACCATGGCGGGGCTCTTCATGGACGATATTACGTTTCTCAGTGCTTCAATAGAGATTGTTTCCATCAATGTGCATCAATACTCCTGATAAAACATTAAATATGCATCTATATTTCCACTGTACACACTATTCAGACTCGACTCACAAAAGAGTTTCATATTCGTGTTTGATCTCATTGAAAAGCATGTGCCAAAGATTTTTCGTAAGATTTTAACTGTAACAAGTTAGTAGCTCTTTGCACAGAGGCATAAGGAGCGTCTATTTGCTGTGAAAGACGTCTAAGGGAATTCCTTAAATGATCACCTATCTATGTTTCTTTGGCGAGAATCCACGCTGTCAAGTTTTTTAGACTAAACACTATCCTAGCCTGAAATTTATTATAACGATTATGGATTGTTGGGCGGCCGGATCATCTTTCAACTTGAAATGAGGTAACACTCATGAATAATAAACAAATACAAGTGCGTAGAAAACATATAGACTGAGCCATAATTCAATTCTCGATTAAATACATAACAAAACACGCTGGTAATAACTGAACTTAACTACGGTCAGATTCACACAGAAACTAGCATTACCTTGTTCCAACAAACAAATGTGTGCACGCTCAGTGGAAAAACACAGAAATTGGTTCATAGTTTTAGTTTATTCTTTTTCGTTGCTCAAGCTACGATGTTGCTGTGACGGGCGTTATCAAATGCCACTTATGTAAGTATTTGTAATGCATCATACATTTTATTTTAAAATGAGCCATGGTAACAATTATTTGCAACACAATAATAAATTGTCAATAACAAACATAAAATATTAAATAAATAAATAAATGAGGCAACGGGGTTGTAAGATGGCAATAGAGTAAACTTGCCATATTAATTACATTTCATTTATTCGAATATGCTGTGATCGATCGCGTGGGGTAATTCAATAAGATAAAGAAACGTGGAAACTATTCCTAAAGTATTGTTACTAAATGTTCATACCAAGTGGTGAACAGGTTTTTTATAATATTCTTTTCTGGTTTATTAACATCTATCTTATAATTTTCATAGCTCGAGAATAGTTTATTCTGTGAAGACATCGTGTAATAAGCTATGATAGGGATTTCATTATTGCAGTGAACTGCCACTTCAGGAGAAATGTTTCTAGCAAGATTGTGATGTACACCGTTCTCTGAAGACATTCATTCATTTCTAAGTAGGGTAAGGTCTCATACTTTCTACCACTTTGAACAATTTCTAGATTGCCACGGAATCCGCGAAGTATTAGCAGGATTTGATAGGAATTCATTGTAGTTCCTTTCTTTAAGAATCTCTGTACCAAATGAGAAAACGCGGAATATTATATTTAAAAAATTATAATGCAAAATATGTGACTACGCAAAACGGTACAATTCATAACCATGTGCTACAAATTGTACCATTTTTATTCTAAATTGGACTACAGTAGGTTATCAACGCAGCATATCTTGATAAAGTAAATAGTATGTATTTAATGCAAATTAATTGCATAATTAATGTGCAATGTTAGGTTGCATTGGACTGGATTAGCATGCTGGACTACCAAGGATCCAGCAAACTAAATAATGTTATGGTGTAAAACTTGGAAACTAATATCAGAATATCACACCTTTTCTTTAAATTGTTGTTTCTTTTTTAAACAGCACGCAATTACATTCAGATCCACGTTCATCCTGTTATTTATGTTTGCATAATGTTACTCCCTGAATTTGTTCCAAGCCATTATTGCTGCAATATTATACATTGTTTTAATAATGCGTAACAAAGTACGCTGTTAATATTGTTGTGCTCTATTGCAACAAGAATGGTCATTTGCAGCTTTAATGTCACAAACAATTTTATTCCTTACGTATTGGTTTTCCAAACATAAAATTGCAACGGTAACTTGGGTCTATAAACATTGTAAAAACTTTCCTATAAATTGTACCGGTCCAAAATAGAAGAAACGCGGCGATACAATTTATACGGCTTGGCCATTTTGTTTGTTAAACGTTACCTTCTCTCCAAAGCAGAAAGTATTTCAAATATTATTACTGGCTATTATTGAGGTAAGTGACCAGTACAATGTGTGAAATGTGAGAACGAAATCATACATAGCTGTGAGTCTGTAGAAGCAGACGAAAATGACTTCGCAGGTTATAAAATCAAACAAACAACTGCAACACGGATTGCGTGCCTATTACGTTCACCATTTTCTCTACATGTTCTCTTTACCTCTTAATACACACTCTCTCCTTTTTGTAGCGCCACAGCTGAAATAGTCTATCGGATATGTAGCGGTACAATATATGACACCTTACCAACTCCAATTTGTAGAAAATACAAATTCCAGAGGAACTTACAAGAACGAAAAAGGAAAACTGTAGAGAGAAGTACTAGAAATGAGAAAGGCAGACTTATCTTTAAAAAAAGGGTCAGCTAATTATTCCTTTAGAGATTTAAAAGTAAATACATCAGGTATTGGTTACAGTGACAGTAATTTTGTTTTATAAAAATATTCTTTCTATGACTAGAAAGATCATAAGCAACATTCCAGTGTATTTTCTGTAGAAATGAGTTGCATGAAGGTTGTGGACACTGTGATTACTACTGTAGAAAGTGGAATGTCTAAACGAAAACTTTTATATAATTAATGTGATAAGAATTGAGCTGGTAGGAACTATAACTAGTTAAAGTCAATATTAATGCTATTGCAACATTTCCTAAGTTCTGCGTATTGCACACATACTTGCATCTTTCCCCATAGCGGGTGTCATTTCGCCTAAATAAGCAGCATGGTTCCAGTTTTACAGCGTTAGATAAATATTTAAATTACAAACCATTTATATAGATCTTTACGGCAGCTAAAGTTCATTGATGATGAGCACCACACAGGTGTAAGTTGGTATTTCTACATTTCTGGCATTCCTTTTCTTCCTTCGAAATCGGTTTTAGCAGGTAATTCGCACACCGTTGTTAAGGTTTGGACTTTGGAGTATGTGCTTGCCTTGGTGATTTAAGTAAACACTATACGCTTGGGGCGTATTCAGTGCTGCCACCCGAATTCGCTTACCTAGTTAAAAATCTCTGTACACAATAGATGCGAAGATAGTCCTCGATTACCCCTTATTTTGTTCTGTATCTGCAGCTAAGTAGGAATATAGTTACTCTTTATTGCAATACACTTCTCACATCTTTGAATTAATATTTCAATCTCCCCCCCCCCCCCAAAAAAAAAACAGTCAGAAGTCTTGTGTGCAAAATGGCCATAAACATGATCCATCACATCTTCGTCACACATACATTTCCTTCCTCAAAGGTTCTTCTTGAATTCTGAAAAGAGGAAATAGTCACCGGGAGCTAGATCTGGGATGTAGGGAGGATGGTCGATCTCCTTGAAACCACATTTCTACACAGCTTCCTTTGCAACAAGATCGGTGTGCACAGGCGCGTTAACGTGAAGAAGGCGCACACCACCACTCAGCTTACCTCTATTTGATGGAAGCATGTAGTCTGTGCAGTAGGCCAGCATAGTACTCTCCATTTACTGTGGTGTTTTTCTTCTTGAAGTCAATGAAAAGTATTCCTTCACAGTCCCAAAAGATTGTAGCCATGATCTTGGTTGACTCAGTGGCCTTGGTCTTTAGATGCGGTGTTTCGCCAGTTTTACGCTACTCCATTGATTCTATTTTCAACAAGGGACCATAGTAGAGGACCATAGTTTCATCTCCTGTAACAATGGTTTGCAGAACTTCTCTCTCATGGCCACGGAAGAGCTCCAAAAATGCCTGACAACAGATGAATCGTTGCTGCTTTTGGACTGAGGAAATAAGTCTAGGCAACCATCTTGCACTAACCTTATTCATGTTTAAGTGTTCATGAATAATTCAAAGGACTGTTGTTTTAGAAAGGCCCAACCTTACTGCTATTTCTGTAACTTTGAGCCGCCGGTCTTTTATAATTTCTCCTTCCATAAGTTCGATGTTTTCAGGAGTGAGCACCTCCAAGGGCCGACCGGCACACTCTTCGTCTTCAACGTTTTCTGGACCTATTCGAAAAAGTTTGGCCCATTCTTTTACTGTAGAATATGAGGGAGATGCTTCCCCACATACACCGTCTAATCGGTATTTTAATTTGATTTGGAGTAAGTACTTCTTTTGAGAAGAACTTAATAACAGATCGATGTTCCATTTTGAACATGTGACAATCTTCTATACATAGCCCTCTTTATGCAACTATATCTGAATAATTGAACACAACGGAACGGAAGTTACAGGTGTAATTATTTATTTAACAGATAAGGTATGACACCAGATAAGGGTTTTGTGAAGGTGAAGTTGTGACGAGGAAGTGATGGGTGCTGTTTATGCCCATTTTGCAGACAAGACTTTTGACTATTATGTTTTTTTTGGGGGGGGGGGAGATTGAAATATTAATTCAAAGACGTGAGAAGTGTATTGCAATAAAGGGTAACTATATTGAAAAGTGAAATATAATTTTTGTCTTTATTATACCTAGAAAATAGTTAGGCCGGAAACTTATGGGCTTACCCTTGTATGTACACAATTTAAAGGAAATAAAAAGTATTACACATTAATGCTCGATAAAAGTAAAGTAAATATTTCTAACTTATGCTTACTGATTTTTTGGGCATATGAATCCTAAGTGACTTCCTTTGGAAGGTATGTACAGCCCTGGGTCACGTGTCATACATTTATGGCACGTAAAGAACCTCAAACGCAAATGAAGAGATCTCTGAGCCAAATTATCGATCGTTTTATGCTCTGATGTAATGGACGTTATGATCTGAGATGTTAAAGAGCATCTGTAAATAATCCAAATAAAGTAAACAAATAAAACGATTGCTGATATTAAAAGTGCACACAGAATAAAAGTAAACTTTTGAGTTTCACATCTCAGCAGTAACAAAGGACGATTCTGCTTATTTTATGCATGAACTTGTTTGCTTAAATGGGCTTAGTAATTTCCGGGAAAACGTAACAATTTTGTATGTTGTAAAGAACTGAGAAAGCGCAACAGAAAAGAAAATTAAAAAAAAAAAAAAATAAATAACGTTTTCCACACCACTGTGCTTAAAGAGCCATTGCATAGCTTAGAGATAAATGGCAATTAAACTCAAACAGATAGCAGAAAGCCAGTTAGAGAAAAAAAAAAAACATTCTTTTGATGTTACAGTAATGTGCACTTGCTAAGGACCCCTTTAAAACTTTAGAGATAAATGTCAATCAAGTTTAAATAAGTTAGCAGAAATACATAATAGAAAGAGAAGTTGTCCTAGTTATTACTATAAAGGGTATACAGTTTCCATTTTTTTTTGATTTGTTTATTTACGGACGCTCTTTAATATCTCAGGTCATCAGCATCTCATTCCATTCAGGGCGTGAAACGGCCGACAAATTTTGCTCAGAGACCTCTTCTTTTAGGCTTGAGGTTTTTTATCGTACCGCAAATGTGCGACACGAGACCCACGGCTTTACTTTCCTCCGAAGGAAGCCATACTTAGGATTTTTACGCCCGAAAAAAATTAATCGATCCTGGCCGGGTTTGAACCCGCGACCTTGGGCTTAGAAGGCAAGTATGGTTACCACTACACCACCAGGACCGACATACAGCTTCCAGGGTTTAGGGACGTCAAACATAGAAGTTAAACCATAGATCATAGTCTGGTTCCAAGAAAAGATGACCAATATAATGAGGTGTCCAATACAAAGGTTGTATTGCACTTAGATTATACAACAACTGTAAGAGACGTTTATTTTTTAAGTAAATACTGAGCTTTAAAATAAAATGCAACTTTGTTAATTTTTCTTAGAAACGCGCTGTTAAATTATTGTTCATAGTACATTTGTATTTAATATATTACTTATTGACTTCATTAAGTTATTTTATTAATTTTATTAATATTTCCGTAATTCGCACTCCATGGTCTTTTGTCTATCGCTGTATATATAGGAAGAACTCGCAGGATAATGTAGCCAGTATGATACGATCAAAGTAAATGCCTTTACTTCCCGGAAAAGGCATTCATGTGTTGTTTAATATACCTATCCCTGTGCATAGTTCGCCACTAAACCCACGTAACAGCCTTACCAAGCACGCTTTAAAGCTTTAATGCCTAAAAGCGATGACTGCTATGGTGGCGATGTTTAAAAGCCAGCTCTCTCATCGCAGACGATTTTGGCGAGGGATTGGTAGCTGAGTGAAGTACGGCAGGGAGGAGGAACAATAAGAAGAGCTGTGTTTTCTGCTCTGGCTCACTGAATGGAAAGCATTTACAAAGTGCGGCTACTGTTAACGTTGCTAATGTCAAGAATACATTCCAGGTTTAGACAATGTAGAGTTGCATGCTTTCTCTCCCGACAACAAAGAGCAGAAATTCTTCTAAAGAAGCAAATCTTAATGTGCAGATGGCTTTAATGTGCAGATATTTACTGAAGAATGTAAACAAACTTCTCGCACGTGACTTTAACAACATATTTTTAACATAATAAATATTTGTTTTAATTTTCTTCGCCTATCAGTTTTTATCATCACAAACCTGCCTCTAGTTACTTTGAATCTGTCAATAGATCTTGGCAAAAATTTACTGTAGCATCTTAGAAATAAATCGAAGGTGCACTGTCGTAGGCACTAGGCATTTTTTGTGTCTAATATGTGAGTTTTTAAATTCTGTGTTCTTCTTGATCGGGTATCAGCTACAGCCGATCTGAAAAGTTCCAATGAAGAAACGGTTTTTAACTTAAACATTATTAGCACTTTTCAAGGTAAATATAATTTATTTCAAGTGCCATTATTTCGTCTCTGGTGTGTTTTTTCGGAAGTTGTACAAAACACTCCTGTATAGCTGCAATTCATTTGAATTTGAATGAAAAACCATCGCATAAGAATTTGAGTTTTAGAAAACTCTCTCAATTTTCCTACCACTAAAACTCTATTACGAGCAGCTGGAATGTGGTGATGAAATATGATATTTATTTCTTCCAAAAAGCGTTTTTTTTCCACGATTATTTACATCTAGTTGAATTATTAGATTTGAATAATACTCTCCGGTTCTGTAGATAATCAATCAGTTAGTAAACTTCCCATTTCATCTCAAAAGACCTGTCATGCCTGTTTTGCGGATAAAATCAGCTTTGTTTACTTTGGCGCTGAACATCCGACCTCTGTCTACTGCTTGTGTGCTGTTTCCACTTTGGTGTGTGATAATGAATTCAAATCTCATCCACAGTTACAGTCGATGCAGTTCTATTGCACTCCAAATACTGTTGCTATATTTTCATATGAATGTGTTTTTTTAGATCTGCCATCACCCGTTTCGCAAACCTTTTTATAAGCAATTTTAATTTAAAATATAAACTACACATTTCCTTGAATTGCCTATAGCTTCAAGAATTTCACACACTTAAACTCTCGAATCATGTATTTGTTCAATGATTTCTTTTGTTGTTGCATTTTTTGACGTTCTTCATAAGCGTTATCTCCATAAGCGTTAGACTATTACGGCTAGTTTAAATTTAGTAGTACATTATTTAATCATTTACAATGAGGTAGAACGGTCTCCACAAACGTTTGTAAATTTGTATGAATTTACTTTGACATTAAACTACAGTTTACAAAGAATTGAACTATTGGATGATAATGAATTTCATACATTACTCACAACACGCTTGCTTTAGAAAGCCGTATTTAAACTATTATTTCTGATAAATACTTTATTACCAAAGGCTGATGTTGAAGCCCCTGTTTCAGGTTCAATGATTTTAGCAGGTATGGTATTACAATTTTGGGCTACAGTATATTTCCAGTGTATATTTTTATAAGGGTTTGTGTAATCTATAATGTGTTATGGTTAATAATTAGAGTAGCATGCCTACGTAAAAAAAAAAAAAAAAAGTATCCTGAAAATTGCATGACTGCCTATGCTCGAGTATAAGCACTCTTAGACAGCTCTCGTATTTACCAAGAAACTTTTTTCCGCGATATTGTGTACTACAAGCGCAAAGCGAAGGAACTTTGAAACGTTCAGGTTATAAGATCATTTTACGTGTTAGCTAGGGTGTGTGAGTTATTTATACACAGTACAATTTATTAATTGAAACTGAGTTGTAAGTACCTTTATTTATTTTCAATACATGTGATGAGAATGGAGAAAGAACAAGATTATTCCTGATTGTTGAGAATTCTCTGGTTCATTATTGCATATTATAAAATTAATAGAGTATTATTTTCTCTATTTTATTGCAAAGATATTGTCGAGAAATTCCTCGATATCTCCCAGATCATTACCGGTTTTCCAGTAAAAGACCAAAAGTTACTCTCGATCGCTACGGGTGCAATTTGCCTCGAGGTATATCGTGTTAAGAGTTTTCATTATCAGTCATTGTACATGTCTGTGGTTGAGCCTCTTCCCTTCTAGCTATATGTGGTTTGGAGACCCAGCTGAGATCGATACACCCTTCTGTTCAGGGTTTAATGGAAATTCAGGGCCAGCTTAGAAAAAATTATAAGCTCATGCATATATAAGTTTTTTTTACCAGTTTTCCCCTTTCCTTTCTGTAGTTTTTAAGGGCGTGAATGAATAAACACGATCAACATACTCAAAAGTTTTCATGAGTGACTTTAATAGGAATTAACAAAATATTTCTGCTTTCTTTCAGAGCAGTAAAATGTATCACTTGGAGGTTTTCCAGTACTTTATATATAATACAATTTTTTAGGGCCGTACGCAAGATGAGAACGGGAGTTATATATGATCCATATCACGATACTGGCTACAAGTAAGCAATTATTTTTTTCTAGCAATGTTCGTTCTTAGCTGGTGCACTACAAAAATGCTCTGTCTAATATTAACATCATTGTCATAGCTTATTGCACGATGCCTTTATGAATCATTAGTACTGATGAACAATCTAAATAATTATATTATTTTATATATTTGAAATAAAAAAGGAATATTTGGAGAACTTCATAGTTATGAACTAGAAATATTTGAACAAAAATAAACAGCTTATTTAAAATACAGTGATTTGGAGATTGTCGCTGTAGGCACTAGGTACAATGCATATGCAGGTAGTTATTTTTCGTGTGTTTCTCGGTGCTTTCATTGTATATCAATTGCATGCTAATTGTTCTTGTTAGTTATGCCACTACATAAACAGAGTTTTGAAGAACGGGTTTTTTACATAAGTGAAAACTGATTCTTGCAGAAAAGTGGCAAAACAATAAGCAGGAAAATATCCAATACGAGAGAGAAACGTGTTCCGAATTGCCGTGTGCGTACGGATGAAAATTTAGAAGAAATACGGTAAGTTTTTACGCAGATGTTGGCAATGTATTGCCGCTGAGGGACATCCTTTTTATCATATCTTATAACACAGATCAGTGCTTATTTTTCAGTTTTAAATATATCATTTTATGCTTTCAGAAAAATATATACATACTAAAGTAAAACTCTACGCGCGGCGACTGGCTGTGCTTCCTCAGTAAGTAGCCATGCTCAGGTGGACCGTAACTGAAATAACCACAGTGTGGATTTTGGAGGAGGGTCTTTCCAAAGTCTAGAAAACAAACGGAGTATTATGGTAATACCAATGAAAGGATAATGTTACCCTTTTTCGTTCTATTAAGTTTGGGTATGTTTTGACTGTGGCTTCTCTTTCGAACTCCCATTGTTTGGAAACAATATAACGCAGTGGTTTATGGAAGTGAGAATTGTGTAACACTTTTCCAGAACGGAAGTACAAGGCGACGTAACAGAAATTAAAGCACGTTAAGTGGTCTAACAGAAAAGAGTGCGTTAACCTTTTACATTACAGTAAAACAAAATTGCGGAAGAGAAAGGTATACTCAGAAGGTTAATAAAGAGGAAAGGGAAGGCTTGTTATGAATGAGAGCAGGTTCGTGGGAGCTGAAAGGGTTAGAAGGGTTGAAAAAGTTTTATGTCCTTCAGCTCGGAAAAGAAGATACCAACATATAACACTACAATGTAAGGGAACAAAATATTAGAGGGATAGAGGAATGTTCCTATAATAGGCCTAGCCTCTTACTTAAATAGTTAGGTCTGGTTAGTAACGCAGAGCAAGTAGAGGAATATTTAATATAATTTCGCTCAGTACAATTACAAGATAAATTATGTTTGCTTTACAACACAAATAATCACCTGAAATTGAATGATATTTATTAATATGCTAAGAACAAATACAAAAAATACAAATGCATACTACCAGAAACCTCCACCTCTCTGGCCCAAACCATTTTAGGTATGCCCCCTTCACAATTATATAAATACAATAATTGTTTTGTACTATCACCTTTATATAAACAAACGGTTCATCAGCAGCAGCCTACTGGAATTCTAGGGAACCGGACTGCAACCCAATTCAAGGTCCTAAATACCATTACTCTACCAATACCATTATTTTATTAGCTAGCTACAGCCTCTACAAATAATAATCCCTTTATTTCTCAAACGTATACTAAATGCTACATTTATTCAATTTCCAGTCCCTAGCTCAACAATTCAATCAATCATAATCACCCTTATCTAAATCCTAATATAATTAAAAAAAAACCTTTAAGTTATTTGATTTACTTAGTATCTAATTCCATTAGTTTTTAACTTTGGTCAGGGACTCCCCTGCATGTCTGCTGTCTTTGCTAAAGATTTTCATTAAGGCTATTTTTCTATCTGATTTAAACCATTTCTCGTTTACAAAGAGAGTCCCTTCCCGTACCTTTGCACTCGAACACTATTATGTTATGTTCCTTTCCTCCATATATTGGACAATGATTCTGAGTAAATCTTTTCCTTGTTCCTTTTAAACCCACAACCCTATTCTTAACCATATATGCCCTCTCTTTGTTCTTAATAATATAATGTTCGTAAGTAAGGAGTACATTTTTTATTTAATTATTTAACGGGTGTTTTTACTATCAAAACATCAGAGGCGGATACTCGCGATAAAAAAGTGAAATGAATAAAATAGGAAAAATTTTATTGTTTTTAAGGAAGGAAATCTTCGAAACGTTCCAGGACTAAGCTTAGGGCACCTCCCTCCATTTTCATTTATAACACCTGAGGAATGAAGACAATCTCAAGCAAGGAGAACGATCTTGGCAGGAATGAATCCTAACCTCCTGCTCAAGAGTTCGTGCCTTAACGATCTCTGCCAACCTAATTTATTATTGTAACTACCTTTTTAACAGCTTCAATCATCTGTACATTTTAAGACAAAACAAAGATTCTATTCTATAAATATAAATATGCATAAGCCCACTTCGGTACGCGATTGTTCACATACGAAAACCACCAACAGTAAGGCAGAGTTGCGTTATATCAGCAGCATCATAAGCACCAGAGGTGTAAGAGCCCATACGTTTAATCTCCCTTGGTCTCATTACTTATAATTTCTATTTTTTTTAACATTTGCATTTCTTCTATGTTGTAATCCCCCCTCCAAGGCTCAGTAGATTTTACTATTTCGTCTACGTATAGAGCAATACCTGATTCAGCTAGTCGTAGAGGGAAAGCGTGGAGTTTACTTGCTTTTGTGACATATTTCCCCATTATGTTTGTAATATACTTGATAGATATTAAGTTTCGATCCATTTTCGTGAAATAATTGCTGTCGCAAATGAAGTTTATATTGTATGTAGGTTATGTACATCTGTACGAGGGTATCCATAAGTTTCGGATCTCGCCGATAAGGATTTTCGCCTTCACAAAATCCTTATCTGGTGTCATACCTTATCTGTTAAGTAAATAATTGCAGCTGTAGCTTCCATTCCGCTGCGTTCAGTTGTTCAGATATAGTTGATAAAGAAGGCTATGTGTAGAAGATTGTGACACGTTCATAATGGAGTATCGAACTGTTATTAAGTTCTTCACAAAAGAAGGACTTACTGCAAATGAAATTAAACAGCGATTGGACGTGTATATGGGGAAGCATCACCCTCATATTCTACCAGAGAAGAATGGGCGAAATTTTTTCGAATTGGTCGAGAAAGCATTGAAGACGAACAACGTGCAGGTCGACCCTTGGAGGTCCTCACTCCTTGAAAACATCGCCCTTGTGGAAGGAGAAATTATGGAAGACGGCGGCTCAAAGTTACAGAAATAGTAGCCAGGTTGAGCCTTTCTAAAGCAACAGTATTTGGAATCATTCACGAATTGTTAAACTTGAATAAGGTTAGTGCAAGATGGATGCCTAGACTTATTTCCTCAGTCCAAAAGTAGAAACGAGTCATCTGTTATCAGGCATTTTTGGAGCTCTACCGTGGCAATGAGAGAGAAGTTGTGCAAACCATTGTTACAAGAGATGAAAATATGGTCCTGTGCTATGATCCCTTGTCCAAAAGAGACTCAACGGAGTGGCGTAAACCTGGCGAAGCTCTGCCTCTAAAGGCCAACCAAGAAGATCATGGCCATAATCTTTTGGGACTGTGAAGGAATACTCTTCGTTGACTTCAAGGAGACGAACACCACAGTAAATGGGGAGTACTATGCTGGCCTACTGCACAGATTACGTACTTCCATCAAAGAGAAAAGGTGAGGAAAGCTGAGTGGTAGTATGCGCCTTCACCCATGACAATGCACCTGTGCACACAGCTTTTGTTGCAAAGGAAGCAATGTGGCTTCAAGGAGACCCACCATCTACGCTACAGCCCAGATTCCATCTCCCAGTGACTATTTCCTGTTCTCAAAACTCAAGAAGAACCTTCGAGGAAGGAATTTTAAGTGTGACAGAGAAGTGATGGATGCTGTTTATGCCCGTTTTGCAGACAAGACTTGTGACTATTTGGGGGGCGGGGGTTGAAATGTAAATTCAAAGACGTGAGAAATGTATTGCCATAGAGGTAACTAAATTGAACAGTGAAATATAGTTTGTCTTTATCATACCTAGAAAATGGTTAGGCCGGAAACTTATGGACCCACTCTCGTATATACCGGGCTTCATTGCCATAGGCAGTCGGAACTTGGATACATTAGTGAAAACCTTTTGACTTCAGTGGACGATCGATTTTCTCAAAACTGGGGTTGAAGCAGGTAATTTATCTAAAATAAATCGTAAGAATTCAGGTGAGAATTGTATATTAAATTTCTAGGAGTACATCTACAAAGATAATTGTAAATTTTAGAGTGATAAAAAAAGTGTTAACCCAAGGCTTTTTCACTGACAAGAAGCCGATTTTAACAGAGGAGGAACTTAATAAAATAGTGTTATCGGTTAGAAATTTTTTACCGAAAGTATTTTAACACTATTAGCCAGTAAGTTGGTGTATTTGTCGACAGTGCGTGTAAAGCCATTCACCTGCTGCTCTTAATTCATATAATATTTCTGCTATATTTGAAATAAATACCCAGGAGACGCTAAAACAAAATATTCAGAAAGCAGTTAACAATAGTCCAAAGGATGAATTGCGGCAAGTGTCAAAAAATCTTTTAAAAAATATTCAAGAATGTCTCACAGCAGAACGGAGGACAAGCACTTCAAGCTTATATTATAATAAGTAAAATATTAGTTATTATTTACTGCTAATAAATAACGAATAAAAAGTGCGCGCTATCAGTTCCGACCTGGCGATATGATTTCCTTCGGCAGATGGCGAGGCAGTTATGCATAGTTACCTATCGACAAAATTAATTTCCAATTTTGTAGAGAAATGAGGACCCAGTGTGTAGATTTTATCTTAATTCAATATGGCCGCCATTCATTTCAAAACATTGTGTCAGACACACCCGAAAATGTTTGTAAGCATGTCGCCTGAAATCCCTGCACTTGCTTCTTGAATATGATTCTCAGGTCCTGTAAATCTGTTATTTTGGTTTTATACACTCGTGACATGATAGAAATCTAAGTAAAAAGGTCTTAAGTGCGTAAAATCTAGTGAATGTAACGGCCATATTAGAGGTGAACCTCTGCCTATCCATCTGTTGGGAAAATGTTGGTGGAAGTTCGAACGCAGAACAAGAGGGAGCTCCATCTTTTTGAAAGAAAACTGTTCATGCCACTCGAAATTTCGGAGTAATCTCTTGTTGCACGCCTGCATGTATCATACTGCGGAATTGATCCTTTATAAACAGCATTCTGGGATGATAGTCTAAAATAAAAATAAAAACTTCAATGTTTCAGGATTTTATGGTATAACAATTTGAAATGGATTGTGCACATGATGAAATACGATTAAATACATACACATGTAAGCATCATAACCACATGCTATATGTTTCATTTATGACAAACTCTTATTTCATGAAAATATATCGACATTTTTATATCTGTTTTGTATTATAAGGGGGACCACATAAGAAATATGAGACTCGAACGAAATTTACTGGACACTTAACAAACGAAAACAAATTCGTTCTAATTTGAATTCTGCTTTATCAAGTGTCAATTACCCGAAATTAGAATTAAAACTTTGGAAGCAAGTTACCATTTTATTTACAGAGATGCATTGCATAAATGTGCGAAGTTTTTATTACTCTTTTTCCTGCTGAACAGAGATGTAGTTAGTAAATTAGAATCTGATATAAGCTGTGTTAATAAAGTTTAAGAGAAAATGTTCAAGAAGTGCTTTCATGTGGTATACCAGTATATTTTTTTCAATGATTAGAGCATAACGCAAAAAAAAAAAAAAGTTCAAGTTATGCATATATAGCTAGGAACAAATATTTATAACCTCGCCCCATCCCACCAAGTTGCGAATGTCTAGTGCTATGTTTTCGTCTAAAAAATAACACACCGCCTTGATATCTGCTAATTCCAGCGTTGCCACTGTTACTTTTGTACATCAAAGATTAAGCAGAAACTAGGAATATTTCATAATATTATATAGTAAGCATATCTAAGGGTGCTAAAATTAATCAATAAAGAAAAATGAACAAATTATTTACTTTCACTTTCACATGATAACTCCGTTGGCACTAAACATGTACTGGAAGACATTGCAAAGACATGACCACGTTGTTTTCCTGAGCCAACTCTGATGCACTTTATTCCTCATGCGTATCATAGCAACGCAACATAAATAAGCAACTTAAAAGCTGTAATCTCAGTTCCAGGAAAAAATGTCATCAAGGCTTGTCCCGTACTATAATTGTATTGTATTCCAAAGGGAAGGCAACTAGAAAACAACTTTGTACAAGCTGAAGAATCGATGCATAAATTGGCAATATGATTCAAGATAATAGTAAATGAAAATTGTTTGGAAGAGAAACAATCGCTAAATTCTGTGAATTGTTCATTTCGATGACATTACCGGAGTTTAATTATGCGAAATTAGTGTAGTACAAATGGTAAGATTGAGGAAATTCTTTCAATTTCTAATGATATAAATTGACGTCGCCATCGATATAAATGCCGACTCGATGGGGGACCAAATTTGTGATGGTATTAATTACGACGTGGTAAATGGCGTCAAAGTTCACAGATGCCAACCCGTTGGGCATCAAATGTGTAGCGGAATATAACTGGCGACGTCACCGTCGATGTTGACGTCGGTCGTCGTTAACGTGGACGTAACTAACACTACTATAATATACTCGACTAGTTCAGGTTTTGATAACATAGCTGGATTTTTCAGATTGATGCTTCCGAGGTGAAAGAAATATGTGTAACTTCAAGTATAACAAAATCACAGTGGATAGAAATCTACGGAATGTATTAATGTTTTGTATTATCACACAACAGTACACATTTCCGATTTTCAAACTCGCAACTCCTATCATTCACCACAATTAATAATTTTGTAATTTCTTCCACGAAATGTTAATCACCACTTTCTTTACGCAACGTTTAAAACGCTGCTTCACTATACGTCGTAAGAACCATGATTTCTGCTAATGGATTTTAAAACACGGCTTCTCTGGACTGAATCCATCACATAACTAACAAATTCACTTATTACAATAATATTGTAATAATACTTAACATTACAATGCATTATATTTTCAACTTACGTATACAAAGCGAATAGAATTCGTTAATTTCTATTTAGTAGCAATAAAGCTGTCTGTCTCGTGTTTCATTCTTGATACACATTATTAATGTTGTTATGCTTGCCATTGGTTGATTTACTTAGCATTACAATTTTTTATCTCTAGTTTTAATCAATCTTTTCATAGTCTTGGCTATGTATGTGTTCCTTTGAACGATTACATTTTTCTTATTATGTATTGTCATAAAGGCCAACAAACAAGCATTAAGACATACTGTGTAATAGTCCTTATCTGATATATGAAATCTATACAAATGAGCTTAGTAGATTTACACGATTTAAAACGTATTACCAACGAATATTTGTTATTTGAATTGAAAACTAAAGTCCTTGCCTAACATAAAAACATGTGTAAATGAACTTGTTAAATTTATATGATCAAAAACATATAATCAATGAATGTTTGGAGCTTTAAATCGAATGTTATTGCCTTTATCTTACACAATAACACAAGTAAAAAACTTCTTAAATTAACATTACTAAATGTTTGTGGGTTTATCTTGAGCATGATATCCTTTGCCTAATATAAAAATATGTGCAAATGAGGTTATTAAACTAATATAATTAAAATATATTATCAATGAATATTTCAAGTTTAACATCAAATATTTTATATTACTAATGAGATACGTAAGTGAATTTATTAAATTAACTAAATAGTTATTACTATTAAATGTTTGTGGCTTTATATTGAACATTATAGCCTTTACCTCATATACAAATACGTAAAAACGAACGTATTAAATTAATATAGTTATACAACCGCTATCAATGAGGTTTCGGGCTTTAAACCGGATATTTTCCGTTTCACTTTCCAGGAGTCAGTGTCTAGCTTAAGAAAACCTTAGGAACTCACATCCAACAGAATGGATATTCCATTGTAGAACTGAAAACAACAAATGGCAGGGAATCTGTCCTTCCTAAAGTTTGCTTTTACCTGACATCAAAAAAACCTCTTAAGTTCTTTCATATATCACTAAGGAAAAGTAAGAAGTTTGAGTAAAAGCTGGAACACATACAAAAAATAAAAAAAAAGTTTGTTGACAATCATTACTATGCCTCTACCAAAAGAAACAGGCTCTTTAAACCAATACGAAAGAAATAAGTAAAGAAAGAAATGGGCCAGGAGGAGGCCAATGTTAATGTTTTACACAGCTATCGATTTATCTGCTATCAGTTCACTCGGCGTTAAGAGCATGCCTGCACATAAACAAGGTAAAACCAATATCAGAACGATATTACATACAGGAATTTATGTAGTCGAATATGAAGTAACTTTTTTAAAATCACGGAGGACTGCATCTACCTACAGTGAAAGCAATGAAAATTGCTCCAAAATTAAAGCATCAAAATCCAGAGCGGTTTGTATTACCTCCAGAAATATAGTTACCAATATTACATTTAGAAATTGTGGATTTTCTTTCAAATAACACACATAAATAATGTATTAGGTTCAAGAAAAGGAGTAGTTTAATATTAAATTCTTTTGAATTATACTGGTAACTCTTAGGTTAGGAACACAGAGAGGGGGGAGATGGAGGGAAGGAGGAGGGATTGAAGAAATACAAAACCAAGACCGAAGTGCCAGGGGGAGAAACAAAGTTCTTTAATCGAAGGATTTTTCGTCCTATTTTAAATAAACATTCCATTAAATGCAGAGCGTTATTTTTGGCCTACGTCCCCAGCTGATCACAAGCCGGTTGTGCCAATGGCCAAATCCCCTTCGCACAATATCAGTTTTATTTAGTAATGAGTAGATGTTCGAGGTGTTGTCCTTCAATGCCACTTATGAAATTTACATTTACTCTCAATACTCTGCTTACAGAACTTTTCCAATTTATTACTCTGATAGTTTTTCCAGGTTCGTCTATAGTGTGGTGTTATTACTGTAGACATTCTCCCCTCCACCCGTTTAACGGTTTTAGAGATAATATTTCAATACAACACATTACAGTGAACTTTATTAACGCGCTATAATAATATTGGTGTACCAATGGACCATAGTAAGACAAAAACTTAATTTATATTAATCGCAATTTCAGTAATGCAGGAACTTTCTTATTACGATTAGCGTATCCTGGGCTCAGCGCGCGCTGCGCATGGTCCAAAAATAGCACACGGAAATATTATAAATGCTAATTAGTTTAACGATGTTATCCCTTATATATCTAAGTAACATTATACTTGACTTTCATAATGCACTATCAGCTTAGAAGAATTAAAGCTTCTACTCATGTAGAGTATTATTTTGAAATTTCATTTAAAGTAAATGGGGGGAGGGGGAAAGTTAGCTGTCAATTGTTCGCAGAACAAAGTCTAACGGGAGATCAGGATCGAGTATACCTCATCAATTTACGTTACGGGCTCTTCACTTGTTCAGGATTCAACATTAAATTTCAAATAACTACATTTATAAGGTTCTTATATAGCTTCAAAACACATCTTCGCATTTGTTTTTAACAATGTATGAGGTGCGGTTCACAATTTTCCGGCCTGAAATGGAAGACCATGGTTTGTTTAATGTTGCGATATTTATTTATTTATTTATTTCTTCTGGTAAAACTAAGGCCATTAAGCCTTCTCGTTTGTTCTACCAATCTAATAATATTTACATGAAGTTATAGCGACAATATTACAATTACAACATTAATAGTAAAGTTGGCAATATTCGTACACATATAAACCAATGTAAAACATGTATATAAATAAATGTATGCTAATACATAAATATAAATAATGAAAAATGAAAAATATTGACTTAAGAAGAAAAAATAAGAAAATAAAAGAACAATAATATACAACAAATACCAGCAATGATAATTTATACATATATCAACCTACGTAAATCCTGAAAGTGGAAATAAAGATACAAGCAAAACATAAAATTAAACCCTAACAATACTATGATAGTAATAAAAATAATAGAATGAATAATTCTACAGCAGGGTAAAACAAATAAATACATGCATTGTAACAAAAGGAATCCAAATCTATCTGAATCTAGGGTTATCGATTATTTATGATAATATTAAACAATTTCTTATGGAATGCTCCTAAGGTTTGGCAATCTCTGACATCCCGTGGCAATGCATTCCAGAGACGGGCAGTGGTGATGAGTGATGTTCGGTACAATGTAATAATAGAACGTGCCGGGATTCAGAATATGTGTTAAGATTGTGAGAGGAAGATAGATTTTGAAAACGTGAAGATAGATAAGATGGAGAAGATGCATGAATAATTTTGAAAAGTAGCGTCAGACAATGAATGTTTCTTCGGTCTTTCAAGCGGAACCAAGACAACATATCGAGGGAGGGTTATATGATCGAACAGATGCACATCGCAGATTTAACTTATGCACATATTATGAACACGCTGTAGTTTTTGCGTTAGGTTAGAGTTTAAGCCTGTGAGCAGAAAATGGCAGAAGTCGAAGTGAGACATCACCAGGGATTGCACCAAGATCTTTTTTAAGATTATTCTGAAGATCTTCTTAAGATTCATTGACCCTAGTTGGGCTTTAACCCGAAGTATAATAACGGGAAACAAAACTGTGGTTCTCTGCTATGATCGTCTTTCAAAAGAAGAATCAATCGTGGGGTGAAAGATGATGTCTTGGACCTAAAAAGTCCAAGGTCATTCAGTCCACAAAGAAGATGATCTCGACAAATTTTGGGGATTTCAGAGGAAATGTCATGATAGATTTAAGAGAAAGGACACAACGGTGACTGGGAACTACATGCTAAGTTACTGTATCAATAGCGCATTGCCATCAAGGAAAAGAGGCGTGGAATGCTCAGCCGAGGTGTTTGCTTGCTGCACCACAACGCACCAATCAACACGTCTGCTGTTGCCAAGACTGTGGTGATCATATGAGGCTTTCAGGAGCTGTATCATCCCCCATACAGCCTAGACCTAGCCGCTAGCAACTGTTGCATTTTTAAAATGAAATTTGATCTTTCAGAAGATTTACGAGCGATAATAATCTGAAGAACGCTGTGTCCGAGCTTTTTTCATTGTTTTTAGAAAGAGTGAAATGTTAATCAAGAGATTTTTTATTGCCAGTCTTTACTACGTAGGCAATTTAAGCGGCGGACTTTGGTGATACATGAGATGAAATTATAAGTTGGGACATGCATTTTTTTTAAAGGAAGGATGCGTTTCAAATCTATGTTTAGGTACCTCCTAGGCATTTGCCATTAATGAGGACTGGGGGGGGGGGCAGTAAAGGAAAACGGTCCTGGCGGAAATCCAGCCCCAGAACTCCCGCTCACGAATTCGAATCAAGAGATGTGAGAAATGCATTAAATTAAATTGAATTTTTTTCTTTGTCATTTATTTAACATGGTTAGGCCGGAAACTTATGGATCGCACCTCATATTTAAACTTGGAGACTTTTTCCACAGTAGTTGTGTTCATGTTCCCTGTTTCTTTTTTATTTTTTACTTTCTCGGGTTTAATGAAACACTTTCTAAAAATACATTAAGAAATTAGAGATACGTTTGCAATAGGTAAGTGCCGTTTATGCAGTGTTATCTTTTGTGTACAGAATTAAAGTTTAGAAAGTAAACTGGTATGTGTGACAATTATTTCAGAAATATATTTATTTTATTTTGTACGTCCAAGCTTCCTTTATGCTACAGTTTTAATATCTTTCCGTTCAAGCCATGCCTTTGCATTATACCTCCTTCCCTTTGCCTCTTCGAATGATGACTAACGAACACTTGTTTCCCACCATTTCCGCTTAAGCTCGTCAACTAACAAATTCCAAGTTTCAGTCACATCCTTTCTCCCTCTTCTCTCCACCGTTGCGCCTGTCTGCACAGCTTCTGTGACCTAAATAACTCCCTAGGAAACGTTTCACGGAGGTTTTGCTTGTCAAACCACATCTTAGCATTTCCTGGCAACCGATTTAGAATCTCAAGGAGAGGCGTCAGCTAAAACAAACACACCAAGTGCGAAGTGCGGGTATGATGTGCAACGTGTATTCACCCATTCTTCAGGAGTGAGAAAGAAAACCTCGCTAAGGGATTCTGTTGCGTCAGCAGTGAAAATAGCGCAATGAGAAACCTAGAAACTCCTCACTTTCTGCATCAAACTACTAACACAGTTAACTTTTATAGTAATGATGTAACATATTCGGTGTATAAGAGGCTGAAATATTTTACCGGAAATGCAGGTCACTAAGAAAAACCATGTCATTGTTGCTGGTATGTGATCGGAGGTGTACGCAAATTCCGCGCGACTCTGGCTTTAACGGCCGGTTTGCCTAGAGTTTCCGGCAACTAAGGCCTCTCATTCGCGGAATGTGTAACCAGTTTCGAAGTATAACGAAGTATATGTAAACTAACGCTGAAAAGGTTGTATAAGAAAGACATTTCTGCAGAAATATATCGTACGCTCTTTTATAAATTTCTAGATATTCATAGGGAACATAATGTTATATGCATTGATGGCTCCAAGACTGCTGATGGTATAGTTACACTATTATTTTTAAGATTAACTCCTTTATGTAATAATTGAAACCCTTTGTTTTTATATTTATTGCTGTATTATGTGCCAAACATCAGCCTCTTATATATTCTTTATGTAGATGCTGTCACTTAATCTTATCTGTCTTAAGTGCCAGGATATATAAAATTAACCCAAGATCAATATATATTTATATGTAAATATAAATAAATATATTATGATTTTTTTTTGCATGGGTACCAATCACTGTTGCATCCGAGGCAATGAGTTTACTGATGAGGCAGCTAAATCCGCATTGTACATTTTTTAGAGATCATTGTTGCGTCTGTACCATTAGATATCAAACTTCTCTAATGGAAATGTGTTCTTCAAGACTGGTATCACACCTGCCATAGCAGAGCTGCTTGAAATAAAACATCTTTCTTTAATATGGGATACTTCATTTAGAAATACTAGAAACGAAGGAGAAGTTGTAACTCGAACATTGCCTTTTTATAGCCACGTTCACTTTCTTCTAGACTCCTCTGTGGGTCCCGGTATTGCTACATTATACGAGGATAGGTCGATAAGTTTCCCGCCTAGGCATTTTCTAGGTGTGATAAAGACCAAAACTATATTTCAATTTTCAATTTAATTACCTCTATTGCAATACACTTCTCACATCTTTGAATTAACATTTCAATCCCCCCCCCCCCATAGAAGTTTTGTCTGCAAAATGGGTATCCGTCACTTCTTCGTCACACTTAAATTTCCTTTCTCGAAGGTCCTCCTTGAATTGTGAGAAGAGGAAACAGTCACTGGGAGCTAGATCTGGGCATTAGGGTGGATGGTCGATCTCCTTGAAGCCAAATCTCTTCACATCTTCCTTTGCAACAAGAGCTGTGTGCACAGGCGCGTTATTGAAGAAGAAACACACCTCAATTCAGCTTTCCTCGCCTTTTCTCTTTGATGGAAGCACGTAGTCTGTGCAGTAGGCCAGCATAGTACTCTCCATCTACTGTGGTGTTCCTTTCCTTGAAGTCAATGAAGAATATTCCTTTACATTCCTAAAAGATTGTGGCCACGATCTTCTTGGTTTTTTGAGTGGCCTTGGCATTTAGAGACACCGCTTCGCCAGGTTTACGCCACTCCATTGATTCTGTTTTGGACAACAGATCATAGTAGAGAACCATCGTTTCACCTCCTGTAACAATGCAGAAATTGTATCGTTACCACGGCAGAGCTCCAAAAACGCCCGACACCAGATGACTTGTTGCTGCTTTTGGATTGAGCAAAGATATGATCAGCTCATCAGGGAGACCATGCGACGGCGGGTTGATGGGTGTGTCCGAATTAATGGGGGACATTTTGAACTTTTCATATAATTTTCTATTTCTGTTTTTGGGTATTCTGCTATGTGACACTGGTTTACAAAAGTGCTCTAACAAGGAAATAAAAACAATACCGGACCCAAAGTTTTGACATACCTTTTTGTTACATTCTGTATATAAAGTGGCGACTCTTGCAGAAATCAAATGTGAGTTGCAACAACCAAAAGGTAGGGAAAGAAAATGTAAATTATTTATTGCCAAAAATGAAATCCATTAGTACTTAAAACATTAATCCAAGACATTATTAAGATATTTTTCATTTCCTATTAATGTGGCATGAAATGGGCGGATTTATCACAACCCTTTATTCCAAGCATAAACCCTTTTTCAAAAAGTTTGTAACAAAAACAGAACAGAGAATTCCAAATTTCACACCCACTCTCATCTCATAGGACTAACCAATGTTTCATTCCAAATTTTCCTGCAATTTTTACAAAATAATAATAATAATAATAATAATAATAATAATAATAATAATAATAATAAAACAATAGCGGTTTAACAGTCCTATTGGCTATACGTATTTACGCGAATCTAATGCAAAATTGAATGTAATGCACATCCAAAACTGAACCTTAAAATCATAAAAATCAGATCAGACCATAGACTTTGTAAGTGGATAGTGTTACCTCTTGGAGCAACAGAATCCACCACTGGTCCGTTCTTTGCCAGAAAGTTGATGTAGGTCAAAAAAGAAAAAAGTTATTCATATGGTCCCATAGTCACAGGTTGCCTGTTCTTCATTCTTTCATGTACGAATTCCAAAACGGTTTCTTCAATATTACCACCATGTGTTCTTTGCAAAGATCAGTGAATTTCTTCCTGCTAGCTTTAAGTGCAAATAATGCCAATTTCTGTTGCTGCCACAAGCGAGCATGCTCTAAGCTACTGAACTATCTTCCTGCCTTTCTGTTACCATTTTTTTTCAGTACAAAGAATTATTTTATACTTAAAAGTAGCATCATAAGATATTCTTTTCGTTTGTCCTCCATTTTGTAACTACTTACTTTTGAAACGTTCTATGCAATAATAGGCCAACAATAAATGCAAAGAAGTTTAGAATTGCACCAATACATTATGACGTAATAAACAATGCATTTGAATGAAGTTACCGGCGAACTACGGAACGGATTTGCACTCGAATATAATGCACACCACAGTTTTGAATACTACAGATGGACGAAAAGGTGCGCATTAAATTCACGTAAATAAGGTGTATCAAAAGAAACGCCTCCAAATATTGCCCATAAGGCCTGGTTCTCTGTTAATCTTTGCGGCGGTATTTGGAATAAATTTTCTCTGTGATTGGGTTTCGATTAGTTGAGGATTTATGGATCAATTAATTTTGTTAAGATAATATGGATTGGGTGTTTATAAGGAGGTGATCGAAGCACATAAATCGATTGGTATCTCAGGAGCGATGGTCGAACCTCCATTCAGTACCACAAACTTGTAATGTATTTCCTTGGCTATAAGCTCAATTTACCAGCTGAACATTTTATGATACACTATCACAGGGAAAGGAGATGATAAACGAGTAATAGTAAAGTACCACTCAAAGTTCTAGTTTTCATTGTTTATTAACACATATTTGCATATAAATGTAGTTCCAGTCAGGTCACGCTCGAATCTTGAAAACGTTTCGACTATAAAAACTGAATCACTTTAACTAACTTGTTACTATCTATACTCGCTTTACTATTCACTTAAACTGTCTTGAAATAGACGTAAACTCTCCCGTAAATAAACTGAGTGACTAACTCGAGGTAGATGCTTTAGCTTAAAGAGCTGTAACTTGTGTAATTTGTAACTCCTCGTGTAACTCTCGTCTTCGCACACAACTTGTAATCTCTAGTACCTAATTGAAAATTCTTTCTTAGTCTGATCTTAATCTTCAACACCATTTTGCTCCTCTACTCAAGTTCCAACATGCATCTGCTTTATTAATTCGTCCGTCTTATGCGCTATAAGCACCTTCAGCATAACTTTCTGAATGTCACGTGACTTACTCCTCTTACACCTATCTTCCTATTGGTGGGATTCTATTCTATTTTATTGTTTAATTCTCATAGACTATCTTCTAAGATTTTATTCGGGTCTTCCCACAGCAAAATCTTAAGTCTTAGATTCTTGACCTAAAAGAGAGCAGTAACAGAGGTTTTTAGATTCCCTCTACTTATTGCATGAGCTTTCCCGGCACTGTAAACAAAGGAACACTTGTCCTCTCCGAATTCTTGGGATCGATTTTTTGTTCCATATTTGGTCGTTTTCAAAGTTCTGTTTGACCTGATCGAAGTAAGCATTACAAAAGGGACCCCAACAGAATACAATGCTAGCCCTTTTCGTGGCAAATTTCCCTTTTCTATTCGCTGTTTGCCAGATTTTCTTATTTTCTGTAAACACATGTACAATCCATATCTATATGATCATTTGCGTTTATATTTCATATGTATTATCTATAAGCGGGCCTGGGAATGATGCTAGGCAATTATTGACTCTTCTTTGTCGTTACTTCTTAATTTCATTTTTACAGATTTATGCTCAGTTCCCTATTTCTTACCAACAGAAGTTCCTTTTATTCTACAACGGCAAAGGCCGCTGAAAAACGTACTCCTATCTCACTCTTATTTCATAGAGCTAATGGTCACTAGAGCAGACAGCATTTGTGGCGTTCCATCGTCCATTGAGAGGAAGTGAGTGAAGCTTTATCGAGAAAGGTGACAAGCTGCTGCGAGGCAAATATTTTCAAAAATTAAACTTTTTATTAAAATTACATATATATGTAACTTTTTGAAACTGATTTTTAAATCTCAGGATACTGAGATTAATCTATTTTATGGAAAACGTACAAAATGTTAAAAGTAATATTTTTTCTGGTTTATAAAATAATTATAACACAATAACAAGATAGCCAAAATTTAAAAACACATATAATTCCTTAATAAATGGTGTACTTTTCATTAGATAGGCAGCACAGTTTTTCAGAAAATTCGGCGTAATTCTGTTGAGGCTCAGCACAAAAATTATTAAGTATCCTTAAAATTTTCGTAAACGCTGCATGTCTACACCGAAGTGCTGCATCCTCGCAACGGTTGTTAACATGCGTGCTCGACTCGGTTGTAAAGAAAAGCCCTGTACTCAGCGGTCTTTCGAATTCTCGATCTCCGCCAAGAGAGCTCTGTTTGCATCCTCTATAGGCACACGCGGAAGCATATAGTATCATTATTATATGCAAAATTCACACACTATATATTTTTTTCAGAACTTCATCTTTGTAGTTTTAAAGAAAAATACACGTAAATTAAAAATGAGTAATTTACGACAAATGACACAAAAAAAAAAAGACAAAAGTTGTGTTGTGTAACAGCAAGGTGACTATATTTAAATTGTAATTAAACAATGTAAAATCCCAAATAAAACATATTATATACATGGGTTTAATCTGCAAGCTATGTAATTTCATATTATATATATATATATATATCGATATTTTTGTCCCAAATCTCTACTAAGTGTCTTTAACTGATGCCCACATAATTGCCGGTTAATCTTTTCGGAACTCCACGAGAACTCAGTATGCAAGTGTTTCTTTACCGGTCAAGTGGCTCTTGCTACAAAAGTCACTATTTGGTCCGGAATTTTTTTTTTCTATTTGAATAGTGTTGAACGCCCTTTTTAACTACTGAGGCATCACAGGCGGTGACACGTGATACTTGAGATGAAATGATAAATTGGGAAAGTATTATTTTTTTTAAAGGAAGGAAGCGTTCCAGGTTAAGTTTAGGGTACCTTCTCGGCATTTGCCATTTATGAGGACTGAGGAAAACCTGAAAAAAAAAAAAATCTCAATTAGGGAGGACGGTCCTGGTGAGAATCGAATCCCAGAACCTGCCGCTCACGAGACCGCGCCTTAACGAGCTCGGCTACCCGTGGCAGTAAGACTACTCATGCTCTTGTAAAATACTTCATTTTGTGAACATCGCATATGGCACCATGAGTCTCAAATTTGTCCCGAATACTTGCAATTGTTACTCGCATTGACGGTTCTGTTCTGTGCACACGTCTCCCCATTGCCTTTGAACTTCAACAACACACTCGGTTTTCCAATACCACTTAAAATTGCTTTCAACTCTTCAAACGATAATCCTGGTTCCATTTTATTGTAGAAACGCTAGCATAGCGTAATGTGAGTCACATCTGTTTACAGAACATCATACGATAATCTTGGCTTCATTTGTTCGTTGTTGATTTACTTGTCACGTAGCAACGCTATCATAATGTATGTGAGTCACATCTGTTTACAGAACATCATACTACACATTAGTGTTGTTTTTCGGTACAACTTTGAAATATACTACATAGATATCTATTGTGAAAGTGTGTATACATTTTTAGGCACCCTCGGTATTCAGTCCAGAGCCTTTGTATATTTTCAGTATGATAGGATTTGTCCAAATGTGAAAAATAAGCATCTGTCACAGCTTCAACCTTATCATTTGATATGAATCTTCGTTTACCCAGCCATTTCTTCAGGTTAAGGAACAAAAAGTAATTGCTGGGAGTCAATCCGGCGAATGTGTCGGAGTGGAAGCAATTGGAAACGAACGTAATGCAACTTTGCAACAACATCTCCAGATGTGTGTGAAGGCTCATTGTCGTGATGAAAGAGAACTTTCTATTTTGCAAGTTGTGGACGTTTAGCCTGAATACCATCCTTCAATTGATTCAGTAGTGAAGTTTAGTAGTCCCAAAGGTCCTGTCCTTTTGAGGGTGGTCCACATCATGAGAATCCCAGAAAACCCTAGCCACGACTTTTCCTATAAATGGAAACATTTTCCCTTTCTTTGATGCGCTTTCACCTGTAGCCATCAACTATTTGAATTGCTCCGTCTCTGGCGTCTAGTGCTGAATTCATCTACTGTCGGAGAAACTCGCTGAATTGCATTTAAACAAGTTTAAACACTTTTGAAAAATGTTAATTCGCCTGCTTTTTTGATCCATTGTTAATAAAGACGGTAACCATGGAGCGGAAGTTTTCTCATACTGAAAACTTTTTGTAAAATATATGGACACGGCCCTTCGAGATCTTTACAATGTCAGCCAACTCGCTTACTTTCAGTCGGCGATCACTTAGTATGACATTGTAAATTTTGGTCAAGCACTTTGGGACACCCTGAGTGCTTATCATTTTGAATGGATGTAAGACTACGCTTAAATTCAGCACCTTTTTTACCACCAAAAACGAAGATGAAGAATTCTTTAATGTGAAATCTAACTCTCTTGTATTTCCGTTGGGGTTAAACCCTTTAAAACGAAGTAATTTATCACAGCTTGTATTTCAGTGTGGTCTATTTTGTCGAAAATGTTAACATTAGTTTGTTCAAACGATTATCACAAACAAACGACTACACTTACGAGTCTGAAACTTTACAGCGCTTCATCTGAAGGCTGATGCTTAGCAACTATCAAAGTAATTTGGCCATCTTTACGAATCTCTGAGTCAGGATCAAAAGTTTTAGAACAACCCTCATAATTATGCCTTTTTTTACCACGATGTGCACGAAATAACTGTATTTTAATCAGCAAGGGCCAGTGTTTGTAGATCCTATATTTTTTAGCATTTGCATTGTCATATAATGCTATCTGTAAAAGTAAAAGGCGGAAGGGTGATTGTATTGCCGGCCGAGGTAAAAACGACAAGAACAAAGTCGTACGAAAATCACTGTAACTGGAGTTAACGAACCATAATAGAACATGAAAACTGCAGCAGATAATATTATGTACCTGGAGAAAACTAGCTAATTAATGTGTGGCAAACCAAAGTGTCATTTATCGCTATGCCCCGCAGCACTCACTCGCGAACGTTTATTTATACGCGCATGGGCATAACTCATGCCAAGTATCTTTAGCGATTAATAACCGCTATGGCTGATCTATGCAGATAAACAGAAGTACGGCGCGAGCTGACGTTCGTTAAACTTGGCATGTAGCAGAATTAATCTCACCACCCCTGTCACCGGTTCTGCATATGTACAGTGATTTGTGGGTTTACTAATTTCTCGGTCTTTTCTCTGTAAACACAAGCTGACGGCTGCAGTGAGACCTTATTCTCCACACTGCGTCTCAATGAGAAGTGACTGCATTAAATTAAACCGAGAAGCAATAAAACAGCCACAGTAATTACGCTGTTGCAATATTCGCTTTGTGAACAGTGCTGGCATAGTTTCGGATTTGCTTGTAAATTCTCCGCTGATCTAAGAAAAGCATTAGAATTAATTTCACACCAATAACAGTTGTTTTGTTGACTTTTATTCAAGCGAAATAAAGTTTGGTTCCAAAATTTATTAAGCGTATTCATTTTTGATGCGAAGTAAATGTAACTCTTGTGTGTAGTTTTGCAAAAGAATGACTTAGAGTATTACGAAGGCTTTTTTGCGATCTATGGTAACACATTCAAACAGTGTTTATTAAAAGCCATGTCTTTACTGGAGATGGTGCGTATGTAGTGACTGGAGTATGTGCTACCGCGGTTTGCACTCCAGCAAACTGTGCGAAGTATTTTATTTCATCCCTCGTGGTAGTCTTTCTGAGCCCGTCACAGTTCTCAGTCTTCAGTTTCCAAGGGTTCTTTTCAATAGCCCAAATGCACAGAAATTCATTGGCGATAGATCAGGTGATTTAACAGGGATATACCTGCAAGAGATGAAATGTATCCCCCTTTCCTTCTCTCCATACCTTCCAAATAATGGTGGGCAGATGTATGGCTTGAATCTTATCTTGGAGGTTCAAATTTTGGTTGACAATGCTGTTTTCACTGAGATCCCAAATTTCAATGAAATAGCTCTTTGTGCTGCTGGATTGGAAATAGCCTTAGCCTTCCGAACTATTGGTACAGCTAGCGACTGGTCGTGAATTTGCCTGTTTCTTGCCATCTGGAATAAGAACTATTCTGGGCTCACTTTTTTGTTAAGCACATGTGAGGTTCCTTTCATGGAGATGGCGAAACCTCATCTCTTATATTGCTTGATACTCTCGGAATAATATATACCCTTCTCACAGTGGTTCTACATGTCGGGCATTTTACGTGGCAGGCAGGAGCGTACTAGCGTACTATCGCTCACATTGCCGAAGATTTCTATTTTAGGTTTAAGTGCGGCACTGCTATGACTTTAACTTTACCATATATTGCAAACAATCCCCCGTATTGTGTTTGAAGGAAATGTATGTTAAATGAAGTAACGTTGCTAAGTTATATAATCAGTCTCTTAGTATTTTAGGCAAATTTAATGTAATATACATTCCGATATGTAAAATATTCTCTCTCACGTTCGGTTTGCGCTTGCTTTCCAACTGGCTTATTCCTGAAGATGTAAATGAATCATGTTGGATGTCGTTTCGCGTTCAATAATCCTACATTAAAATCGAAACAGTGGTGACGAAATTCATGATGGTTGCCCAAGGTTTGTGATAATAATAGCAGAACTTGTTACGGTCTCAATGTAAACCTCTAGTTTCTTCGAAGTTCTGGTAAACATCGAAGACTATGCAAGGCGGTTCAAATATGAGGGTACTTTCTAAACTTCTACACACCGCATTTGCTCCATCATAATGGTTCATCATTTGGTTAGGTATATTGCAATGAACGGTGAAATTTTCAAAGTTTTAACAAGGGTATTATCCGAATTACAAGACATAAACTTCATGTAAATCGTTATCAATTTGATTTAGGTATTTTTGTTACAAATGTTCTATTCTGATGTATTTGTCCCGGATCATTTTCTTCTACCATTTCGAAGTTCTGCTTGTAGGAAAGGGACGAATAGTTTTATGCAAAACATTCTCAGCTAAAGTCTTGACTAATAACTGATGCGAAATAAAAACTATTGCATTACAAGCAATGCTATTGTAAATTAGATACTGTACTTAAATTTATAACAGTTGTTGAGCACGGTGAAAATTTTCATTGGAATTAAATTAATTGCAAAATTAAGTACATCTCTACAATAGTGCATTTATTTTTAAAATTAAAAGGAAGACAAATTAGAACACATTTAGTTTCTAAAATTTAAAAAAAGAAATTAGTAATAACTGTGGTAGATGTGATGCTCAGATGGGAATTTAGATGGGTAAAGTTTAGAACTTTTGGTCCATTAAATTTTTCTACATATTTATGGTAGATATTTATCATATTTCCTTCTAATTATATTGTATCAAAAGTCTTGATTTATTTTCTCTCTCATATATTATGATAATATTAAAACACAATTTCCGGAAAATTGCAATATAATTATAACTGAACTAAATATTTCTGTTTTATCTCACATCTGGGATAATTTCCACGTATGATAACTGCAATAAATGTGAGATTAAACGTTGTATGAAAAAATATTAAGCAGTGATTGAAGCGTACACAGTTTCTTCCAGAGTCATATTGCATGTAACTGTATGCACTATAATTTGTCTCCAGCACAATAGGTAATTATTACTAATGTAATTACCAATTGTTTACTCTTATGTATAAAGATCATAAAACGAATGTGTTATTAATCAGTCAAGTGTTCCCCCCCCCCCAAATTTAACGGAAATGTTTTTAAAACACACAGTACCAAGGGAAAGTTTTGGAATTGCTTCCATATTTTCCAGAGTTTTGAAATTTATTTAACATCTTTTTAAAATCGACGTTGCCTATTTAAAATTTTCTCATTTGTCTTATACAACGCTACTTTATAAACGTTTTAAGTAAGTATAATGCAATTGAATATCCAACCTAATTTGTAACTCTCATGAGAGAAATAAGATTAATATATGTTTTCTAGAAATATTACAGAAAACACGCTTAATAATTCTGTAAGTGTGCAGAAAAGAAAGATAACGGCAAATGTTGGACGGAGTCATTAAAACGGGTGCTGCGATGCGTTTATGGGGGAAATATAAAAGACAAAGCGAATTGCGGTTGTCATCTTTTATTCATTTATATATATATATATATATATATATATATATATATATATATAAAATTTGAAAAATAATGTAATACTATTAACAATGTAATTAAAATAACAATAACTAGCAAAACAGAAAGATAAAACAATAAGAACAAGTCACAGATTAGTAATCGCTATATTTCGAACTGCTTGAGTTCTTTTATGGCAAGAAGACAGTTGAAAGTAGTAAAAATAAATATTGCATATCGAAGGTAAAGTTAAGTATCGAAACAGATACAACAAGCAACAAGAGTTTGTGAAAGGGAGATTAAAAAATTAATATGTAGGATTTAAACCCGGTGGTATAGGCGCTTTATGTAAAAGTATAGCTACCATAGCTACTCATGGCTCTGAAAGTTTAATCAGAAATATAGAAATGGCAGCTATATTTTTACATATATATCCTGCTATTTCAATCAGTGTATTATTTTTGAGTGTACGTGAAAACAGGTATGGTGTAGTGAAAAACTCAAAAGACGCCTGTCTAATATAAACTGGCAGGAAATAGAAGTGCGATGCATGCAGATGTCATCTCTGGACCTGCAGAGCGAAATTAAAATAGATGGGGAAAAGGAGACCTATATCATGGAGCTAGGCATAAAACAGGGGTCGGGAATATCATGGCTTTGACTGGGAGGCTGGAAGGCACATAAGGTTATTTGACAAGGAAGGCAGAAGGATTTTCCCATTATGCCAGGAACTGGGTACACATTTTGGCAAGTGCGTACAGACAGAAGATAGTAGGAAATAATTTCTCCCGAATTCGCATATGTATTTTGGTATAAATTTGCTATATATTTATGGTGTGTAATCTTCAAGTTGTATATAACTAGACCTGCAGATGTTCCATTAAACCTTACATTACTTATATAAACAATTTTCCCTTTACTAAAATAACCATGTGCAATAGCTTTGTATGTTTCATATTAATTCCAAATTTCAGAATTTGTATTCTAATCACACTTATTTGCACACGCGTATTTGTTATAAAATTGTTTAAGGAATTAACTCCAAGTCTATGGTATGTAAGTTTCAAACTCATCATATTTCACACCTGTAAAATGTAATTTAATCTTATACTGATCTCTGCAAATATTTTTTTCTCTATCAGAATTAACTAATGATAACTCTCTGTAAGTTTTATACTGTTAAAACTTCTGCATTTACATTTTTAATTACATGTATATAATAATATATTTATTTATTATTCGTCTAAAGAACTTAACGGCACCCGAGCATGAGACTGCTCTATCAGATATGGAGCACACTTTTGAATCTTCTGTGTTATGTATATGTTTAAACAAATAACGGCGTCTCTTGGCAAGTTAATTTATACGATAATGATGTTAATTGCTGTATTAACATGGAAAATTTAGTTATTTTCACATCACGTCAGAGAGAGTTAATGAGGTCGTGAACTTTTTGTTACTGTGTAGGCTAGCCTCGTCTCTACCATTGATAACCCGTAGCCTTCGTCCAGTTGATTATATCAGTCCTCTTTTGTGATTTTATGGAACCTGATAAGCCTAACAAAAGAAGTGGGATACAGGCGATAAATTTTAAATGTAGCATTTTGCTATTTTAGTTGTATTGTGGTAGTATGGAATGATGTAATTATCATATGTTTATAATTACATATTTAAAATTCATACTTTAACTAAATCATATTTTAGTTTAATAAAGACCGCGAATCATATGGTGGCTTTTTTGTTTTTGAATTGTGTTTACCGCCCGTTTTTACTACTGAGGCACCACAGGCGGTGACACTGATGATACGTGAAATGAATTGATATATTGGGAAAGGATTTTTTTTAAGGAAGGAAGCGTTCCAGGCCTAAGTTTAGGGTACTTCCCCGGCATTTGCCAGTTATGAGGACTGAGGAAAACCTGGAAAAACCCCAGTCAAGGAGGGATTCGAACCCCAGACCTCCCGCTCACGAGTCCGCGCCTTAACGACCTCGGTCACCCGTGGCGGTATATGGTGGGTTGGCAGTTCTTAATTTAATATGTTTTCAATCTAAATTCTGTCGTCTCTTACAATAATTATACAGAAAGGGGCGGCAAAAAGTTCAGTGAAACGTCAAGAATTTGTTTAGAGAGTGATGTATTTGCACAAAAAGGGAGGAGATCATATTTACGGCTAAGTCATGGAACACTGACATTTTAAAAACTTTTGATGCAATTTAATTTAATAATCACTTACATTATTGATAATCACATTTATAATTTTTAAAATAAGGACATTGCAGATAAATTTTTGTTGTGTATTTAACATAAATAAAATGTTTCATTAATTTTGACAGTCTCAACTTACTTTGTGCAATAAACCACGCTTCACCAGAATCCACGTTTCTGAAACACCTTAAGAGAAGTTCTGAACCAATAGACGATGAACAGTAATCCATTTTGTATATATACAAAAGTTCAACTTCATTGATCTGTCAGTTAAATGGTTTTTCTGCTAGAGAATGTTTCGTTCAATGCCACGTTTCACAGATGCTTTCCTAAACTTTATATTGGATATGATAATGGTAAATACAAAATGGTTCTCTTAAAACCTACGGGAAACATAACGGGAGTTTCACAACGTACATAAAAGGATATAGTTATGACCGCATCTTCGGTGGCTGATGTCCAAGACAAACTCATCCAATTTTTGGTTATTGCTTGGTGTATCTGCACGCTCTTTGTGTATCAGTAAGGCTCATGTTTCTTGTGTATATTCACACGCTTTTCTATGCTATCGATGCATTTCCTATATGCTCAACATTTTTCGTGGAATTCAAGCTACCGGAGCGATAAAACGGTACAACAATGAAAATGTAAATTAAATCAGAATAACTAATTCTTGTCAATTTTGTTGTGCTGACCATGAATATGAAGGAGAAAATACAATTTTGCTCTAGTTTTAATTTTACATAGGTTTGTTACAGTCAGTTTATTATTATTATTATTATTATTATTATTATTATTATTATTATTATTATTATTATTATTTTGACCTGGTGATGCTAAAACAATGAGGTCTTGTCTTCCGCACTACCAATATACTTACAATACATGTTACAAAATAACACAATTTTGATAAAAATTAAATTAAACAATTTATAAATAAATCCATTGCAAAAATAATTTTAAGTACACTAACCACTAAAAAATATTGATGATTACAATGAACAAAATAAAATTGAAAAGGTTAGTAAATACATAACAGTACAATTATAAACACGAATCTACGACATATAAAGAGATAATTAAGTACGATTAAAATGCTAATGTTTATAGTCTCTAGTCTCCTTTCAACGCTGAGTGTTCTAGAAGTCAACATATTTTGCAGAAGTTACGGATATTTGATTGTTTTTATCCTATTCAACTGAAGTGTTTTTAATGCATTTTTCATTTTTTTCCTTCACATAACCATAATCTATTAAGGGTACGTCTAAGGACATGAAAACGAACAGAGGTGAAGGAGTTTGTGCAAACAGTGTTGACATATTTTACTAAGTTTGTGGAGACATTGTCTTCACAAAAGCGATCAATTATCACCCCACTAATAAAAAAACTATCACTATTATTTTAATTGTAAAATCAGGGACCAAGATGAAACCTGGCCGGCATATATAGTTTACAACACTTGTGCCAATAACCTAAAAAATTGTATTAATGAAAAAGGGCGTTCGATGCCTTTCGCAGTGCCCATGATATGGAGAGAGCCATCTAATGGCTAGTTTTGTACAGCTTCTCCTATCAAGCAGAGAATTTCTAAGAATTAGAAGCGGACAGTGGTTTGTCCTAATATTCCATCTGTCACATGCCCAGTACCACATGGGGAAATACTTCCAATACCCGAATTTCCTAAAGATTATATTACTTCTGATAGAGAGAAAAAAAAGTGATGGTGGGTCTATTTAGCTCTGTAAATAAAAGATAATTTTTGTGAAAATGTATTATCAGTGAACCACACAGACTAATTCTATCTAATGGCAAGGCTGAAATTTTATATCGCGATTAAAACAGTGAAATTTGGTAAAAGAGCATGTGAGTATATTAATGTGCCTCAGAAGGAAGAAAAAATTCACTTCTTTTTTTACCATGCAAGAGGGTTTTGTTCCATGTAGAAATTTTAATTATGTAATGGGACTCCCCGGCATTTGCAAGCTATGAGGACTGAAGAAAACCTCAAAAAAAAAAAAAACCCATTTTAAGGAGGACGGTCCTGGCGGAATTCGAATTCCAGACCTCCCGCTCACGAGTCTACGCCTAAACGACCTTGGCCACCCGTGGCGGTGTGGTGACCCGAAAGTGGTTGCATTGTTATAGGCTTGCATTAATGTTTTATATATAAGTGGAATAGCAGGCTCTTGTATTTAATTACAGCAAACGTGACTGGCCAACCAGAAAATATTTTTGATGAGGTGTTTCATTCTTTCAAAATAAGTATTTGGTGACCCAAAAAGGATTTTGCTGCCACCCTGCATATCAAATTGGGTTTTATGAAACTTTTGTGAAAGAACTGAACCAAGATGTAGAGGAATTTACATACTTGTGGAGAGTATTCTCTTTGTTAAGTAATTCCAAAGGCGAAGAGAGCATCTTTACAGGACAACTTCTCAGAGATCATGTCATAGTATCCTATAGCGCGAGAGAAATTTTTAAACATGAACGTTCACATTTCTTTAGTAAAAAAATAGCTAACAATCACGAGGACATTGTGGATGAACTGTTGCCTTGCTATGGAAATCTTGGTTGCAACGTGCGTTAAAATCCACCTTGTTCATACTTACCTAAACTTCTTCTCTGATAATTGTGGAACAGCCACTACGCAGGAAGTGGAGCCAATGTTTTTTCGGCAGATTACCGCTGAACTGTCACCAGGAAATCACTAGAGTTAGTCGATTTTTAGAGAGTAAAAACGATCAACATGATATTGCACAAGTTATTTATATAAGGAAAACTATCAACATGAGATTAATTAAAATGATAATATAGTATAAACAAATGTTATGCATATAAATAATGTCGGATCTTTTCTACCTGTTGATTTATTTTCTTGTGCAGTGAGGATTATATTAGTACACAAAAGCAATTGTGTTCATATTCATGTGTATTTTTATTTTGATGCCAGTTAATATTTTACGCTTATAGCAGTCGAATATATCAGTGCCTATGATATCTTACCGTTCAAGTAACTTAAAACTTTTGCCTTGATTAATGTCTGGAATATGACAACATTAATTAGAGAGAACTTTGACATTAATATTTAATTAAAAAAAACTAGAGCTAAATATTTCTTTAAGAATATATTTTATCGTTTTAAGCTCAAGAGAATCTGAAAAAGCAATAGCCTTTACACACTTTCGATGAATATTTGGTGATTAGTATTATTCAACTATGGGTAAAAATAATAAAATAATTTATACGAAAAGTATTATTCATGAATTTTGTACTTCTAAATTACTGAGATTTGCAGTATAACCCCTGAATCTCTCTGTGGGGTTTTATTTAATCAACCGATGATGCAAAAAGAATGAATGCAAATTTGTATTCGTTGTACACAGTCCTGGATAATGCGATGTCTATTCATTCTCTTCAACCGATTTGAAGCACTTTCGATGTTATTTGAGAGCAAGCCTGGATAATATGTTGTTTCAAGTGGGGCTGTTGGCACATTTTCTGCTTCTGCAGCTGTGCTTTAAATGCACCCATTAATATTTCAATGCACGTTTCATTTACTTTTACTGCAATTTTTTATGAGTTGATCACATTTACAACAGTTGTTTTGTTACAGTTCTGTCAAATAGGGTGTGTATCTAATGGTTTCAACCTCAGAAAGGATTTTTTTTTTTTGCCCAGCAATTACGCAGTCTTACAGTTTATCTTATCTTTCTTGTTACCATTATCATTATCATCGTAAAAGAAATGCATTTTAAATTTAGAACCTTGCATTCACAGTATAAACATCTTAAGAAATTTACTACAGGCATCGACAATGTTTCCTTTCTATGCATGTTCTCTAATTTTTAGAAACTGAAAACAGGATTGCTATTTTGTAATAGTGTTTAACACCCGTTTTTACTACTGAGGCACCACAGGCGGCGGGATTGCTATACTATAGGTGCACACACAGGTTTGAACTTTATTTTGTTTACTAAAATCTTTCCATGGGACTTCCTTTATTGATGGAGTAAACAGATGACTTCTGTGCTTCACACTTTGGGCTTGTTCTGTGACAGCGGATATTATTTTTACGATTTTCCCTCATTTTAAGGTACATGCCTGGAAAATTTAGGCACATAGTCCCCTGACCGTCTCAACAGTTGTCTGATATAACATATTTCAAGAAAACAGTAAATAAGGAATTATTTTCTCTGTGAATAAGTGTCTGTCCTGGTGGTGTAGTGGTAACCATGCTTGGCCTTCTAAATCCAAGATCCCGGGTTCAATTACGGCCAGGATCGATGGATTTTCTCGGGCGCAAAAGTCCTAAGTATGACTTCTTTCGGAAGGGAAATAAAGCCGTGGGTCCCTGTCGTGCATTTACGTCACGATAAAGAACCTCAAGAGGCCTCAGTAAAATTTGTCGGCCATTTCACGCCCTGATTTGAATGGAACGCTGATGACTTGAGATGATTTGTTAAAACAAATCAAACAATCTATGAATGAGAAACGTATAATATATTTTTAAACGCTTTTTAAGCACAACTAATATTTTTAAATATCTAAGTATCTTTTAATAAAACATTTAAATTTATTTGTGTATGGAAGGAGATGTGAGTGCCAAAGTCGATTGCAATTCGAATTCTTTTACAGAATACTCTAAAAATCCACCTTATTCATGGAAATGTTTAGCAAATTTACGGGATTATATGTTCTAGGTTTAAAAAGTGTATTATATTTGAAATCCTATCTCAATTGCAGGCCAATTTATAAATATTTTTATTTTCATATACATCCTAAGTTTTCTGCATTTTTACAACTTTCCATATGCATTTTAAAATGTTTAATTATAAAACTTGTCCGCTCTCTGCGTGTTTTACATCTCGGCTACTGGGCATACCACAGCTGGCAGCGCTAGTTACTCAAATCCAATTAATTCTGTTCATGTAATATAAGTTAATAAGTAAGAATGATTAACCAGTTGACTTTAGAGCAACTTTCATGAGGGCAAGTACCTTTAATTTTGTGTTATTGATATGAAATTAATGATATTTAATATTTGGGTTCTACGTTGGTAATAAGGGAAGATGGGTGTGTCAATTTAACTCTATAGTAAAATATTGAGACAAAAAGTTCTTTTAAAACTTGGAATAGCTGTTACAAAGAATGCTTTGATATTTGCATACTACGGGATTTTTTATAGTCCATGCACTTTTGTTACAGCAAATTTGTTGTATAATGTAATTTATCTCTATACTAACTTACATTATGAAATTCATAGTGTGTGTTACATTCCAAGTTTAATTTTATGATTCATATATATGTATATATAATCCATAGTTTGCTAATATTATTATATTATTCAAACCTATTTTAACGAAGAATCCAGTAGAGTCTTATTTAAAGACCTATTTCAATTCTCTCTTCTATGCATCATATATTCATGCCTGTTTAAGATATGTTGATGAAAATGAATAAAATTTGACGAGAGTGTCTGGTGTTCAAAATTATACAGAAGGAAAACTTAGTCCCTCCCATTTGTAGATTGTGAAAAAAAAATTTACTATAACAGGTATCAATTTATTTTACAAGTTACTCGCATCTATCATTTCAAGGATTGTGTAAAAATAAAATTATTAAATTACAGTATAAGTAGTAATAAGTAGATATAATGCATACTATTAAACATTAAGTTCTCTTTACTGATGTTTTAATGCTTTGTTTTAATGATTATTGTTGTTATTATTATTTCTTGTTTATATTATGAGAAACGTATATTATGGTTCATTTATGTTATATACCTCACGTTATAAGTAAAGTGCAAGATGCCATCTGTGTGCTTTTCAAACTAGCTGAGAGTTTCGAACGAACCGTTATATGTTGATATAACCTGTCTCACTTTTGTCTATCAATATTATCAAGGAGTACAAAACACTTCAGACTTCAGAAGTTTGTTGCTAATTTAACAGAGAAATAATAGAGTAATACTGCAGCAGAAAATAAAAATTATGTTGATTCATTTTTTTAGACAGCTCAAATTAAAATTAGTTAAGTTAACATTCAAACTGGAAACTGCATTTTGTAAAACTTATAGTGTGATAAACTTTTATAATACTACAGTATTGCAAACATTGATTTAATAAGTATGGACCAGATTTTAGTGCACTTACATTTTTTCCTTCTCTAGTAGTATCCCATGCTAACTTACATCTATGAAATTCATAGTGTGTGTTACATTCCAAGTTAAAATTATAAACATCTGCTGCATTTCCAAACCCCACGCATTTGACAGCTATACTTTTACCGCAGTGGCTTACAGTGGTTTGATTTTCAGCGTGAATCTCATTCTCTTTAGAAATGGTACTGTCATATCTTGAACAAAAACGTCTAAAATAAAACTCGCATTTTTCATGAGGATTTAACAATGAAATGTTAATGGTAGAAGGAATAGTTCTTTTGTAAAAATTGTGAAAAAAACTGTTAATAGTAAAAATTCTCCCAAGTTCAATTAAATTTTTCGCAAAGAAATTTAACGAATGAAATTCACATAAAGTGCACCTGTTCAGAAAGACTTAGAAACAATTAAAACGTGTTAAATTGTTTTGACGTTATGATACAACTCAAAATATTCCTTCAGACTAAAAGCAGAGATTAATAAATGCATATTAACTTCAAAGCGGATATATATAATCTCCGCTTTGAGTCTGATAGACCATTTTAAGTTGTATATATATTTCATATCCGCACATAGCAATCATCTTCCATAAGCCATTTCCTCATTGGAGCAAAGTAGTACTAAAATATGTGAATCATTAAATGTTTTTAAGATAGCATTAACAAAAACTAAGTTCCTTTATTATTGGCACACTTTTTGAAGGAAAATTTTAAAACAACATTTCCAAAAATACAATAAATGAACAAATATGTGAAATACAAGAAATTCTGGAAGAGTTCCATGCTGTAAGGGCAAGTTAAACCACATCGGAATATGTGGAAGCTTTTATGTTTTCTCCTTTAAAGATATGCGAATTTGAATAATTTTCATTTTACTATACCGAAATAACTACGAAAAATTACTCTCCGAAACCTAAAACATCTATTGGTACTCAATTAAAATAAAGAAAATATAAACCCGAACAAGACTGAGGTGAGTTTAGAATTTAAATAGGAACTTAGCTGGTACTGCATAAAAATTATCCAAATTGATTTTTAACTACATATCTACTTGCAATTTTAATGACAAACGAATACACCTTTAAATAAAAATCTGATCCCTATTAATAAGGAATGATATGATCATCATTCTAGGCAGTAGAAATCAGATCATAGCGAATAATTATATTACATAATAAACAATAAACTGATTTCTACTATTTATTCACATATATAGGTAACCATTTTGGCAATTCTGGAAACATCAGGCTGGAAAGAAAAAACAGCTAATTCCATCATGACGAATATGCTAAAATGCATATTATAGCTTCTTTCAGCGCGAGAAAATGAAAAGTTTAATCATGAAAGTAATAATAATAATAATAATAATAATAATAATAATAATAATTTAATTTGTAATTTTACCTTGCCAAAATAATTTTAAAAATGACTAATTGCCATCGCTAAGATACTGATAACATTACACAGAGATTTAGATTGTACCATGTCACAGCTAAAATAATTTAATGACCTAAATTCCACCGGACTCTTGATGCTAACACAAATTTTAACTTTAGAATATGCTGAAAATGGCAATGGAGTTTGGGAGAAGAGGTTAGGAGAAGGAATTTATAGTTTCTAACAGTGAGAAAACCAGTATCATTTACTGAATAATAATAATAATAATAATAATAATAATAATAATAATAATAATAATAACAATAATAACAACAACAATAATATACAACACAATTTCAATTTAGAATAACAACAAATTGTGATAAAACAAAATAAACTTGAAACATGCAAAGGTGTAAACTTATCACAGCAATACACAATTTAAATAGTTATACACACTTGAATGGTTTTGAAACCATAAGTTCTTAATGAGTTGTATCTTTAAATCTGGCCATATTGCTGTCAAATTATTTCCTTAACAATGAATAAGTTGTTAAATGCTGTTTATAACTTCATATCTTGGCTTACAAATGAAAGTTCCTTGCTGACAACCAGTTATCAGGAAGGAAACTTTAAGCCAACATAATACATTTTAACCAAGAATGTTAGCATAACATGTTTCAAAACTACATTTTACCTGGGTCACTGAGTGAACGTGAAGAAGAAGGCTCCGGGCCTAGCAATTTAGAATGAAAAGCGGAATCATATGCTGTAGGGGCATTCTTTGTATCGAGGAAAGAGCTGTAAGCATGCCACCCAGTATGGCTACAACATCCGTTTCGATCAGCATGAGTCAATGTCAAACAAGACATATTCGATGTATCAGCTAACTTGGGCAGTGAGGAGGAAGAGAGAGGGAAGGACTAGTGTATGGGTCACGTACCAAAGGAATGTGCGCAAGTACGGCACAAGAAAGTTGAAACAAGGAATATTTCAGAATGACTGGAAAGCCATCAAATTGTAATTAATAATTTGTTTACAAATATTAGGGATTGACTAAAATAAATAGTGTATGGTGCCCGTGTTAAAAATTGTTCCTATTCACATAAATAAATATCATATAAATATTTTATAAGAAAAGGTTCGGAATACCTAGTAAGCCCATGTGAAAATGGCGATATTTTATTTTACTTTTTATGTGAAAGAAAAAGTTTTTTACCGTAAGGAAGCATTTTTAATACATTTTAACAGTAATATCACTTTAAATAATAGCTTATATAGTTTACAACGTGAACTCTTTTTGAAATATTTTTGTGTTTCATATTGCACAAATGAGCTTTATACAGTTTGTAATTGTCTTAACAGGTACTACCGCCCAAAACAGATATATTTTTCATTGCGGTCCTAACACTACCTTGGCTTATGAAGTCCTGTAGAGTATTTTTTAATAAAAACCATTCTATAAGGTCAACCGCTCTAGGTTCTTGTGTACATTGAAATCTTTTTTGCTGTGTGCCGTCGAAAGCAGCTTAATATGTAACAAACGGGGAGATTTGACATACTCTTGTTATGTTTAAAATGCAAGACGTGGAGAGAGCATGCCGTGACGCGAACAGAGGAACGTTTGAATGCCAGCACAAAGAATTAAATTTGCCCTCGTGTAAAATCCTATTATCTAAACCATTTGTGTTCATCGTCCTGGTAAATAGGACCGCGATTTTATGGCGAACATTTTTACTTCATGCTCAGAATAAATTTTTTGTGGCTTTGTTGCGGTTGACTTCGTTTTGTTTACGGCCTGCATCTTTATCTTATTTTTATTTTTGTTCTTTTTTATGTACTTTTCTTTCTTTTGTTATTCCTTTTATCATTTTCTGTCATCTCCAACAGCTTTTCTTCTTCCTCTGTTGCTACTTCTTCATATCCTCCCTTCTCCGACACATTCCTGTCCTCTTTGTTTATTTTTTTTTCTTTTTTCTTTTTTAAATCTTTCATCTAGCTCATTTCCTTTTTACTACCATAACCTCTTAATCTTCTTTCAGGCAGTTGAGAATACCTATTGCCTCTCTGTAAAATATTGTAAGGACTCTTTCCTCGGGCATTTTGCATTTCTGTATCATACTGTCAATACTTTAGAACAGGAGCCTTCAATATTGTTAAGGTCAGGAACATTATTTGTACTCGGTTAGGTAGGCGAGCACTTAAAAATGTGTAATAGTTCCAGCTTGAACACAATAGCTGACTCATTAAAGTTAACTGCACTTGTAGTACTGAGAGTACGGTTAGTGCTCTCAAACGTGTAGTGAACATGACAGGTAGAGGGGCAAAGTGCAGTTCGCTGCTTACATCGTGAGTGGGTTAAGGCCCCAGCTTGTTTTATTTATAATTTTCTTAAATGATTGATAATTTGTTACAGTGATATTTTTTTATTTTTATTCCTCTCAGATATATTTAATTTTTTGATTGAAATATTTCCAGAATTCTGCTTTAAAATAAAGTAATTTAATAATACATTTAAAATAGTTATTTTTTATATTTATTACTGTTGTTTCCGTACTTATATTACAATAAATAACCATATACACAATAAATGACAATGAACTTTAATCCTATTTACTCTCACGCGGCTTCTTTACAGTCAGAATATATTTATTATACTATATTTATTATACTATATTCTACTATATTCAAAATATGTTATACAAGGAATCTCTTCCAGGCAAATATCTAATCCAAGCACAATACAAGAAATAAAGACAATTTAATCCATCAATTATCTAGACTTAAACATAGAGCTATGCAGTGGATTCCAGTTCATACAGGAATTCATGAAATCGCATGGCAGATACCATGGCAAAAAATATACAACTCTTTCTAAAACAAGTTCATAGATGTTCAAGAAATCAAGTTTTTTGAGGGGAAAAAGAGTTCTCCACAATTGTAATTATATCACCTTAAATAGCATCAAGAACTAACCAAGAGTCAAAATAAAATAAAAATGGATGGCCAATAAACATAAACCTTAGAAAGAAGTGGTGCCAGCTTTTCGATTAAAGCAGCCATGACTGTCTTGCAGAGCACATCTTTGTAAAATGTGGATTATCACATTTGAGGAATGCACACCATACCAGCAACCAGGAACAATAATAACCCCACCTGTAGGAAATTTGATTCCTACCAAGAGAAAACAGCTGTCTTAGCCAAACTGTACTGGACAGCAGTTAACTGCAATATTTCAGTGGGAAAGCTATTGCAAGAATAATAATAATAAAGTGTCAAACGATAAACTTTTCCGCTTTATTGATGCAATTTTAGACAAAAGGATTTTAGTGATTTATAACGCCATCATTCAAAGTAACTAAATGACATACGTTTCTGCTTAATATTTCTGGAAAAGGTCTTGAAAGTAGAATTTACTAGCTTGTAAAAGGAAAAAATTACAACATACCACCATTTCACAAATGTCTTTAAAAACCTCTGATAATGTATAAAAATTTTCAGCTCCTATGATGCAGATGCTGTATTGCTTTCATTTCTACTAAATACTTTTACATCTTGAGACGTTGTTGAGTCTTGATTAAACTCCTTCTATGTTCTGTAAACTCTTGTGGGCAGGCACAATTTACAAATATATTACTTCGTTTGATAGTGTAATACGCTAAAAATTTCAACAAGCACTAAGAACTTAGGTGTATTTATTTTTGCCTTTTTTAATAGTGTTTAATGCCCATTTTTACTACCAAGGCACCACAGGCGATATACACGAGATGAAATTATATATATAGGGAAAGGATTTTTTAAAAAAGAAAATGTTCCAGGCCTAAGTTTTCCTGGGAACCTACCCGGCATTTGCCATTTATGAGGAACGAGGAAAACCTGGAAAAAACCGCAGTCAGGAAAGACGATCCTAGTGGGATTCGAATTCCAGACCTTCTGCTCACGAGTCCGCGCCTTAACGACCTCGACCACCCATGACGGTTATTTTTGCCATGATTGACTGTTGAATGAAAATTGAGTAAACTCAATAAAGTATCCGATGGCAAGCTGGCCAAGGAGCAACTGAGAAGGAATATAAAGAAAACTTTAAAAGTGATTGAAATAATTTACTGAATATTGGCTATTCCGGAAACACTTGCGTAAGATGGGACCCTACCATGAAAATCTTGCATGCCGTCAAAGATGTGGACTGTCGGAAGAGACTGCAAAACACATCTGACTAAAATATGATGTCTGGGAATAGAAAGAACATCTCTATTACAGTATTAGTCTTTTACCGCATTTACGCGAATTTAATGCGCACCTTTATGTTCAAATGTAGAATTAAAAATTAGATTCGATGGTGTATTAAGATTCAAGTGCAAATCTGTTGCGCAGTTACCTATAACTTCATTCAAATTTATCGTTTATTACGTCATAATGCCATGCTGCAATTCTCGACTTCGTTACATTTATTGTTGACCTATTGTTGCATATTGCATTATTGCATAGAGCGTTTGAATAGTATCGTAGATAGTCACGAGATAGAGGGCAAACAGAAAAGAACATCTTATGATGCTACTTTCAAGCGGAAAGTAATTCTTTATACTGAAAAAATGAAAACAGGAGAGTTCAATGCATCTGAGAATAACCTTCCTTGTGGTGGCAATAGAAATTGGCATTATTTACAACTAAAGCTTGCAGGAAGAAATTCACTAGTGCTCACAAAGGAAGACATCCTGATATTGGAATTCGCAAATGAAAGGAGAAAGAACGAGCAACCTGTGACTAGTGACACTATAAGAAATATCTTTTTCTTCTTTGACCGGCGCCATCTTTCTAGTAACAGCACGAGTGATGGATTTTGTCTTACGTGCTCCAAGATGTAACAATAGTCCACTTATAAAGTCTATGTTCGGATCCTTTTATAAATCGAATGAACTTATACAACAATAATAAATATTTTTTTCATACTTTTGACTTTCAAATTTGGGGTGAACATTCATTAGATTCGAGTAAATACGGCATTTTGTAAGCTTGAGCAAAGATTTCAGACTTCACTAAAACCTTAGAACTGAAACTACAAAATTTGTATTTGAGGTATTCAATTCCATTGTGGCTTAAATGCCAAAGTTATTTTTTTAAATACTTTACAGCTTCAATCAATTAACCAACTTTATCATTTCATTAATTCAGTGATATAAAGTCCTATCTTTATTAACAAACATAATTGTACATACACAATTAAAGTGCAATACAACACACAAATAATAAGACTTGAATCAAGAAAAAACTGGTATTAAATCTTTATTGTTCCATAATTACATAGAACTATTGCTTAACTTTTCGGAATTAACCTTCCTGCTATCCTGCATGGCCAAAAGGTGTAACACTCCCTTTAATATAACCTTGGCTTTCGCTACCTATATGTGCTTTTTTTAATCAGGCTTAGGAAGTTGATCTCTTTCTTACACTGGCTCTTTGCGTCTCAGTCCACCAGCTCATATATAGCCTACTCTCCCCGGTGTTGCGGCGGTGGTGGTGTAGAGAGCGAGCGTTTCGACAACAATGAAAGCAGTCACACGGGAAATCTACCACGTACCGGTCACTGAAGTAACCATATGATGCAGTAAACAAGAAAGCTTTTCTCTCGGCACACAAATCCCTTTGCCTGTGTACACGCGAGCATGTTACTGCATCACAGCAGCCGTGTGAAAGCTACATCTGTCGTTTACTTCTCCAAAGACGCGTCCTCTCACAGCTGTCAATACTTCTCGACTATTTAACATATATATTGTATGTTTTAATAGTTTTTTTTTCGCAAAATTGCTCTTACCATAATTATTTTTTTTGTGAGAATTTTTGTATTTATATAGGCAATTAAAATATATGACTGCCGCAATTGTGTTATGGGTACTCTCGTTATGCGTTCTTCCCTACCCCCCTTTACATTGAAGCCATCCGTAATCCCAAAAACATGTGACTCATGCCGTAAGACAGGATGTATGCACAATACATACTTTGCAGTAGAGTTGTTTGTGCGACATTTGACTAAGAAAAATCCATTTTTTATAAAATATACTTTAAAACACTCATTGCTCGAAGAGTTTATGGGAAAAATTTCCTTTGCGGTGCCCAGTTTATAAAGTGCTTTATGAAAATTAATGAACAAATTTCACCAAAGGCACAGTGTAGTGGAAAAAACGTTCCTGAAGACAAACGGTTTCGCCATGAAAATCAGTAGCTCAACTTGTGCAAAGACAAACATTTCTACAACCTCTGCAAAAAATGTAACAAAGTTACTGAAGTTAAAGCAAAAGTACACATGTGTTCATGCTTTGAGAGGTGACCTATCAAGGAGAATTACTGGAAGTTGTTTGTAAATCCAGTTTGGAGTAGTGAAATTGATCCACAGCAACTTTGCTTACAGACCAATTTTGGTTTCATTTTGTGACCATGCTAGCACAAAATTGTCGGCATTCTTCTTTGCAAAATCAATCATTTTCAACGAAACTGCTCCACTAATCAGAAAATTGGTGTTAGCTGTAGGATAAGTGCAAGGAAAATTTTAGGTCAATATTTTTAATAATAAATGCGAATTCTGTCAAACAGTTTCTTCAGCACTTGACAGAACAGGAAATCAAGCACAGTTTTCTTTTCAACAAGTTTTTTTTTTCTAACAATTATCACTACACCGGGTTTTAAGATTATCAATTACGTTTGGACTCTCTTGTTCCACAAATACCTGTCCAATAAAAATATCAAGAGAATATTTGATACAGAGTGGCAACACCAATAGCTTTAAATAATGCCATCATTATTTGAAATTTTCATGTTTGAATTAAATTTCTTCGGTGTTTGTCATAATGTTTGTATTGTCCAGTTATATTTATATATTTATGTTTTACATAGTTTTTTTGTTTTTCGGCACAGTTTTTAGTAAATAATAAGTTTTTGTGGGTATTAAGTCATTGAGAAATATCCTTTCGTCTATTAAAACATTTATCAACATTTAAATTGTATTAACATATATACCGAGTGATTCAGTTGATCTACTGAATTGTTATATTGGTATGTTTTATTGAAATTGTGTGCTCTTATGTGAAATGAGATTTTGTATTTAATTTGGTTATTGCTCTTTTGGAATTCAAAAACTAGACTATTTATATTTACTTCATTAAGGAAAGTATATTTATACATAACAATCCGCTCCCTAATCAAGCTCATGATAATAATGAAATAATACTAACTGAAATATCTGCGTATTTACGTTTTAAAACATAATAATTAGTTTTATCATAATATTTGCACTTTTTCAGTCAAGTATTTATTTTCAATCTGATTTTAATGTATTTTCAGGAGTATATTTGATATATAAACGGGACCCCTTTACGCTAGGCATTGCCAACAAAACAATTAAGAATCCAAACTCGTTTTTTGTATTTTTTACGATGCTTTAACATTCTCTGCCCTGGGTTTTAATATTCTCTGTTCATTGTTTGTTTCTGTTCGTGAACTTTTCTTATCGTGGCATGTGTTAATTTAAGTGACCTTTTATATACAAGCGAATGTTTTTAGCTCTTAAAAATTAGAATAAAATATTTTTGCGAATTGTGGCTACAGCAATATATAATTTTTTTTTTTTTTAAATGTCATTTTGGGAAGTCGGCGTTTTCCTTTTCAAATTAGAGTATTTATCATTCTTTCAGCAACGTGCAGGAAAAATCTCCAAATGAAAGCTTTTGCATTATAAGGAGAAAAAGTTTAAAAATGTTTGTAACAAAAACATTCATAATCAATTATTTCAGAGATACTGAAACAATAAGGACGTGAGTATATTACAGAATTAAATTTTACTCTATTTCGCACAACTCTACTAACCCATAGGATTATTAAACTAATAAGAAAGAGAACGGGAAATGAGGTGTAAAATTGCGTGACTGTTTTTTTAATGATATTTATCGCCCGTTTTTACTACTGAGGCACCACATATGGTGGACACGGATGATACATGAGATGAAACGATATATTGGGAAATACTTTTTTTTTAAAGAAAGGAAACGTTCCAGGCCTAAGTTTAGGGTACCTTCCGGCATTTGCCATTTATGAGGACTGAAGAAAACCTGGAAAAACCCTCAGTCATGGAGGACGGTTCTGGTGGGAATCGAACCCCAGACCTCCCGATCACGAGTCCGCCCTTAACGACCTCGGTCACTCGTGGCGTTACGTGATTGATGACAACATATAAATAAACTGCTTTGTAACTTCACTATGATGCAGGAAATGTGGAAGCAATGTATTACAGGTTTGTCATTTCCTACACTTTAAATTAAAGACAAAGCGTACTTGTTTTAACCCTGAGACTAAAGCTAATTAATTATTCCTAAACGTGATATGTGGCCTACCTTTTTAAGTTTCATGCAGATTAATACCTATTGCATCAAATACATAACATAAATATTTTTGAAAAAATTCTGCGTGCCTTGAACAGCGTTCGGAATTTAGTTGACGGTGCACTGCATTAAGCATTTAGAAATGGTAGGAATCTCCCACAACTAATGCATTATTTTTTTATCTTTTCTATGGTATTACTATGCATTTATTTATTTGTTCATTTAGTGTTGAGAATAAGTATTTAGATTAAAGTATGGGTACTAAAAATGCCGATAATGAAATAAATTTTTAGGTCACGCCTTCAGCAGTAGGTACGAATTAAAAAGCATGTTTAAATCCAATGGAAATGTGTTATTCGCGAACTAGTATGTAACTTAATATTTTTGTGCATGAAGTTAAATGTGTTATAATGAAAGAGGTCATTTAAAGCAAATATATAAAAATATTTCCAATACTTTGGTAAATATTTTTTCTATTTTAGCACATAAAATATAAATGTTTGAATGTGTTAATTACGCAAAACAGTATATTTACGTCGTTTTTAAATATAATCACATTTGTATTATTTGAAAATTAATTAAAAAATAAAAAATCCGGTAACTAATAATGATAATCTATCCATTATCTAAATTTTGACCATTTCTAGTTGATAAACTTAAGTATTTTATTGAAAATCTCAAGAAATCAAAGAAGTTCAAATTCGTTTTAATTTACACCATGCACTTATATTTAACATTTAATAAACATTTTATTACAAAAAAGAGGGAAGGGAGAGAGATACAGAGAAAATGTAATTTGTATATATCTGTCCTTAACCTTTAACTATATATAATTATAATAGTAGAAAAGGATAAAACACTAAGAAAAAGTCACACTTGAGATCGCTACATTTAGAACTCGAGAGGAGTCCTTCTATGGCAAGAAGTCAAGTGTAACTTTTTCTTAGTGTTTTATCCTTTTTTACTATTATAATTACTGTTAATTTGTTACATTGTTAATAGCGTTACTTTATTTTTCTTTTTCTTTTATATATATATATATAACTTAAAATGCACAAAGGCGTGTCACATTTAAAGTGAAGAACACATAAAAACACTGTTAGATGCACTGTAAGACGACGTGGAACACTGTTGAGGTCACTGTAGAACACTGTAGTGGTTACTACATTTCGAGAACACTGTAATAACCACTACAGTGACCTCAACAGTGTTCCACGTCGTCTTACAGTGCATCTAACAGTGTTTTTTTAGTGTTTTTATGTGTTCTTCACTTTAAATTTGGCACGCCTTTGTGCATTTTAAGTTGTGTCATGTCTCCTAAAGAGAGCTTTTTACATTACTTTTAAATATATATATATATATATATATATATGTGTGTGTGTGTGTGTGTGTGTGTGTGTGTGTGTATACAGAGAGTGCAAAAATGTATACACACTTCAAGCAAAGAAAAAACTGTGTGAACATAACAAAACTGAATTCACACCAACAGAAAGAGTGATGAGCACTAATCATCTTAGACTTTTGCAGTTACAACAGTAGCTGAAAATGTACAGCATCGGCGTCGATACACTTCTGAATACCAAGTTCTCATCCTCTTGCACCATGCTCCGAAATCACTCACAGTGCTGCATACTCCGATCAGGGTCGTCTTCATTTAATGCATGCCAAAGTCTTGGGATGAAAACTTTCAACTTTGCTGTTTTAATAATATGACGTAAGCTGGCTCTGCAAATCCCAGACTCACGTGCACATTGCTTTGCAGATTTCTGCGGTGAGTACTTAAAACGTTCCAAAACAATACCCGAGTATGCGGGGCTTGTCGCTGTGCGAGGTCTCCCAGATCTGTCCTTGTGAACATCGCATACGGCACCATGAGTCTCAAATTTGTCTTGAATGCGTGCAATTGTTACTCGCGCTGGCGGTTCTGTTCTGTACACACGTCTTCATTGCCTTTGAACTTCAACAACATTCTCAGCTTTCCAATAGCACTTCAAAATTGCTTTCTGCTGTTCAAAATATAATCTTGGCTCCATTTTGTTGTAGCAACGCTAGAACAACGTAATGTGAGTCACATCTGTTTATAGAACATCATACGATAATCTTTGTTCACTGTTGATTTAGATAATCTTGGCTTCATTTGTTCATTGTTGATTTACCTGCCACGTAGCAATGCTAGCATAACGTAATGTGAGTCGCATCTGTTTACAGAACATCATACAATAATCTTGGCTTCATTTGTTCACTGTTGATTTACGATAATCTTGGCTTCATTTGTTCATTGTTGATTTACCTGCCACGTAGCAACGCATAACGTAATGTGAGTCACATCTGTTTACAGAACATCATACGATAATCTTGGCTTCATTTGTTCATTGTTGATTTACCTGCCACGTAACAACGCTATCACAATGTATGAGTCATATCTGCTTGCAGAACACCATGCTATACATTACTGTTGTTTTTCGGTCCAACTTTGAAATATGTTAAATAGATATCCATTGTGAAAGTGTATATACATTTTTGGCACCCTCGGTATATATTTGATTCTTACACTATTTTACTCCAATTTAGATATTCGAACTTGTAACGTACAAAGATATTATGCGCTCATTTAACTATAAATTATTGCATTTTCCCCCTCCAGCAGTTGCTGTTGTAAGTCTGAAGAGGGCAACCATTTTAACAAAGCTATAACTCAGAAAAACGAAGCCAATAAAATACTAGACTTAATGTGTACATGTTATACATTTAGATGTTTTTTTATTCTTGATTTTGAATGTTGTTATGTATCCTAAATTTCGCTGGAATGTCCCTTGTCGTAATTAACGGAAATGTTTTTACAACTACGAAAGAATAATTTGGTTGACGAGAGATAAAACTCATCAATTTAATAGTTGCGCACATAACTGTGTTCGTTTCTATTAGCTGTGAATAGGAATATATATTTTTCAAACAATTAAACATTTAGAATTCTAAATGTCTAATTTAGTATTTTATAGCATTATTGTAGCATTTTCGGTGTAAATGTTTTTTTTTTTTAAAAGAAGAATTAAAATTCAAGGCCATACAAATTCATTTGAGCGTTCTCATTAGACATTTTTAACATAGAACACATTTATTAATGTTTTATTTTTAATATCTTCTTCGGCTGTATGTAATTGACAATTAAATTTTATTTGCTGAAAAAAGTTTACTTACCAGTGTTCCCACATGAATTTAATAGCGCTTGAGCAAAGAGTGGGCATTCAGTTACCTTTGCCTTTGAATTACCTCCGTATTAATGCTTGTTAATATGATATAACATATCTACATAATCAAAATATGAAATTCTTGTTTTACTAGTCAGTACTTTATTCAGGATTCTGAGACGGGAACTCCCCGGACTCGAACCCTCTAGGCAATTATCGTTGCCGTCTGAATTAAGTGTATGTATGCATATTATGTATTGCTTTATTTTGTTGGGGTGAGCAAGTCTTAAGAATTATTTTAAAGTAGCGAATCACTCATCATATCCAAAGTTAAAGGTTGCATCGGAAAGTAGCATTGCTTGTTAGAAGGACGGTATACGACAATAGAGAAAAAGACGTGAGAACAGAGCAACAGCTAGCAGCTAAAGTAGCCTACGGGAAGACTTTTTTGTAAAAATTAAGTACTATCCATCTGTGCTCGGTTATTAGGTTATGTTCATCCATAATTATTTTTAGTAGAAAGAACGAAAATTTTGGTGCGAAGAACTTTCCTTATAAAAAAAACTGTTGGAGTGGTGAGAAACAAAAGTGCATGTGAGGTTAGTTCCGGCACTTCGAAGAACTTCTTAAGACTTTCCCAATAAGTTCAGATTGGGAATCCTGAGCCACAGAGCAATTGAATAAATCAAGGCTGTTATCACCAAAACAAGTGCATTCTATCCACAGCCACCTTTCCATCTCCTTTTCCCTCGAGACAAGAAATTTGTTTCCAAAATACCAGCTTAATATTAGCCGGAGCATTGAGAAAGCTCCCAGCATTAAGACACCATCAAAGGAGCAGTGAGTGGGCGGAGAGTAAAATCTACACGTCATCCATTAAGATTAACCGAATTCTTGGTCAATCCAACACATCATCCATACTTCCGCATCCCCCTACTCACCATTGTTGAATCGCTCCAAAAGAGTTTCCCAACCTTGGTTGTTTGCAACCTTAAGAAACTGCCACAATTCTCACTAATTACTTGAACAGCTATTGCTGCATTAAAGCGCTAATTAATATACTGCTAAAAATCAGAGGAACACGTGTTTAAATCAAAGCCCCAAAATAAATATTGATACAATTTAATTTTTGATAGTTTATTATTATAAATTGAAGAATTGTGTAAAATTAGAATAGGTATTCTAACGAACTTTTGATTCACAGGAATATAAATACGAACAAATTATTGTTTGATACAGAAAACAAAGGGGAAATACAAGATTACATTGTGTAGTAGTAGTTCATGTGGTTATTTCAACACTCAGTACCCAGTGTGTCCTCCTTGAGCTGCGATGACTTCATACCACCCGTGTGGCATGCTTTGCACCATCTTCCTAATAAAGATTTGTGAATTCTCTCCCATTCTTCAGTGAGTGCATTTGCGAATTCTCCTAGGTTCTGTGGCACAGCAGCACGCTGGCGAACAAGTTTTACCAGCTTATCCCACACATGCTCAATCGGATTGAGGTCAGTACTGGATGCAGCCCCGAATTTGGATTCTTGCAGGACATCTTTGGTTACGTGTTGTATGAGATTTAGCATTATTGTGCATTAGAAGAAAATTAGGTCCATATCATAAGCAAAGGGTACATGTTTAAGGATATCATTAATGTAAACATCAGCATTCATGCGCTGCGGGACAACAACAAGCTCTGTCCGAGACTCAATAGTAATGCCAGCCCAAATCATAGTCGAACCGCCTCTAAATCTGTCATCTTCAATAATGCGTAGCTAGAGAAAGACGTTCACCAGAAAGTCTTCATACACGTGTACGACCATCAGAACCCGTTAAACGAAGTGTTGACTGGTCTGTGAAAAGAACAGCCTTCCATTGGCGGAGCTGCCAGTTGAGATGATTCTGACATGTCAAGCGAGGAGGTTGAAAGGGGATTCTAGATCTCAACTCTGCATTTCTCATTCTCTTTCTTACAGTCTGATCAGAAATCACTACTCCATTTGTTGTTTGTACATCATTTTGTAGATCTCTGGCTGCAGATATACGCATGAGCAAAGCTGATAGAACAAGATATCTATCCTGTACCTCTGTTACTTTCTTTTTATGCCCTTGTCCGGATGGCCTCTTGTATCCCCGTCTAAGGCAATGGATGACAGAAGGGCTGACATGAAGAATCCTGGAGACGAAGAGAATGGAATGACTATCTTCAATCCAAGCAATTGCTTTTGTGACTGTTGCCTCATTGCTCTGTATGAGCTTCAGAGAACACAAAATTGCAATTTCCTACCACAGAGTGGTGTTAAAACCGGTTTTCAAAAAAATAATTAAAAGAGCGCCTACTTTCGCTTCAACTTGAAACTAGAAACTTAACTAATTTATTCAGAGAGAACTAACAAATACTAAAGAAGATGTATTCTAGTTTTAAACAATACTTTAAATCATAACATCTGACTGTTAAACATTCCATTGTATCAGTATTTATTTTGCGGCTTTGATTAATAATGTGTTCCACTTTTTTTTTTGAGTAGTCTAGATTGGAAGGAAAAAAACTGTTTCATTTTCTGCCACATGATTGGATAGTTTTCTTGGCACTTCTTCGCACAAGATACAAAATTTGCTCTTAACTCTCCTTTACTTCCTTACCAAGACATCAGGGGTACAGCTTATTTTTATACGGAAACCACGGATTAGAACTAAGTTCATCTCACATTTACAGACTAAAGAATATTTTGTTTCTTCTTAGCTTTGCATCCTGTTGATATTTGAGTTACACATTTACATTGAAACTAATATCATATCTTGACATGAATTTCATCTTCAGATAATAGCAAAATAAAGATGATCTAATATTCAACAATTTTCTCCAAGTTGCAGGGGAAAAAAGAAAATATTTTTGGAATAGGCAAACATTTATCGAGACATACAATACTATCAAACCATGTTCCCCGACATTATAACTTGAATTGGAAAAAGATCCGAAAAAAGATCGCGATATTCTTAATGTTTATTTTTTCTAAAATGTAAAAAGGCTAGTTTTAACTTCGGTATGAGCATTTTAAATTTTGGCATCTCTTTCAAAATTAAATACCCTATATAACTGATTTTGTGTGCAAATGTTCTTAAGTCTCTTTTTTTTCTTCATTGTTTTGCGTTTTCTTGCCAGATCACTTGAAACTTCTGAACTTTAATTGTTAATATCTTGCTGATTTCTGATTTAAGGAAAATCTAAATATTGGGAAAGTGGGATTTGTCAAATAAATTGTCTGGCGTAACGAGGTTTATTCGTATTTCACATTTCAATTGAAATGTAATTAATTTTAGCTCTCATCTCATACGCTTTGCAAATTTGTATTGAATTTATGTACTGTCTTTTGTTTTCTTTGTTGATATCAAAAATAGAATGCGGCACATAAAGTCAATTTGACTTTAATTTTCATTTTAACTTGAAAACGATGAACGTCAAAGGCAACGCAATTGCTTTGATCGAGGTTAGGGCTGGAGAGTACTATGGAGTTACGACAGAACGCTGTCAAGGTAGTGGGCGTATTATGAAGGGCGTATTACCCATAAACCTGGTAGGGAATGCCAAAGACATCAATATGTTAGCAAGATGGTTTTTTCTGCTTCTTATAGAACAATCTCCTTGAAAGACTTATAAACATGGCAATATGCAGAGAAAACAGACCTGACGAAGGTTGTGGACAAGATGAACTATTTGACAATGTCATACCAGAATTGTCGATGCAAGAGGCCGCAATCTGAAATAAAGAACTGTTTGTGGGTTATAGCACAAAAAACGTCAAGATCCGGCATTTGTGGTTCAATAATATTGCAATGATCGTATCTCCATTTCGGTTTAGAAATGGTGGAAGAGTTTTATAGAGGATTGATTAACCTCTGGACCAGGTTTGCACACACTTTCCATTTACTATGTAGACTCGCCCGGTAAAGAGGAGGAGGGGGAGGGATTATTAATGACGTTTCCATCATCGATACATTCTGTAGAGCAATAAAATTTCATGCAACGACTGCGATTGCTTAATTGAATTATTAATAATAAAGCCGTTAGGTGCTAGAAGTGACATACACAATTTCACTTATGTGACATATTTTCTACCAATGAAGTATAATAACTTCAATTTCAATCAATCACAGCAGCATATTGCACTAAACGTATCGTAATTTTTGCAGCAATTATTCTACCTTATGGATGTGCATTTGCTTTCTCGTGTCGCTGCTTTCCCACAAATCCATAAGCAAGAACAGATTAATCGCTTTCACACCTTTATCTACTAATTCCTACATGTTCATTGTACTTAAAATATTCATGTCAGTCGTTTAAATAAGTGATTTAAATGAACTCCTATAATAATGAAAGAAATGTACAGTACATGGAATTAGCATTGTTAAATATAAATATTTTTATCTCAATTTTGGCATGAGTGAGCAAATGGAATTGTGGTAATCGATTTTCTCTATTCCCAACTCATGATTTTTGAATATTTAGGTATTTATAAAAGCCATACCGCTATAAATATAAATATTCTGTGAACTTGAGAGTTTTTTAGGGGGGGGGTACGTATTCTGTAGGTCAACACGAGTCTGCGCTTTACCACACTAAAACTTCAATACGGTAGGCACTGGCTAATACTATCAAAAAAAAAATCACTTAAAATGCATGTACTTACGCATGTCACAAAAAAAAAAAAACCTTAGAACTGCTTGCCTTCATTTCCCAAATTTTACTGGCATTGACTGACGAAATTATCTGTCACTCTTCTTATTTCCTTTGGGGAAATTAATTTACATTCGTGTCATGACTGATGTTCATCTTCATTTCCTATAAGATGTTGGATTTGTCGTATATACCTTTATCTTTTATTTAACCCCAAGATAATAGTCACAGGTTGTTAGATTCGGGAGAGCGGGAATTAATAAGTCTATTATTAGACATGGATTTCTTAGCACCTGCTGTACATGTGCTGTTTCAATAGCCATTTAGTTGAAATTGTGACGCACTATGCCCACCGTGACCTTGGCGACTAACCGACCTACTGACGGACACGTGCGCGCGTCATAATCTTTCGTGAATTGCCCTAACAGATATCATTCGATGTTTTAGCTTCCTAGATAAATGCAGGAGTGAAGGGAGTAATTTCAGAACATGTAATATTATTTCTGACAAATTGAACATTATTTCAAAGGGCAACCAAATCCGTTAGTCCGAACTCAGACATAGGGCCGAGCTCACCGAGCTCGATTAACTTTAATTCCTTTTTTACTTCTCCTTCAATTGAGGTGTAGCATCTCACCATCAACAATCGTATCTGATACATCATTAAACTCCAATTAAGTTAATGCGCATATATTTGGCTATTTAACGAGTTAGTTCTCATTAACTTTCCATCATGGCAAGGCGAATGTTGAATATGCTCTCTGAAGACCACATTATTCCAAGACAGCTGAGGATACTTTCGGAAAGACAAGATTTAATTAACAGTATGGAGAAAACAGATTTCCAAATGCGGTTTCGATTGATTAAAGTTTCGGCATTAGATGTTTTAAGTTCTATAGAAAATAACCTAGAATTCCCAAAATTTTATAATATATAAATAATAATAAAAGTATTTTTATTATTTCGCCGTAAATATTACATAAAACAGGGTTCCATGTTGCATATTACTTTAAGTTACACTAAGGAGGTTATACTTCCCATATTGCGAAAGTTGGACATCTGAACTGTCAAACACTCAGTATAAAAAGAAATGTAATTGGAAGTAGTGTATTCTGTTTATGTAAGGAAACAAGGCATTTTTCCAATGAATGTACACTACGAGTTAACACTACAGGAAGTACATGTACGAGGGTAGGTCCATAAGTTTCCGGCCTAACCATTTTTAGGAACAATAAAAACAAAAACTATATTTCACTTTTCAATATTTATTGCAATACACTTTTCACATCTTTGAATTAACATTTCAATTCCCCTCCCAAATAGAAGCTTTGTCTGCAAAATGGGCATAAACAGTTCCCATCACTTCTTCGTCACACTTAAATTTCCTTTCTCGAAGGTCCTCCTTGAATTGTGAGAAGAGGAAATAGTCCCTGGGAGCTATATCTGGACTTTGAGTTGATGGTCGATCTCCTTGAAGCCACATTTCTTCACAGCTTCCTTTGCAACAAGAGCTGTGTGCACAGGCGCGTTATTGAAGAAGGAACACACCTCAATTCAGCTTTCCTCGCCTTTTCTCTCCCCAGTATAGTATTCCCCATTTACTGTGGTGTTTCTCTTCTTGAAGTCAATGAAGAGTATTCCTTCACAGTTCCAAAAGATTGTGACCATGATCTCCTTGGTTGACTGAGTGGCCTTGGCCTTTAGAGACGGTGATTCGCCAAGTTTAAGTCACTCTATTGATTCTCTTTTGGACAGGGGATCATAGTAGAGGACCGAAGTTTCATATCCTGTAACAATGGTTTGCGCAATTTATCTCTCGTTGCCACGGCAGATCTCCAAAAATTCCTGACAACAGATGACTCGTTGCTGCTTTTGGACTGAGGAAAGAAGTCTAGGCACCCATCTTGCACTAACCTTATTCATGTTTAAATGTTCATGAATAATTGGAAGGACTGTTGTTTTAAAAACGCTCAACCTTGCTGCTATTTCTGTAGCTTTGAGCCGCCGGTCTTCCACAATTTCTCCTTCCACAAGAGCGATGTTTTCAGGAGTGAGCACCTCCAAGGGCTGACTTACACGTTCATCGTCTTCAATGCTTTCTCGACCAATTCGAAAAGGTTCGGCCCATTCTTTTACGGTAGAATATGAGGGGGATGCTTCCCCATGTACACCGTCCAATCGCTGTTTGATTTCATTTGGAGTAAGTCCTTCTTTTGTGAAGAGTTTAATATCAGGTCGATACTCCTATTTGGACATGTCACAATCTTCTAGACATAACCTCCTTTATGCAACTATATCTGAACAACTGAACACAGCGGAGCGGAATTTACAGCTACAAGTATTTACTTAACAAATAAGGTATGACACCAGTTATGGATTTTGTGAAGGCGAGGCCGCCGGAAACTTATGAACCCTCCCTCGTATAGCACCAGGTGATTTAGTAGCGCAATGGCACAACGAATTGCGTATCAAGTGAGCGTTGCTAAAGCCCGTATTACTGTCTTACGCATCAAGTTCTCTTTTCTGTGGATTACTGATGTGCAATTGTCATGAAATACGAATGATTGACAATCTCCGGTATTTTTCAAATGGTGTATAGAGCATTCTTTGCCGTGTCCATAACCTTTTAAATCACGGCTTTTCTATAATTCAGAACGCCGTGATGAATTAAATTCTAATTAGCCAATTGACTGCGTATTTAGTTTAGTGAAATGCAAAGGATGTAATTAGGAATTAAATTAAGTCGTAATTAGTTAATCCTCAGTTAGAAAGAAATTCGTGAGATCGGCCCTAGTCCGTACAGCCTATCAGAGACCTAAAGTGGAAAATATGGCGAACCCAAAAATGAGAACAGCCTACATGCCTTCCCAAAGTCAGCTAATTGTCAAAAAATACAGCCTACAAGTCTGCAACTTATTTTCATATAAATAAAGTATTATAATATGTCCGTCCTACTTTAAATGCATTACAAAATACACAATTTTCGCAGTATTTAAGGTTAACATTATTATTGAGATAACTGCAATTTTAACAATGTCACGCTATGCCACAGCACGTACATAAATATGGCATCTCTAGCTACTCATGAATGGAATGTGTTTTAACGCCCGTTTTTACTGAGGTACCACAGCCGGTGAACACTGATGATACACGAGATGAAATGATATATTAGCAAAGGATTATTTTAAGGAAGGAAACTTCCAGGCCTAAGTTTAGGGTACCTCGCCGGCATTTGCCAGTTATGAGGACTGATTAAAACCTGGAAAAATCCTCAGTCAGGGAGGACGGTCCTGGCGGGATTCGAACCCCAGACCTGCTGCTCATGAGTCCGCGCCTTAACGACCTCGGCCACCCGTGGCGGCATTCATGGCTGGTGAAATTTATAAAATAATGTTCCAACTTTCAGCAGGTGCAACGTTGTAGAATGCTTTATTTAAATACATGCCTGCTCTTGAAGGAGGAAAGTACTAGTTATATTTGTTTCTGATCAAAACCTAGTACTTTAATTTAAGAACTGAATAACACTTCCATATGCAACTCTTGCCTGTCCAAGTCGATGTGCGATTATATTTTCTGAAGCCCTTCATTTCAGTTGTTTTCATTTTTTATTTATTTTTCTTTCGTGACCTCCCACTTCTCTTAAGAGCTTAATTTCCGCCGTGCGGTTTCTTTCTCTTTTTCAAGTTTCAGTGTTTCTTTTTTATTTGGTAATTAGGGCCGCCTTACTGTAACCGTGTTTTGTTTCACATGAAATACTAGCATTCCGTAGAAAGCTTGTCACTCTATGCCACCGTGTTTCTGGGGCTTTTCTGTGCTCGCAAGGAAGCCTTAGTTTCTATTTAATGTATATTTATGGTCTTAAATTAACCACCGAGATTTTCAAGGCATTGTGTTGCTGGTTATAAAGTGCGGTTGAAATGCTTTGTTATGAATACCAGGGACTAAAAGACGTAAAGGCGTTTGTGACGTTTGTGTGAAGGGAATAACTTAAAACTATATGGTTTAACCAGTATACAAGGTTATTCGGAATCGTCTCCAGAATTTAAAAAAAAAAAAAAAAAAAAAAAAAAAATCATATTCTGAATATTGATTTGTTCTTACTGTATATTTAACAGGAACATTAAAAACTCTGAACATTTGTATTTGTACTACTCTTGATGAACTTGGTGTGATTCTTTGGTCAGCAAAGAAGGCATTTTGAGCTGAAATTCCAGCGACGAAGCCCGGAAACAATTCATTGCTTTCTGTCCGATGCCTGAACAAGTTTTAACTTAGATGACGTCATAATGCAAGAGAATATGGCATATAGTTGTGGTATATTTCATTAAATGTAATAAATATAAGTTTAATGCGCTTATTAAATACATTTCAGTTTCGAAAATTGTAAATTGAGTGAAATGTAAATTGGTAATGTGCAATTTAAGGGAATGTGTATCCTCGAAATATTGCTACAGAAAATATACAACAATTGATGAAATGATGAACAAAGAAATACTAGGACACAAACCCTATATAACATCTGCCGCTTTTGTAATGAATGAAATACTTAATTACTACTCGAAAATTACAATTAATTCCACACATTGACTGTCGCAAAACAACTTCCCTGCTCGTCTAAGAAATTATAAAAGAAACCTTTACGCCAATATACCAAAGTGAAATTCATAAAATTAAAGTAAAAATCTACTAAAACCACATTTTACTATAGCCATCGAGAAGGTTCCGAGTCTAACACTTTAGAACAAAAGGCCAAAAGACTCCACCCGCCGTCTCTGAGTCAGTCAACGTTCAGAACAAGGAACAATCAGGGTGTTTACGTCATCGACTACCAGAACTTTAGGTAGGCTAGAGAACCATGGGCAAACAAAGACGAGCTATCCAGACATGGCAGGTTAGAATGGATGGCGGAAGGAAAGGCATTAAAAACAAATGAACTGCCCGCAAAACAGCGCAATTTTAACCTATTTCCACTTATGTATATTAGAGGAATGGGAATACGCTTCATCTTGCATGATTGTAGACAGCAACACAAGACGTAATAACTCTGTAACTTGTAACAAAAGGCACCAAAACAAAACACTCAGAACAAATGAATTGCGTACAAAAACAGCATAAGATTAACCAATTTCCACTTATGTATATTAGTGGAATACGCTACATCTTGCAAGATTGCAGACAGCAATACAGGAATTAATATATAAATACTGTACCTATGTAACAAATGTCACCAAATCAAAACACTCAAAAAAAATTTTTTTTGCCATTATCATTTAACGAGATAAATACGCGAAAGAAATTGTACTCATAAAGAATATTAAAATTCAAAATGTATTACACAAACTTTATGGAAGATGCATCGCTGTACATAATCAAGCTTAATTAATAAGGAAAAAATACTGGACTTTTTCTGTAATACGTATCAACTTCAATTTTATACACTTAATAAGATATTTAAATAAATTATAAATGCTAAAATATTATTAAAATAAAAACAATCTCAATTAAAGAAATGTTTACACTTACGGCTCTCTTCTTCCTAAGATACAATTTATTTTGTTTATCGTTACGAATCTCTATGTAAGCGTGCAACAAATGTGAATGGTTATAAATGAACAAGAACGGAGTTAGGCTTGTGATTGTTTTCTGGCTGAAAGTCGGGGGCTAAGACTGAAGAAATCTCAAGGCAGGGAGATCACATTCCGTGAAAGAACGCGATTGCAATGACTTTCCCTCTCTCTTTAGGAAAGAATGCACAAGATAGATGTGGGGGATATTGGACATGACTGATACTGTAGAAAGAGATATTTGCAGCTTGGGTTATCGAGCTGATGTAGGTAGCCGTCGTTCAAACTACTGAGCCTGGTGCATAGGATAACATGAAAATTAATGAGGGGGGTTATACAGTTAGAAACAGTAAAATGCAATTTTTTTTTTTAGATATCGGTCAGAAAGGAAAGTGTCCAATTGCATTGAAACTCCCTCCAAATATTAACATTAAGGTTTATTATATTCTATAAGATATAACGAACAGAACATGGAATGAGTCCAAATACAACGTTGCATTCCATTCATAGGAATATTTATAGATGTTAAAAAAATATACAGAGGGTGCCAAAATGTATACGCACTTCAAGCAAAGAAAAAACTGTGTTAACTGAATTCATACAAGCAGAAAATGATGAGCACTAATCATCTTACTTCTACAGTTACAACAGTTGCTCAAAATGGCCACCATCGGCTTCGATACACTTCTGAGTACGTTGAACTACTGATTGAGCAACGTTTGCGTAAGCGTACTCAGCAATTGCAGCACATGCCGTTTCAGGTCATCTTCATTTAATGCATGCAAAAGTCTTGGGACGAACACTTTCAACTTTGCTGTTTTAATAATACGACCTACGCTGGTTCTGCTAATCCCTGACTCACGTGTACATTGCTTTGTAGATTTCTATGGTGAGTGCTCAAAACGTTCCAAAACCATACCCGAGGACGCGGGGCTTGTTGCTGTGCGAGATCTCCCAGATCTGCCCTTGTGAACATTGCATACGGTACCATGAGTCTCAAATTTGTCTCGAATGCGTGCAATTGTTACTCGCGTTGGCGGTTCTGTTCTATATACACGTCTCCATTGCCTTTGAACTGCAACAACATTCTCGGTTTTCCAATACAACTTCAAAATTGCTTTCCGCTGTTCAAACGATAATCTTGGCTCCATGGCTCTTGTTGTAGCAACGCTAGCATAACGTAATGTGAGTCCCATCTGTTTACAGAACATCATACGATAATCCGGGCTTCATTTTTCATTGTTGATTTACGATAATCTTGGCTCCATTTTGTTGTACCAACGCTATCACAATGTAATGTGAGTCACATCTGTTTACAGAACATCATACGTAATCTTGGCTTCATTTGTTTATTTGATTGACAATTTTGGCTTCGTTTGTTCATTGTTAATTCACCTGTCACGTAGCAACGCTATCATAATGTATGTGAGTCACATCTATTTACAGAACATCATACTACACATTACAGTTATTTTTCGGTCCAACTTTGAAATATATTAAACAAATATCTGCTGTGAAAATGTGTATACATTTTTGGCACCCTCGGTATATAAACACGAGTTTAGTAATTTCATTTATTATTTAATATTAATTGTAATATTTAAATTACTATACAATAAAATACAGTGTCATACTATACATGAAAGTCGCCATATTATATGTGTTATTATAAAATATTATGTTAACAGTATACTTGATTCATCTATGGATAATAGATCTTATTGCATTGATGTTTTAAGAGCATATGTTAACTTTTCCCTCTCATTTGATGATAAAATAAGTTACCAATAAAGTTTCCCGGTATTTTCTTGCGTAGACTTGAGCGCTTTACCGTTTTAAAACATATTTGGTATTCACTCTCCTTGCAGTAGTTGTTGGGAATGTTGTCCATTTTACCTGACACACAATTCATATCATCTTAAGACATCACTCACATTCTTCATGGGTTTGCATTAATTTCTAGCAGTGTGTGAGGATTAGTTGAATGTACTCTTATTTTTCAATTTACCCTGAAGACAAAACCTTTTACTGTAAGATTTTGGGAAGGAGGAGGGTTCTAATGGAAGCTCTTGTTTCAGCAAGTTGTTCTTCTACCCAGTCTTTGGTTTTTTTTTTTTCGGTCAGTCATAGAGCCCATTTCACTAAACTTTTGTACTGACTTTAATACTGGAACCGGGTTGCCAAGAAATTAACCTCTGAAAACCTGACTCGGTTTGCCACACAACTTTCTGTTCGTGGTGTATGGGTTGAAGATTAAATACGACGACGCAGAGAACTGTACAATGCTAATACATTATTTAATGAAACGAAAGGAGAGTGGTATTTACAGCGTCACGGAAACAATACAAGGAGCTGCTGGTGTGTAAAGGGGAACAATGGAACCGCAAATTGGTGGAAGAGCTTACAGAGGCAGCGTCCCGAAGGCAGGAAGCTCTAGCTAGTGTTTGGAGGATAATGAAAAAAGTAAGAAAACGACCATGTATTCATAACTGCATAACTCCAGAGCCGTGGAGAAATCACTTCCAAGAAGTATTCGGGAAGGAGAACCGGCAGGGGCCAGTACTAAAAGAGATGCAACTACTAGGAGCACAAAAAGTTGAAATTGAAATTGAAATTATGGATCGTGGATAGGGGAAGTAATTAAAGCAATAAACAAAGCGCCTGTACCCGACGGACTGCAATCAGAACTATTTAAGGAGAGTTTAAAATTTATAGATAAGATGACAATGATGTTTTCAATGGGAGGGCATATCCAGAAGAATGGACATCGGCAATTATGTGTCCAATTTAAAAAAGGGAGCCCAGAAGTTCTGAATAATTATAGGGGGTAATGAGAAAAAATAATTGCAAAATTTTATATGAGAGAATTAGGCAATGGGTAATAGAATACAACACACTTTCAAAATTCCAGGTGGGATTTAGGGAAGGATACACTACAGTGGACAACATTTTTGTATTAGACACGCTGAGAGTGAAACCACCACAGAAAAAGAGAGGAAAACTGCATTGTGCCTTTATAGATTTTCGAAAAGCTTTTGATTCCGTGGAAAGGCAAACATTGTGAATCAATATATAGTAAAGTACAGTTCTGTGTAAAATATGATCGCGATAAAGTTTCACCAAGTGTAATAACACGGAAAGGTATAAGGCCAGGCTGTTTCATATCATCCCTTCTTTTCAGTTTGTTTTTAGATGACATGCCGGATAAAATGTGCATTGCTGAATCTGATGCCCCAAATATAGGAGGCATATCCATACCCGCTCTCCTTAATGCGGATGATTTAATATTGGTATCCACAACAATTGACGGTTTGCAAAGGGAACTAGACTGCTTAGAGACGTATTGCCAGAAATGGGGAATGACAGTTAATGAGGAGAAGACCAAAACAATGACATTCAAGAACGTGCGGTGTACAGCAGGAAAGAGAGGTGGGATTATGCAGGTCAGGCACTGGAAAATGTTAAGAATTCACATACTTGGGAGTCACTTTTGCTATGAACGGGAGCTGGGCAAAACATGGGCAACACAAAACGCAAGTGCATAATTAAAAATATAGAGACATTAAAGATCTTAGTAAAAATACCGGAAACTCCACCTAGAACAACGGAGTTGATGTATAGAGCGATTGTGAGGTCAACTATGGCGTACGGGGCCGAAATTTGGAGATGGGAAACCGCAGTTTCTAAAACGGTTGTTACAAGTAGGGAGGATTACAGCAAATTTTGGGGTTCTTAAAGAGTGTGGTATTCGGGTTCGGTCTTAGCAGTCGTTTTGGCATTTGTGGTGGAAGAAGTTCAGCTTGAGCAGGTTTTCTCCGGATATTTACGTATGTTTTTAAGTAGAGAAATATCTCTGTACATAGGAGTGCGCAGTATTTAAAGACAAAGAAAGACTTAAAGAAAAATCCTTTGAAAGCACTACGATATTATTTCGTAGATCTTTATTACTATAAGCGGAAAAATGTTGCTCATTAAAATGCAGTTTTTAGAGAACACTGAAATTTATTCTGCACATCCTCAAGGATTAATATTTACGATTCCTAGTTCTAAATATCTTAATGCAGAATCTTGCAATATATATCTTGCGATTCGGCGGCTTTGTCTCACTTATGAAATATTCTGTAAACATTGAACCAGAAAGAAAAATTATACAGACCAATGCATTTGAATTCCAACAAGGAGCCTTACGAATTATTATTGCCTAGAAAAAAGTTATACGTAGAGTTAAGAAGAAACTTTGAAGGCTACTTTTCTTAAAATGTTAATTTTCTTGTTTTAATGCTACAAATATAGTGCATATTTGCAAAAATCAGTAGTATTGAGGGTCATAAGCCCGAAAGAACTAGTGCTGAATATTTTAAACAAGAGAGCATATTTTATAAAATATATGTGCGGTATTTAATATAACATTTCAATAGGAATGTAAATAAATAAATTCATATTAGATTTATTTCCCCAATAAAAGAGCAGTAAAAACAAAAATATTGTCCGATTGCTGTTTCTCTGTCATTTACTTTAGGGGAAAATCGTCCATATATGCACAAGACAGATTTTTATTCTAATTTTGTGAATTAATAGATATTTTACAAATCATTGTTTGGCAAAATATATTTTTCAAAACATAAATTTTCTAGTAGCATAAAATATATTATCACCACAGATAGCCAATGTCGTTAAGACAAGTACTTGTGAAATCTGGGGTTCGATTACCGCCAGGACCTTCCTCCCTTAAATAATTATTTTTCCAGGCTTTCCTCAGTTCTCATAAATGGCAAATGCCGGGAAAGTACCCTAAACTTAGACCTGGAACGTTTTAACCCTTAAAAATAATCTTTTCCCAATTTATTATTTTACTTCATATATCATTAGTGTCCACAGCCTGTGATGTCTCAGCAGTTAAACACTATATATATATATATATATATATATATATATATATTAGTATAATGTAACTAAATTAACAATAATTATAAAACCAGAAAACCTGTGCGCTAATTATGCCGTGCCATTCATTTCGCATTTATTCAGAGAATTTAACATTTCTTCATTTGCTACCTGTTCTTCCAAGAACGTCGTATATATGTTATCTTATAAGCTTTGTAAAGCATTTTATATTGGTTTAACTTCTACTGTTTCGCTACGCATGAACAATCATAGACGTTCTGTTAAAACCAAGTCTCCCTTCCCGGTTGCCCAACATGCCTTATCTCACTGTAAGGATTTTGATGATGTTTTTATTTAACACTTATTGATGCATTACCTACACAATACTCTGAAAGTTTACTCAGAGATAGAGAAATGGCAGCTATATTTTTTATATAAAGCGCGTATACCACCTGGTTTAAATCTTACGTATTAATTTTGTCCCCCCACACTCTCATTTCTAGTTTCATCTGTTTCCAAGCATAACGTTACCTCAATATTATTGAGGTATTCTCAATATTTACTTTTGTCACCGTCACTTGTCTAGCTTCTTGCCATTGAAGAACTCTAGTAGTTACAATTATAGTGATTACAAGTGTGACTTTCTTTAATGTTTGTGCTTTTATAATTATTGTTAATTTAGTTACATTATTAATATTGTTACATCATTTTTCTTTTATATATATATATATATATATATATATATATAAAAGAAAAATAATAACCGTCATTTGTCTTCTTGCCATAGGACTGTACGAGTCCGAAATTTAGCGATCTCAAGTGTGAATTTTTCTTAGTGTTTTATCCTTTTCTACTATTATTACATTGTTAATAGTGTTACTTTATTTTTCTTTTATATTATATATATTATCTTTGGCTCTCTCTCTCTGTTTGACAGCAAGACATTCATAGCAGACAAATAGATTAGTTTGAAGTTTTTTCTCAGCGAAAACAATTTATTGCATGTTTGACAAATATTAGCTATCTAATGTTGTAAATGAATTTAACAAATTTGCATTAATAGCAGATAATGCAATCAAAGTGTGAATCCTTGCTAGACTGAGTAGTAAAGTAACGTTCCACACAGGTCCTAAATCAATGACTCTGTAGAATTTACACATTACTTCTTTATAATAAGCCTAAATTATTTTATAAAATTAATAAGATTCTGATATATGCAATTAAAAGCAGTTAAATAGGCACATGAGTATAAATTTGAGGGAAATAATTTCCGTAATTCTTCTACATTGGCATATCCAATACTTACCAAAAATTCCAAATTAATGTGTATTTAATATCTTTAACACAGAAAATACACGTGAACAAATGTTGTGGTAATGTAGGGGAATATTCTCACCGTTAAGGCTGATATTCCCGTGTGAACTAGCAAGTAATACCTTGCTTTTATTGTTTACAGGTAAGATCTCGGTATTTCGCCAAATAAAGATGCGAGGAATGCTGGAGCATAAGATAAACGTCTATGCTGCAATAATTGTAAGGTAGGAAGGGATTCCTATATAATGGAAGATGTGACATTCCTTAAAGTATCTATAAAATAACAAAGACTGTTTCATTTATGTGGCATCTTTTTTATCAATAAAATATAACGAAATTTTGAATTACAGTCAATCACAGCTACACATCGCTGTGAATGTTTCGTAATTTTTTTTACCGTATTGAATATATCATAAGGACATTTGTGCATTTGTTTATCAGTGTCGTCAACTCGATGTTACCACAAGTCTGTGAGCAAGAATCGATTAATCGCAACAACCAGCAAACATCCACCCAATCAACTTTAGTATCACATAGGCACAAACTAAAACTATTAAAATTACTTCTATAATAATAATAATAATAATAATAATAATAATAATAATAATAATAATAATAATAATAATAATAATAATAATAATAATAGCGCAAATCAAGAAATTAGCACTTAAAACTCTCTTTTGTTTTTCTCAGCTCCTGCTTGGTTAATAAAGTCTTTGTTCTTCCGAAAATTGGTCAGATGTTGAATAAGTGGTTGCTGAAAGGTTGCGTAAATTTTTTTAGTCCTATTCATTCAGCTTCTAGAATGTTATATAAGAGGTGCATAGCCGGGCGTTATCTTGAAGCAGAACAATTCGTTTTTGTTGTAGCTTCTGATGCATTTTGTAATTTTCTCGACACTTCTGCCACAATACAGAATATTGTAGTGTATTAAACCTATTACTCATCAGCATATACTCCTGAATTTTTCCTCTAGAGTAATTTTGGTTTTGGGAAGTGTTTCTGTTCTTTATCGAGATTCTGTCGTTGTGCCGATCGTTTGGGTTGTAAAGAATGTATTTTTCACCACAGGTCACAAGAAGATCCTAAAAGGGTCACTTTTCATATTTTACAAGTTTAAAATCAACAATGTATAAAACCGTATTTATTTTCGGGACCACTTAATAAATAATTCATCAATTAAAACTGACATACCACAACAACAGAGACTTAGTTCAGCAAAAGACAAACATTACAAAACTATCGAAAGTATATATTATGAACTTTAAAAGGCTTAACTATAATATTTATGAAGAATGATCAATACCGGGGGTGCCAAAAATGTATACACACTTTCACAGTAGATATCTATTTAATATATTTCAAAGTTGGACCTAAAAACAACAGTAATGTGTAGTATGATGTTCTGTAAACAGATGTGACTCACATACATTATGATAATGTTGCTACGTGATAGGTAAATCAACAATAAACAAATGAAGCCAAAATTATCGTAAATCAACATGGAACAAATGAAGCCAAGATTATCACATGATGTTCTCTAAACAGATATGACTCACATTATGTTAAGATAGCGTTGCTACAACAAAATGGAACCAAGATTATCGTTTGAACAGCGAAAAGCAATTTTAAAGTGGTATGCGAAAACCGAGAATGTTGTTGAAGTTCAAAGGTAATGGAGACTTCTGTACTGCGTGTAACAATTCACCTTACACGCCATTCATACATTCTATGGAAATGAGGAATTTTACTTCCAACGGAATGGTGCGTCTCCACATTACCACCGAGATGTACATGCATACGAAGAGCTCCGATTGTATTTCCATCGCGTTCACGAATGAAACTCCGTTGTACTTCTACCTATGGGGAACTCTTAAGGATGTTGTATACCGTAGAAAACCAGCCACACTGACAGCACTTCGAGAAAAAATTGAAACGGCATGTGCTGCAATCGCTGAGGGCACTTTCGCAAACGTTCCTCAATCAATAGTTCAAAGTACTCATAAGTGTATCGACGCCGATGGTGGGCATTTTGAGCAACTGTTGTAACTGTAAAAGTGTAAGATGATTAGTGCTCATCATTTTCTGTTTGTGTGAATTCAGTTTTGTTATGAAAACACAATTTTTTCTTTGCTTGAAATGTGTGTACATTTTTGGGCACTCTGTGTATATTTGGCTATTTTCTGTCAATCCAGAGCACAAAATCTTTCTTTTTATCCCTACACATGTATTTTTGAAGATTATGATCCTATTTTTAAGCAACTGTAAAATATATAACTGCTATTTTAAATCTGTACTGAGGAACTTTTAATTGACTGCATTAATATAGGTACAGTACTTCTCAATAATCTTTAAGTACTGAACAGTCATATTGATTGAATAATATTATTGATTATTAATAATATTGATTGAAAGGAACTAAATAAAACGTTTCTTTATTAATTGGATTAGGAGATGAAAATGACAGAAGAGAGAAATCATCTCATTATAGATCACGGTTACAAGAGTTCAGGAAGACAAGCAAAATAATAGATATGAACTGGAAGAATAATTTAATTGATGTAAAATCCCTCTATTATGACAAAGATGTGCTGCGTCTTTCAGATGTGATAATCTGCATAATGCATCTAGTATTTGAGGATTTCTCGAGTACACCTTCACAATAGCTGTAATACTTTCAGCGTTTTTCCTTATGCATGCATGTCAGACCACTTTTTGCTTCCCACAATGGAAACTTTTTTCAGAAGTGAATATCTCGCGCAGCAACTTTCCCTATGCTTATTTTTTCACTAGCATATCAACGTTTTAGTATGCCAGATCTGGGTAATCTCATATCTTAATCTAAATTATATTAAGAGGTTTTTGTCTATAATTTTTTCTTATTTGTTACTTTTAATCTCTTAATTAGCTTCAGTGCAAAGTGCAACTTCTACAGTAAGCCTGGCTAAGCTAAGACTAAAAGACCAACCATCTCTGTATATTCTCTTGACAACAGACTGTTGTTACTCCTGTCTTCTTCCTTCTAATCCTTTGCTTTTTTCCCCTTTCTTTTCTTTTTTGTTCATCTCTGTCACCCGTACGAATCATTACTAAGGACCAATATTCCTAAGAGCATTTTTTCTCAATAAAACGAGAATATAAATGAGCTAAGATTTTATCGTCAGTAATTCCTGTTTAATAAAATGCTCAATTCGTAATAAAACGGAATAAGTGACAATCAAGTTTAATAGCTTCCAAGATTACGACCTTCCAAACTGAATATAACAAAACGTATATTCAGTTACTGTTCTTGTATAGTTTCAGCTTGTAATTTTAATATATGACTTGATTCGACAAAATAAACATGTCTTGTTAAGGTAAAGTCTTCTGTGTTAGGTAGGGATCGGTCCTGGTGGTGTAGTGGTAGGTATACTTGCCTCCTAAACTCAAGATCGGTGGTTCGATCCTGACCAGGACCGATGGATTTTTTTTCGGGCGTAAAAATCCTAAGTATGGTTTCCTTCGGAAGGAAAGTAAAGCCGTGGGTCCCATATCGTAGATTTACCGCACGGTAAATAACTTCAAGCCTGAAAAAAGAGGCCCCTGAGCAAAATTTATTGGCCGTTTCACGCCCTGAATTGAATGGGACGCTGATGACATGAAATGTTAAAGAGCGTCCGTAAATAATCCCTGCAAAATGAATGAATGAATAAATAAATAAATAAAAAAACTCCGTTACGTCATAATTTACACAAATTATTAATTATTCAGATAAAATATTTGTAGTGTTTTAGCTCTTTCTGACTGACTTAATTTACGTTTAAAAACGTGACTTTTGGAAATTACATTAATATTTATATTATTTTTTCTAGTAGTTTTTAAATAATGCATACTATTTTAAAATAAATACTTTTAAAGCATATTATTTATGAAATACTTCCGAAGTATTAGCTGCTTATTATTGAAAGTTACCATTACCTAATTATTTTGCTGTGGTCATTGATTAAAAACAAAAAACAAAGCTTTCCCCTATTCTAAGGTCAGCATCATTAGTGAACTAAAGGGGTCTGGAGATGCAGAGGTACAGAACCGTAAGAAGTGGAAGGGTGTAGGAATATTGCAATTGTTATTTTCGAGAATAAGCAAGACTTGAAATCTGAATGTGTTACTTGTCAACAACATCATGCAGATTAGACGATCATTTTGATACCCGATCAATAGGACGTTCGCGTGCTGATTTGTATGCAGTTGAAGTTAATGGTGTATCCTTTCTACCTTGTGAGCAAACAACAAATTTCTGCGTGGAAATCTCCATCAATACCAACACCAAATAAAACTTGGAATGCTTTTCGATATTCAAGGAATGGTTTACCAGCATGTAGTAAGTACCTACATACAACCGTTGTAACTCGCAATACTATAATGATGCTCTGCTATGAGTTATGGCATCTCATTTTTCGACATCCACCAGTATGTACGCATAATGGAAAAGCGCTACATAGATGACGTGACAACTTTGCACATTCATGGCTAAGGCAAAAGACCGCATTTCCGTGCAAATACTCTGAATAATGCAGAGTAGCACATCGCAAATGTTGTTGCTGAATATCTCATAAAAATGAATGTGAAGTGTTCCCCTAACGCTCACCACAGTCCAGGTTTAGTACTGCGAGACTTTTTCTTTCCCCCAAATTGAAGAAACACTTCATGGGAGACATTTTCCATCACCAGAAGCAGTGCTGAAGGTTATGGAAGCAGTGCTGAAGGTTATGGAAACAGTGCTGAAGGTTATGGAAGCAGTGCTGAAGGTTATGCAAGCAGTGCTGAAGGTTATGGAAGCAGTGCTGAAGGTTATGGAAGCAGTGCTGAAGGACTTCTTAACAAAATGGTTTACAGTACGTCTTTGAAGCCTGGCAAAACGCGGTGTTTATTGGATTTCCAATGGGGATTGCTTTGAGAAAGATCATCAAAATTAGGAAAATGAATAGGTACGAGGGTAGTTTCCTGCTTCGCCAATAGGGATTATCGCCTTCACAAAACCCTTATCTGGTGTCATATCTTATCTGTTAAGTAAATACTTACACCTGTAACTTCCGCTCCGCTGTGTTCAGTTGTTCGGCTATGGTTGCATAAAGAAGGCTATGTGTAGAAGATAGTGACGTGTTCAAAATGGAGCATCGAGCTTTTTTGAGTTCTTCACCAAAGAAAGACTTACTACAATGAAATTAGTCAGCGATTGGACGGTGTATATGGGGAAGCATCCCTCTCATATTCTACCGTAAAAGAATGGGCCAATTTTTTTCGAATGGGTCGAGAAAGCATTGAAGACGAAGAGCGTTCATGTCGGCCCATGGAGGTGTTCACTCCTGAAATCATCGCTCTTGTGGAAGCAGAAATTATGGAAGACCGGCGGCTCAAAGTTATACAAACAGCAGCAAGGTGTGTCTTTCTAAAACAATAGTACTTCGAATTATTCATGAACATTTAAACATGAATATGGTTAGTGCAAGATGGGTGCCTAAACTTCTTTCCTCAGTCCAAAAGCAGCAACGAGTCATCTGTTGTCAAGCGTTTTTTTTTTTTTTTTTTGAGCTCTGCCATTTTTTTTTTTTTGAGTAGTGTTTAACGCCCGTTTTTACTACTGAGGCACCACAGGAGCTCTGCCATGCCAACGAGAGAAAATTTCTGCAAACCATTGTTACAGGAGATGAAATTAAGGTCCTCTACGATTCTTTGTTCAAAAGAGAATCAATGGAGAGGCGTAAACCTGGCGAAGCACCGCCTCGAAAGGCCAAGGTCACTCAGTCAACCAAGAAGGTCATGGCCACAATGTGAGGAAAGCTGAGTGGTGGTGTGCGCCTTCCTCACAATAACGCGACTGTACACACAGCTCTTGTTGCAAAGGAAGTTGTGAAGAAATGTAGCTTAAAGGAAATCGACCATTCACCCTACAGTCCAGATCTAACTCCCAGTGACCATTTTCTGCTCTCAGAACTCAAGAAGTACCTCGAGGAAGGAAATTTAAGTGTGACGAAGTGATGGATGCTGTTTATGCCCATTTTGCTGACTATTTTGGGGGGGGGGGTTGAAATGTTAATTCAAAGATGTGAGAAGTGTATTACAATAAAGGGTAACTATATTGAAAAGAGAAATATTGTTTTTATCTTTATCATACCTAGAAAATGATAAGGCCAGAAACTTATGAATCTACCCTCATAAGTTAATTTTGATTCTAAGCTATTTATTTACTTCAACTCTGTTTATAACCCTTTTTAATAATCTCTGCACAGTAGTTTACTGTTTTTGACATAGGTAAATGTCAGCAGAAGTTTTAATGGGTTGTTGCTTAATATCTACAATTCCATTACCTGAACAGAACACCCCATATTTGTACATTTATTCAAAAGCATAGATCATAGAAAGTATAGAAGCGAAATGTGGCCACTCCAATACGTACCCTTTTGGGAAATCACCCTGAAAACGTTCTCCAAGAAGGACGCTGTAAACATTACCCTCGTTGTGTGCTGACGGTGGTCAGCACACAAATGTATTCACCCGCTTATCAGAATATGGTGTTTGAATGGATAATTAAAAGTGCCAACACGTTAGTACAGATACCGGCGTGCTCAGCAAACCTTCGTTTCAACTTGCTGCTAAAACTAACATTCACTCCATTACCTGCCTCATACTGCAAACTTTAGAGGGAATTTTATCGCCATAATATTGTCTCCCATAGAGAACGCGAAGCTTTCAATTTGACCGTCGTGCTTTACAAAAAGTACTGCAGTGTTGTTCATTGCATGCGCTCCCGTAAAGCTATTACCGTTTGGGGCCTTTGCGATAACGTTTTTGCTTCCTTTTAATGTAAACAATGTACGAGGATGAATGGTGAAGTATTTTTTTTTATTTAACAGTTCAGACAAGTTTATTATTAATTGAACATTTTCCCATCAGCAAAGGAACAATGCAACGGAAATAAATTGTATTTTCACAACCAGATTGCCATATTGCTTTTTTCTCATGTGCAACATTTATTACCTATTCCTATAAGAAAATGTTTTGGACTTTTCGCAGGATTTGGAACACAACTCGTATGTCAATCAGGGGTGGCCGCTGCCCATCTGCGCTATCTCGAACGTTTAAACGTTTCGTTTTCTGTAATTATTACTTGATGTGTTAAAATCGTGTGTATAGGCTCCTATCTTGCGCCTGATGTTTGTATTTTGACCGGAAGGTGTGGTACGCGACCCTCTTTCTTATAAGACATTGTCGATAGTGTTCAAATACAAATGCAAAACACTGTTTAACATTCATTTAGATCTTAATTATAATTAAATCATTTGAAAACTATACTTTTCTAAGGTAGCTGGGCGAGAGAGTTTACATATAAACGTTATGGGAGCATTAAATCGAAACTTAAGGCACAGGTAAGGATCATATTCATATAACTCTAATAAGCAAAATCATTCACTTAATACTACGGGCTCTGGTTCACACCTTCAACGCCTTACTCATAACATCATCCAATCTCAGGCATTCATAAAACCCCATCCTAAGATCAAGACTCCCCAATCTCTACAAGAGTACAAACCAATCAGCTGCCTTTCAACGATATGCAAAGCACTTTAACGCTTACACAAACAGCCGCCACAGGTCGTTAAAGTGCGGACTCATGAGCGGGTGGTCTGGGGTCAAATCCCATCAGGACCGTCCTCCCTGACCAAGGTTTTGTCCAGGTTTTCCTCAGTTCTCACAAATGGCAAATGTGGGGAAAGTACACTGAATTTAGGCCTGGAACGAGCTTTAAACATCATTAAAAACTGACAGGTTACCTTAATGAGTATGACCTTGTTGACCCTTATCAGTCTGGGCTCAGACCAGACCACAGCACAAGCACAGTACTACTTGTGCTTCCTGCGATGAACGAGGAACGACATTATTTGTATTGCTTGATATCCCTAAAGCTTTTGATTCCGTAGACACACTTACTTCTTACCAAACTTAAGCTGTTAAATATGTCTTGACAGTGTCGCTCTGTGCTATCTTCGCGAACTGCAGCTGAGTGTTGTTTCTGAGAATCTCTCCTCCTCATGTCAGTTTGTTAAGACATGAGTTTCCCAAGGTAATGTTCTGGGTCCGATGTCATGTCTCATGCTATCAGCCACAGTACTCCTTTACACAAACTCTTGAAATAACGATATTCATGATGCAATAACTAACATTAACCAAGATCTAGCCTTGGTTCATTCATGGACGAGTAATCTGAGCCTTGGCCTTAACCCCTTAAAATCACAGGCAATGGTAGTGGGACACCAGCGATTGCTAAGTAACATACATAAGTAATATTTCTCCCAAATATATGAAACTGTAATTTCGTTCGCTGGTTCTGCGGAAATCTTAGAGTTATTATAGACAGTAATCTCTGTTGGTAAAATCATGTTGCTGATGTCTACAGCAGGGTAAGTTCTCTAATCCATACTTTTAAAAGAATAAACTTGCTCCTACCCAGAAACCTAAAAAAAAAAAGAATTAGGCGCAATGATGATGCTTCGCTTCGACCACTGCGATTTTTTGCTCATAGTCTTAAAACTCTAATCTAAGACAAAAACTACAGCGTGTTCATAATATGTGCATAAGTTACATCTGCGATGTGCGTTTGCTATTCGATTATATAACACCCTCCCTCGATATGCTGTCTTGGTTCCGCCTGAAAGACCGAAGAAACATTCATTGTCTGACGCTACTTTTCAAAATCATCCATACATCTTCTCTATCTTATCTATCATCTCGTTTTCAAAACCTATCTCCCTCTCATAATCTTAACACACGTCCTGAATCCCAGCACGTTCTATTATTACATTACACCGAACATCACTTTACTCATCATCATTCACCGTAACCACTGCCCGTCGCTGGAATGCATTGCCACGGGATATCAGAGACTGCCGAACTTTAGGAGCATTTCATAAGACATTGTTTATTATTATTGGAAATATTTACATTAGATTTAGATTCATTATGTTATAATATATTACTATTATTATTATTATTATTATTTATGAATAGTGTTTAACGGCTGTTTTACCTACTGAGGCATCACAGGCGGTATTATCCTTTACCTATCTGCCGTAGAATTATTCATTCCATTATTGTTATTCATATTATTATTACTACCACAAATCTTCCAATATGGTTCATATTATTGTTAGGGTTTTTCATTTTTATATTTTACTAATACATTTATTTCCACTTTCATTATATAAATATAGGCTGATATGTGTGTTGTTAGTGCTTGTTGTATTGTTACTATTGTTCTTTTCATTTTTATTTTACTTGCGTTAATATATTTCAACATTCATTTTCATTCTATATGTTTTTATATTAGCATACGTTTATTTATGTTTTATATATGTTTATATTTGTACTCGTATTGTTCTTGATACAGTTTATGTTATAATTTTTAAAACAGTGCAATTATTAGATAGGTAGAGCGGAAGAGAAAGCCTAATGGATTTAGCTCTGCCAGAATAAATAAATAAATAAATGCTTTTCCCATAAAGACCACTGTGTGATAAAATTAAATTTATTGTGTTCTAAGAAACAAAGATGTTAATATTTCCTTTTTAATTACAGGCTAAATTAGTTCAGGTTAGCGAGTAACGGTTACTCATGTGCGAAAAAAAAAAAAAAAAAGCGAAGAAGCTATTGGTTGATTTTTCTCTGAAAATCTCGTAAACGCCACCAATTATGCTGAAACTCTCTGAAATCTCTGGTAGCAACAATGAGGTCTTAAGCTTCCTTTATTGCTCACTACTTGCCTGCATACCGTCGTTTAGGACTATTTTTCAAAGCCTAAATGGAACTACGCCAACATTGGTATGCAATACAGATTTGATTCAAGAAGCGCTTGTGAGCCACAGATTTCACTCGGATGAAGAATTGTATAACTATGGTCTGGTTTTGCTGGCAACTTGCTTTTTCTGTACACGAGGAAATGAATCTCCGCAGTCACAGTAAAATAAACCGCTGGTGGCCTGTAGACATTCTTTTTAACTTGTGTTAATTTATTTTGATAACTAGTCCTTGGCTCTTTTTCATTTTAATGCTCCTTAAGTTTCCTTCGGCCCAATATATACCGCTATGGTGTCCGAGGTCGTTTTGGCGCGCATTCGTGAGCGGAAGGTCTGGGGTTCGAATCCCGCCAGGACCGTCCTCCCTGACTGAAGTTTTTCCAGGTTTTCCTCATTCCTCATAAATGGAAAATGCTGGGGAGGTACCCTAAACTTAGACCTGGAATGTTTCCTTCCTTAAAAATAAATCCTTTCCCAATATATAATTTCATCTCATGTATTATCAGTGTCGATTGCCTATGGTGCTCTGTAGCAAAAACGGATGTTAAACACCATTCATTCATGCGGCCCAATAAATTTCAATGAGTCAAGCACACATATTCCTATCCACATGTTTAAATATTTTTATATTAAATTTAATAATGCAACTATAAAACAATTTTTGCTTTATTAGGCATCATATTTGAAAAGTTTCTTTGAATTGCTATTCTCAATATTTCGCATTGAAAACTGCTGAAATGCGTTTCTTTTACTTCTATGTACTGTCGATATTTTCAAAAGGATTTTAAAAATTTTAATTCCTCAAAGTTTGCTCCACTTCAATGGAAATCTACAAAATCAAGAAATGATGGCATACATTTTCATTGAAGCAAATGATAGGAAAAAAGCATGTTGAAAGGGTGAAACATGAACAAAACATCTGTATGGATGGAATTTCATATTTCACATCAAACCCTCTCCTGGCTTTCTAGTGGTGTAGGGTATTGCTGAAGAGTGTTCTTAACGCGAGTTTATTGCAAATAAAGAGAACACAGGAGAAGTTTTTACGTAGTAAATTGTAGCTATTGACTTTAATTATTTGAGGCAACTATATACAGATATGAAAAAAAAAAATACAATTTTTCTGAATTTAATTTCTCTGCATTGGTGCTTGAGCCCATTCTCTAGATCTTGGGTTGTCCTTCAAAAACTTAATATCCTAATAAACAGTGAGGTTATTTGAGTTACGGGCAGCCTGAGAGCGGCTGATTACTACTTATTGCAGCCGCTGCAACCGGAAACAGGGAAATTGATCTGTCATGTGTAAAGTTATGTTTATATTTGTACTGAAAGTACAATATGATACTGTGTTTAAAACTATTCATAATAAGCATTAATCAGTGTTATAAGTTGGAAATTGTGGTCCAATACATTGCCGGTTTCTGCGTGGGAAACTTCTGTATTTCACTTTTCTTGTATAAGAGCACAGCAGCTCCGAGCAAGTTTCCTATCATTGTCTCTCTAACTTTTTAAAAAATTGGCGAACAGTAAGGAACACTTTGCCAGGATATTTTCTTGCAAATCGCCTTACCACTGCTCTGCAAGAATCATTTCACTTGTGTGTCATACATAAAACCTGTTTTCAAGACTATATTTATATAGTGGCATAACTAACGATGAACAATTAGTACACAATTTACACACAAACAGTCAACCACTTGCTGACAAAGCCTCTCTCATACTAACCGCAAGCTGCTACCTGCACTGCATTATAAGTCTTAAGTGGCTTCTTCCGGTACGCAGGCGTGTTATGCTGACCAGTGACTCAAATCACCTCACGTTGTGCGCGCAAGGACCATTTCCTTTGCGGCCGTCAGAATAGTTTAGTCTTAAATTTGTGTTAAACAATCTCATTAAAAATATAGTTTTTTGGAAAATAATGCATTGCACACGTTTCTGGTATTTCTTAACATTTGCCTATTACACTTATTTTAGTTATCTTTGAGAAGGTAGTCTCATAGTAGACCCTTGGTAGCAGGTTCAAATCCTTTTAGGGTAGGTGCACTTTTAGGGCGTAAAAACACCCAAGTAAGCCATCCTTCGGAAAGGAAGTGAGTTGTTTGGCCCCTGACTTAGATTTATGGCACATAAAAGAACCGAAGGCTGAAAGAAGAGTTCTCAGACCACTCTTTTTTTCATTTTTACTTTCTGAATTGCATGGAACATTAAATGACCAACGATGTTAAAGAAACTAAATAAATAAAATTGAGAATTTAAATGTATTAGCAAATTTTTGAATCATATTACAGCTTGAAACCCGATCACCTATGAGTTTCTTTTCAAACAATTTCTTGGCAGCACAAATGGACAAAACATTCATATATAAATGCTTTTTATGGAAGTGAATAATAAAACCATTTCATATTCTTAGCACACTTTTTTCTAGGATTAGACTATTTCATTGTTCAAAACACACTGGTTCATTGAGTAAGATTCATGGCCAATGCAGCAATTCAGCAAACGCCGACTACCCACCCTGACTCTGGTGCCCGGCTGGCCTCGAGCATTGGTCCATGTTCGTTGCAATTCCTCGCTATGCATGACCCGACATTTATCAGCAGACCTAAAACGTGGTGTCAGGGGACAGATTCGGCTACATGAAGGCCGATAAAGAGCGTTGCAAAATATTTTCTGTTATATGAACTTCTATTTTGCATTTCAGTGCATCAAAGTCAAAGCCGGCGTACAAGTTTCACCGCCACGGGTAGAAGAGATCGTTAAGACGCGGACTTATGAGCGGGAGATCTGAGGTTCGAATCCTGCCAGGACCGTCCTCCCTGACTGAGATTTTTTCCAGTTTCTCCTCAGTCCTTATGGCAAATGCCGTGGAGGTATCCCACCGTAAAAGAATGGGCCAAACTTTTTCGAATGAGTCGAGAAAGCATTGAAGACGAAGAGCGTGCACGTCGGTCCTTGGAGGTGCTGACTCCTGAAAACGTCGCTTTTGTGGAAGGAGAAATTATGGAAGACTGGCGGCTCAAAGTTATAGAAATAGCAGCAAGGTTGGGCCTTTCTAAAACAACAGTCCTTGGAATTGTTCATGAACATTTAAATGAACAAGGTTAGCGCAAGATGGGTGCCTAGACTTATTTCCTAGACTACTTCCCAAAAGCAGCAACTAGTCATCTGTTGTCAGGCATTTTTGGAGCTGTGCCGTGGCCACGAGAGAGAAGTTCTTCAGACCATTTTTACAGGAGATGAAACTATGGTCCTCTATTATGATTCCTTGTCCAAAAGAGAATCAGTGGACTGGCGAAAATCCGGGGAATGCACCGTCTCTAAAGGCCAAGGTCACTCAGTGAACCAAGAAGATCGAATATTCTTCATTGACTTCAAGGAGAGGAACACCACAGTAAATGGGGAGCACTGTGCTGGCCCACTGCACAGACCACATGCTTCCATCAAAGAGAAAAGGCGAGGAAAGCTGAGTGGTGTTGTGCGCCTTCTTCAAGATAACGCGCCTATGCACACAGCTCTGGTTGCAAAGGAAGCTGTGAAGAAATGTGGCTTCAAGGAAATCGACCATCCACTCTACAGCCCAGATCTAGCTCCCAGCGACGATTTCCTCTTATCAAAACTCAAGGAGGATCTTCGACAAAGGAAATTTAAATGTGACGAAGAAGTGATGGTTACTGTTTAAGCTCATTTTGCTGACAAGACTTCTGACTATTTGGGAACGGTTTGAAATATTAATTTAAAGATGTGAGAAGTGTATTGCAATAAAGGATAACTATATTGAAAAGTGAAATATAGATTTTTTCTTTATCATACCGCGAAAATGGTTAGGCCGGAAACTTATGGAGTATATATAAACTTTTTAATATAATTTGTACAATCAGAGCGAAATATTGCAAGAAAATTATTGTTAATATAGTTTAGTTTTAATTCTGGAATCACTTGTATCATATTCTTAAATACACAATTAATTCTTTGAGTATTAATAGTTAAGCTCCAAATATATTCAGCTAAAACACGACTGAACGTTATATGCCACTTTTCTGTCAAAACCCCTTGTTGCAGTGTTTATTAGAGCAGTGTGCAAGACCCTGCAGCATTCCTGGAACACAAGCAGCTCTCTATATGAGCCCTCGAGCTTAGCCACATATTTGGTGGAATGAAGGAACAGGTACGCTACACAAGGGCAATGTATATACACAGCATTTGTGGGGTTTATACCCTAAAGGCTGATGGATGATATCTTTAGAACATATGTATACTCCTCTTTCACAGTTTCATAGGGGGGGGGGATGCTCTAGGCAGTTGCTGGATTGCGCTATCCCCGAAAATGTTAACGTTTCATTTTTTTATAACTATTGCTTAATGCGTTTTTATATTTAAAACTGTCTCAGGGGAACTTACGTTTATACTTTCGATTATTATCGGCAGGAGACTTGGTTTGCAGTCGCGGTGCGAACCAAGGTCCCTGTAACTTAGGTGAGTATTCTGATCGGGAAAGACGAGCGGGGGCTCATAATATTTTTTATGTGTAGTGGTAGTGGTGGTATTTATTATTTATTATTCCAGTTAAACTAGATATACATATACTGCACATCACAGCCGCATGGGTCGCAAGACCGTTCATGCTCTTTTAAAATACTTCATTTCTGAAATTAATGACATCAAAAGAAACCAACAATATTCCGTGGGCGAGAGTTCTCAAGAATATTGCTTATCATAATGTAGGTTCTATTTTTTAAAACCCCAATCACACACACATGAATAAGACGCACACACAAATTGTCATATATAAATGTTTTTATTATTTATGTATAATGTTTATAGACATTTCTTGCCCCCAAAACTGCGTATTTTATTTAAGAAAATGCCCAGCTTTAGCCAGTTTTGTCTATTTACAATTAGGTCCCAACATGCCAGTCTCCCCCTATTGGAAGTCAAAAATGAATCCGTGAGAAATGCTTCCTAGTATCTTCTGTATGTGCCCACTTATCCAAAATATGCACCCAGTCTTCCGGTTCCAAGCATAATGGGCAAATCTTTCTGCCCTCCTCGTCAACAACCTTTCGTGCCTTTCAGCCTCCCAGTCTAAGTCATGCTATTCCCAACCTCTGTTTTATGCCTAGCTCCCTGATACAGGCCTCTTTACCCCATCTAATTTTAATTTCGCTCTGCAGGTCCAGAGATGACGTCTGCATGCATTGCGCCAGTTTATGGCAGACAGACGTCTTTTGACTTTTTTACTACATCATACCTGTTTTCAATACACTTCTGCCAAATATCGTTTAAACCGATTTTTGGCAATTGCTGCTGTACCACCGCTGCCCACCATCTTGGATAATGCATGTTGTTTAATTGGTGCCGGTGGCTTATTGCCCTCGTGCTTTTTATGTGTATGAATAAAATATTATTAGAAACTATTATATATTTATAGTCATCAACAACAACACGGCTTGAGCCCAATTGGTCGGTCCTGGTGGTGTAGTGCTAACCATACTTGCCTCCTAAACCCAAGATCGCGGGTAGCCCAGCCAGGATCGATGGATTTTTTCGGGCATAAAAATCCTAAGTATGGCTTCCTTCGTAAGGGAAGTAAAGCCGTAGGTCCCTTGTCATACATTTACGGCACGATGAAGAACCTCAAGCCTGAAAGAAGAGGACTCTGAGCAAAATTTGTTTCACGCCCGGAATTGAATGAGACGCTGAAGATCTGAGATATAAAAGAGTGTTCGTAAATCAAACAAATCAACAAAAATTGGGCCCAATTATCCGTTCCGTCTCCGTTAGAACTGTGGACTCTTATCTTAATATCGGGTGACCAATTTCTTCTTCTTGGTTCTCTGTCGTCCATTAGTGTTCCAGAGTTGAATTTGAAAAATTATGTTTCATGGCTTAAGAAACAAAATACTTAACGACATAGAAAGGAATTGTAATGTCGCTGTTATCGTAACATTCAGCTGTTTGTTTATGCTTTCGAAAAGCAGTACATTTTAGAAAACTTCATACCTTATGGACATGTCGTAGGATTGTGAGAAGCAGACCTTCCAATAAATGAGATAGCAATGCCGCTCAGAAAGATGTGGCGCCTGTAAATCATTGGACTAGACATTTACAGATCAAGGGAAAGAGAGTCTTAAAACGAGACTGAAGATGCGACAACCAAAGAAACCATGCCGGGAGAGAAGCAGCAATATTATATTCATAAGGAGATGATCCTTTTAAACCTGGGATCTTAATGCTGAGAGAACAGATCTTAGTTATCAGGTACATCCATCATACCAAGGGTTCATATATAGAGCTGCTTGTGTTCCAGGAACATTGCAGGGTCTTGCAGACTGCTCTAATAAACACTGTTAACAAGAGTGATAACGACAAAACTCATATCGGTTTGCCCTGTATAGTTAAATATTTCAATGAGTTAAACTTAAAGCTCTATATACATTTATGATTAAATTGACATGTTTCTGTTAAATGTGAAAGACGACAGACTGTATATCGATTATAACAATGACATCTATCGATAATAATATACTGTAAGTGTATTAGTGTAATATTTTTAGTAATGTTATAAAACAAAAAGTATGACTAATTTAAAATGAATTAAAATAAAATAATAAATCGAAATGCAATATGAATCTATTTATATTTTTTAAAATAATTAACCTTGGAAGTAAAACTGTACACCTCATCCTGCTTCCTAAAGTCCTAGGACAAAAAATGTATATCGTTTCCGCAACTTTAATAAAGGGTAGTATACGCATTGATCTGCTATTTGGATTACGGTTTTCCTCTGTTCTCTCTGAATGCTCTATCTGTTGCCGTGCTCTTATGAAAAAGAAGAAAAATGAGTATATGAAGAGGAAGTAAAATAAAATATAATAACATTGTTATAATAATTATATATAATCATATAACTAATGTTATTTCTGATAATATTACTATTGTTAACGATGTTAAAGCAGGGAATTGGTAGGGTAAATGTTGCATTGATAGTTGTCAATTAGATTTGCAAACAGAGAAGATAATTAGTGTTATAAAATAGATTAATTTTGTCTATTTGTGAAATTTACACGAATATATTTATAAAAATGATATAATATAGAAAGATGATATGATATATGGAAAATAATATATGTAAGATCTATAGGTATATAATAGAGTTTTATACAAATATATACAATAGTACAGTGAAAGTAAAAGTATGTAAGAAAGGTACTGGTCACCAGTACAGTTTCTACTGGATACCGGTTAATAATAGTTTAATAATTTAGACTTAAAGATTAAGTAGAAGTAGTAGCTGGTTTCCAGCAATTAGGAACTAGTTGAACGGAATATAATTTTGTTATTTATCAATTTTGTTTTTTTACTGTTTTAGTAAATTTCTAATTGTAATAAGTATTATTGGAAACTATTAATGTGCTTGGTAATTTAGAAATAAAGTGTAAGAGTTTGCAATACACGTCCGGCGTAGGAAATAAGGTATCAGGATGGAGTATTTAATAATTTATTATTATTATTATTATTATTATTATTATTATAGTGATCTTATTGTGTCACAACTTCTATCTGAAGTTTTTTCTATTAGCATACTTTCTTTTACATTTATTAAATTATATTCTTGTTACAGATCATAGAAATTTAATTCCAGAAACTTTTAAAACTATTTAGTTTCCTTTTCTTTGCCAAAACTAAAACTGAAAGTGTATATAATTTGTATAACTCGGATTGATTTACTTTTTTGTTTTGTTTTTTAAATTTTCCCTTATGCTTTCATTGACATTTATACATTCTTTCCTCCTACAGATAAATTATTTTACATCCTAAGTATTTAAAGTCAAGTCAGTTGTTCAATAACTTTGGAATTTATAAGCATTTTAATGTTTTAAGTATGTCTCGAATAAAAGTTATATTTTATATTTTAAGATCATAGCCCATTAATTTTTTTATTTAACTTATATGCAACAAGTTGCAAGTAGTCTTCTTTTGAATTAGCCAGCACCACTTAACCATTCGCAAATAGTACACAGCTCACCTGTATTCTCGTATTATTAATACAGTCATAATTGAAGATATTCATATTTCATAAATGTTTGATTTACTATCGCTTTTAAGCTGTATGACATTCACCCTCTCAGGGTATGACAAAACTCCGTATAAGTTTCACCCAGGCAGCTTAACTTGACCTGTATTCGAATCAAGGACCTCCGAATTAGTGATCACAAACACTACCACTAGAACCACAGAGGCGGTCAAATAACATTAAAATTAAGATATTAATTAAAACGGGTGACAATGGTCAGTCACTGTCTTGCATCACCATGGATTTCAGCAATTTATTTGTCTGGTCCATTTTCTTTGTAAATGCACATTTTAGTGTTACTTCATATAGCTCTAATTAGCTAGGGAGGGTATTCTCTTTTGAGCAAAATGTCCCATACTTTTGTCCTATTAACTTTACAAATACTTTTCGTAATCAATAAATGACATATGGGTCTCAAGATCATATTCTCTTCTTTTCAGATAATAAACAGTGAAAAGGCATTATTTCAATAGCAAACACAAAACATTTCAAGTAACAATGTTCTCGTGCTGTCACACTTCAGCAGCGTTAATCAGTATTTTCTTAACAGTTATTGAATAACAGACTGGTACAATTTCGTGTGAAGAAGTTGTTTTATTTCATCTTGTATTTATTGAATGCAAAGAAAATGAACAGTATACAAACGTTACATTTAAGCCTTTCCTTTGTGGCCAATGGAAAAGAAAATTGAAATTTTTTGGGTAACTAACTGCAAGTATTAATTTGGGTCAAGATGTAATTTCAGAATATACGAAATATACGAGAAGTGCTTTCTGTAGAAACAGTTCATCTAGCAGATTGCAGAAGTAAGCAAAAGGTCACTGATGAGTTTGCCATAAAAACCAGAAAAACCAATTTATTTTCTTTAGTTTTTTTTATATAACCGTTATTATTAAATTCTGTTTCTCTCTGTTGTGTCTGTTTAGCCAAGCACGTACAATTGTCTGTTGTAGTTTCTAGAAGCTTGCGTCTTTATTTAACTATGGCAGTAGTAAAGTTCTGCACCCCTGCTTTATGTTGCCACAGCAGCACCTAGTTTAATAATATAACAGTATATACAGCGAAACGTCTATCTATCGTTCCCTAAACCACCGTTTTCGGGGATGTATCATTAAATTTATGCTGTCCCATACATTTTATCTTTTATCTAATGTAAATAAAACCACAATCATCGTTCCACGAACATAGTTTTCTTGCGTTATTCGTTCAAAAAGTTCACTTCCAAAGTAAATCTATCCACGAACTGGAATAGTGAAGTCAGTGGTGATTGCATGTATAGAATTCGGGTCATGCTTGATCCGGCAAAGATCCACTCGAACTCTCAGTAGTTGCCTATACTTCTGGAGCTGCAGGATGATGATAGCCGATGCGAAGAATGGGCCAGAGTTGCCAAGCCGTCGGTTATGGTACGAGATAGTGGACCAGGACGTTGTCACATGTGGCGTTCAAAGTGTTGAAGTGTGCGACGAAATGGGAGGAGTCGCAAGTATTTTTGATACGAGGCAGAGGAGTGAGAAAGAGCGGGAAGATGATGCAACAACCGAAATGTGCCGATGTTTGCCGAAGCTCTTGAGCATGTGAGACTAACTGTATGAGTGAAACCATCTGTAGGTGTTTACGATTCTATGCACATGACCATGGCGGTATGGACAGTAGTGAGCAACAGAATGGTTGAATGTGGGGACAAAAAAAAAAAAAAAAAAAAAGAAAAGAAAAAGAAAGAAGCAAATGTCAGTTAACCGCCTTTTTCAAAGAAAGTTAAAACATTTTGATTTTTAATTTGTTTTATTTACAAACACTCTTTAATTTCCCAGGTCACCAGCGTTCCATTTAATTCAGGGCGTGAAACAGATGATAAATTTTGCTCAGAGGCTTCTTCTTTTAAGCTTGAGGTTCTTTTTCGTGCTATAAATCCATGACACATGACCCTCAGCTTTACTTACCTTCTGAAGAAAGTCATACTTAGGATTTTTACGCCCGAAAAACTCCATCAACCCTGGCCGAGATTGAACTTGCGATGGGTCTACGAGGCAAGTATGGTTACCACTACACCAACAGGACCTACAACAAAGTGTAGCATATTTACACGGTAACATGCAACATTGACGCAAAATATAGTGTTTGCTTATTTATTTTTGAACATGGTTTATGCATTCCCGTATATATAGATTTTTCGCATCCACAGTTTTTTTTAACCAAGTCTGTCCAAAAACGACGAATCGAAGTTCTACTGTATTATAAATACTTTTTTCTTGATAAGTACTCTGGGATTTTTAGAGCAAATGACAAAAATACCACTTAACTACTAATGCATATTATTACCCCTAGGTGAATGAGTGAAAATGTATATCTCTGCTTAGGGTATATTTCCCTTTAGCAAGCAACAGCACCATCTTCTGGTTCAACATTGCTGTGGGCATAAAATCCATCGAATAGTGCTTCTAGCTAATTGCTGATGGAATTAACACCTCTAGCATAGCCGGGATAGTATGGTGGCTGTTTCCTGACTATGACCTCCGGTACCAAGTCACCCGAGCGACTCCATTAAGGTAGGAGATCAGCTTTCAGTGACGTATTCAGATATGCTGTTAGAATTATTGGCATTTTAGTTAAAAGAAGGTTAAACTCTTACACTCTTGATTCATCGAGCTTCCAAGTTTATGTATCTGTCTGAAACGATCAATAATTCCAAATTCTAGATTTTCTTAAGATATACATATGTTTTTTTTTTACAAAAAATCCATTTTTTCAAACAAATTTTCTGAAATTTTAACTCAATTTTCATTAGACTACGAAATGTTTGTGAGTGAAATCCTTAAATGAAGTTCTTGAATTAAAAAAATATTTAAAATATGGCAATTTTTAAAAAATCATAGCAACAACAAAAATGCATTTTTTAAATTAAAATTTCACTAAACTGATCAGATTTAAGGGTGTAATGGTCTGAGCAAAAGAGTTTACTTAACTACATTTTTCTAGGAGCTACAAATTTTTCCAAACTTTTGAAAATAAATACAAAAAAATATAACATTTGCCTCCAAGTTTAAAGTTTCAATAAATGTTAGTATTTTCACTTCAAAACACTTCTTATTTAATTTGACATAGGAATGACGTTATTAGCACTAATTTACTGCATTTGGGGGGGGGGTTAAATGAATAAAAGGGTGTCAATTTTTTGGTTTTGAGAAAACGAGCAATGAAAGTTCACAATGATGTTTATAATGCAATGTTCATACTGTCACTTTTAAAACTATCCTACTCCATAATTTTGAACCTCTTTTTAAAGACTTTTAACCTCTTTTAGCTTATTCCTTCCCCTGAGATACCTTCAGCACTGATTTTATTGAGGTGTGCTGTGAATTTTATCATGCATAGGCGTGCCACGTCTGCCTCCAACACTCTTGCTGTAGTAAATTTTATAGGAACAATCTTCGTTCTCATCAGAAGTTCAGTTTCAATTCTGTTGCAATATCCATAACACCTAACTTCAGTGTGGCAAATCATTCATAAGTCTCTTGTCTGCATCGCCTCTACATCATTGAATGACTAGTTGCAATTTTTGTAAGCCCAAGTGAACATTTAGACAATTTAGTTGGTATCCAAAGCCTCCCAAAAAGCCTGAAAAACTTCCAAGGTGTTCCTGGTTTGTGCTTGATTTTGGCAATATTATCAAGAAAATTGACATTTCCGTTCGACCATGCCCATTTTCATCCATATAAACAGGCGCACCTGTCCTTTTAAATCCATTTTAGGGCATAAGTAATCTTCGCAGGCATATAAAAACACAGTTTTGTAAAACTAGAACTAAGGTTTTTATAAGAAGTTAACAACTAAACAATGAAAATATGTTCAAAAAGATTTTAAACATATATGTATTCCTTAAGCAAGCACAGAAATACCCTAGTAGTCGGTACTGGGGAAGGAGCACACACCTAGCCCTTGATTGTATTGCTTAACTTGTACATACAAATTTATTTTAATTATTTAAATCAGCAAGTATGGTAGCATTATAGTCACACCCTAAGGTCATACAATTCAGCAGCCAGAAATTAAATTATTGTCTTTACAAATATGTGTGCCAGGTTAAAAATGTCTTGTCTAATTTACTAATATGACATTCTCCACAATTCCTAACCACATAATAAAGTACTGGTGGTTCAGTTAGAAAGCATTCCTTTCGTTATGCTGGGCAACGCCATTACTCTGCACTGGCAGAGAAATTTTATCACTTCAAAATAAAAACTGACTTGAAAATAAATAAACAGCAAGTGAAATCACCTTTCATGCTAAAGACGATTATGTGATATTGTTAAAAGGAGTTTCTTGTGGTGGATAATTTAACAGATCACATGATATATTTTCCTAAATTCTCTTTTATTATTGTTCAGACTCAGAAATGGGTAATTTAACAGGTGGGGCGTGTCTTCCATATCGAAGAAAGGTGAAAAGTATTGAGAAGGTAATGCAATAGCATGATCGAAAATATCCACTTCAAACTGGGCTTCGATGGGTGATTTTTAAACAATTTTATGGCCCAGGCCATCTTCAGAAACATAAAAAAGAGGACCGCTTTTATTTTGGGGTCGGAGGTCGAGGTTAGAAGCGCATCCATTTACTTGCTACCGGCTACCTGTTCCTAAGAAGCTTTTGAATGAGAGGGTGTTTCTTGCAACCACTTATAACAATATTAATTAAAATTGGTAGTACTAACTATCAATCGAAAAAAATATCTTTCAATACAGGAATATCTTTCTATATAGATACCTCTTGAGTATCGAGAACCCCTCTATATCCGGGCCACTGAAGCTTATCACCTGACAGCTACCTTTTCAATTCACAACGTTACATATTAACAAACGAGGAATACTCTCCATCACACCTTTTAAACGAATTATAAGTAGCATTGTCGGTCAGTTATTCGATGTAGACGCTGCTCTGTTGCCGGTAACTTATTATGTGTGTAGCTGGTTTCTATCGTATGTTTGCAGTTGAGTTATTGTGAATAATTTAGCTGAATAAATTGTAGTAGTTGGAAAATGTCTGAGGTTATTTACAGAATGATTCATTTAGTTATATATAATCTTCTGCATCGAGATGTAACACGAACGCAAAATGCTCCTGGAGAAGGCACATAATGTAATGGTTCGAAGCTTTTTCTTACTTAAAATTATAGCAGTTATCTACAAGGTAGAACTCTCACTGATTATTTTTTTTATTTATTATGCTTACGTTACTATGTTCAATCTAATTGCGGCTATAAATACGAGGGATAAGTCACAAGTCATGACAACTATTGTTTTTTCATGCGAACAAGGGACCAAACGAAAAATATAACATATACGATTGAAAGAATGACATTTACGGAAGGCTGGATGTAGGTGGCCCTCACAGGGAAGAAGCAGAACACACAACCGACAATATTGGTATATTATGACATAAGCAAAAGTTACAACTACTTATACAGGGTTGCATATCCGTCACAGGACGGGTCTCCCAGGTAATTAATTCATGGTGTTTAGCAGCCATCGGAGTAATCTCCAAGTACATCACGGTTCGTTGCCAGTGATGAGGAAGGCGCGGAGTACCATCTGCTGCATGTGAGTTGCTAACGTGAGCTACCTCGCGTGGAAATGCTGTCAAAATATCCGATTTATTAACAAGATGAGACTCGCACAATGGCTGCTTCGCTTTGGGGAAAGGATCATAACAGGGACTGAGATCGGGCAATACGGCGGGTGTGGAAGAATTTCCCATCTCCACCGCTTTTTTTTAATAGCGTTTAACGCCCATTTTTACTACATAGGCACCACAGGCGGTGAACACTGGAGATACCTGAAATGAAGTGATAAATTGAAAAAGATTTTTTTCAGGAAGGAAACGTTCCAGGCCTAAGTTTAGGGTACCTCCTCGGCATTTGCCATTAATGAGGAAGGAGGAAAACCTGAAAAAACCTCAGTCAAGGAAGACGGTTCTGGCGGGATTGGAACTCCAGACTTCCCGCTCACGAGTTCGCGTCTTAACGACCTCGACCACCCGTGGCGGTCCATCGCTGTAAAAGACTATTGACACTGTCGGTTTTGTGAGCTGTCGCATTATCGTGGAGAATACTGGCGTTGTTCCAAAGTTCTAGCCTTCTGGCTGATATATTTGAAGTATTGGATACGCTCTTGTTCTCCTTGTTGTTGTATTTCTTTTTTAATGGTAGCCAAAACACTATCGCTGTAATTTACATGTCTGTAACTCTGAAACCTGAACGCTAGAAATGCATGACGGAATGAATATGCAGATTAAAGTTTCTATTTTTATAAAATATAGTAAAGTTTAATTTTTTTGTTAATCTTTGTTATTTTAAAAATCTCCAAGGGTTAATTCCGAAACATCACATGGATCATATTACATTACATGTACTTTGAATTCTTTTAATAAAATGTTAGCAAGATATTAAAATACAGATTGCACTAAGAGTCAATTTTACCATTTTAGTCAAGTAAGGCGTTACCCGTGTTTTACAGTTTCATAGTGTATACTTTTTTTACTTAATGTGTTTTTATGTATTTTTTGAAAATTGAAAACCATCTGATAATTCTGTTTAACTTCTTATTAACTATTTGTTAGTTCCCAAGTGACCAAAGCATATAATCTTAATGTCCTTTGCTATTCCAGTTTCACCATAAATTTCCTTGAAATTTGGTAAAAATTTGCTTACCACTTGGATATAACTGAATTATGAAGACATCAACAAAGTAACATTGAAAACTGTGGAAAATGGAGATCTCTGTCAAATTTAAGGTGATCGTTCATTTGCGGCCTCAGATTAAGAATAGCATGCGATTGCATGGCAACGTGTTTAATTATTTTGGAAGATGACGAAAACGATGAAGATTGAGAGGGTTAGTCGGGAGTTTTACAATGTGACACATTAATAAAGCTATCATTACAAATTAAGTACCAACAGATAGCGCAACCATGCAGTGTAGTATTTTCCGAAGACTTTTTAATGTGGATTTTCACAGCTACGTTGATAGCATTGTTGCATGCTTCCGGCTTACGCTACATAGATGGGATAACGATTAAATTCCTGTTGTATAATCATTAAATTCCAAATATTATGCATGGATAGATTTATTTGTTTGTACCCCTATTCTGCTCGAAAGCAAGATTGAATTGTGATTATGGACTTAGTCGCATAGAATTCCAACACACGATGCACCTTTGATGCTGCTGTAGTCACTATTTTCACAGATGCATCTGGTGGTCAACAGATGAAACTTCATTGATTGAGGATCGCACAAGTAGAAATTTCCAGAGTTTCTCCACGTTGTTATGCAAGATACACTAAGTACTGGTTTTTTTAAAACTATAGAAATCTTTTGGACTAGTCCTATATTTTATGAAAGATGCTAGGAGTGTAATAGGACAAATAGCATTAGAAAAATTTTTTCATTCTTTCATCTAATATCGTTGTATTAGATTTGGGTGAGGTGGGGAAGAATTTCAACCACGGAAGGCCAACGAGAGTCCTTTGTTTTCCACTGAGCCTCCAGGAAGAAGAAGAAGGGTGAAAGATATGAAGGGCGGTCAGGTTTATGTAGGAGTAGGTACGGTTGCAGGTACTTTTCCAAATTTGTATTTTTTTTTATCTTCTACGACGGTGGAGGAGCTGTGCATCCCTTCCTCCATATTTTTGTTGTACATGTCAGGGTAGTTTTCCATTGAGCAAATTTCATCCTGCAAGCCGCTCACGCCATCAAAATACCGACCTGGAACGGTGATTAAGAAAATGAAATTAGACAGGAATTCTGTAACGAAAACATTTCTCCCAGCTTTCTCCTAAGGTTGGGATGTTCAGTCCCAAGAAATTTGAAAACCCAGACACTCTCGAAAGCGAGCCCCAAGCGTTCCTGCCTGACACACTCCCCTCTATTGTCATTCGTACGGCTTTCCTTCTTTCTATTTCTTGTTTTTTTTCTTCAACCAGAAATTTGGCATATGATGTCCTTTGTAAAGATTTCCATATTCATTGACGCAAACGGCATTCAATGGAGCTCATATAGTGAGATCAACATCTTTGGTCCATATTTGAATCGCCATTTAGCTTTAGTACTTAATAATATTTCTAGATGTTCTTCATCCTATTAAGCTGGTTAAATACATAATTCAAATCCAAATTATTAAGCATGTTTTCTTTTGGCTATGAGGAATTTTATTACCTCTAGATCAGTTCGAACAAATTAAGACAAATGATACCAGGGGTAAAAGTTTGACATACCCTCGTCAAACATCGGCTGTAAAAACGAGTTTTACTTCTATTGTTTATCTCTGTCTTGGGAGATGAAGCAATTTTTATTTCTGAAGTAGAGACGAACTTGCCAAACGGACCATATATCACTGTTAACGATAGGTGTCTGAATTTCCATGCAGAGTTATTGGAAACTCGGCGAAGGAAATGTCATCGACGGAAACAGTGATTGATTATCCCATATCTTTCTTTGTTTGTTCAAGCGAAAGACATTCTTTGTTCTTTGAGACGCCATCGGGCATACTCATAAAGGTGGCGTATTTGTTGCTTACTTCTTGTTATCTGCACTCGGTTGTCATTTACATTTGTTCTGACAAAAATAGCGTCTTTGAATGTAATCTTTAGAATAATATTTTAAAGGTTAAATGAGAGATGTTTGTCTCAAGTTGATACTGCAGTACTAACCGTTATAGTTAATTAGTTCAAAATACATCTCATGCATTTATTCCTCAAGTGGGTTGCATAATTAGGTAGATAAGTTAAACTTATAGACACATTATTACATTACTTTACGTTCTGTCCTTGTATGATAATTTACTTTACTATTTTGTTGCAACTTTTATGACTTTATTATGTCAACGATTGGCCTAGAAATAATGCTAACTCAAAAGAGTGGTGAACTATTTCTTTAGGACTTAGTAATCGATTAATACAGTACCTAGACTTTAGCACTTGACTGTAACAAATAACTCAACACATTTCATAAATCTGTGAAAGGGGACGTAAGTTGTAACAATTCCTAATATATATGAATAAAAATTACATTCTTAGACATTCTTGTACCTGCTCCTGTTTATCCTTGTAGCTGATACCCTCACCCCTTCCTTTCCTCATGTCCACGCTGGAAGCTTTGGGTAATGCTATCTTATTCTTGTGGTTGGGACATGTAGGTAAGTTCTAGAACTATTGAGATCTCAGTGTTTCTAGCGTGAGCCGTTCTCTTGTTCTTTGCTCGTAGAACGCTCTCATGGGGGTTACACAAGTTCGGCTAATTATTCTAAATTGTTAGGTTCTCTCATTTAGCCTGCCCTCTGTGGCCGAGGTAGTAGAGTTTTGTAAGCTTTCAATGAAATCGTAAGATATAAGATCATTTCATGTGTCTTATTAATTTTGAGGTAATAGCAGTTTTCCTGTATATACTTTTCAAGTTCTTGTTAAAGAAGGTGAAAAGGTTTTAATGAAGAAGTTGTAAAGTGGTTATTAATAAATTAGTTTGCTGTTTAACAACTGCAAATACTATTTTAATATGTTGAATTGGGTAAATATTTGCAAAATTAAATTAAGTTGCTGAGTGCAAGGCTTGTGAGCTAATTAAATTTGAAGCATTAACATTCATTAAGTAATAAATCATAGCAGTTGAATTTCTCCTCTCCCATAGTTAAAAAGTGAATTTCTTCGACGATTTTATTTCCAGTTAATGCTTGTTCAGGTATCAGCGGGAAGGATGTCGTTATGAATATTATAAAGAACTGAAAAAGAAACCAAGGGTGGGAAAGGTGCGAAATGGTTGTTATAACGTAAGCTTTTAACACAAGAATAGTCATAAATAATATCATTACATCTTTTTCTCTATATCAAGAAGGGCTATACTTTAAAAATTGAATGTATTGGTACAGTGACCTCTCATTTATAGGCTGTATGTAAATTGGTTTTAAATATTTTAGAGACATGTTCCTAAAAACAAACATTTAAATAGTCCATATAAAACCGGATATAATAATAAAAGTAGATAAGGATAAAACACTGAGAAAAAGTCACACTTGAAATATAGCAATTTCAAGTGTGACTTTTTCTCAGTATTTTATCTTTAGCTACTTTTATTATTACTGTTAATTTGTTACATTGTTAATAGTGTTACTTTATTTTTCATTTATATTATATATATATTTGCACAATATATGTACCCGTACATTTATACCGCCACGGGTGACCGAGATCGTTAAAGCGCGGACTCGTGAGTGAGAGGTCTGGGGTTCGAATCCCACCAGAACCGTCCTCCCTTACTGAAGTTTTTTCCAGGTTTTCCTCAGCCCTCATAAATGGCAAATGCCAGGTAGGTATTCTAAACTTAGACCTGGAACGTTTATTTCCTTTAAAAAAAAATCCTTTCCCAACATATCATTTCATCTCATGCATCATCAGTGTCCATCGCCTGTGGTGCTCTGTAGCAAAAACTTTTCATTTTATTACATACATTTATGCTACTGATGATGGAAATCCATTAGGTTATTGCACTATCTGTACATTTTCTTCTTAATCTTGACATGAAACTTTGCATATTAGTGTTATTTTAATATTATAAAAAAACGCTTTACAATGAGGCACTACATAAAATTTGTCAAGAAAATAATTAACATTTTCACGTGTCCACTGTTAAAAATTATGAAACATTAAGGATTTTTATCAAAACGAAATAGTTTCTACAATACAATTTTATAATTAACGATTCAAAATATTATTAAAATACAAAATAATTTATTTACAATGCAATTGTTTTAGTTTGAAATAAGTCATGTTTGCCTCTCCTGTATATTATACATTTTTGCAGACCCCGATACCATCATGCAAAGAACTTGGGAAATTTGAGTTTTTTCAAACAAGTTATTTTGGATCCATAATATGTGAAAAGTCATTTGAAGATTTAAATTCCTGTAGGTACAGCAATAATTATATTTGCTCCTGTGAAGTAGGCTCTGGTATTTACGTCTAATCACGTTAAAGAAACCCCTAAGATAGTACAAGAATCATTGAAATTAAGGGAATTTCGTTATTTGACTATTTGGAATGTTCTTCTGAAAATGTTCTGCATCCTCATAACGTTCAACAGATGCAAGATTTAATGCACTGACTTTTGGCCAGGAAGAAAATTCTACCAGCTCATTCTACAGCAGGTTACTGTTCATGATGCATTTACCTTGCTTACTATGCTGGGTGGCTTTACCGTTGCCAGCATGTTCACAATAATAACCCTAATGAAGTCGTTTCTTCGTCTTCTTCTTCCATCACGGATTAGGTCCTGCCTGTGTCGATCTCGCATTTTTGTTTCTATCCATTTTTTTTTTTTGTCCTCCAATTGACATTCTTGCTTTCGGATTATATTCAACATATTTTTTTGTTATTCTCTTATTCTATCTCCTGTCATTTTAACTGTTTTATCCGTTGGTTGCACTTTTAAGTCTTTTCTTATATCCTCATTTCCTATATGGTCTTTTTTATGCAACATTTGAGAAATCGTAAAAAGTTCATTTCTACTGCTCCTGTTTTAATCTCTTCGTTTTTTTTTTTAAGTTCAAGTCTCATTTCCATAACAAATAACTGGTAAACTAATGACTGTGTAGACTTTTAACTGTGTGTCTTTTCTCAAAGTATTTCTATTTGTTCCACACAAAGCTTGGAACGTTTGTATTTTTACACTAACATCTTCATTTTCTTCATATGTCGGTCCTGGTGGTGTAGTGTTAGCCATACTTGCCTTTTAAACCCAAGATCGCGGGTTCAAATCCGGCCAGGATCGATGGATATTTTGGGGGCGTAAAAATCCTAAGTATGGGGCTTCCTTCGGAAGGGAAGTAAAGCCGTGGGTTCCGTGTCGTACATTTACGGCACGATAAAGAACCTCAAGCCTGAAAGAAGAGGCCTCTGACCGAAATTTGTCGGTCGTTTCACGCCCTGAATAGAATGAGCTGCTGATGACCTCAGATGTTAAAGAGGGTCCGTAAATAAATCAAATCAACATTTTCTTCATATGTGAAATCACAACATAAATATTGAATATGTGATATTTTTTCATTATATTTTTCTTCTATCCTCTAAACGTCATTATTTTTATTTCAGTATTTGAAATTATCATACTATATATTCTTTATTTATTTTATTTAGTAGTTATATTGCTTTTTATTCTATATTTTCCTTGTCAAAAAGTAATACTTATTATCTGCAAATTGCAAAATATTTACTTTCTGTTCTATCCTTTTTATCGTAACTCTATTCTTTGTACCAGTTTTTTCCATTCTTTAAGAATGTCGTCTATATATTAAATAATATTGGGGAGGGACTACATTTTTGTTTTTTATTTATTTTGTTGACTTTCCAAGTACATCTATTATCATTTTTGTACTTCATATATAAGCTTTGTATGACTTTTATTAATGGTCCTGTTTGGTATAATGTTTTCCATAATGGCAGCACTCTACTCTATCAAAGGCCCTTTCAAGGTCAACAAATGCAGTTTCTGTTTCCAAGTTATATTCTCTTCATTTTTCTTAATTTATTATAAAACATTTCCCACATATGATCTGCCAGATCTAAATCCACTTTGTTTCTCATAGATTTTTACATTACATAAAATGTTTAATCTGGAGGTAATGCTTTTTGCATTTATTTTATATACCAACCTTATATCTCTAAAATAATTTGTTTCTATGTCGCTTTTTAAATACTGAGACAGTTTCAGCTATCTCCCATTATTTTGCAATTCCTAATGAAGTACAACAGGAAAAAACATCAGGAGTTCAGACTACATGTTTTGAATAGAACGCTTATTGCAGTCATATGACGGAATATAGACCAGTGGTGATTATAAGTGAGGAAAGCAGACTCTTGAATCCGATACATAGTTCACGAAACAGAGCTCTCTCCTAACTATGAGAGGGAGAGAAAGAGAGAGAGATAGATATACAGCTGTTAAGGTAGGGAAAGGTATTGCCTAGGTTTATTTGCATCAGATTATTGGCAATGATAAACTTGTAATGGGAATTTATTTACGCATAGCATTCTATAGACTTTCAACGATCGAATGGGGTGGTTCAGGCTGGCATTTCATTCCGTTGGTTCTTGCGAAGTTGGCTGGTGCTGTGTGCGGCAAGACGATGACTTGCTTGCGCTTTAGAAAGGTTTCTGCCCCGTCATCTGGTATGGAAGTGGCTCCTGTGAGGGCCACAGGACTCCCTGGAGGGGTGCTCTCCGTCGTCCTCGGGGCGTCTATCTGAAAATAAACCTTGTCATGGACGATTTATGTGCCCATGACTCATACTCCCTTGGATCCTGACCGCCCGGTGTCTCCCGCATTTTATCCCTTCCTTCCGAAGACTACCATTCAAGTAAGTCATGAGGAAATTTTTTTGAGTAGTGTTTAACGCCCATTTTTACTACTCAGGCACCACAGACGATGGACACTGATGATACATGAGATGAAATGATATATTGAGAAAGGATTTTTTTTATGGAAGGAAATGTTCCAGACCTAAGTTTAGGGTACCTCCCAGGCATTTTCCATTTACGAGGACTGGGGAAAACCTGAAAAAAACTCAGTCACGGAGGACGGTCCTGGAGGTATTCGAACCCCAGGCCTCCCGCTCACGAGTACGCGCCTTAACGACCTTGGCCACCCGTGGCGGTCAGCAAGTTTGTGTTATCTGTTAATATTCATATGGACGAATGAAATTAATTGTATATTAAAATCCTGAAATTATTTCTCCTACCAAATGCAATCTTTCTCAATTTATTATACAGTGAGTGAGTTTGTGTTATCTGTTAATATTCATATGGACGAATGAAATTAATTGTATATTAAAATCCTGAAATTATTTCTCCTACCAAATGCAATCTTTCTCAATTTATTATACAGTGAGGAAAACTATGTATTTTACATTTGAAACGTAAATATGTGGGTTTAAATTTTTCACACCTCAGATTACCGATGTTCTGGTCAACTACAATTTTCTATATTCTATATTTATTTCGTATTTATTCACAGGTATCTTTTCCAAACCAAATGCAGGTATAAAACACTTAGTTTCTTACCTGCTTTCACTTAGTGCTGTTTTCCTGCAGTGTTGTAGTTGTAGTCGTCATGGTAGAGGTGAAGATATAACGCTGCCTCGAGATTCTTCAATAAGAAAAAGGACCTAGTCCAAACAGAGGAAATAATTACAAAAATTTTGGCGCAGGAACTTGCGTTCTCCTGTCTGAATGTATTCGTAAACTTCTTTTTATATGAGATAGCTCTCTGGCGCCAGTTCCATGAAAGTAGTGGGTGGTTCCTTGAAACTTAGACAGCCAAACTCATCTCTTCCGTGCTTATTGATTTAGCCTCCCAGCATCTGTTTTTGTTCATCTCATAACCCTTGTACTAATAGAACCACGTCACATTTCGATACACCACTTTTAGGGTGTAATTATTATAGCTGAGATTTTAATAGTGTATGAATTTAACGTAAATATATACCCATATAATATTATATTTTTATTTTGAGCAAAGAGATCTAACATTAAACAAGAAAACAATAGACACTCGCATGTATGTTTAGATATTATAATGAAAATACAACATATTATGTGCTATGAAATACTGCTTTTTGCTGTACTTCAAAAATAAACAACGAAATAGATTAAATGGATTTACAAATGAAAGTTTATATACAGCAGCAAACGTACTTTACTTCTGAAATCATTTAGGAAAAATTCCAGGATCCGAACATAGTCTCGAATTTTTCCTATCTGACCCTGCTTCTAAATCTCAACCTAAGAAACTACACCTTTTGTGAAAAAAAAAAAATCACATTTTGTATTACTTTATTTCTTCAGTCATTTTAAAGAGTATTGAAAGAATGTAATAAATTACTGCGTCTGTTCTGAAACAATCCGAGTTTTCATCATAAACGATAAACACATGTGCTTATTATTAACGGGCAACACAATTATTTCATTTTAGTGTTATATTTTTTGTAAGAAATAAAAATTTCACGACTTTTACCAAATTTATTAATTCAATTTTGTAGAACCTAAACTTTGGTTAAAAGATAGAGTAATGAGGTAACATATCTTAATTAATTTAAAGAAATTACAATGCAATTTTAATGGACATGTGTTTTTTCAACAACTCTTCAGCTCAATTACCAATATTTTGAGTGCAAAAAGTGTAATATATCGGATACTTATCTCAAAATTAAACATCTCGATTGCATTATAAATTAATTATTTGGTATATTTAATAATACTTTAAACTGTTTGAATTGATATGTGTTATGCAAGAAATGGTATTTTCGGGATAAAGTTAGTTGTAAATGGGAGAAACGATTTTCGTAGTTGTAAAATTGTATGGTAGCAATCATAATCTTTTAACGGAAATATGTAATATCATATAATTTTTATAGAATGAAAAAATAAAAATGTTAATTATTTTCTTGATAACTCTTATGACGTATCTCATTGTAAAGTAATTTCTATAATATTAAAATAACACTGATATACATGTTTCATATCAACATTTAGGAGAAAATAGTAATAACGTAAAATTATGGTTTTGAGGTTTGACTAATCGCCTATATCTTTATATTTCCACACACTCCTTTTCTGTTGTAAATTAGATATTTCGAATTGTTACTTTCTCCTCAAATAAATATGATTTATTATATAAATAAATCTTATGCGGAACCCCTCCCCCCATGCCTGCACGAGCATAAATTAGGAAGAGTACTAGGGAAAGCACCCAGGATATGGCCAGGGAAATGTAATTTTCAAATTAAGGGAGGAGAAAATTGCCCAATATTTCTGTTCATTACACAAAGTAACATGAACAAGCAAACAAAATCTCAAGCCGAAAGACTTGTTGCATTCAACATAATTATTCACATTAATAAATTTTACTATTTTTATTTAAGCTGCAATCTTGGCCGTTTCCCATGATAGCAGTATGCTTGTATGCCTAAACACTTGACCATAATTATATAGAAGAAAGATCCATTTAAGAAACACTGCTAGTCCGCGATTACAAATATAGCAACATTTAATAGCTAAGGACTTTAAAATCTACCTATAAAACCCAAATAGACCTTTGGTACAAATCTAAATTTTACAAAGATAAAACTTAAAACCCTATGTAGTTTAATTAACATTACCACAAAGTTGAATTCAAAGAAAGTAAAATTAATACAACTTGCATACTACCTTGGTCAATGAGGAGCCAGGCTTGCGAGTAGAGTAAGAAACATAATGTGGAATTAAATCGCCGAGATGTCTAAACCCCTTATATTGTGTTCCTTTTGATAGCAGAAAACAAGAGCCTGAAAGCCCAACCATAAAATTCTGACGTTACATCTATTCTCGAAAATTTAATACGTCTCAATCAATGGGTAGCAGAGGGTGTTGACACAAGATTCCAATGTGAAACAGACGGTAAAGGAAGGTAAGAAAATATGTTTGGCACAAACGTACGTGCAAGAACGGCATGGAATAATAATAAATTACATACCTACTTTATTGTCTTTCTACGTCTTTTCACATTTTGCACTCGGTCATAGAGAAAAAGAACACATTTTAAAGTCAACATTAAAACAAGGGAACATTATACTATTTACTGCGATAACTGACCATAAATTGCTGTGGTGGTATTTTAAAACTACAATTTAAGTATATCAAATAAAGTAAAACAGCGTTATTTGTTGCTAATTACTGCATAATTTGTGTGTTAAAGACAAATTACTTATAATAAAAATCAAAATATGAGTAAGAAATTCCTAGCTGTAATTTGAAAATTGTACTGAGTACATTTATATCTCATTTCAGTTAAATGTTTTTAATGTAGTGTATCTGGGTAAGCCCATATAAATCCTAGAGTACATGAACGCAGAGCTTTTATTTCAAAACATGCCTTCCTGAATAAATACGTATTTATAATAAATTTTATTTAAACAAAAATATAAGTCAATTCAGATATTAAAAGGAAAGCTCCAATATTGAGTATATTTTAGATTTCATCCCATAACTTCCAGCCACTTTTACTTTGATTTTCAGATGACAGCCATAACTTATTAGACTTGTATTTTTAGGAAAATTAAACGTGTTTCAAATGTTTTATTTTCTAACGTTGCTTGGCAACTTTGATTATTGCTATTTTTGTTTATACTACTCCGCCTGAGAACATTGAAGAACTCAAAAATAGAGTAATTCAAAAAAGTAAATGCATTGCTTTCTTGAAGAGTCCCGAAATATGCTGGATTACTATCTAGCCAAAACTTTTACACTTTTTGGAACAATTAATTTATTAAAATTGCAATATTACCCAAATTAAACACAAAGGGGGCCAAAAATGTATACTCATTTAACAAAACTGTATCCACACAAACATAAAATGATGAGCTTTTACAGTTACAACAGTTGGTCAAAATGCCCACCATCGGCGTCGTTACACTTCTGAGTACGTTGAACTACTGATTGAGCAACCTTTGCGAAAGTGTCCTTAGCGATTGTAGCACATGCCGTTTCAGGGTCATCTTTATTTAATGAATGCAAAAGTCTTGGGATGAAAACTTTCAACTTTGCTGTTTTAATAATACGACGTACGCTGGTTCTGCTAATCCCAGTCTCATGTGCACATTGCTTTGTAGATTTCTGCGGTGAGTACACAAAACGTTCCAAAACCATAACCGAGGACGCGGTGCTTGTTGCTGTGCGAGGTCTCCTTGATCTGCCGTTGTGAACATCGCATACGGTAATACGAGTCTCAAATTTATCTCGAATGCGTGCAATTGTTACTCGCGTTGGCGGTTCTGTTTTGTACATACGTCTCCATTGCCTTTGAACTTAAACAACAATCTCGGTTTTCCAATACCACTTCAAACTTGCTTTCCGCTGTTCATACGATAATCTTAGCTCCATTTTGTTGTAGCAACGCTAGCATAACGTAATGTGAGTCACATCTTTTATAGAACATCATACGGTAATCTTAGCTTCATTTGTTCATTGTTGATTTACGATAATCTCCGCTTCATTTGTTCATTGTTGATCTACTTATAGCAACGCTAGCATAACGTAATGTGAGTCACATCTTTTACAGAACATCATACGATAATCTTAGCTTCATTTGTTCCTTGTTGATTTACGATAATCTCGGCTTCATTTGTTCATTGTTGATGTACCTATAGCAACGCTATCATAATGTGGTGAGTCACATCTGTTTACCGAACATGACTGTTGTTTTTGGTCTAACTTTGAAATATATTAAATAGATATCTACTGTGAAAGTGTGTATGCCATTTTGGCTCGCTCGGTATATTGAAAATGTTGAAGTAGGCAGGTTAATTGGTAAGACCTAACTGCCGATCTGACTCCCTGCGAATTTTCTAATTTTTCTTCTTCTGACGGTAAAAGGGTTAGACCAACAGGACTCATTACGAAGCTTCTATCATTGACAGAAAAAATAACATCTAATAGTTTCAACTAATTAGTTATGAACTTCCTGTATCTCATCTCTCGCTTATAGTTTTTGTGCTTATTAAAGTTTCATTGTGGTGTGATGCCTCTCGTATTCTTCCAAAGTGTGTTCAGTCAGCTTTTGGCAATAAATAGTTCAGGAATAAAAAGTGGAAAAGCTGGAAAGGCAAGTGAAAGACAAAGAGGAAGAAAAAATACGACCCCAGTGTCACGAGAGGCAAAGTTAGGGGGGAAAAAATGGAGGAAAACAACGGAAAAGAAGATGCTTCGAAACTTCCAAAGTAGTGTCGTAAGTCGTTACGTCATATCGAGATGTCGAAGTATAGAAATAAGAAAGTGAACCGTGAGACCGTAAAGTGCTGAAATCTGCGCTGTCATTGAAGCAGATGGAGCGTTTGACAAAAATTATGAAAAATGTATGCTTGATACTCTTTTTCTAAAGTTTACGAGGGAAATTTTACTTCCACATGTTATTAGCTCGGATTATTGGCTCGGATTATGGAGATAATACATTTATTTTCTATGATTTAGATCAGAATATGTATTATTTTTATAAATACTGATTTTCTCTACATAAAAATTTCAACTGAAATTGAAAAATAATATTTTATTTTTGTTATTTTTACCCTTAGTACAAAATTGAAAAACTGACAAACCTTTAAATGCCTAGAATGTGCCTCTGCTGCATATCTTATAATATTAATTTTTTGTGTGGATAGTAAAGTCATGATCCAATGAAAAGCTCGGTTAAAGAGGAAGGTGTATGGACATTATATCTCAACATTAAGATTCTTTTTTTTTATTGATTTATTTATGGACGCACTTTAACATCTCAGGTCATCAGCGTCCCATTCAATTCAGGGCGTGAAACAGCCGACAAATTTTGCTCAAAGGCCTCTCTTTCAGGCTTGAGGTTCTTTATCGTGCCGTAAATGTACGACACGGGACCCACGGCTTTACTTGCCTTCCGAAGGAAGCCATACTTAGGATTTTTACGCCCGGAAAAATCCATCGATCCTGACCGGGTTCGAAGCCGCGATCTTGGGTATAGGAGGCAAGTATGGCAACCACTACACCACCAGGACCGACACATTAAGATTCCAAGTGTTAATTGAATATCAGAATGAATTTTAATGCTCTCAAATGAAGTTAGTGTCGAAAAAAGGCGTTCATTTCATTAAAAACATTGAAACTGTGGTAGCAGAATTGGACATGGAAAATACAGAGAAAATTGCGAAATGCAATTGTTTAGATTTATTTGGTTTATTTATGGACACTCTTTAACATCTCAGATCACTAGCGTCCCATTCAATTCATGGCATGAACACCGATAAAGTTTGCTCAGAGCCCTCTTATTTCAGGACTTGAGGTTATTTTACCTGCCGTAAATCTACGACACGGGATCCACGGCTTTATTTCCTTTGTGAAGGAAGTCCTACTTAGGACTTTTACAGCTGAAAAAACCCATGGACCCTGGCTGGGATTGAAACGGAAATCTTGGGTCTACGAGACAAGTATGGTGGCCATTAGATAACCAGGACCGACGAATTTTTTATATGTAATGAAAAATGGATATATGAACGTGTTCGATTTCCGAGTGAAGCAATAAAATACGACCAAAGTCTACAAAGAAATGTATTATTGCATGAGACTATATTATAGGATATTTTTGGACATTTGAGTCCAAGAAAAAAGGGAATTAATATGTATGTGTGTATGCATGCGGGCATGTATTTTGAAATAGAAATTGTTTTACTCGTGTCAGCTTTTTTTTTCAAATTTAAGGAGCAGTTTTATGGATTACTTCATCAGAAGAAAACGTGATTATCGTTTTTTGTGTTACTGCTGATTTTTTAAAACAAAATTACTCCTAGGAAAATTTATATTTTTCACTTATAAATGATAAAGCAAAAGGATCTTCTTATTCTCCTAAACTGATAAATAATACCAATAATAATAATTAATAAAATCATGGGCTTCATCAATTTCTGAAATGTCATAAATGTTCAGCATATTGATGTTTTTATAAACTTTTTTTTAAAAACAAACATTTATACTTACTATTAAAAGGGTTAACAATATTAGAATATTTGGAAAATTTGCGCCTATTGGGACAAGATTTAAACGTAATTATATTTTTGTTAACTTTCGCCTTAAATGAATAAGGCGATATACGATGACCACTATAAATATTTGGCCACTATAAATATGCTGATAAGTGCACCTTTAGCCAAAAATAAGATACGTCGTTTTAGCACTGGATACTCCTCTCCGACCTCTGCAACTGTCTATTAGCTGATAAGTAAAATTCCATTAACTTGCTAAACATACATGTTTATAAAAATTACAAGAATACTGCAAAGTAATAATTCCACTTACCTCATTTGAAGTACTCGAAGTACTGTTAACAAACAACAAAATAAGTTGATATGTCTACTTATTCACAAAAGAAAAAGCCATTGTTTGAGATCTAATGATAACCGTATTTGCCTCGAAGACCCAAGGCGAGCCAAACCCGACCGATTTTATGTTTCAATACATGAACTTTTAAGTATGGCTTACTTCTAAAGAGGTGTAAGGCTTTTGGTCCCGTATTATAGAAAGAATATACGGCATATAAAATAACCTAAAGTATAAAAGAAGAGGTCTTTATCAGCAACTTCATGTTCTGAATTGAATGGGACCCTAATGATAAAAAATATTAAAGAGCTTACTTAAATAAATGTAAACAGATAAAAGATTGCAGAGATGGTCGAAAAAGAACTTCTGATTTTGATATTCTAAAAAAAGGGGGGGGGGATTAAAACGTGATGGCATTCTTCCCAAATATTGAATTATATTATTATATGTTTTGTACCTGCTATTAACTATATATTATTGTTGAACAAAAGTATAAACGCCGCTATAAGAAAAACTGGTGTCTTGTGGTAAACGATGGTAAAAATTTGTTTCAGTCAAGTATCAGGACAAGCAAAAGCAGAAAATACGTTGGGTAAATCTGTCTGTTGTATTATAGTTAGTGAAAAGACTCGAATAAGAACCTATAACGGAAACATTACTACTGATTTGCGAATAATTTTAAATATTCTAAATCCTCCAAGCTCTTGGTAATCACATTTTGAAACGCTCAAGTGTAAATAATTGTTTTGAATACATTATGAATAAACTGCTTTGAACTTATTTGTTATACACTGTTTTTCCGGAAATAACGTTATTTTCCAGAACATTTATTTATATGGCTATGAAATTATTGCAAAATTATACTCGTTCCAGAATTTAATCTATATTACTATATGACTGGAAATTAATGAGGTAATGTTACAGTTTGTTACAACTGACGTGTGACGCATAATATGATTCCAGTACATGAGGCGTGCACGGATGCAACACTGCTTGTATAATGCCACTGTAGTCATGAAGCAATACTACAATGTACTATAAACAACCCACTTACAAATACAGCAATAATTGTAAAATAGATTCACGGTACTGGGGTCATGTCCCCAATTATTTTTTGCTAGTGTTAAAGCTTAGGGTATACTTTTCCAAACGTTTATATTTTTACTTTATTTTCTTTTAAGCAGTGAAATCATCTTCTGCGGGAATAGAACATTTCATTTGTATCTCTCCTAGGAGTAATGTTAATAATAATTATAATAGCTCAAGTCACCAGTCATAGAGCGAAATATAATACAATTATAGCATACTGAAATTGATACTGATAAGAACGGTATATTTTCAAATTAAATGTTCATTGAATAATTTCAGTAATAAAGAATCGAATGAACATAAGCAAGCTCACAAACCCCATCTGATGGCTTTATGAGATAGTAAGTTGCATACACTTTCAATCATATATCTTAGATTCTTCATGTTATTCCTTGTTTGCGAGGGAAAAAAATAGTTGGCGTGACTTTACTTATATATAATCGAATTACTATTCTGAAAATTAATGAAATGCTTAGTTTTACTGTTGGGCTTTCTTAGAAAGAGTTTTTGAAATCGTTAATATTCTAAATTTTCATTTTCACAAACCGCAACATTCTTCCATATCTTAGAAAAGTATTAAATGTTTTTTCCAATGATGTAGTTCCCTTAGATATGATTGTAAACTTAGGATTTAGTGATTCCTTTATCAAACTGCTATGTAGAAAATTCACACACTACCCTTGTCAGCAAAATATTAATCTGTTAATAATAATTCATTTGTTGCAGACGCCCAATGGTTGTACTCTAAAATAACACACCTCGTACACACACTAAGTATTTCATTCTTTCACAGTGTTCAACTTTTAGTGCCACTTTCTTGTAGTTTCTTTGCATTACTTCTCAGTAGCCCACAAAAGTATTGTTGCGTGGCAATGAGGGCCAGTGCTCAGTGTTTGTATCCAGGTCAGACTGCAATTCTGGGTTCTTGAAACGATCCAAGAGGATTGCAATCCGGTCTGATGATAGCAACGGCAGAATTGAATAAAAACTGTACACAACGAGAAGAAAGTATACGTAGGCCCCTGCAAAGAAAAGAATTCCAGGATTAAAATGGAATACTAACTTAAATATATTATTTATTCGATTACGATAATAAAGCACAACTTCTTAATGTATGCTCCAGGTATCAATCAAAACAGTTAACCTTTTTAACAAAATTTCCCATTTCCTTGAATTTTTTTCCAAAAGCGATTATCGCTCATTGGTTATAGTACGTTAGGCCCATGTTATTGATTGGTTGCACAAGTAGAGTTCCCGCTTTTTTAGGTTGCCTTCCAAGCGAGGTATTAGTGAATTGGTCGCGGTCTGCCAAGAGGAGAACCACTTTCGGCTTTAGGCTTGGTTACTGTTTTTTTTTTTTTTTGAATAGTGTTTAACGCCCGTGTTACTGGGGAATCCGCCATTCCTTACCTTGGACTGATTTTCAGTCCGCTGCATGTGGAGTGCCTCATTGGGATCTTTATCTCTAAATTTGTTTTATTTGGGGAGAGAGGACAGAGGTCATCTCCTGAATTTACCGTCAGTGACCCAGGTATTTGCTTAAAGAATTCTTTTGCCAAAAGGGTAAATATTATAGTTCTGTTATTTAAATATTTTTAATGCAGGCATTTAATTTTTTTCGTTATGGGCGAAATTGTAAATTTGGGCATTGTTTTGTATTGCTTGTGGATTGTTGGCAGAGAGTAAAATTAGCAATTCCATTTTATTGTTGTAAGTAAAACTCTGGAACATTCTTTTGGTATCCTTCAATTTGAGCATTATGCTTAAGAAAAGTAAATAATTGATTACTTTTCTTCGTTATGAACAAAAACTATGGAAAAATTCATTTGGCACACTTTCTAAACTGAAATATTGCAATTATTATTATTATTATTATTATTATTATTATTATTATTATTATTATTATTATTTATTAAATGTTGGGTATAAATTTGTTGTGTAGCTATATTTTATTGTGCTGTGGGCTAAATCCAATGTGCAATTCTATTTTGTTTTGCTCTTGCGAAAACTTGTTATTTATAGTTTTAATGTGTTAAATTTAAAATGTACGAGGAAAATAGTTCTCTTGCCTAATAAAACCACCTTTTCATATACGCTTCCTCGTTCTTATTCTTGAAATTAAAACATGATCTTTGATGGAGTACTTTATTAAATTGTTAATTTATTGAAGCTTGTTAGGTAAATTAAGAACATTATTCTTAATCTTCTTCCTTTCTTTTTCTGTGATTTTCGGTACAACAATTTTCCATGACTAAATGCTGGAGATTTATTACATCAGTATATTTTCTAAAATGTGAAGGCATTGGTTCTGCATGGCACTAGCGAGAGGGCTCATGAGGTCACTGTATCACAGTTAAAAAATTTAATCGTGAACATTTAATTATTATAACGTGAATTATAAAGAAAGCAGTCATACACGTAATTGAATAAGCCTGGAGCTTTGTAATTCCTTGTATATTGTGTAGTTTTAATGCTTGACGTGCTTGTTTTGAGCTGATACCTGTTTGGTGGAGATGTTTGCCCAGTAATTCATGTGGTGGCTGGTGATGAGTCAGAAGGTATCATTTGCTTTTGGTATGGATTCTGGTTCATTTCTCCACTTTTGGAAAAGCATTGTTTTCTGTAGTATTTTGAAAAATCTTCTAAAGTTGGATTTTGCTGTGTTTTAAGATGTAAATTTTTTTTACATCACCTTAAGGACAAAAGTGATCAGGTACAATTCAATTTATTCATAAATTTTAATGAAATGATATAGATATTAATATTCATGTCTTTGGAGCTTTGGGAACTTCGTTATTGCATTATCACTGTTCATATGCAGTTTGCTAAATTCTGTTTTCATACCTTCAATCTGATGATTACAGGATATGAAAACTCCTGAATACTCCAGCACTGTCTTTTACAATTATTTTTATTTAGAGTAATCTGTGTTATTGAATATGTGCAACCAATATATAAAAATGTATTTCTTTGCACAGTTTCGACTTCTAGCGGAATTATATGTTTATTTCGTTTTTTCTTGTTCATACAACCGAAGTGAACATTCTACTGAAAGAAAATTTAAATTATTGTCATAGAAATTTAATTGATATTGTAATTCTGGACAAAGTCCTACCGATTATTTAGTCTTTCCTCTGTAACAAGATGGACAATGTGGCATTTATCTTGTCTGTTTGGGTAAGATATATTTAGATGCTATATTCAAGAGAAGGAATTCAACAAATTTCAATGAATGTGTGGTAGCGTAATTAAGCCAATAAGAAATTGAAACTAAAATTAAATGTTATAATTTATTATAATTTTATGATTTATTAATTTGATTTCAGGGAAAAACATTACAATTTGATATTAATTTCAAATTTTTAATCTCCTTGAAAAATATAAAATAATTGTTTTAAACACATTAATAAAAGAATGGAAAGTCAGTAGATGGAAGACCGCGTAGTAGGTAACTGGATAACTATCTCTGAAATGAGAATAGTTAAAAATAAAGTTTAATCCCTGAAGTATAAGATGTGATATCTACGGTTGAATATTTAGGACTTTATTTGGAATCAAAATAGAACATTACTGGCATATGCTGCACTAAATGACTCGACTCTGAGCACAGTTTCTAAGGGAGGTAGAGCTTAAAAAACACACCAAAATTATATTCTGGGCGGTTAATTTTTTTTCCGGGGAAATTGACCCAATTCTTAACTCTCACTAACGGCTTCTTAAGCGAGCAAAAACTGCAAGTTACGTTTCACAAGATTTGATTGCTTTCATTTATAGTGGACTTAGGAGGCCACTGGTCACAGCGAGACATGTTTGTTTTGTTTGAAGGGCTGTCGATATCACCCTTCATTTATGTGCGCTAAATTAGACTGTCATATGTCAAAAAACTGTCAGTATCGATGCTATCCATTTGAAGGGGACACGATAAAATTGCAATTATTATTTATAGAAATTGAGATATTAACACCAAATTCAACTTGATTAGGGCTTTCATCTGATACAGTATTGCCAAAAGCTGAACAATGCAATGTAATTTGCAATAGGCTCGAAGGAATCGATTTTATTATTTTAAAAAATTGCATAAAAAGATCAGATGTACTTAATTTAGGAGCAAAACATAAATTTCAGGTAAATATTTTAATTCTTGTAGTGTTTAAAGAAAATTTGTGAACATGTTTTCATCTAAAAATCTCCTTAAAAAGTAATCTGAAATTGTGATGAATTGCGGAAGCATATCTCCAAATCAATAGTTTAACTTACTGGAATCAATAGACATCAGCCATGTAACAAAAGCTTCACATTGAAGAGAAAAAACATCATCAAAATGAACAAACATTTTCAAGCATGGTTGTACGTATAACGCTCAATAAGTAATTGCTAATGTTTTATCACTGTCTCTTTGGAAACAAAAATATCTCAACAATCACAAATCTCACTTCACAACTGTCACTTGAACTGAGTTGGATTTGGCAGAAACGGAGGTGGAAATTTCTGTACCTCAACCTTGCTCAAGGACTGGCCGTTTGTGCATAGCCTTCTAGGGGATACCTCCTGGAGGAAGGGATGAGGAAAAACATCAGACGACAGGGATCCAGAGGTGGCGAGGCATAGACCTAGACAGGCTCCCCAACAAAACTTTCAGATAGAACACTCCGACATCGGCGGTGCCCACTCCATGGAGTTCAAAGGGCCGCTTCCATACCAGACGCAGGGATATAAACTTTCCAAAGGGCGAGCCGTACACAGCAGCACACCTCATCTGGTAGTTTCGACCTTTTAACGGAACCAATGTAATGAAATGAAATGATACTGGAGGGCCGAACATTCTTGGGTAGGAAAAATCCATTTCAGCATTCGCCTAAGCAACCAGGGGAAACCACATAAAATATCCAAGATCAGGATGGCCCATCTCAAAGGATTTGTGCTCGTGATCTCCGGAATGCGAATCTCAAATGGAGCAACTCTGTTCAGTTGATTCTGAGCTGGTGTTGCAAAAATCTACTCTTGAGAAGACTGCCTCTGGAAAATCGGATAAGGATGGAATCACGTATCAGGCTCACCCTAGGTAAGTGAAAATTACATTAACGACGTATCAGAGTAATATTCATCGAACAGTCACATAAATTTCAACATAATATCACATACAAATGTTTCAATTTCATTTTCTTATGCATGTTTTATTACTAATGTATTATATCAATAACACTTCTGGAAATGTTTAAGGCTGTGATGGTTCCAAAAGCAATATCTATGCTTGTGTGTGTCACAAACTGGACAATGCACCATTTTAAAAATATTGTTCGAGTATTGCATAGAGTATAATTTCACTAAGTTGTTTATGTCGTTTTAAATTACTTAAATGTAAGGTTTTTTTGTCACACTTGCAAATTCCAATAGGGTTTGTTGAACTGGAGATATTTTATTTAAAGAATTCCTTTTAAAACCCTATTTTAAAGTTTGCGAAGAAGTTAGAAACACAATTAGGGAAAGCAAAAGAAAAATATTTCACAATCACGACAGAGGTCCAATTTCAAACTATTAAAAGTATATAGAGAAGAGCCGCAAAGATACAATTTGGAAGACGGACCAAAGCAGTGAACAAGTAATTGAATTGTACCATTACAATTACAGGAGACAGTTACCAGAAATAAAATGTCAACACTTTAGCCTTACTTACGTGGTTTTTGTATCTAAACCTTTAAAACTCCTCAGTATACGAGGGCGGTCAGAAGTTCTCGGCCCAACAATGAAGGAACCAGATTTTAATTGAACATTATTTTCATTTTTTCCATAATCTCCAATAAGATAAATACATTAGCTCCAGCCATTATACATTGTCATTATTCCGTCTCTGAAGTTGTTTTTCGGAAGATCTTGCTCTAAGGGAAGGATGCAATCATCTTCCAGCGAGGAAGAGTTTTAATTTTGAGAGAAGATGAAAGTCTGAGAGAACCAAGTCTCGGTAAATATTGCAACAATTTATACTGCAAATCTCTCAATTTTACCATCGCTAAAACATTTGTCATCTTGTTACTATGAATTTATATAGCACCCTAAAAGACTGATGCCTAATCTTTCTTGTAGATGGAACTAACTTGTACCTTTTTTCCCATTGAACAACCAACTCTACCCACTGTTTTGACTGGTGTTTCGAGTCTAGGGCGTTTTGGTGGATCCAATTTTTATCTGCAGCTATGCTTTCACTCATTAAATCAGTTCTGTTGCTATTAAAATGATCCAAGCATTTTTGGAATCTTTTCATATATATGTCTTTCTGATATGCTATTAACAGATTACACGATTATCAATGAAGATTTAAACGTTCGTTTGAAATACCCTTAGCCTTGTGGGGCAGGCTTTATATTTGTTGGAGGGGAAGATTAGCGGACTTCTTAATCCTTTAAGCTAGTCCGGAAATTAATGGATAGCTCCGATATGGATGAGTACAGTGGATGAGAAAGTTTAGGTGTTGAAGATGATTTTGTAGTTTAAACTTCGACGACCTCCCTGCAGCTTCGATTTCTTCCTCTCCTTCCCGTCTCTCTGGTTGGACAGTAATGTGATGTCCTTTTCTTTTTCTTCCTCAGATATAGAGACTCGGTAACTAGTGCTTTTTGGAACGTAAAAATGCTTCACGGGAGAAGGGACTGGTATGGCATCGTCATTTTAAATGAAACAGAGTTTTTAAAGTCCACTAAAGGGTTTTATTTACTGTTAATTTACACTCAGGGCAAATGCTTGCTATCGACGATCGTCGAAAAGAAGCCTTGACTGTTATGACGGCACAATAAAGCGAGGTTGGTAGTGTGATGTTGACACGATCAAAGTTCGCTTACACTGGAATAGGTCGTGAGTTTTCCTCAGTAACGCAACCCAGTTGTCAGCTGGGAAAATCGTGCTGATAGTGTCAGTACGCGCCGATCGAGAAACACAAAGTCAAACCACCCGATTCGGCAATCTATCTACACTTAACGATGCTTCGGTGCACATAAACACTGCTGCAGAACACTTCTATCAACACTATAGTTGCAGAATTACTGTCGGTATCTGTTCGGAACGCCTTGTATTCGCTGTAACACGCCTTCCACTGTAATTCAGCTCCAACTGCAACTCTTACCTGTAACTTTCACTGTCTGATGCAGTGAAAGTTACCAGGTTCTTCCTGGTAATTTTGTTCCCGACTGGTCAGTTGGTCTCCACGATGCGTTTCGGATCTTGATCTTAGTAATTTAGTACTTTAATTAACTTCCTACAACTTTCATTGGCTGTCCATTGCGCAAATATATTACGGAATTTTCTTATTGGCTTTGCGCTTCGCGCATGTCTTCGCTTGGGGCGTGAATATTACACCCAAGGCGTTTATCTATAAATTATTCTTTCCGAGTTCTTGAGCAAAAACTTAATTTTGTGCTTCGTTGAAAAGAGAGTACTTGTTATTTTACTGAGGGGAGAAACAGTCAAAAAGTCCTTGTTCGACGTACAAGAAAAGACTTATGGGTACCCAATGTTTATTTCAGGGTCGTTGTGTATATTGTAAGAGGGGAATGGGAAAGGCTGGGTAAGAGTTTATGACTAGGATGATCATAGCATCTTCCCATTCTACACAAAAGACAATTTCCTCTCGTCCCTTGTAACAATGCGTTCAAAAAAGTCGAACCTAAAAGAATATAACGAAGGATGAGAAATACACTAAGATATGCTTGATGGAAATATACCATGCTCATGGCAATGAGATTTCAGGGTGACACTTATCCCATCCATTTCATTTACATACCATATTTTGTAGTTTTATAACAGTTCAATTCGGCTATAATCATCGTAATTACATGCTTATGGGTTTCCTGATATGAGAAGGGAAACATTTCGTTCCACTCGGCAATTTCACCTACTTTAAACTCTTCCGTCATCTTATTTATCTTCAGAGCTGGTACGGTCATTTTTTAAATTCGACATCTCATTATTTTTAATTTTTGAAAACAAATTTTAAACTTCTATAATTTGTTATTAATTTCTTTGATGTTTGTTTATTTTTTCATCACAGCCTATACTAAATTTAGTCCATTTTATGGAATATCCACAGTAATATGCTTAGAAAGTTGTAATAATTACCATTTGAAATAATGTCTTGAATTTCGAATTGATGCTTAAGACAGGTACACAAACGTATAAAAACAATTATCTACTAATTGCTACCTTTAGACAAGGTCGAAAATCTTCCACGAGTGTAAATTTTATTGTATTGCCAATCAACGTGTTTGTGCTAAAGAAACTCATAAATAAAGTTCACTTACCAACAGCAACTGCGCCTGGTATTAGGATGAGAAAACCAAGCATGGCAGATGTCAGGTCCCCTTGTATCCGTGCGGCCGTAACAATGAAACACGCAATGCCACCACCGACCACGATGAGAAACAGCAGCCCGCACAGCAAGCCGTTATAGAGCAGCCATGGGAGAACCAAACGTCTGTTGTACTGAGTAAATAACCATATTGAGAGAAGTGCATTAACTAATGTCTATTGTACACAGAAACCTGTTATCTATTAACATTGCTTACAGAACAAACAACAAATATTTGTTTGTTGTTTAGTGATCGGGTGCAAAAACCATTTCTGATGACTTCTGCACATGTTACAAGCAAATTAAAACAATTCCATGTACTTGGTGAGAGCAATCAAAAATGCTCTCTTCTCGTGATTTCTTTATAGCATTTGCTGGAACGTTAATTTTAATGAATTTCAATGAATAATGAACTTTATACATTAATATATACATTTTATAATTAGTATTTTATTTAAAATTTATTTAAATGGGACAAGTTTTGAGAAAAAACTCAAGAAGCATTTTTTAATCGGAATCAATCATTTTACGCAAATTATAGCATCAATGATACCAAATCTGTAACCTAGGAACATCGGTTTGGCATTTCTATAAAAGTTTTAAAACATTTCACAGTAATAATTGCATTTCATTGAATAAATCAAATTAGTTAAACATTAAATTTAGAGAATTAGAGGTTTAAATTGTTGCTCATTTATAGTCTGACAATTCGTTTTTTGTGTATTTTCAATTACTGTTAGAGGCATTTATCTGCGCTCCTGTTTTCATACGTTGTCAACAGAATAGAAAATCATTATCTCGCTAAAAATTGTTTTATATTGAATTTAACAAAAACTTGTCTTCATAATACAAGAAATAATTATACTGTTTTACTTATGTGACGTCATATTAAAATCGACCAATGAAACGAAACAAAAATTTGAATTTTGACCAATCACAGCCCAATATTGCAGTGAAATTATCGAGAAAAAAATTATCAAACCCGTTTTACCACGCGACGTGCATTTGTCTTTTGATCAGTGTAGCCTACTCCATACCTCCACTGTGTAATTCCTGAGTTCGTAAGACTGACCAATTTTCTGAGTTTTCGGTAATTGTAAATGTAACTAACTGAATGTGTATTCCTCAAACAATTGTTTTTGCGTATTCAATCAAACAGTCTGAAACCATTTTATAAATTATGTAGCAATATCTGCCTAAGAAACCATAAAGTTTAATAAACACGTTGTTCAGAATTATAAAATGTTTTCTCTCTTTTGTTTTTCTATTTGGTAATAGTAAATTTAATGGTAGCGACTGTAATAGTCGACTTTCGTCTATTTCATTCTCACGCTTTTTGAATAGGTAGGTACCACCAGGGATGGCCGAGGTCGTTAAGGCGCGGACTCATGAGGGGGAGGTCTGGATTTCGAATCCTGCCAGGACCGTCCTCCCTGGCCTGGGCATTTTCCAGGTTTTCCTCAGTCCGCATAACTGGCAAATGGGGAGGTACCCTAAACTTAGGCCTGGAACGCTTCCTTCCTTTAAAAAGTATTCTGTCACAATATTTATCATTTCATTTTATGTATCATCAATGTCATCGCCTGTGGTGCCTCATTAGTAAAAATGGGCGTTAAATCCTGCTAAAAAAAGAATAGGAAGGTATTCATAAATAATTATAACATTTTATACAAGTGTTAATAATCCATACATATTATTGTTATTCTTATGCTACTTATGAAATAGTCCCAACCCCGTATCTGGTTCTTCTCTATAGGCATACTGACAATCAACATTCGTCTGTTGTTAGATGACTTGAAAAGGTTAAGTATTCACAATACAAATATACAATTACTACAATATCATAAGCCAAATTAATGGAATTATATTTAAATTCTTAATTTATTCATGAAACAGTCTAATAAACATTACTCACTATGTTCGCGAATTTATCGGTAATATCAGACTATCTTGTGATATTATTTGTGATAAAAATACATTTTCTGGCATAACATACACTTGTGTAAGGCAAACGAAGTGTGCATAGCATATACATATTTTATGTTTTTTTTTATTAGATTTATTTATGGACACTCTTTAACATCTCAGGTCATCAGCGTTCCATTCTATTCAGGGCGTGAAATGGCAGACAATTTTTGCTCAGAGGCCTCTTTTTTCAGGCTTGAGGTTCTTTATCGTGCCGTAAATGTACGACATGGGACCCCTTCCGAAGGAAGCCATATTAAGACTTTTTACGCCCGAAAAAATCCATCGGTTCTGGCCGGGATCGAACCCGCCGTGGGTCCCGTGTCGCACATTTACAGTATGATAAAGAACCTCAAGCCTGAAAGAGAGGTCTCTGAGCAAAATTTGTCGGCCGTTTCACGCCCTGAATTGAATGGGACGCTGATGATCTGAGATGTTAAAGAGCGTCCACAAATAAACCAACTCAAAAAAACCGTATAGTATATAATAATAGTGATAATGTTAACTAATACTAATCCGGAGGTCCTGGGCTCAATTCTTGGATAGATCACATTGTGTGAGTAAGGTTTTTCCGGAGTTTTTCCTTACCATGAGAAGGCGAATGCCAGATAGCTTAAAGCACCAAGAACTCAGAGATAATTGGCGCCATCAATAATTCATTTCATTCCATTCTTTTCATAACCGCAGACTTTCACCTACAGTATTCACTTCAATTAATAGAAGTCGCTAGAAAACAAATGCAGTCAAAGCGAAAATAAATAACCCGTTAACATTTTTTTTAAAGATTGCTTATTTGAATAATATTTTCACAAATTGGATTAATATTTTATGCATTTTTATAAAGGATTTTTACCCAGTGTTATTGTGAAGATGCTATATAATTATGTACTATGCTAAATTATTATAATTACTGAACAAAAATATCATCACAATTTGGCAGTTAAAGGGTCCAGTAAGGGTCAGTGACACCTTTAAACTAATCAAGAGTGAATGTGAAAGATTAAAGGTTTAGTTTACTCATATTTATTTTAGTGGTTTGTAAATACATATTTACTTCGTCTACAATGTAACATGCTCAAAGACTGTATCAATCACTACAGAAATAACCCTTAGCAAGCCCATGTAAAATTACAAAGTAAAAGCCTACACATACCTCGTAATTGTAAAAGTGCTTCAAACGAATATCATGTATGATAGTTTCTTACTGTATTATAAGTTTGTCACTTCTTTCTACATTACATTACATCTACATTACATTCTACATCTACATTTCTACATTCTTTCTACATCAGTATTGATTGAACCTTTGATCTCATGTTGACAAAATACATTTCGCTCACCTTTACGACACCTCTCAGCAGAGTGCTGCTCGTGACAAGCTCTGTGAGGGAGCACACAAGAATCGTCAGCACCGCAGGTAGCACAACTGCAAACATTTAAACAAGTGTACTTAGCAGCCTATTGACGTTTATATTGCTTTGACACATGTGGCTATCCAATTTCCTGGTATACACATGAGCTGACACTTTGCTAAAATGATCATCTGATACGACTCCTCAAAGCACCCCAATATATATAACAATAACGAGAAAGGGATAAAACACTAAGAAAAAGGCACAGATTAGGAATCACTATATTTCGAACTGTTTGAGTTCTTCTATGTTACGACTTATTTTAGTTACATTGTTAATAGTGTTACATTATTTTCCCTTACACACACACACACACACACACAATATATATATTTGTATAAATTGATTGCAAATGCAATGCTCCTTCAACATATTTACCTTAAACTGCACTTCAAACAAAAAAAATTGAGAATTAATATTGCATTGAAAATCTCATAATATAAATTAATGTTTTTGACTTATTACAGGATGTATATACATTTTTGACTCCCTTAATAATACAATTCTTTGTCGTAAATGAAATTTATATAACAGGATAAGTGAAGATCTCTGCGACAAATTCGGAAAATGAGACAGCTATTTTGTTAAACGACCCATGTTCTCTGACGTGTTGTTTAGAGGCTGTACATCCCCGTTCATGTTTATTTATTTTTTAATAGTGTTTAACGCCCGTTTTTACTACTGAGGCACCACAGGCGGTGGACACTGATGATACATGGAACGAAATGATGTATTAGGAAAGGATTTTTTTAAGAAAGGAAACGTTCCAGGCCTTAGTTTAGGGTACCTCCCCGGCATTTGCCAATTAAGAGGACAGAGGAAAACCTGGAAAAAACCTCAGTCAGGGAGGACGGTCCTGGCGGGATTCGAAGCCCAAACCTCCCGCTCACGAGTCCACGCCTTGACGACCTCGGTCACCCGTGGCGGTCGATTTATGTTTATATGTACTGGTTCCGCCATTAAACCACTTGAGAATGTCTTGTCTTCGCTGGGTACCTCTGTGTGTAGCAGATGCGTTTGTAGTTTAATGCAATCATACATTGATAATGGGCATTTATGCTTTTCCTGAGATAATCGATCGGATTATGTGTTGCAGGTAGGCTGGAGGAAACGTCCACCCCATTTAACGCCCTTAGACTTTTTTCTTTAAGGGAATGTACGAAGTACACGGCCGCAGCTGAGATAAGACCTAAACTGTTTGAGTAAATATTCGTTACTTTTGATTAAAAGCGATTCAGACCTGAAATGTCTAATAGAGTCCAGATAGACAATAATTATAATTGAAATTTGATATATTATTATAGTTATTATTTTAATCGCCTTTTATGTTTAGTTATATTTTAAAATTAGATAAATGTGAACAATAATAATGTAACAAATGTAAACGTGTACTTTTTAAAATATAGAATAAACGTTCTGGAATAAGAAACAAGGTACTCGGATGCAGTATTACAGATTTATTATTATTATTATTATTATATAGTTCAGATAGACACTGCTCAGACAAGTAAAGCTTGTGCCGTACATTTACGGCACATAAAGGAACCTCAAACCTGAAAAAAGAGGCCTCTGAGCAAAATTTATCGGCCGTTTTCACGCCCTGAATTGAATGGGGCGCTGATGACCTGAGATGTTAAAGAACGTCCATAACTAAAACAAATCAACGAAGGGATCAAAGAATTTTTGTCGTAAATTTCTAGTTTACATATGCTCATTTTTATATTAAAGTGGCGTTATTTGGACATATTATCTTATAAATAATAAAAATGTGTTTCCCATTATCTTTCTTTTTTAAGGGAAGAATTCGCAAATAAGCGTTTCATTTATTTCAGCGCTTTGAACACTTCAGCGAGCAAGTAAATCAAGGATCAAAAGAGAGAGCAATCTGAAGGGAAAATTTCACCGCTCTATGTCGAGTATGGTAGAAATTCATTTCCGCCTGACTCCGGGATTTTCCTCTGATGGATTGGGTAGTGTGAGGTCTCGCGTTGATCTGTTGCTAGAGAACTCAATTAACTAGAGCCGGAAACCTCTTGAGTCAAACTGACATAAACGCGTCCTACTGAGAATAGAATTTGTTCGAAACACTCACCTTCATAATTCTCCACACTTTACTTTTAGTCCCCCTTGGATCAATAATATTCGTAGCAAATTACAAATATGGGAGAATTCTTGGTCTTGCGATTAACATATTCATATTTCATACATAATATATCATAATTATCTTATATATATATATATATATATATATATATATATATAGGTCTTTCACGCAAAAACTAACACTGAAAGTGCGGTGTTTTGAATCCAGTCTTCGGCGTGCGATGCCACACCCAGCCGTCGAGAATCAAACACCGTATGCTGGATAGTTTTACGTGAAAACCCTATATACAAGGTGTTATCAAGAATATTCGGGACTGGTGCTGTCATCTCGACAGTGGTTGCAGTACAGTTTTGTACCGCTAGGTGGCAACACTAGCACATCTGATGAGCGAGTGTTTAAAGTTTCATGTAGCTGGATAGATGTGTTGAGATTCTATAGTACTTTTCATGATACTCTATGTGTAGTGTGTGGCGATTTTACGATGGATCTAAGGTTGGAACAGAAGGTGTGCATCAAATTCTGTGCAAATCTCGGGAAAAATGCTACGGAGACCCTCGCAATGATTCAACAAGTATTTGGGGGACAAAACATGAGCCGTGTTTGAGTGGCATGCTCAGTTCGGGGTCGACCGTACAGCTATTGAAGACGATGCTCACACCGGTAGGCCCTTTAGCTGCACAACGCCTGACATTGTTGCCAAAGCTCAACACCTCGTTCGTGAGGATCGGCGTCGAACCATTGAAGACCTTGCTCATGAAGTGGGAATTGGTTATGGGACATGCCAACGAATTTTAACTGATGAATTGGGCATGCATCGTGTAGGTGCAAATTTTGTGCCAAGGATACTGACTGCTGATCAGAAGGCGCAGCGTGTTGAATGAAGTTTGCACGGAACTTCGTCATGCCGTATTTCGATGACGCAACCCTTCTTGTCCAGGATCATCATTCATCACAGACGACGAGAGCTGGATATACGCTTATGACCCTGAGACAAAACAACAATCTTCCCAGCGGAAGAGCCCGAACTCACCAAGACCAAAAAAACAGAGACAAGTGAAGAGCAAAGTCAAGAGCATGGTCCTCGTTTTCTTTAATACCAAGGGGATTGTGCACAATGAATTCGTCCCATCAAATCAAACAGTGAATTCCACCTGCACGTGGAATCAGGTTCGAGGTTCCTGCTGCACGTTTTGGTACGGCTCCGTGAAAATGTGCGGAGACGACGGTCCGAAAAACTTTGGCAACATAAAACTGGCAGTTGCATCACGATAAAATGCCCTGTCACAATTCCTTGTTCACCAGGAGCTTTTTGATGAAAAACAACACAATGTTGCCCCCATCCTCCGTACTCGCCTGATTTGGCACCCTGCGACTTCGCTCTATTCCCCAAACTGAAAATGAAGTTAAAAGGACATCGGTTCGACATAATTGAGAGAATTTGAGAAGAAACATTGTCTGTGCTAAACACCCTCAAAGAACATGACTTCCAAGATGCACTTGGAAAATGGCAGAATCGCTGGGACTGGCAATTACATGTGGAAGGGAACTACTTTCAGGGTGACGGCGGTCATTAGTCTCAAAGTAAGTTTTTGACCAAATGGCAGCACCAGTCACGAATATTCTGGATACTACCTCGTATATGTATGTATCATCAGTAAGCGTTAAACTGAGGACAGCTATTCTCTATGCACTCAGTTTCTTTTGGTACCGATCCAAGGTACAGGTTTAAAACTTCTGTACGCTTTGCTGACATTATTATTATTATTATTATTATTATTATTATTATTATTATTATTATTATTATTATTATTATTATTATTATTATTATTATTATTATTATTATTATTATTATTATTATTATTATTATTATTTTATGTACTAAATCCAGGGTTAACATTTCTTATTCTTATGCTGACGTGAACACCATACTCAAATAGCTAGGACATAAGTGAGTAAGCTTATAATGATAAAGGTATAGATATAACTCACCAGCAATCAACACAAAGATGCCTTTTGAGAATCTTCAGAAGATTTAAACAGCAATTAAGAAAAAAAATGCTACTGTTGCCCATCAAGTCTCAACTTATTGTTCCCGTTTATCGAAAAGGGATGTGCAGAAGTTTTCTTCAGTTACATCCATTGTCTTACTTTCAACATTTAACATTGGTGTACAACAGCTTGTGCCTTCTACAGCACCAGTAGTTGCGGAAGAATGAACTTCCATCAGCTGCTTCTCAGCCTGTTTCTACCTCTCCATTAGCTACTGCACTACAGCAGACGAAAACAAAAGGCTACTAAAAGGTTGCTAACAACTATGTATGGGATTACAGCTTCAAAACCAGGTACTCTCAGGCATAGGACGTTGTACAAGAAACCATTGAAAGAAAAACATGCCATGGGTCACACAATTTAGGCAATATTCAGGTCAGAAGTGGCAGTAAACTTGTTGTTGAGTGGCAGGATATCAAAAAGGTAACATTAGCCTCAACGTGTTGTGGAATTCAACCGCAATAACAGGAGCTGGTAATGTAAAGCAGAAAAAACTTACCTGTGTTGAGGTAATATGTATATCTATGGGCATATCGTACTTTTTAGATCTCTGAGTTATGAATACCTGGTTAAAATGCATGATTGATGTAAAATATAATGTGCTGCAAGAGAAAAATGCATGAATTTAATAAAGTTCAGGCTAGAGCTAGCAGAAACACTTCTAACAGGAACCGAAATGCTTAGTGACAACGAGATGGATGAAGTACAAATCCCATTTTCCAAAAGATGCAAATATTTCAAACCCCCTAATAAAATTCCAGGAAAGGACAACGTTATGATTATGCCAATTGGTCAATAATTGATTAATTAAAACGCCAAGAATGGTATAAATATGAAATGTACTAACAAAAAGAAAATATTTTGCGAAAAGTGCAATATATATCTTTGAAATATGTGAACAGAGAGAGAGAGAGAGAGAATTACTTAAAGCATTTTCATGTATCATAAATCTAATTGAGCTGCCTCGTTGTAATATGAAAATTCATCATCATAACTATAGCTTCTCTATTTTTTCAGAAATTATTTTGTTTTAGGTATATATATAAATTAACAGTAATAATAAAAGCAGATAAGGATAAAACACTGAGAAAAAGTAACACTTGAAATTGCTATATTTCGAACTACTGCGAGTTCGAAATATAGCAATTTCAAGTGTGATTTTTTCTCAATGTTTTATCCTTGTCTACTTATATTTACTGTTAATTTGTTACATTGTTAATAGTATTACTTTATTTTTATTTTTCATTTATATATAAATATATATATATATATTTGCAATATATATATATATTGCAAAATCATTCTTTTCATATATAGTGAAAGTGTTTATCATTATTAAACTGTCGGTCCTGGAGGTGTAGTGGTAACCATACCTGCCGTTCTAAACCAAAGATCGCGTGTTCAAACCCGTCCAGGATCGACGATTTTTTTCGAGCGTAAAAATCCTAAGTATGTCTTCTTTCATAAAGTAAAGCCGTGGGTCGGATGTCTTACATTTACGACACGATAAAGAACCTCAAGACTGAAAGAAGAGGCCTCCGAGCAAAATTTATCGGCTGTTTCACGCCCTGAATTGAATGGGACGCTGATGACCTGAGATGTTAAAGAGCGTCCATAAATAAATCAAATCAACAACTATTAAACTAACCATCATTGTGTTATGTGTGTAAATGCTTCTCCAGGCATTTTATAAATAAAAGCTTAACCCACATAATATTATTACTTTTTGTAGTGGCCCTAGTGCTGTAGATTTTTTCCTACATATTTTTCAAATAGCACCAAACACCTAGCTTTTAAGAAAAAAAAAACTGCAATTATTGCGTTAAAAATGATCAGGCCTGAAAGGGTTAGTCAGAAAAGGGAAGGTTCACTCGGACAATTTCGGCTAATTAATATTAACAAAGATATTAACAATAATAACAGTAATAATAATGCTTAGTAACGAGATATTAATCACTATCAATTATTTCATAAGGAGCTGAAAATCGCCTAGTCAGAAACTGTAATTGAATTTATATTCGACTCCCCCAAGGGTATTTTAATATTTATGTGTATTACATTAATTTTATTGTTTTCAGAGAGGAACTAGAAGGCTCTGTTTAAACATATAAATAGCAGTGATATCTGTGGTAATTCTTTTTTTTTTTTTTTTTTTGGGTAGTGTTTAACGCCCGTTTTTACTACTGAGGCACCACAGGCGGTGGACACTGATGATACATGAGATGAAATGATAAATTGGGAAAGGATATTTTTTTTTTTAAGGAAGGAAGCGTTCCAGGCCTAAGTTTAGGTACCTCCCCGGCATTTGCCAGTTATGAAGACTGAGGAAAACCTGGAAAAAACCCCAGTCAGGGAGGACGGTCCTGGCGGGATTCGAACCGCAGACCTCCCGTTCACGAGTCCGTGCCTTAACGACCTCGGCCACCCGTGGCGGTCCTGTGGTAATTCTGATACGTTACTTAAATATAAATAGTAAGATAAATTGCAAGTTTATAGGTGAACCGGAAAATGTATGCCAAAGTAGCGTTTTTAGGTTTTACTTATTACGTAAGAGCATAAACGAAAGGAAACACCTGGGAAGTGTAGGTACATAACAAGTGTTTCTTGACGCCAGGAGTCAGGGTTTTCAGGGAGCGGTTGGAGTTTGGCGCAGCCACTGAATCGTACGACGCTGCCGACTAATGAGCAAAGAGGATTGAATTTTGGAAGCCGAGGATGCTTTTGCGCTTACATGTGTGAACCCCGTGGCAAGCCATACTAAGGGCCGATATAAATTCTAGGAAATCGCCCAGTTTTGTAACAGGGATTTCCCCTACCCCTTACGAAAGTAACCGAATAAAATTAAGTATTAATTTGGAAGCAATCGAATAAAATAAAGTATTAACTTATACCGGCATCAAACATATAATTCTGACAAGTGAGTAATATTCTCAGTTCTCTGCATATTACAGAGAGAGATGTATTGCTCAGAATTGTAAGCCGAGGGGAAGAAGCATGATGGTTTATGGCTTGCTCTGACCCAGGCCATAAACCAAGGCGAGAAAAACGAAATTCTTTTAGCGAACGTTGAGCTAGCAGATCATCGCTGCCACCCCTCTGGCATTCGTTGCGCTGTTGATGTAGGAAAATTGTACATCAAGTGCAGAACGCGAAATTTAAAGCACCAATCAGAGAGCATGTGCTGTAATCAAAAAGTTTGAATTTCGCGAACTTTAAAATATTATAGCGTCGGTGACCGAAAGACTCGAACTGAACAAAACTGTCGGAACGCCGCGAGTTCTGGGCATTCCAGTCGAAAGTTTGGCAGTATTCGACAGCCAAGTCAAGTCTGAGGGCATTCAGCATTCTAGTCGACAGTTTGGCAGCATTCAGCATTCTCGTGAAGTTCAGCATTTCGGCATCCAGCATTCTATTTAAACCCAAAAACAGTAGTGGTCTCCCAAGCAATATTCATACTTTAAATAAATAAACGTTTAAATCTATTCAGGGTTTTCACGAACCCCGCATTCTCATTTGGTCATCCCTGACAATTCTTCTTGTCCCCGAGGAGCGCCCTAGGCGTCTCCCAAAAAAAGAGACTAACACAAATCATCGAAGCCGAGGCAGCGAGGAGGTTCATCTCCTCACATCGAAGTGAAGCAATACCAGGAACGTGTAGAGGAGAAGGAGCGAGGACTACAGGACCTGCAGAAGACATCACGAGGCAGTCAACATCCAGCCCCATTGGATCCTACATCTGTGATTCTTGTCCTGAACCCTGAGATAAACCAATATTATAATCTCCGTCCTTTTAGCATATCTTTTCCCCCTTCCCTACATCATATCTGCTTCAGTTTCCAACTCCTTCGCATTACAACTCAGCTCAAGCAGCGGCCAGCAGAATTATTATTTTTCTCAGTTAAGCACTTGGTTCATGCTCTCAAGCAGTCCGAAGCCATCTGACACAGTTGTTCAGTCCAGAAACATTACAGAGGCATTCGTCATTCGATCATCCGTAGACAGTTATAAGTAGGCGAGCAATTAATATCATGCACGTGTAATTAATTATTTTGGCGAGATACTGTGGTGAAATTCTCGTCTGATAATTTAGTGATAAGCAAGTGCGAGTTTTTGTAAATGCCTAAAGGAGAGTTGGACTACAAATTAGTACCTGTCAAGCCCTGTGCGGAGAGTTAATTAACAAATAGTCCAAGGGTTACGGGCATTCATTCCCCGAGTCAGACAACCGCCCCTTTGGAAAGAGAACTTTGTCAATTAATATCCCTGTCTATTTACATGTGTCATGTATTTGTAAGTCGAGTTTACTTCCTGTGATTCTACCTGTTGTCTGAAGAAGACAGCAGGTAACTAAAGAAAGCGCAGCTGTCTCCCACGCCCATGCAGCATCAGTTCACGTTGAGAGCCGAACTCTTTCTGTAGGAAACCCCGACGGAAAACCACTACCAAATCATTTGCAGCTAAAACGCTCAAAACAATTTTACTCGTTACTCTCGTAACAAAAGCTTCTGTCTTCAACAGTGAATATAGAGTAGTAGTAATAGACGTTTTATTGTACGATTTTAGGATACACTCAAATAAATGCAACTGTCGCACGAACCTTACGGCCGTACATGCTAATGTCCTTATCTAAAATCTAAATGCATACATATAAATATACAAACACTTCGATACATTTAAGTTTTCTATTAATAATTTAAATAAAAATACATAGACATGAATGAAACCCTTACTCTTGAGCCCCCTTCACTTTACTCACACCCCCTCTCCATCTCCCCCTTCTTCCTTATGGCCATTAACGTCCCTTGTTGGGTCTTCTCTAGAAATATTCCCAAATTGTGTAAGTATTTCACATGCACCGACACTTCCCGGCAAATGTTCAAATTTCTATTGGAATTCAGAAATTGCGGTGGTAAATGCTCATTTCTTAAAATTTTCATTTTCCTACATTCTGCCAAAATTTGCCTCGATTCTCCCCACAATGAGCGAATCCTTTCACCGAAAGCAATACTGTTTTGTTTTCTTTCTAAGCCCCTAAGCTGAACCATGCGAGACCAGTTCTTTCTTCTCTGCCACTGATATCTAAATGATCCTCCCTCCCCCACAACGGATGTATTTGAGCCTGCAGGTTAAGCGATGCTTTTTCTGCGCATTGAGACAAAATATTTTGTCTATCTATATCTCGCAAACGTCTGTTAACTATTTCTCAACTATTTCGTGTAATGTTCTCTCCCCTTAACCAAATATACCCCAATCCAATTTTGTCTAAGCCTTTCCTTATTTTTGATGCTCATCCCGTATCCCACCCTTCCCTTATTTGCTCCCTTAGACAAAGTGATCGACGAAGTGCTTGATTCCCCCGTATTATCCTTAACCAGTAATTAATGTGAATATATATAGTGGCCTAGGTATATTTGGATCTCTGTAAAAGCTCATTTAATTTCTTTTAGTTCCGACCTGTCCAAAACGGATAAGCTTTCAAAACAAAATGATTGCGTACACTGAAGCTGAAGCTGAAAAATATTATAAAACCTGGTTTAAATGAATCATCATTAGAGAGAATGAACATACAGCATGTCTGAAAACCGAGGCAATCCAAAATTAATTGTTCACTAATCGCCGTCGTCCTGTTTCTATGTGGAAATATGCTGCAACTTTTTCTCTCCTCGTGTCATTTGTAATGTTTCTGTGAACGACATTGCCAACATATCCAATTAAAATCTCGTAACATTAATTGCGGGACATGCTTGATCGGCAAACAAATTCATTAAACTAGACAGTAAACAGAAGCGCAACGGATGCAACACACACTTCATGCTTGCCAGTATTCATAATATGCAGTTTTATCTTGTTAAGCCTTTACAAATTACGTTTCGCCACCCGGCAGCTTTAATGTTGTTTGTATTGTCGTCACCCTCGCTGTGATGACAAACGATTTTGTTTACATTTCGCATTTCAGGCACCATTATCATTGGGCTGTAGAAATAGATGGTGTCATTGACCGACGGTTGGGTTTTAAGTTAAAGTTGTTTATGGTTTTATAAAGACCTAAATGGTATTGTCAAGCAAATTAGAAATACATAGCCTAAGAACGATTAAAACAAAATGAATTGTTTATAACGACTGAATATTCTATATATAGTATACCATTTCAGGGAGCTTAATAAACAAACTATTGATGCATGAGCTACAATAAAGAATTATTTTATCTATTAATAAAATAAATATTTAATGGAAATCTACCTGTAAATGTGCTGTTATGAAACAGAAGATCTATCGAATTTCCGTTCCGATCTTATGGGAAAATTGTCGATCATTTTATAGATTAAAGTTCATAGTTTCACATATGAATTTTATAAACACTGGTTTGTATTAAAGTATTAATGTATACACACTTCAAGCAAAGAAAAAAACTGTGTTAACATAACAAAGCTGAATTCACACAAACAGAAAATGATGAGCACTAATCATGTTAGACATTTACAATTACAACAGTTGCTCAAAATGCCCACCATCGGCGTCTACCATTTTTACTTTATGATTGCATGCTTAGGCTATCTTGGAATTGGCTGTCACTAAATTGAAAATCAGAAATAAAGTATTTAACCCTGAATCATGTGATATTTAGTACGGGGCAAATTTTCATTGCCTTTTTCCCGGAAAATGAGATTCAGTTAATCAGCGCACATTTATGTTACATTAATATGCGTTAGAAATAGATGGATCAGAGTTCGCTCAGCAAATCAACGTTGTCAAGTCTCTGCAATCTCTGTCAGTACACGTTTATTGATAACCAAGATCGCCTGTGAAAGCAAGAGTAAATAATATATTCATTTATTCTTCGATTATTGATTCAGGCCTCCTCAGATACTCTTAATAATACGAAAAATAGGAAATTCTATTTCTGGTCTATCTCCAATAGAGTTCACAAAGTTAACAATAGCAACGATGGAGAATTATCAGTTATCTCGTCGCAGTCTCTCTCTGTTTAAGAAAGTATAACACTAGACATTAGAAACTTGATGGGGTGAGGGGAGGTTATTAAGATTTGTCCCGCACTTTCCCAGTACAACTAATATTACTTAATAAATATAAAACATTTGTGGATCTTTTAAATGCGATAATGAATAATCAGTTAACGTGCTTGTATATTTTGAAATTAAAAGAATTTTAACCACTGAATTCCTGTAGGCATTTAAATATTGGTTAGTACATGTCGTTTAATTCGTAAACAAGGTTTCAGTTACCAAGGAGAATTTCAAATATTCTTTATTTCCCGACAGAGGGCAGAGGGACAAGTGGAGCCTATGGACTCCAATGCCAACAGGCAGGGAATTAATGTACCTGTATCTTAGGCCCAAAACGGCCGAACATTTTATCTAGTTACTTATTTTTTCAGGTATGGAGTCTTTAACGTGTTATAAATCCACAATATGCTACCCAAGACATAAAGTCTTTCCCGGAGAACTTGCACTCGAGATGTTTACGCCCTGAAAAATCTATCAACTCCGGCCGGGATTGAAACTCGCGAATCTTGGATGTAGGTCAACGAGACCGCCAGGCATTTAAATGCCCATGATGCTAAAACTTTCTGTACGTCAGATTATAAGTAAATGCCTTTTGATTTCATTTTCTATTTAATTATATTGAAAGTCAATACTTTTAGAATGTGTTATATTAATGATGTTCATAAGATAGTAGATTAAATTAATGTTTTGCACCTAAATGTTTTATAAAAATTGCAATAAAATATGTGACTTTTACCGGGATAGATCTAGGTGAAGTCGATGATGAAATATTAAGCAGACTTGAAACTTATAGCAAAATCTCCATCAAAGAATATAACTTAGTAAAGAAAGTATACTTTTTAAAAAATTATATTCCATAAAACATATAATTCAACAAGGGTGGCCGAGGTCATTAAAACGGAGACTCGTGAGCGGGAGATCTGCTGTTCGAACATAACCAGGACCGTCCTCCCTGACTGAAGCTTTTTTTTTCTTTTTCCCCATATTTTCCTCAGTCCTCATAAATGGCAAATGCCAGAGAAGTACCCTGAACTTAGGCCTGAAACAGTTCCCTCCTTAAAAGATCCTTTCTTTCCCAATATATCATTTCAGGTATCACCAGTGTCCACCACAGTGCCTCAGTAGTAAAAACGGGCGTTAAACACTAATAAAAATAAGGTTCACTTCTAACTAGCAAAATTACTGCAGAGGTCATTATGAGTATATGTAAGATATATATTTGTGTATTTAGGACATTTTAGAACTTTGTGATCGTTCTGGTGACCCAACTTGTTGAGGTGACTTGAGCATGGGCACATTTTAATGTATTTGTTCGTTCTCAATATGCCGAAGAATTCGCAGAAAGCAGCAGTCATCGTTCATTTTAAAAATGACGAAAATGAGCTTGGTAATTATACAGAATTAGTTTTTTATCTGCAGTATACAACAAAGCGTTTTTGCAAGGTCAACAGAATGAATTCAGGAAATTGCAGTAACGGAAGAATTGTATATTTATATTGCAGCAAACTATACAAAAAGCGGAAATATAATTTGGAAAGCGATATATTATTAGTACAGTATATAAACGCGTTTGTCCGAGTTATAAGAGACAAATTAATGGTGATAATTGGAAATGAAGAATCAGTGGGGTCACCGTAAGGATTCAAACTACGGATCTTCAGCCTTCCGTCGTGCTGCTCTGTCAATTGAACTACCGTGTCCTTATACAAACAGGATACTCGAACCTCTCTTATCTGATTCTATAAACTTGGGAAACCTCGTTAAGCTTTCTTTACTATGAGATATTTGTATCTTAAGAGGCGACTCTTAATGAAACTTGCACTCATAACCCAGACTCCTGGTTAGGATAATTTTTATACCGAAAATGATCTTTCGTACTAGCCAAGTGAGAGACATAGTTGGAACTGAAGAATCATGAGAGTAGTTCATGGTTCCGTGTTTGGAGGAAGGCACGGTATCTCAGTTGATTAGAGCGTTAGTATGGAAGGCTGAATATTCCGACTGTGATCTGAATTTTTCAAGTCTAATTATTCATTTCTCACACACAGCTAATGGGACAGAACTCTTTCTACTTGTGGGTAATAATGTTGGTAAAGAGATGCCTCGCATAAAGTCTATACTTTAAGATATACAACGGAATGGAGAGCTACAGGGAACTAACAAAGGAATAAACCAAGCCTGTCCTGTTTCTTCGGCTGTTTTTAACGTATATGTAGACGAACTTTACTGCAATGGCAAAGTAAACTTAAATTTAATTTTGGATATGGAACTAAGAATTTTAAATACTATAAAGTTTGTAGTGATCAGATAGTTTAAAAGTATATCTTGAAAAAAAAAAAATTAACCTCTCACCGGATTTACTGTACAACACACAACTAAGAAATCTCTGTAAAAAAAAAAAAAAAAAAAAAAAAAAAAAAGTAAATGGTATATTAAGTTAAAAATCCCAGAGGATCTAAAATAATGAACTATGGAACAAGTAAGTAATTTTAACATTTTGAGCTATGATATTATATCGAGAAGATGATGTTCGAAATCAACTTGGAGATTTTAAATATATATATTTTATAAAATGTCAACATTGATGTGTGGATCAGAAAATTGGGACTGAGAAGATCTAAGCGGAGACAAATTGAGTCAGCTGAGACGAGAATTTTAAGGCATACACGGCGAGGTGACATATAATAATAATAATGTAATTAGTAATTAATTGATATTAATATAAATGTTAAGCAGGGGCCGAAATCTGGACACCACAGCATTGTCTAAATACAGAACTGGGCAAAGAATGGGAGTTAGAGGAGCTGGTTTAGGAAGAATGGAAGTATAATGAAGATTGAGAGGGGTATAAAGCATTGGAGTGTAATGGTGTAGTAGATATGGGTGAAGTGTCGTTAGTGGTGAAAATTGTAAGAATAGTTTTAAACTTGTAATAATGTGTGTATAAGGGATAAATAATCAAATGCAATAGAGAAATGTAAAGTGTAATGGAATAGCGAAAGGGAAATTTTAATAGAACATAAAACAGTGTTGTGTATGTAGAATGAGAGGAGGGTAAAGTGATTGTGTAAAAAGGTTATGGTGAAAGAGTGAAGAAGAATAGGAAGATAAAGAGGAAGTAAAATGAAATATAATAAAATCGTTATAATAATTATTATTATTGTAATTAATAGTACTAATAATATTATTAATATTGTTAATGATGTTAAAGCAATGGACTGGTAAAGTAAATGTTGCATTGATAAATGTCAAATAGATTCCCAAACATAAAAGATAATCAGTGTTGTAAAATAGACTAATATTGTCTACTTGTGAAATTTACACGAATATATTTATAAAAATGATATAATATAGAAAGATGACATGATGTAGTATGGAAATAAAACATCATATACAAGATATATAAATAGACTTTTATACAAATGTAGACAGTAGTAAAGTAAAAGTATGTAAGAAATGTACTGGTCACCAGTACAGTTTCTACCGGATACCGGTAAATAGTAGTTTATTAATTTATAATTAAAGATTAAGTGGAACTAGTAGAAATAGTAGCTGTCTCCAACAATTAGGAAGTAGTTGTAGTGGGATGTTATCTTGTTATTTATTTAATTTGTTATTTTTTATTATTTTAGAAAATTTCTAATTGTAACCTAAGTATAATATCTGGAAAATAATAATTTAAGAATGTAATTAGGTAATTTAGAAATAAAGTGTAAGAGTTTGCAATGCACGTCCCGGTGTAGGAAACAAGGTACCAGGATGTGTATTTCTGATTTTATCATTATTATTTTGTCTAGATGCAGCTATAGGTTTAAGAAACACTGGTTGTAGGATGCGGCCAGTTGTGTACTTTACTAGAGTATCTTCAGGTTTGTATAGAAAATTAAAGATGCCACATAAAAGAAACTCTGGCTTGATATGAACCATATGATGTGTATAACACATGATGTAGTTAACTTAAATCATCAGTGTCCAAACTTCCATCCCTAATAAGATAAGAGATAGAAAAGAAGATGGGTATGACCATCTTTTTCAAATGGAAATGTTTTGTTCTATGTTCTCTAATAGTAGGTGGTGACCATGCACAATACATTGCCGTGATCCCAACACTGGGTTTACTTCTAGTGTGGTGCATCTGATCCATGCAGGATGCGGAGTGAACCGTAGGCCTAATCCCCAAAGTCACGGAAGATATGAAACATTTATCTAAATTATTGTCCAAATTGAGTGTTTAAACTGCTAAACTATATAACACATTTCTTCAAAAACTCTACTGATAAAACACTGATGACCCACAAGTACAACCAATAGAAATTAAGTATATTAAAACAAAAACACATTACGATCTTGTTAAACTCAAACCGAAGGAATGAGGAGTACTAGGAAGCTGTACATTTTTTTTTAAATTTCAAGATTTCACTATTCTAATACTAAAATTAAATTATTTTAAATTTGAACTGTCTAGTTTAAAAATATTAAAAACTATTTTAGGGTACTAAAATGTGTGAAATGTCAGTTTTTAAATGTGTCGAAATTAATTATTTTTAAAGACTTATATTCAATTACTGTCATTCTTCACGGCCTTGTCGTGATATGCAGATCTTGGTAACAATTTAACAAAAGCAAAGACAGAATTGTTGATTTTAACATAGAGATTACAGAGGTATACTTATTTATATAATGAAGATGCATTTTAAGTTAGTAAGACAATTCCTGTACTCGAAAGGTGGTATGTTTTACTGCTGTCTCGGCCTCGAATGTTAGGTATTCTGTAAAGAATAATTGATAATCCAGATGCGTTAGAATCTCCGTCATCCATAGGATAGAGTATTTAACAAACGAAAGTGTGATATGTCAAGTGGTTTCTTTCCATTTGGTCAGAACACTTTAAGTTCATAAGTGGAGCAGTTAATTAGCTGGTTGCTATATATAGCTATTGTTTACTCTGTGATTATTAAGCCAGTAGATCCAGTTTTATTTTGCTTTAGTTTTATTGCAAGTAACTTCATCCTTAAGGGAACTTTTTATTTATTATTTATTTTCTGTTTGTAGGAATCTAAGAAAATCTGTTTACTGAAATTTTCAAGATTGTCAGTTACTTACTACCTTTCTTAAATGAGCATGTTGAAGCTAAGGGCTCGTAATGAACTCATAAGGACATAAAATTAGTAGATGACTTTGTTTCATGGTATATGTCACACCGCAAAACTGTTAACAACCGAGAGTTATTTTTAACCTGCGTCCGTAGATAAGCACAGAACACGCTGGGGCAAGGTCTCGCCTGTGACAACATACATTTATTGCACTAATGCGAACAGTCATTTATAGTTTGCTGTTATAAGAGAAACAGTAATTTTTATCTATAATTTTTATAATTCATTTGCGTATAAGAGATCGGTATATCCCAAGTTTTTGTATTCTTATGGCCTATTGGAGCTCCAGAGTTATTAATAACAGTGTTAGTGAAGCACAATTTACAGTAGTTAATTGTATCGAAATGTTATACCAGGAAAAAAAAACTAAAGCTGACAAAAATAACTCCTAAACTTAAAGGAGAAATCAGAGCTGAAAGTGGAAGAATTAATGAAAGAGAGTTGTTACAAGTAAATTCATATTTCGTTAAACGATGTCAGAAGTGGTTCCTGGAGGCAGACACCATTTCATTAAATTATAATACAGGTTAGTACTCATGAAATAAAGCTAATATTGTACACGCATGTCAAAAACAACTCTCTGTAGGAAGGTAACTTTAGAGTAAAGTAAAACAAAATATACAACTAAGACTTCTTTATATTACAGACTGTTTTCTTGTACTTCACAAAAGGTTTCTGGTAAATATTGAGGTACATTTTTCACAAACGTTCACTCACAGCTAATGTAACACAAACGAACCTTAGCTTCGCCAATCTTTGAAAGAGCTTGAATTATTTATCAGAGGCCATTTCATTATTTTTGGTTCTACTGGAGTTAGTTTCAAGGCTTGTTTGCTTGTGTAAGCAATCAGCTTTTGATGTTGATAGGTTTCCGGCTGTGCAAACCTTGGTTCTTTTTAGATCTCTTTTTTCCATACCTTCTTAAATGCCATTTTTTCGATACCTTATTTGTCTTATCATCCTTCTTCCAAAATGGAGTTAAATTGACACTTTTAGGCTATATTTTTATGTTATTCTTCTGTCCATTTGCATACTAATGGAGGATCTTGTTACTTCTTTCTATATGGAATAACTAGCCTAACAAGGGAATGCTGACCTAATGTTGCTTTTTTATTAGTGTTTTAACGCCCGTTTTTACTACTGAGGCACCACAGGCGATGAACACTGATGATACATGAGATGAAATGATAAATTCGGAAAGGATTTGTTAAGGAAGAAAATGTTCCAGGCATAAGTTTTGTGTACCTCCCTGGCATTTGCCATTTATGAGGACTGAAGAAAACCTGGAAAAAACCTCATTCAGGGAGGACTGTCCTGTTGGGATTCGAACCCCAGACCTCCCGCTCACGAGTCCGCGCCTTAACTACCTTGGTCACCTGTGGCTGTCCTAATGTTGTTGGTCGGGGTGAACCAAAACTATCAGCTGCTAACTTCCTGTGCTCAGGGATAATCTTGAACATAAAATAAGTTTATCACGGGTTGGACCCTTGAAATACACCCGCTCTCTGTTCGTTGAAAATAACCAATGCATTGTACACAGTGCCCTCATTTCGTTACGCAATCATAGTTTGTATATACTAGCGGAAACCGATTGAACTTCAGTGGATGGGCAATTCTCGATAAAACTGGAGTTAAGTTCTCATGATACAGGCAATTGAAGTGTTTCAGTTGCGGTTCTGTATGAAGTGAGTGTTAGATTTTTTACTATGTACTTGTGTATTGTGGAGTAGGCCGAGAGTGGGATATATGCTAGAGCGGAGAGTATTTGTGTGTACAATTATTTACAAAAGAAATATACAGGTGCTATAGGAGAGGAGTAACATCTACATCGGGAAATGCAATTTTCAGGTTGGTGAACAAACCTCGAACACAAGGCTTTTTCATTGACAAGAAAACCCGAGACCAAATTAAAACTTCATCTCTAATTCTTTAACACGAAAATCTCAGCAAGGTGGTGTATCTGTCGGCAGTGCTTATAAAGCCACTCAAGTGCTACATCTTAATCTATATAAACTTTCTGCTGTAACTGAAATAAAATCCATGGAGGCGCTGAAACAAAATATTCGGAAAGATGAATTGCGACAAGTGTTTCAAAATCTTTTCAAAAGGATCAGTCTATCTACAGTACAGTAATTTCCCTTGTCAAGTGACAAAGCCGTCCGTAATGCAGTACAGCAAAATCAATTTCCGATTGCTAGTGGAATGAGGTTCCTGTTTATGTAAAGTATACAAATACACATTACAATTAAAATTTATATGTAATTATTGCTACAAAAGGTATAGAACTTTGTAAATATTTGATGAATTTGTTTCTAGTTGGAAAGGTTTTTAAAAATCATTACGTTTTTTACATAAATACCAGTTAACCCCTTATACACAGTCTTTTAAATGAAGGTAGATTTCACTGCAGCACAAGAATTTTCAAGCAAATAATTGACATATAAGATGAAATATGAATTTCAACAAGGAAATCCTTCTTAATTTAAAAGATGCCGCAGGAGGTCCACCTGGTATATAGTGTTTTATGATACACTTTTTAAAGGTTTGGTATTGAAAGAAAATTAATACTTAAATGTATTTATTAATAAACACTTAGATAAAACAAGAAACTCCTTGGCAATGACACAGTAAGAAATAAAGGGTACATAGCTTAACAGTGCATATCTATAGTGAGAAAGAGCATTCAAGTACATTTTTCTGGAGACGCCTATAGCTTTTATCTTCCTTTGAGGAAAACTCTCACTTGATCCGGATATTTACTCTCGCCACTTCCATCACGGATATGGATGGCAAGTAGAATGGAGAAGTGGAATCAGAACGACATAACATAACAATAAGGTAAATATTTTGACTCTCTCTCCGAGGCGTGGGTTCAATTCTGCTCTCAGATAGCTTCTGGTTAACGAAGGAAGAAGGTATTTGAATAGTTTAAGTCTTTAGGTTATAGACTATTATGACTCGTAATACCACTCCGTTCCTCTTTTTTTATGTTCCCCTCACCCGAAACAGACTCTAGTGTTCCAACACTTGTGAAGCATCTGAGACACTTATACACAAAAGTGGAATAATACAATCGTTTTGTTATCAGAAGGAAGTCAGAATTACATAAGTAATTACTGAGCTAGGAAAAGAGAACTTATCTTTGAGAGGATAGCAGCAGGAACAGATTCAGTAGTCTCTTGTAGAAGAACGCGTGCTCACAAATTTTAGGAATTTCAAGGCAAGGATTTACTGGTACTCGGTTATATGTGAACACTGTCTAGGAAATTGATGTTGGCACACAAAATAGGGAAAGTTCCTAAGGTACTGTAGCAATTGACTGCTACATTAGATTATGATTTCAGACACCTTACTGAGTCAAGATGGAGTGACAGACTTTGTCCACTCCTGGAGAATCAGAAATTACAATTAGCACTGTAAAAGGTTTTTCAGAAGTCAGCTTTTATGAGGCAGATAAATGGTTTATGGTTAAACTAATACTAAAACAGGGCTTACCAACATGCAGTCTTTTAAAGATAAACTTGATCAATGGATCCAACGTGTTTCAATCATAACAATAGAAAGAGAATTATTTATTTAATTACCCCCTTAATATTTGCTTTGGGTTAATCTACGGTCACTCTAAACCTTTTCATAGCCACATGTCAGGCATTAAATTAACGTTAAAAGAGAATAAAAAGAAATGAGAGGATGTTTACAGAAAAATGTACTGTGATATTTTACATGTAAAAATGTAAAAGATCTTACCTTGTGGATAAGCAGAAGCAGCATTACTGGAGTCCTTGTAGTTAATGATATACCACGTTACAAAATAGATGCAGTACAACATCACGCCAGCAGAAGTTAGCTGAAAGCATAGGATGCTATTAAAAGGACTTCAGAAATTTTTGCTTAACTTAGAGAATGATACGAGGATAAATAATTAAGTTACAAATGGATGTAGAAATTAAACAAGTTTATTAATTTTAAAGATTACCTTTATTTCTCAACATAATCCCCCTGTACATTGAGTCACTTGTTTTACAGGCCCTTGAAACCCAGCAGCATAAACCACTTTGGGCTACTTGCAGCCGAAATTCATGGCTACTCTTATTATGATAATGAGTTGGTGATAGTACTAATTACATAGGCATAAGAATTGAGAATTCAGATTATATTTATTAAGGCAATGAGTGATATGGACATTTGTTAAGTATATATGCGATCTGGATCTTGTGTGTATTTGGAGGTAACAGTACTTTGCAAGAGACATTGTGTTTATTTTCATGTTTTGTTACAACTTGTTGACCTGAGCCTCATGTAAAAACCCTTAGGGAGGGCTGAGATATTGTATACATGTGTATAGACAGACTGCTTGCCATCATACTTATAAAATTGCAAAGAAGACAACAGGCAAAAGGGTTTCTTTTGTTAAGATCACAAGCCACAGCATTTTCTTGGAATATTTCGGCAAGAAAGTAACCAACACGTGGAAAAAAGCTTAAAATCCTTTAAGACGGACCAAATTAGGGAAATTTCAATAACGGGTTGTGAGAACAGGATATGAGGAGCACAATGTGAAAGGAATAGATTCTAAAGGGAATTAAAATGTCAAAACTGCGAAGAAGTGTTTTATAATAGGCAGGAGGAGAAAGCTAGAATTAAAAGCATTATGCCGCACATTCAGAAAAATAGAGGCTGGCGGTAATGGGAATTGTACGTGCCTATCGCGAAATCTTAGTTTACAGATCCAGTAGAATAAAGGGGGAAAGGAAATTGAAAATATAAAACTATCAAAGACAAGGGCGAAACATATGACAGGAGTCACTTTCCAGGAAAGCCTAAGCGAGGGGAAAAAGTGAAGGAGAATTTTTTGAACAAATGGCCAACGTCTAAAAGTGAGCGAATGAGAATAACTTAGAAATATAATAAATATTTTGGGATAGCCAATAGAGAGCTTATCAGTCGAGAATAAAATAGTAAAAGTAAAGAGTTTATTTCGTATGGGAGGAGCTAGGAGGTAGAAAGCGGAATGTCAGGCAGAACAGAAGAGAGTTGCACAGTTGCTAACTGATATCGGGGTTGCGGACCGATAGGACAGTTGTGAGGGTTAAGAGAAAGAGCGCCTATGAGAATTAACACAGTTGTTAGAATTGAGAAAAGCGGGTGACGATAGATGCAAATGCAACAAAGAATAGGTCAAGTATTGAGATAGCTGGAGTATAGGTAGACTGTAAATGGTTTGTCATAGTATTGATATTAGGAAGTTCTTTTTTTTTTTTTGAGTAGTGTTTAACACCCGTTTTTACTACTGAGGCACCACAGGCGGTGAACACTGGTGATATATGAAATGATATATTGGGAAAAGATTTTTTAAGGAAGGAATGTTTCAGGCCTAAGTTTAGGATACTTCCCCAGCATTTGCCATTTATGAGGACTGAGGAAAACCTGGAAAAAATCTCAGTCAAGGAGGATGTCCTGGCGGAATTCGAACCCCAGACCTCCCACACACGAGCCCGCGCCTCAACGATCTCGGCCATCCGTGGCGGTGAGAATAAGTGAGACAAAGGCAGAATAGTGAGGCAGAGAGTAGAATTGAGGAAAATCATATCAGTTCGACAAGATAATATAATTTGATAATTTGTTAGGCAAATGCCTAACGTGCTGCCACGAGCAGTCCGATGTTGATAGACTGATACCTTCTCTGTTCCCGTGGATCCGAAAGATCCACAAAACACTCAAGTGAATCCTGATACCCACATCATAATTAAATTGGAGCAACCTACTGAGCTAGAAGCCTGCAGAAAAACAATCCAACAATCATACATAAACCAAAACTCCGCATCCTCCATACACGCCTATATTAAAATCGCTCGAGATTACGTACCCACCTTCATATTAAAATCGCTCCATGCTTTCGGAATCACATAATGGCTTACCCTTCTACAGCTTTATAGTTGACAAAATATTCATCCGGAAGATAATATTTTAAAGGACCGAACAAATGGAAGTCACTTAGAGCAAGGTTGGGCTATATGGAAGATATTTCAGGACTTCCCATCTGAAATTTCGCAGTGTCTCATTTTTCTTCTTGTCAGTTGAGGACGCGCGTTGTCATGCAAGAGCAATACGCCTTTGGCGAGAAGTCCTGGTCACTTCCGGTAAATGATCTTACAAAGTTTCTTGAGGATGTTACAGTAGGAGTCTACATTTTCGATTTGTTCTTAAGACTGGATGCAGTAATATACCTTCACGATACCAGAAGATTGTGAGCTTCACTTTAAACTTTCGCATGTTTTTAATGCATTGACGCACACTTTATCTCGGTCTGGTAATGTTGAACCAATGTTCATTACCTGTGACCGCTCGGGCATATCATGATAGCGAGTGACATGTCATAATGCTAGATCTATTCTCTACATGTTGTGTTATGTTGTGGAGTCGGTATCGCGTCACCCATCTTCACAGATGTTGTGTAAACCTAGCCCTTCATGCATTATGGTGTCTATACTTATCCTCCTGTCTGTTCGGATTGCCTTCAACTCGTTGCAAATTTGTCTTTAAGGCAATCTCTGTTGGCCTGCTGACGTGGTGTTCATCTTTGATAAATATTCGCCCTTGACAGGCACTTCTTACTGAGATGTGAAGCATTTCTTTATTAATGTTCTTATTCCATACCTTTTTTTGCATAAAATCGCACAACGAAGGGCTGCTCGAGGGTTGTACACTCACTCAGAGCCTCCGCCATCTTGCAACAGCTGTTTCGCTATTGTAAACATGGGTTGTCTCGTGTCTAATGTCAACAAATGCCTCCGGACTAATGCTGCCATGTAGTACCTCAATAAACACTTAACACCCATATCAATTTGTAACTTATGTCCCCTATTATTGCTTTTTGGAACACTTGTTGAATGCTGTCTATCAAGATATAAAGCTATATAAGCAGTGCCCGGAAATTAGGCAAAATGCCCTTTTTATCTGGATGGATATATTTATGAATCAGATAGAAATAAACGTGTTTCTATACATTTGTAGTCGATAAGACCAGCTTTTGTTTCGCCTTTTTTCTGCTATTTGGTTTCTGTTGCCTATTTTAAGGTTTTGGATCGTTATGGGTTTTTATGCAATTATTTGCATATTTTAAAAAGAACTTCAATATATACAAGTGAAAAAGCTATAAAAATTAAATGTCATATTCCCTGCAGAAAAATATATTTTGAAAATCTGGTTTTACATTTATTTGTCTTCAAGCTGTTAAAAATTTCTCCTCAACCCAATTATTAAAATTCATTAAATAACAAAACCTTCATTAGTAAAAAGAACACACGGTTTCCTCCGGCATACAATTACCAGGAAATACAGAAGATGAGAGAAGTACTGTAGTTCTGAATAGTCCTTTCGAATGAAATTGGAAGGTTGAGCAGTTTAGCAGACATGGAAGCTAAGGCTAGACTGTTTTAGGATGGGATGCGGCAACACAAAGTAGCAGATGTGTCTTTAAGGCCGAGTGTGGAAATACTGAATACAGGTAGGTAGTCTTAGAAAAGGGGGGCAAGGGTTAGGGAAAATGTTTCTGAATAGTTTCAACGAAATATAGTTTGTGTTAGCGGGAATAATCTATAAGTTCTAAAATATAAAATGGAAATAGAAAAATTATAGTATAAATATAAAAAGGGTAGCATATAGTGAGGATATTTCAATTAAGGGCCCTGCATACAGGTAAAGTCAGTCTCAAGACCATATTAAGCAAGTGCAGATAACATCTTGTAGTTGGGAGACTGTCAGTGAATGGTGTTCGTTCGTTTATTATAGCGCTTTCATTATGTGTAGTGTCCTAATAATTCTTCATTAATAATTCCGCTACACACATATGTATATATGTATATATATTATATATATAATCTTTAAGAATGTATTTTTATGTACTATGCAAACGGACTCTTTCAGAGCAGCTGTTCTCAATTAGAGAACATGTTCACCAGCTTGTTAAAAAATTACGAGAAAAAGTTCTCATAATGATAAGAAACGTGTTCCGAATCGCAGAAGAAATATTTGATGAACGGCGATCTGTCTTCCCTTTCCAGTTGTTACGATTGTACTTCCGCAGGCGGCTCGCGGTTTAAATAACCTCACTGTATAGTCAATAGAGCGTCTGGCTCTCTGTAAGAGGGAATTTGAGTAACTATTGTAGTAGAAAGTCCTTACTCCATAGGGAATACATGGAATCATATGATGTCAGCACTAAGTAAAAATTGCAAAAACTGGGTAAAAATTAATTTACCTCGAATTTGAACTAAACTTTCCCCTAGATTTTTTGCCATTTTTAAGTATACAAATCATAGACTCTTTATAAATAGCACGTTTTATATTTTGTATAGAATGCAGAAAAACATTGTCAATAAGAATAATTTATAAGAAGACAGCTGTATCTGTGCAAGGTAAATAGTGTGTTAACGGTACTTGGAACATCAATTGTTTGCATATTTAAATTGCACAATCACTTTTTTGGTATCTACACTTACTCTCCTGCATTTTAGTTCGGGGTAATCACACAATGTTGTTTAGTGTACGGTGTCCTATTAAATTAACAGAGTGTGAATACATTGTAGTGTAAAACAAGGTTTCGACAAACAAAAGGGGTTATTAGGGAGAAAGGAAGGGAGCGGGATGAGGAAGTATGTGCAAAAGTATGTGGAAAAATGGCGCATTGGTAAACGCCACTTCTCTCAGTTTTTAAAAACATTTCTGTAGGGACTTCTTTCTTAATACCTTAAAAACATATAAAAACACCTACAGCTATTGCAACTTTGTTTAACGCTTTGATATAAAATATATGATTACAAGTAACATTGCACTTGTTGTTTGAAATCATTGATTGCATTTTATCGCAATATAGGTCATTTATTCTCTATTATTTAATATGTAAAACAATTATAATTTCAATTAAATATTATAAAACACTAACAAAAAAGCCCTTGTTTAAAAATATATGGAAATATTCATGTACACAGAACAATGCTATATCAAGAATTCATTTACACAGGAAGGGCCGTTGTGTATTGGCAAAGAGCAACCGCGTCCTGAGAGAGCGCCGGGTGTTGCCAGTAGTTTGTGACGTCACGTACTACCTCCTACGACAGACTGTGTGCAGTGTTGTTTAAATTGCTACAGTTTACCAAAAATAACGTCAAAAAAAAAAAAAACGGGTTGCGGTGTTAAACGGATATTTTTTTTTTTTTTTTTTTGAGTAGTGTTTAACGCCCGTTTTTACTACTGAGGCACCACAGGCGGTGGACACTGATGATACATGAGATGAAATGATAAATTGGGAAAGGATTTTTTTTTTTTAAGGAAGGAAGTGTTCCAGGCCTAAGTTTAGGTACCTCCCCGGCATTTGCCAGTTATGAAGACTGAGGGAAACCTGGAAAAAACCCCAGTCAGGGAGGACGGTCCTGGCGGGATTCGAACCGCAGACCTCCCGCTCACGAGTCCGTGCCTTAACGACCTCGGCCACCCGTGGCGGTTTAAACGGATATCTATGACGTTAACATTTAAGAATGATAATTGTTTTTTGGTGGGTCGGAAGGGATGGCAACATGCTGTGTGCAACAGAATATTAAATATGAAGTTAAACTTGAAACAGCACTACACTATAATACTACAGTAAAGAAGCTTACAATCCTGGAAAGGTATAAAAAGTCTTGTTCTTATTTGGCGCTACAGCTGGGGTGACCTTGACCTGCCGCTGCGACCTCTGAATCCTCTACCTCTGTCTTACGACTTCATTCATAGAGGGCATGTGATACACATGTCGGGAAATCAAAATAGTAACCTAAAACAAATATTTCACTGCAACCAGTTCATAAACTGCATAATGCCTCGATAACATACCTAAATACAATTATGAATGTTTCCTTTCTACTGTTGAGGCATGTTTGCCTTGTGAGCTTTGTTGCTAACACATGAATATCACAATTACCCAAGATCAATGAAATATATCTCTTCTCTTTCAGCTACATTCTTAATATCAAATTACAGCAATGTTTCTTTGCGATACAACAACAACAATAATAACAACAACAACAACAACAATAATAATAATAATAATAATAATAATACGGTCACACTGAAAGTCGTGAGCAACCCACTGTTAAAATTAAAATTCCAACAATGTAACAAAAAGGATTGTAGGACCATAATCTACAGACTTTACACCACATATTGCCATTTGTGACGTCATTAGCTTCTTTCACGTAACCACAGATAGTATTTCCAAAATGGCGGACATCAATGTGTCGTTTCGATAGCGTATTATCTATCACTGAATCTGCTGTATAAATTCACCTCAGACTTAAACTTGCCTATGGAGATGTCTGCATGGGTGCTAGCAGTGTTAGGAGATGGGTGAAACATTTCAAAGATGGGAAAACGAGTATCCAAGATGAGCCTCGTAGCGGTCGCCCGAACGCAACAAGGAAAGAGTTGATGAGCTCATTAGAGAAGATAGGCGTAGTACTGTGGATGAAATCGCTGCAAAACTTGGCAGTAGGACATAATGAGATGCAAGAAATGGTAAAAAGCTTATCTTATGAGGCGTAGTACTGTGGATGAAATCGCTACAAAACTTGGCAGTAGGACATAGTGAGATGCAAGAAATGGTAAAATGCTTATCTTATGGAAAATTTTGTGCCCGTTGGGTCCCGCGTTTATTGACCGAAGACCACAAACTTCAGAGAATAACCATCAGCCAAAACCATCTTCAGAGATTTCAAAATGAAGGTGGTGATTTTTTGACGAGTATTGTGACAGGCAACAAAAGTTGGTTCCATCATTACGAGCCTGTAACAAAACGCCAGAGTATGGAATGACACCATTTGGATGCGCCATCGAAGAAGAAAGCGAAGACAGTGCGATCTGCTAGGAAGGTTATGGGGATGCACAGGGTTGCATTCTGGTTAATTTTCTTGAATCTGGACAAACCATAAATGCTGCCCACTATATTCATACACTTTGGAAGCTCCGTCATGCATTGCGCGATAAGCGCACTGGAAAGAAGATCATCCTGCAACAGGATAATGCTCGTCATCAAACTGCCCGTGTCACAATGGAAAAGTCAGAACATTTGGTTGGGAAACTCTTCCACATCTTCCCTACAGTCCTGACTATCCTCTTTTTGATCTGTTGGACAGATGCGAGGCCAACAATACGAGACGTTGAAGGATATTCGCAAAGTAGTGCGTCAGTGTCTTCGTGCAGCTGGAACGGACTTCTATTGTAAGGTTATTTTCAAACTTGCGGAAAAAATGTGTGCAAAGAAATGGGAGTATATGTTGAAAAATGAGAGAAAAGTCTGTAGATTACGATGTTGTACTTGCTTTATCTAAAAAATAAATATTAAGAGATTTAAAAATTGTTACTACTTTCAGTATCACCCTCGTGGTAATAAAAATAACTGTGCCCTTCAAACACATTAAATCTAGATTTTTCTCAGCACAATGAGACAAGGAAAAATAATAGTCTTCACCTAGTACTCCATTCGTTTGCAAATTAACAAACGAATTATTTATTTAGTATGTATAGATGAACTTAGATTTTTTCAGAAGAAAAATATCATAGTATTAATAATTCTTTATTTACAATGTACAAAAACGTTTTATTTCTAAGGTTTATACTATTGTATTATGCAATAGCAAACGTTGAACAACAACCTTCTTGCCCCTGATCTATAGAATAGGTGTGGGAAATTAAATCATTTTAAAAGTGCTCTAAAACATTTTTGTTTTTATTTTATTTTCTATGTCCAAAAATATGTTATTGGAAAGTTTTAATACATGATAAGTATGGTATAATTTTTAGCTGCTTATACTCTAAGGGAATACATACTGTAGCACGGGTACTTTGGCATTATAATGTTGGTAATATTGTAAACATATAATGCTGCAATTTGAACTGGGTGGGGTCGTCAAAATTGATATTAAGAAATGTATGGCTCCAGGGGGACGCTAATGCATGCGTAGTAGGACATAATACGTTAGTTTCCTAAAATTAAGATGACTTTCTTCTACTTTTGTTTTCTTCCGTTAGACGTGGAACTGAATGCTCGTGCCCAGATCCCGCAAAACATAAATGGATTAGATCCCTATTATTGGCTCACATATGTAAACAGATATCAGTAAACCAACTTTTTCATGAAAGGATCAGTATAATTTTTATACGATAATTAGTTTTAAATTACTTTCTTTGATATCTACTAGTTAAGTTAGAAAATGTATGTGACAAATTAAGGAAATTTTAACTGGGACTATACCCCTTAATGTCGCGTTATTAGTTACTATTGCGTTTAGGAAATAAGCGAGAGCTCTTTAAATTCAATTAATTTAGTTTTAGGCGACGGGCAGTTTTTAAACATTTTTTTTATTTCTGAACCCTAATTTCAAACAAACTTTCGTGACCATTCCATGAAATATTTTTTGCAGTATCTCATTTATTGAGGAAATATAAAGTTATGCATTACTCTAAATTTTGTGCTGTCGCTATATTTGTTTAGTTGTAATTATTTTGGCAATGTGCTAAATCTGTTACAAATAGTATATAAATATTCATTTGCTTATTTTTGTTGATTTTAAAAAAGAAAGCACGCGGTGGCAACATTGACTAGGAAAACTATAATATTGCAAAAAAAAAAAAAAAAAAAAAAATACGGAAATTTAAAGGTAATCAAAACTGAAACGTGTGACAAAAGTCGTTAAGATGCGAATTTGTGAGCGCGAGGTCTCCGGTTCGATTCTTTCCAGGACCATCCTCCCCCACTGAGGTTTTTCCTCAGTCTCATAAAAAGCACGTGTCTGGGAGGTGGTCTAAATTTAGGCCTAGAAAGATTCCTTAAAAATTCATTTAGTAATATATCAAAAGTTCTACTATAAATAAAACTGAAACTGTATGTTAGAGGTGCAACTGTCCTTTTTCAATCTGTAAGGTTCTCGTTCATTTGCTAAAAGTGCGCTATTCAAAATTATTTACACCGTAAACTTCTACAATTTTCGTATGCACATTATTTTTCTTATTGAGATTACCAATTTGAGCCCCAGAGTGTCTTAGGGTATGTAAAAATAAACAAATTTAAAATTGTTATAATAAAAGGTGCTTAGCAATCAAGTTTTAGAAAATAATTTTTCTCTAGATTTGAGCTGTATAATTTTAGATTTAGATAGTACATTTGTAATAAAATATAATTATGAAAAAGTTCGAAATCTTTAGAATTATTTTTAACTTCCTTTTTGATGCAATGGACATTTTGAGGATTAATAATTTTAAAGTTTCATAACGTATGAAATATACTTTCTTTAATCTAATAGAAAGAATTAAAGAAAATCAAAAGAACTGGAAATAACATGTGGAGAGGATGGAGGAAAACCGCTATAGTAAACTGGTTTTAAGATATACACCAAAAGGCCAAAGAAATGTTCGCCGACCTAAAAGAAGATGGATAGAGCAGTTCTAAATTGTGGGACCGGAACAAGCCAATAAAGGCTTAAACCGTGATTGATGATGATGATGATGATGATGATGATGATGAAATATACTTTTTATTTTATTATAAAGAAGGGATTATATAAATGGAACACACAAAATGCAATTTTAATAGTTCTATAGAAAGAAAATATGAAAACCATATATTGTTACAATAAGTTTCTTGTATTAGTTATTTAATGACTACTTTGAAGCAGGAATTGTTGTCTCAAGATTTCTAATTCTAATGATGATTCCATTTGACTGTACTACTACTGTTACTATTACTATTACTATTACTACTACTACTACTACTACTGTTACTATTACTACTACTACTACTACTACTACTACTACTACTACTGTTACTATTACTACTATTACTACTACTACTGTTACTATTACTACTACTACTACTACTACTACTACTACTACTGTTACTATTACTACTACTACTACTACTACTACTACTACTGTTACTATTACTACTACTACTACTACTACTGTTACTATTACTACTACTACTACTGTTACTATTACTACTACTATTACTACTACTACTACTACTACTACTACTATTACTATTACTGCTACTATAATTACTACTACTACTGCTACTATAATTACTACTACTACCACTACTACTACTACTACTACTACTACTACTACTACTACTACTACTACTACTACTGCTACTACTACTACTACTACTGCTACTATTACTGCTACTACTACTATTACTAATACTAATAATGATGATGATGATGATGATGATAATAATAATAATAATTGTATTTGATTTAATTTATAATTAACAAGGCAAAGAATGACATAATAATCGGTGGTATTCATGGTATTAATATTACCATTGTGCACCGTTTTCTTTGTAAAGATTTCAAAGAAACTTTTTCCGGCTCAACACAGAAATGTTTTATTGTCTTAACAGGGGAAAGAAAGAAATATGATATCAATAGGGAAACTGTTACCGACAGATTCAAATAGGCATCGCTCATATGTGGCCGGGGCGTGCTTTATCGTAGAACCTTAGCATGCGGATCTAAAGGTAAAAAGGGTAACGGAATCTGTCATATCCAAAAGACGCCGCGTGTGAATAGCAGTTGTAAACCTTCTCGTGAAACTCTAACATGGAGGAGAAAGAACTGACCAATAAACATACCTCAAAACTAGACAATAGGCAATATTAAAGATATAATGCAATAGCCAATAGAAAAGTTAGAGTTGAACCAAGTTCTAGAATATTTGAAGAAATAAAAGTTTGCGGGAGCGGAGCAGAATTATATAATATCTTTTATATCAAGTATAAAAAGTAAGTTTTTGACACAGTACGGGGAACACAGAGACACATAACACAGTACGAGGAAAGCAGTAACAAGACAGTACACAAGAGGATGATGGTGATATCACTAAGGTGGTGGATAATAGAAAGATACCACACGGTAACAGCTAGTTAATTATTGTAGTCCTTGTATCGAAGTAATAAGTGTTATTATGTGTCATAGTAAAGTTATAGGCGACAGTCGGGTCTTCGACCGTATGAATTTATTACGGAATAGTCCAGTTAAAGTTAAAGTTGCGTAAACAATGTAATTAGATCTTCGAGCGAACACAGGGAACTTTAGCCTGGGGGCAAATATAGAGTGAATATAAAATCAGACTTATCACGCGACAGACGCCCAGCATGTCTGATAGACTTAAGTGTTTCAATAAATTTCGACTTCAACTTGAGCCCAGAAATGTATTATTCCAGTGAAAAATCCCCTTGCTTCCTTAATGATTCCAAGTCATTAAAAACAGTCCATATTCCTCTGAGATCTGCTTTGGAACCAGAGAAATAGGAAACAACGAATTCCAGCCTTCAAGAACCGAGGCAACGCAGAAGATCATAATTTACTCATCTAATTAATAAACTAGCATTCAAAAATAGTCCATAAAATATTATCTCCGTAAACATCCCCCATATATGTTTACGAAAGGCCTTTTTCATTGTTGATGAGACTCAGAGTTGCGGCTATTTTGTAGGCGAAATTTGGTATTTCCCTATCCGCAAAAGAACATCAGTGCAGTAGCACTAGCAATATCTACTTCAATTCAGCACATTTATTGTCCATGGTTTTAAGCATATTTGTAGAGATCATCTGCGCAAACAATAAGCAAGGGAATCCTATTTATTTATGGGATCGGCTGTCGTGTTTCTTTTAATAGTATTTAACACCCGCTATTACTACTGAGGCACAACAGTGGTGAATACTGATGATACATGAAATGAAATGATAAACTGGGAAAGGATTTTTTAAGGAAGGAAACGTTTTCCAGGCCTAAGTTTAGGGTACCTCCCCGGCATTTTCCATTTATGAGGACTGAGGAACACCTGAGAAAAACCTCAGTTAGGGAGGACTGTCCTGGTAGGAATCGAACACCAGACCTCTGGAGCAGTATTTCCTAGCTCCAGCGATTAGGGATAGTATAAAATAGTATATTTAATTGATGAATCCTAAACATTAATCAGCCACTATCAGTATAATTAAAGCAAGCCTTAGACATGCCTCAGAGATTCTGTATCATACATTCCAAATGGGAATAAATCTAATACATCGTACTTGTAGATGAAACAACGCAGGCGAGATATTAAACCTGATTCAAATAATTCCTATTTTAAGTTAAGTAAATGCATGATCTTATATTTCACCAAATATAACTGATTGGTTATTATATTAAATTTATGTAAATACTCCCAGCCGTGTGTTAGGGAAACAAGCCGCCATTCTGCAGTTATCTCTCCACGCTTTCAAACAATAGGCTATTTGTCTGAAGTCTAGGGTTTTCTTTTGTTACGCTGAAGACACGTGTTTCCTGGTTCTGACAGCAATGCTGAAAGGTTCTCAGGTTCATGTTTTAACGGAGATTTTTCTCTTTGTGAGGATTCTTGAAACGTTTCGTCAAAGAGTAGATTTAAAACGCATTTTAAGTGGACTGTCGCTTTTGTTTCTTCACAGGAGGAGGATTAAAACTGAGGCACAAAGAGCGCAAGTTTGCAGACTTCTCTGTTTTTCGCAAAGAGTGCGAGAAGTGAAAGTAAGAAACACAGAGGAAAGAGCTGAAAGAAGAAACCCTTGCAACATATATCTACATTATTTCTTTTCTGACAAACCTCTTACATAAAACTTTTAAATTGCCTTAAATGTTGCAAGGTTTTCTCCTGTCTCATATACCTAAACTTTTCAAGAAGGCTGCTAGAACAACTCCTTTGTACAATAATAAAGCATGTAAGAGCTGATCAGCCCACTAGCAAATTATTTTACAACCTTCATGCAGGAATGTGTGTGTTAAGGACCAAAGACAATCTAGAACAACACTCGGAGACCTCAAGCGGGGGAGTACCAAATGACTTGCCCTTCTAATGAACTACGCACCATGCCTTTTAACAATTGCCTTAAGGAATAAAAATGGAAGTCCAACAAAATCAAATTTTAAGGGACACTGGGAATGAAATTTCAAAGTTTCAAACTTAAAACTTTGTTTACTAATTTGTTTGTTATGATCATTTGTATTTTACATTCATTTAACTTTGTTGTTTTACAGATATTTATAACATTTTGCTGCAAGTTTTTCATTCAGCGAATATATTGTAATTTATTTTTTATAAAGTTGCTATACCTTGCAGTTTGACATTATTTAATTCTTATTAAAATTTAACCTTTACCTCAAGTATTTAATAATTATTTCTTAGAGATCTGCGATTGTCACACAGTAATACTCTTGCTGCGTATAAAATAATGCTTAATATTTCTTTCTGGTATTATTCTTTACATTTTTATGAACGGTTGCAGTTGTAAATTTGATACCACTCTTGGTACTCTATCAATGAGAAGAGATTGATAAGAATATTTGTATTATTTCGTTCCAGTTTAATGTAAGTAAAGGGTTCGAAAACCAGAAATTCTCGCTCGTACCGCAAAGGGACCGTTTTGGCAGACAATGGAGTAAAGGTCTTTGTATTCTGGAGAAAGGAATGCTAGCGAAGGCATTACTGTAACACCTGCAGCCTGTTATAGGTTATTGACCTGTAACGGACCTTGCTGCCCGAAATCGAACTGAAGACGAATCACAGAGAAGAAAATTGGACTAGCGAATAGTAGCGGAACCCCTTGATATCATCGATAGTCTAAATCCATAGTGCGCGAAAACATAGCTTCCCCTTATCACGTGGTCAAGCGAGTCTTATTGAGTGTTTAAGGACCGGCCGCGCACATGAAATCGCCTTTTGAGACTTAGTCTTTTTTTTTTTTTTGATTGATTTATTTAAGGACGCTCTTTAACAGCTCAGGTCATCAGCGTCCCATTCAACTCAGGGCGTGAAACGGCCGGCAAATTTTGCTCAGAGGCCTCTCTTTCAGGCTTGAGGTTCTTTATCGTGCCGTAAATGTACGACACGGGACCCACGGCTTTACTTCCCTTCCGAAGGAAGCCATTCTTACGATTTTTACGCCCGAAAAAATCCATCGGTCCTGGCCGGGTTCAGACTTAGTCTTGGGAACTCGCACTGGAACATCAATCTTCGTCACTTGGTTCCGATCTTCTCATTGCGCCGAAATTCCATCTTTAATCTTCACGCCAGAACATTCTTTGTACATAAAACTACCATTTGTCAAGCATTGTAGTTCATTACTGAGTTCCGACGAGAAACGCCTTGGTAAGCACTTGTTGGTTCAATAAACGTCAACTGGCAGATAACAAGCTGTTCTTTCTTATGAAGCACATCACCTTTTAATTCCTCTTACTTATTGTAAAGTCCCAAAAACCAGCAAGATTCCCTGTAGATTTACAAAAAGAGTTATTTAGGGGGGAGCAAGAACGACTTTGAATCAAACTCCCATCACATTTTCTTCCGCCACCTATATTCAAAATTTGAACATTAGAAATGTAATTTTAATTCTTTTGTCCATACACCAATGTAATGATAATAAGAGGTGAATTTTTTAAACTATATTTGTGTGACGTTTTCTGTTTGCAACGTATATAATTGAAACTAAAATTGTGTAGAAATCAAAATAAATTAAATTTCCTGAATTAGTATTGTGACATCAACCTGCTTCAGCATTTTAATTAATTTTATTTCTATAGGTTACCTGTTCTTTCCATTTAATTAAGATGAATAAAAAATTTAACATCTTTGTTTATAAAACTCTACTGTTTTTCTCTTTCCGTTAAATGACTATTATATTAGAAAACATATCAGGAAAAAAAACAGATTATTTCAGAAATTCCAGACGCGTTTCATTCATTTGCAACATTACAAGTGTGAAAATGGCAAAGTGGATTCTTTTCCATTGCAATCGCCAAATTGGCCTGGGGTCTTCCAAACTTAGCATGAATCAGCTCTCTCGGCAACTATTGCATTTTCTTAGGCTAGCACCCTCTCGAGATTGCGATATCGAAATAATTACCCCAAAAATCTGAGCCCGAACGTGTTATTTTTAACCACGAATCTGCTAGCAAGTAACTCAAGAGAGCCAATATTTGATTATTTTCACCAAAGACTAAACTAACAGAACCCAACTCTACCCATCGCTCAAGAGTCCTTTGTAATGTCCTAGCTTTAAAACGAACCGAACACATCTCTGATTAGACGATTGCATTAATTACCTTAGTTATTACTGCATCACGTTTGTAGCTGTGTCAATCTAACCATTATTAACAGACCCCTCAGGTGTAGAGTACAAAACGGGGATGTTGTAGCTGTTCAAACAGAGTTTCCTGATTATAGCTGCTGTTCGTAATAAAAGTTCCACTCTTTGAAAGCAATATCTATTAACTTGCATTCAACCGTCAGTTGTGCTGATATTTTTATATCAGCATAACGTGAATGTTCCCTGTGTTCAGTGGCTACATTTCATTTGTAGGTTAACCGGTATATAACAGTCCAGAGAAAGCAATTTCAATAATTGCATTATAACCGTATGGTTTCAGTTCGCCATAAAATTTCCTCCAGTCTTCAAGTTAACTTAGATGGCAAATATGTTAAAAATAGTGTTTGAATACTATTTCATCTCATTATTAATAAAATCTCGTCCAGCCTAACTCTGACAATAGAAATCAGTTTAACCGAAAGGATTAATTGTATGTTTTAATTTACATAAATACATCACCACCATAGCAAAAATAAAACACTGATCTTAATCTTCGTCAGGGATATCTTATTGCCAAAGAAGTAGCAAGCCTTTCTGCCAGAAAATTGGGAAAAAACAACAATAAATAGAATATTCTTTTTAAGGTGCAGCACCTTTCAAAATGTAACAGTTTTCATACATATAGTTTGAGATAGTATTCTGGGACAAGAAATAATGCAAATTTAACATACTTTCGTCTGCTTTTTGCACTTTTTCATGAGTTTTTCCCCCCCACAAGAATTTTGTTATCTTATGCTGTTTAAGACGTGGCAAACTGACAAGGCATGCCTGCACTGAAGAGCGGTCAATGCATGCGACCAGAATGCTTGTGATGAGCATTCTTACAGTTGAAGCTGTGCACTGCACTGGGTTTGTTAATGTGTGTGTAGGAATACAGTAGATTAGATGACTTCATTATCCACCTCCTTGGTCTAGCGATTACAGAGGCCCGGGTTCGATTTCCGGTACCTATTTAGGAATATTTATAAGTTAGGGAGGTCCAGAGCAGGGTCCATGCAGCCTCGTGTGGACAATTGGGAAGCTGCCTGATGGAGAGGTAGCGATCTTTGATCATGAAAGCCACTTGATGGGCAACCAGTGGGGTGCCGGCATGCTGGTCACATGCCCCCCTGCAATTCTGCCCTCTATCAATGAAATCATAAGACCGAGGTAGAGGAAGCAGAGGTACCACGTCAGGCCAAGGCTCAGTCCGGGCTGTAACGCCAAATGAAAAGAAAAAGAAAAGAAGATGATTCATTGTTGTCCTGAATGAGGTTCTTGTTAAGCTGTCCAGTCATCATGTTTTGTATGGAGAAGTCACTGCCACAAGTATTCCTTGTGATAACCAGGTAAAGTGGTTCGATAAAATGCGCTGTTTTCTTGTGCGAAACTTCTACAAAAGCAAATGTTTCACGTGTGCCCTAGATTCAACGAACAAGCCTGGCCAACAAATACTCAAGTACTAGAGTTCAACCAGGTGCTACAAGTGAGTACTTTGATGTGATTCAGAATATGGGAGAGGATATCGTGGAAGAAGTTGACAACTTTAAGGAACAATCTTATCCAATGCAATTTCCACTGAACTCCCTTTTGGTGTACTTAAAATATGTGATCCATTGATGTCTGTTAATGTGAGCGAACTTTCTTCAAATTCAAGACACTCCTGAGCTCAAAGCGCCAGCGATTTGCGTTCAAAAGCGGACATATGCATAAATATAAGTTGCTTAAATGCCACTAGGTTTTATGTTCAATTTTCAATGTGGTAACTAAATGCCATTTAATACATTGTAAAATTACTTCTTTAGCAATTAAAAAGAACGAATAGATAAAATATAAATGGTTTATCAACGCCGTTTTTGCTATTTTTAATAAGAGGGCCATCCAGAAAGTAACGTTACAAGGGCTCCTATTGTCGGGAAAATTTTTTGTTTCAAAGTTGGCGCACCTTGCGTGTAGGGTGGATGCTAACGGTCAGTTTGTTTGGTCCCGCGTATTAATCGGCCATTTTGTTCAGTCACAGTAAATTCTTCCGATGGAGAGGTCATCGCGCGCTCCCGTCATCTGCCGTCCGTGCGAGATCCGCGCGGTCATCCGATTTTTGACTTCGCCGAGCAATACGCTGCGAATATCCATCGGAAGGAAGCTCGTGGAAGTTTATGTAGTGATGTAATGAGTCGACAACATGTCACAAAGTGGGTTAGGTTGTGCATAGAAGGCCGTACTGATACTCACGACGAGGCAAAGAGTGGGAAACCATCAGTGATTTCTGATGAACTTATGCAAAAAATTGAAGAACAAGTGCGAAATGACCTCCGTGTGACACTTGACGACCTCCACGAAGAATTTCCTGACATTTCTCGAAATCTCTTTGGTGATATTGTGTCGGACAAACTTGGTTACAAGAAGTTTTGTGTGAGATGGGTATCCAGAATGCTCACACCGGAGCACCCTCAAAAACGCGTGATCGTCACGCGTGAATTTTTTGATCGTTTTGCACAGGAGGGAGAAGCTTTGCTGGACTCTATCGTGACGGAGGATGAGACGTGGGTGTGTCACTACACCCCAGAATACAAAAGACAATCACTTCAGTGACGTCATTCATCTTCCCGAGCCACCAACATTTTCAAGACGACCCCTTCAGCAGGGAAAATCATAACATCTGTTTTTTGGGATCGTAAGGAGGTCCTTTTGGTGGATATTATGCCTAAAGGGACTGCCATTATTACAGAGGCTTACAGCAATATCCTAAAATACTCCGAAGAGCCATTCAGAACCGCAGAAGGGGAGTCTGTATGACAACGCAAAGCCCCATACCACGTGGGTTTCACAGGAGCTGCTGACATCGTTTGGATGGGATATTCTCACCCCTCCCTATTTACCCGACTTCGCGCCATACGACTATCACCTTTCCGCTAAACTAAAGGAATTTTTGAGTGAGAAACGTTTTTCCAATGATCAGGAGGTCGAGGAAGCTGTGAAGAAGTGGCTGAAACAGCTGGCGGCGGAGGTCTATGACGCTGGCATACAAAAGCTAATGCCCCGACTACAGAAATGTATCGATCTCGACGGCCATTTCGTTGAAAAATAGTTCAATATATTTGCGAAGTACCCTGTGAATTTCAATTAAATACAAGCTCTTTTCGATTCTACAGAAATGTTGTAACCTTACTTTCCGCATGGCCCTTGTACCTTCTAAAAATACTTTTTACAATTTATCGATTACAACTTTGCACTTCTTTCCGTTCTTTAACAATGATAATAAAAACAACAATAAGCAGACTTTTGGTTGCAAACGTGTTATTTTACATTTCACTTAATGTCAATTTTTTTTAAATTAACATAGCATTTAGTTAATAATAACAATAATAGTTTATTTTACTTGGAAAAGTTAAAGCCATGGGGTCTTTGCACTCAACTAGGTTAAAATAAGACATACACAAAGTATACGAATGCATACAAATACAAGTAAAAGAGGCAAGAAGAGAATGGATACAGATAAACTGACAAGAAAGACAAAAACAATACTAAAACATTTATTTGATTATATGGGTTACAGTGAAAGGAATATTGTGCAATCCTAGAATTAAAACACTCTTCTTATGACGATATAAATTGTGCACAATTACCCTGAAAAGGTTACCTGGCAACTAGCATTTCATGAAGTCATCACCGCCTTCACAACGCAATTTCAAACAACGTACCTGTAACCAAAAGCTAAAATCATCGCCCTAACAAGCATATCAATATTGAAACACGAAAATAATTTTATTAAATAAAAACGAAACGTCGATATTTTCTTACACTTTCATACATTTTAACTTTCGAATACATACACCAGAGCATCGAAGCATATAAATTTCGACTGGAAAAAATAAAGAAATATAAAAATCTAAAATTTAAATTACCTACCATATTAATAGTCAATAAACGATATATTTACCAGCGCTGAAAAATATATCGGCAATTTTTTTATTAGTCGAACTAACACATTTCTCTTTTCTCCATGTAAAAAATTTCTCATATTCCTTTTCGTATACATTTTTCGATTTTTGAGGAATTAACAAAACCCTCAGTTTCCTTTATAATTTATTCTGGAACGATATCCATATTTTCAATATAAATATTGTGGAATTAGCATCTATTTCCATTTAAATTGTTTGAAAGCAAAACAAAATAACATCGTCATGGAAACGAGCACTAAGGAACCGTACAATATAATACCTCATGTCTATAGGTCATAACATCCCATTTTTAAATTTTTTATTATGTTCTAAAATATTTTAAATTTAAAATTGCATAAAACATTGTTTGCAAAACCTATATAATCTTCATTCTAAACACTCATGAAAATTAGCTCGTGAGCTAAAACATTCACTCGTGTCACAGTTACCAAGATTATGCACTAGTTACATAAAGAACTATTATATGCCTATAAAATAATTTTAGTAATATGCACAACATACGTTAATTAACTTAAACATGCATATAGAATAATAACATGAACAAATTATAATGGAGGTGGCTTGTTTTGCTAATTAAATCATCAGTTTTCATGTATTGGGATATTTCCGCATGTAGTGCATACACTTAATCAGTCAGATCAGCCACTGCTGCCCACCGAGCGATATTCCCAAAATATCTGCTTTATCCAAAATTTTCCTAATGGGTAAAATCTTCTTTTATTTAAAAAATGTAACTCTTGACGGATTTATTATTTTTCTTGTTGATAACCTGCAATATATCTGAGAAATTTCATTTCATTTGCTTCTAATCTTAATTTATCTTTTGTATCCATGTTTCACTTTTGTACAAAAGACATGGGACAGATACTACCTAATAAAAAATTAGCACAGTTTCTTTTTGTACTTTACTACAAAGGGCTCTTCTAATTGTAGCATTCACATAATTAAATATTTAAATTTTTTTCTGATCAATATTTCCTATATATATATATATATATATATATATATATATATATATTATTGTTGATTCCAGAAATTTGTGTGATTAAATATATTTAGTTGTTTTAGTCTCATTAGTTTAAATCTAATTGTATTTTGTCTTTTGAAAGTTATTTTATTTTTTCGACAGATATTTCACATTATATTGGGTATATATTTATATAAACTTATATATTTTTGTATATAACCTTCATTGTTTTATCATCATCAAAAAGCATTGCCATTATCAGCCTCTGTTACTAAGTCATGTGAATTCATTTATCTATCATCTTAATTATTTCATATACACACACATATATATAATATAAACGAAAAATAAAAATAATGTAACGCTATTAACAATGTAACAAATTAACAGTAATAATAATAGTACAAAAGGATAAAACACTAAGAAAAAGTCACACTTGAGATCGCTATATTTCGGGCTCGTGGAGTCCTATGGCAAGAAGACAAGTGACGGTGATAAAAGTAAATATTGAGTGTCGAAGGTAGCGTTATGCATGGAAACAGATGAAACTAGAAATGAGAGTGGGGGGTGGGGGATTTATACGTAAGATTTAAACCAGGTGGTTTAAATTTACGCGCTTTATGCAAAAATATAGCTGCCATTTCTCTATCTCTGAGTAAACTTTCAGAGCATTGCATAGGTAACGCACCAATAACTTACCGTCACGGGTGGCCGAGGTCGTTAAGTCTCGGACTCGTTAGCGGGAGGTCTGGGTTCGAATACCGCCAGGACCGTCTTTCCTGACTGAGGTTTTTTCCAGGTTTTCCTCAGTCCTCATAAATGGCAATGGCAAATGCCGGGGAGGTACCTTAAACTTAGGCCTGGAACGATTCCTTCCATAAAATCCTTTCCCAATATATCATTTCATCTCATGTATCATCAGTGTCCATCGCCTGTGGTGCCTCTGTAGCAAAAACGGGCGTTAAACACTATTCATTCATTCATTCATTCATTCGCATCAATAAGTGTTAGATTAAAAATATTTACTCAATATTTACTTTTATTAGGCATAACACCGTCATTTGTCTTCTTGCCATAGAGGAACTCCACGAATCCGAAATATAGCGATCTCAAGTGTGACTTTTTCTTAATGTTTTCTCCTTTTATACTATTATAATTACTGTTAATTTGTTACAGTGTTAATAGTGTTACTTTATTTTTATTTTTTCTTTATATTATATATATATAATGAATAATATTTATGACATACGGCAACTTTGACAGACATCTATATTGATTTTTTGCTGTATTTGGATGAGCGTGATGGGTGAGGATTTTTGAGTTTTTATACTCACTTTTAACTTAAAGTGGATCGGCATAAATTTATTCTTTAAAATGTTCTATAGAGCTCTGTTTAGTTCATAAAATGCTTTGATGTAATCTATAGTTAAAAATGTTTCTTTATTAAGTTTTTTGTGTTTTTCTACCTGTTTACTGACTAATGTCTAGACAAGATAGATTACACGTAGTTAGACTTTGACTACTCCTGTTCTTGTGACAGGACCTTCTTCCCGGACCGAGCAGTGACTACTAAGAAGGAAGCTGAGTACAGATGTGTGATAGTGTGATATTTATAGGATGATCATGTATCACGATTATGCTGGGAAATCAGTAACGTAGCGAGAGGCATAACACTAAGTGGAATTTACTGATAGTTTTATGTAGCATTTAGAGAGTGTAGTATTCGGTTATTTTTAAACGAAGACAAAGTTATTGGAAGCATTCTGCGACATGATCATGGCAGCGGATATTAAAAATAAGACTATGAAAGCTCATCACTTGGATCGCTGTATAAATGGTCGCATTAAAATTTCAACCAGTTTCGCAGGAAGAAAATGTCTCTTGTCTTTGCAAAGAATGCAGGATTAATTTCTACAAATTTGTCTTACTTAGGGATTCCGTTCATACTGGAGTCAAGGTAAATATCAAGATTTCTTACTGTATCACTAAAATGTTGAGGGTTGGAGTGTCGTCTTATTGATAAAATGTTTTATCTGGATTCAGGTTTGATACCAGCTTTCCTACCCAATGAGATCATTGTCAATTAGGAATAAATAATATCTTAGAAGGGTTGGACGAAAGTGTATGTAAATTTGAAGGATGTGTGTATACAAGTGATACTAGTAGTGTTTAAATATGGCAAACTATATCAAAATACTCGCCTTTACGCGACGCCTGCTATATACGTTTTTATTTCACAGCTTGTTGCATGTACCCACATTGGTAAAGTTTTTACAGTTGTGTCTGAGAGTACCCAGGTGTCTATTAAACCCGTTTGGCAGTCAAAATAAGTAAATAATATTTTAAGAGATTTTGGAGCTTAAGTGTTTCGAAAAAAAAAACGAAAAAAATATATTACTTAAACAATTAAAACATACATAATTAATCGATTTTCTTAAAATATTGGGACCAAAAGAACTGATGTCATAACAAGTGTATTTGATTCATTTCGAGAAATAAAATAAACATATTTCTAAGGATGTAAATGTTAATAATAAAAATTAAATGTGATGTCAGTTTTAACAATTCGTTCACCATGAAATTTTTATTAATACAAATAGTTATTTAGCAAGTGATGGTAATGAGTTCTTATATCTGACACTTAATGCACCTTATGGCACATACAAACAGAGCAGCCTTGAAACAAGTGGTTTATCTTCATTTTGCCCTACTGACTTAGAAACCCTGGGTTGTCTACTCGTTATATTTTCAAGGCTGCGTATTATCAGTATCAAGGCTTTTTTCAATCATGTCAAGGGTTTCGCTGTATTCTTGACTAATGTTCCCTTGACCTGCATATGACATGAGTCAGTTATAACATTTTCAATGTAAGAAAGTATTTATAGTTGTGGATTTTGTATTACTAAAAATAGACTTAAAGGTTAAATTAGTAGAAATAAATTTACTTAGAGACAAATAAGCATATATTTATTGTAAATGAAATTATTTGAATCTAAATGAGGTCAAGGGGATCATTAAGAGCCAAGTAAGGAATTATTTACGTATTATTGAGCCTCTCTCCACAAGAAGCTAGAATCAAAACTTCAAGAGGAAAGAAGATCAAATAGATAGTTTGTAATTTAGCTAAAACAAGATTAATAAAACGAAGTAATAGAAAGTACTACGTTTTTAAGTACATAGAACAATATATTTGAATTTGGATAGCAATATATTTCAAATATCTTGTTCTTAGAAGTCGAAAAAAGGGTTCCAAGGGTAGGCAAGAAATACAAAATGAATGGAAGATATATTAAAACATCTTTATGATGTAAATTGTACTGCAATTTATTATATAAATTAAGAGCGATATCTTAAATGTCATTCTTTACATCAAAATATTACTGAAAAATGCTATGTCACAGTAATAAAATCGAGGAATGCATTCATATTCTGGCCGAATGTAGTACCCACTGGGGAAACCCGAATAATATTTTGTTCCCAAGAAATATTTTAAGGAAATAAAAGGTCGATTGGCATGCTGGAACTGTTTAGGAACCACACTAATTGGTTGAGCATGAACATTTTCCTAGCCAAAGGGTGCGAAGCTAGAAGCAAATTATTTTCTGGTTAGAACGTAATATCTAGTGTAATTGTAAATCGTATATCTGTGATTACTCTGCTTAACATTTTTAAAAAATATGTATTTATTATTAATATTGTTTTATTTGTATTATTATTTGTACTTCTTTCTAATTGTGTAACATACTGAAGAATGTACGTCAACGACCCATGCAAAAAATATATTTGTAATGTGTATATTTGGACTTGAGAAACACTGCCATATACAGTAGGGTTATTTAAGTTACGGGCTATCTGAGCGCGGCTGCTTACTGCAGCCACCACAACCAGAAAGAGAAGATATAACGTGGTGCGTAAAATTTGTGTGTTTATTTTAGTATTTGTATGTTTGCTGAAAACATAAAATTATACTTTATTTAAAACTGCTGGTAATAATAAGCACTAGTCTGTGTTATGAGAGATGTGAAAATGATGCCCCTCAGCGGCAATACATTGCCATCATCTTTATTTCATCTCTAACGATTCTTCCGTAAGAACACAGCAATTCGGAACAAGTTTCTTGTCACTACTCTCATGTCTCTAGTACTGTTTAACAAGTTGAGGTAACAGATTTTCTGCCTAAAACACAATTAGCAGTAGCGAATAGGTTTTCAAATATGTACCATACGTAAAAACCCGTTCAGTACAATATTTACATAGTCGCATAACTAACGAGTACAACTTTTAATGAACGAAATCATCGAGTAACACTCGAACATACAATTACGCGCTGACAAAAGCTTCGTTCAAGCAACTAGAATCTGCTATTTGCACTTGCAGTACACGGCCTTGACTACTGACTACTCCCGTAAGTAGCCACGTTGTAACTCAAATAACCTCACTCTATTAACTACTGTGTGAAATATAGAGTATACCATGTCTCAAATAAAATGATTTAATACCTGAGTTCGACACCCTCCAGTAAAGACATGTTTTAATTTTGGGGAGTATACTGGAAGTAAACCAACAGGTTATGGCTATGTAAATTTACCTATGTGGTACAGTAGAAGAAGAAAAATTTACATCTTCTAACACCGTGAAAATGCAACATAATTTGATGAACGATACGAAAATATATATTATAACACACGCAAAATAAATTTAATTTTGAATACCAAATTATGGTAGAACAGTATATAACTTTAACATATCACTGGTGTAAACATATATCATTGAAACAATTATAATAAAAATTAAAACGTCACATTCTAAGTTTTGAAATTTTAAATTTTAAGCTTATAAATCTACCAATGTTTGTCACATTAACCACATAATTATAAATCAAATTACTGACAGCAAGTATTAAGGTAAAAGCATATTGTAAAATTTTCTGCTCTCACACAGCATAAAAGTTAATACTGAGCTTGAAGATACTTTGGTTTACAAATGCGCGTTCCTTGGCGAGCACAATGTATAACAACGGAAACTTAAGCCAATATAATGTATCTAATACAAAATAATAATAATAATAATAATAATAATAATAATAATAATAATAAATTTGCAATAAATTATTTTAGAGAGATATATTCTACCTGGGTCACTGGGTGCAGGTTACAAAGAAGACCCTGCACATAACAACATAGAATTTAAGAGTCGAAAGTGATGCATCGACCAATATCTGTGTCCTCAAGGAAGAGAAGCGAAGTAAAGTGTAGTGAAGAAGCCATCCATCATTGCTAGCACCTCTTATTTCATGAACATACGATCTACTTGAACCAAAGCAACCAGCTTGCTCATCACATCAAGCTGATGCGGTTCCATAAGAGGAGGAGGAAACTAGTTACTGAATTGATCGAAAACCAAAGAATGCGCGCAAGAATGGCACAAATGAAATGAAGCAGGAAAAACCGGTACGAGTAACACAAGATATTTCGGATAATTACATTGTTCGTATACGAAGATGCATGTATACCTAATTTGCGTATTTTGTAGACACCTTTTCAATCTTTCAGTTCATTTTATAAATTCGTTGTAAAAAATTATATGATTCATTGTTTATAACAATATTTTGGATTATGAACTATACGCAAAAATTGTTAAAAGGCAGTTTTTTATTAAGTTAAACTTAATGGATGTTCACTGGATGATAGGCAGTAGCCATTAGCATGCATTCGTCATGAAAATATAACTGAACCAGGTTATCTTATTGGTAGTCAATAATTAATACTATGCAATTTACAGGATAATTGTTATTTAAATCGTTACATCTGTCGTATAATATCGTCATAATTAATTCAGATTTCTAAAGCAGACATATCTTGGTTTATTCATAAATTTGATAAAATTGGATATAATGCAGTGACAAAGATGCATGTATGAGATGATTTAACGCCAAAGGCCATTTTAAAACATTTTTGCAGATTTTTCTCCTTCATCTCCATCTTCGATTAAAAATGAGCTGTTGAATTTAAATATAGCCGCATCATCCTTGAAGAAGACTCACGTCATGAACGTCCAAAAAGTGCAACAACAGCAACATTCATTTAACTAATACATGGTAAGATGATATTATATAACAGTCCAGATAAAATGCGTAAACTTTCTAAGATTATAGACACTTAAAAGGATCTCATACAATGTTTTTACACGAGGAATTGCAAAAGATTTACGCAAGATGGGTGCAGAAATGGTAAAAGCAGTTCACAAAACGAATTTCTATGAAAATACTGTTTTAACAGCAACAACACTCATTTTGTGGGTTGACTTAAAAGTGTGATAAAAATTGGATCCGCCATCACACACTGGAATCAGAAAACATTGAAAACAGTGCACAGAAGTCGGTTGTTCAGCGCCAAGGAAGATTAAAAACCTGTTCAATCTGCATTTTCTTTTGAAAACACTAAAATCATTTCATTAATGTATTTATATTCAGAAAAATAAAAGGAAGTATTGTTGCAGTCTTATAAACCAACTAGATGAAAACATTCCTGAGAAAAGAACCATTTACAGAAGGGGGGAAAAGGTAACACAGTGCCCCCGCTCACAAAACTGCTTTAAGTTTTAATCATTGGAGTATTCACCATACTTTCCATTTTTAGCTCCCTTTAAGTTCCATTTGTTTTCATTGTTCAAACTCTTCCTCGCTAGTCAGCGCTCTTCATCAAATCAAGAGCTGATTGCAGCTGTAGAGGAATATTTTGCTGACCTTCAAGCAATCCGCTTCAGAGACGGAATAATGGCATTATACCATCACTGACCGTAAGGGAGATTACCTATAAAAATATAATAATATTCAAGTACCCTCCTCTTTCCTTCATTGCTAGGCCAAGAATATTTCAGACAGCCCTCATTATCATATTTTGATTGGTGCCATATGCTATGCTCGTAAATCAACTCCTGTGACTATATTTTATTTCTAAGTAGAACTTGGTTTAAAATCAATGTGCATTTAATAATTTCTCTGCATTTTAAAAAAGGGAAAACAATTTATTATATTGTATAATTAGCTTAAAAGATACTAAAATAATTGATAGAACAATTACTTTAAATTAAAATGAAAAATTTACTAATTCAATCGTACCCCGTTAAAAGTTAAAACCATGGCAGATTAGTGTATAGCAACCCAATTTCCCTTCTTATTATCAAAAACCCCCTCTTGACATTTCTGCTAGGCGGCGCCGCACTGACCAGTAGACAGGAAAGTTGATATCCTTCCATGTGGGAAATATGAACCTCCTGTATTTGCAATGCTATTAGTTTGAATAAGGCCAACTTTTATATTAGTGTTACTTGTAATAACTGTGTTCACCATATCTTAATTTACTCTTGATATGAGACTTAAACCTAAGAATCAATTGCTAATTTTTGGATAGAAGATGTAATTAGAGCAGTTCGATTTTATCATTTTTTTCTATGCACTTTTTTAGTGAGAGACACCAGACATTTCTTTGAAGATCTTCAATATGGTCTTTTACAGTTGATACCAATTATTTCCTGACAAAAAGCGTCTGTCAGCATGAAAGTTTGTAGTTTTAGCCTTTAGAGATTTTAAATCAGCAATATTTATAGAAATTCAGTTACTTTGACAATTTATCAACATTGGTATGGGGTTGAGCTTTGCTACTCTTGGGTGGGGGGGTTAATCCAGAAGATTTCCGTAGTAATCTTCCTATACTAAAATATGAGAGTTAGCCAGAAAAACTTTTCTCTTGTAATTTACAAGCAAAATAGTGAAATGTACGCAGCATGTATCCGTAGCTTTTATGATAAATTTCTCACATTTTCAATGTATTCTCCCTCCTTTTCAACGGTTAGTTGTAATGGAGATCAGGAGGATGATGTCATCAACTGTGGAGTCACTGCTGTGGCCGAGTGGTTGCTCCGTATTTCATCAGCCAATGGAGTTTGCTCTGCAACTTTCATAAAGCGACGAACCCGACCTATAGCAGAATTGATTTCCATTGTTACATCCCCACCGCCAAGGGTGACCGAGGTTGTTAAGGCGCGGACTCGTGAGCAGGAGGTCTGGAGTTCAAACACCGCCAGATTTTCCTCAGTTCTCATAAGTGGCAAATACCGGGGAGGTACCATAAACTTAGGTCTAGGACGTTTCCTCCTTTAAAAAAAAATCCTTACCAAATATATCCTTTCATCAATGTCCACCGCTTGTAATGCCTCAGTAATTAAAACGAGCGTTAAACACCGTTAAAAAAAAAATGTTACATCCCATTTTTCAGCCATGCGGGCTTTTACTCTCTGCCTTGGAATTCTATCACAGCTCGCTGTCTTATGAACAATCCATTTTATAAAAACGATATAGTGCTGTCACCTATTGGTTTAGTAAGCTGTTACTGCCAAGAAATGAAAGTTTGGGGAATCGTCCCAAATTTAATTGTTTAATATTCCCAAATTATTCAAAGAAAAAAAAATAGACATTACTTTCTCACTGGCCATTGTACTTGTGCTCTGTTGGTGGCCAGGAGCTATGTTTTCATTGCGCTGTTGTTGCTTTAACTTTGCAATGTAATAATGAATGCAAGTCTCACCTATAGGAAAAAAACACCGTTAAATAGAGTTATTGCTCTTAAAAAACCAACTTCTTTAGGGGAGTTGTTTACAACAGTTGTTTAGTAAACATGGGTCCCACTAAAGTGCTTCTAAAATCGAAACCTGCTGCATGTAAGACTGCAATTTTTTGACCTTTTAATCCATAGTCCTGCTAAACATCGTGACCTTTGTGTGTCGGTTCTGTTGGTGTAGTGGTAACCATGCCTTGCCTCCTAAACCCAAGATTGCGGGTTCGATCTCGGCCGTGGCCGATGAATTTTTTCGCGCGTAAAAATCCTAAGTATGGCTCCCTTCGGCAGCCGTGGATCCCGAGTCGTACATTTACGGCACGATAAAGAACCTCGCTCCTGAATGAAGAGACCTCTGAGCAAAATTTGTCGGCCGTTTCACGCCCTGAATTGAAAGAGACGCTGATGACCTGAGATAAAAGCGTCCGTAAATGAAACAAATAATAAAAGTGACGTTTGTGAATATTTTCTTTAGGCGTTGATGTTTTAGGTTGTCCACTATGCCAGTCATGTTTACAGTATATTCAAGCAGCATGTTTAAATTTTATAGTTCATTTTTGTGCAAATATTAATAAAACGTATGCGAAAAACAAATCATCATTGTTCATCAAATGAAATTTGTGGTTATTTATAAAATGTAACTTTTCAAAACTATCACCACATATTTATTTTAAAACTGTACCAGAAAGAACAGCATCGTTTCTTCTCAAGAAAGTTTAAACAGAAACTTCTCGAAGCCTTTCAATGTTAAAGTATTTACAATTTTGAGTCAGGGAAGAGTTTCGCTTGAAGTTTGCTGTGTCCGGCCGCGTTCCCTAGAGTGTCCCCCACTGCTGAATAATGAACGACATTCTGTCAGCCAACCAATAGGAAATGTACAGAAAACGTCCACACTGTGCTAAGAAATCGAAAGACTTGAATGATACTGCACGGTATAAAAATTAACTTTATTTATTGAACGATAAATAATCGTATTTCTTATTAAAATTTGTCTTTTATTACAATATTTTTATAAATTTGGTATAATTATAAGTTTAGAATTGCAAACGGTCTATTTAAAAATAACATGCGTTAATTTTAAACATTGTTTGGCGGCCTTTGTAAATTATTCTTCCCGTTTCTATTCTGGTTATAAATAGCAGTAATGGAAAACACTGATGCTGGTACAATATCAACGTTTATGAAATCTAAACTTATTTAATATCAATAATACTATCCACTGCATACTTTTAGGAACATGTAAATAAAACAGAGCACAGTGTTCATTTGACTATATTATTTTATTCAGTTACAAATTCAACTTTACAGATCTTTCTTGCCTGTGTTACAACCCGTAAACATACTCTTAATTTTATTTACATGTTTTAATCCATAATAATTTCGGTTTTTTAAAGTCTGAGAACGTTCGACGAGATCTTTATCTTTTAATTAGTCTCCAATAAAAACTTTATGTAAAAATAATCTTCATCTAATTTTCTATAAACTCGCTTCTTGCTTTCATTTAGTCAGTTCTTTCACAAGGGGAATACCCTGTTATTTATTTGTTTATTTATGGACGCTTTTTAGCAACTCAGGTCATCAGCGTCTCATTCAATTCAAGGCGTGAAACGATCGACAAATTTTGCTCAGAGGCCTCTTCTTTCAGGCTTGAGGTTCTTTTTCGTGCCGTAAATGTACGACATGGGATCCATGGCTTTACTTGCATTCCGAAGGAAGCCATACTTAGGATTTTTACGCCCGAAAAAATCCATCGATCCTGGCCGGGATCGAACCGCGATTTTGGATTTAGGAGGCAAGTATGGTTACCACTGCACCACCAGGACCGACAGGGGAATACCAATTAAGCAATTGCGCAATTAGACAATTGAATCCTGATGAGGTCGTTCAACTCTCTTTCTTATAAAATATTATTAAAAACTCGAGTTTTATGGAATTAGGAGAAGAGATAATGTATTTATTGCTTCTATTAAGCATTTAATACAGAGTGACCCAGTGAACTTTGAATTAGTTTGCTGTGTTTTGCCTAAAGGTGAGAGCATCTCTGGTTGCCGTCTGGAATATAGTGGAGTAACATAACAAAACCATACAACAGTTTCCTTAAATATTTTAAAAGGTTTTACTTACCAGTTTTATGATCCCTTTGTCCCCAAGGGATTGGAGCCTAATCCCTTGAAACTTTTATCTCTGGGGTAAATTAAAAAAAAATATACCGCATACAAGACAAACTCACATATCCTGGAAAAATTGAAACAGCATTATTCAACGTGAAATACAGTGAGTGACGAATAGATTTTTAAAGAGGTTCCAAAAATATATGAATAATTCGGCAAATAATATCACAAAACTGGTAAGTAAACCTTTTAAAATAGAGCCACTGATGAAAATAAGCGCCGCTTTCGCCTGTGGATATAGCACCACAAGTAGATTTGCAGTTAATGGAGTCGTTCTTTATAGTTGTATTTTGGTAATAAATTGTTTCAAAAGGGAATATGTCCTACAAGAAAGACATGTCAGCAGTTTATAAATATGCAGTAATAATATTTCTCAAATAAAATGTGCTTTTATCCTGCAACTGAATATATTTTATCTGTTCAAATTTAAACAACGATAACAAGAGTTCAAGTTGCCAGACAACTTTAGAAAATAAATTATGTGATAATAATTGAATCCTAAAATTTGCCGCCACGGGTGGCCAAGGTCATTGAGCCGCGGACTCGTGAGCGGGAGATCTGGGGTTCGATTCCAGCCAGGATCGTCCTCCCTGACTGAGAGTTTTTCCGGGTTTTCCCCAGTCCTCATAAATGGCAAATGCCAGGGAGGCACCCTGAAACTTAGGCCTTGAACATTTCCTTCCTTAAAAACCCTTTCCCAACATATTTCATTTCATGTATCGTCAGTGTCCCCCGCTTGTGGTGCCATTAGCAAAATCGGGCGTTAAACACTATTAACAAGTCTAAAATTCAAATATTATAAGGCAGGAGTGCTATTTAAAATTGAGGATTGCTAAGTTAAAGAGGGGATGAAATTTAAAATATTATCAACGTAGGTTTTAAATTTATTCATCAATATTTAATTTGACATTTTTTGATTAAGTTAAATTTATTTTAAATCTGTAGTTACTCAAAACTAGCAATGGTTGAAATGAAAGCTCTGTGTATTAACAAAAAATTTTAATGATATTAATTCTGAAACTCTTGGTACCACATTTAAAATTGCCAGACATGAGAAAAGCGGGTTGAAATAATCTTCAGTTTAAACCGTCTGAAATTTAAGTTGTATTAACTTGAGTGCTTATTCCCCCCCCCCCCCAGATTGTAGAACATTTTGATCTTATAGCACATCTGGCCATTATAAGGCTTTAGTCGTGTTTCCCATTAAAGTTGTTACCACGCTTTTAACCATTTTATATTATTGTCTCAATGTGTATAGTTTCTTCACACTTTCCATGCTGTATTTAAAACATTTAAAATATTTCTCGCCTCACTCGAAATGGAACCAATTCCTCGTGTATTTTAAAAGTTAATAAATGAAGCGAACAATATTGCTTCCCTTTTTTTGAATGCTTTTAAGCGAGTAATTATTTTAATGAACAAATAGCAGCTTTGCGATAAAGAACAAATATAATGGAAGCATGAATTGTATGGACCAGAATTCTCTAAACGTTTTCAGTGAAAATTAACACATTTTCCTGCAAGTCAGGAGTAAAACAAGATGCTTCAAAGTGACTGACATGTACTTTTCTGTTACTTTGCAAGTAACTCACCCTAAATGAGTCAAACATGAGTTACTGAGCAGAGCTAAGCTTCCAGCAAATGCTACATCTTGCAAATTATTAGTATTTAAAAGCAAACATGCTGAGATCAAAACACGTTAAACTAAAATTACTGTCTTTAAATTTGTAGGGTTTAATTATGGAATAATTGTTATATTAATCAAAAACGATTTTACTCTTATGAGTAGTACTTCTGTTCTGCATTATAATAAACGGATTAATTAAATTAAAAGGCATGATATTTACACTGGTAAAAAAATTAATAGTACTAGTGGTGGTATTTATTCCACAGGTACAATTGCAATAAAATCTCATCAGGCGCACGCTCCAACGGACAATATGTGATTTTATAACACATTACGCCTGTTTGATTTAATATCAGGTATTATATATTCCATAATACAATATAAAACAAACATATAACTGCATTAACAATCAAATAAAATAAATAAAAAATAACATTATGAAAGTTTCTCTCTCTCTCTCACACACACATATACACTTGCCCAAACAGAGCTGGGTTCACTCAATTCATTTCCGCCAATCTCCTCCCCAGTTATCTGTCTTTTCATCAAAAATTTACTCATTCTGTCCACGTCTTCCTTGCCTGTCAGCAGAGCCCGTCATGACCACCTCCTTCGGTTCGATCGGTAAAAGCTGGTCGGAACTTTTGCGTCCATTCTTCCGTGTCTTTACACTCAACCAGTATATTTATTCATGATTTCTCCTCCTCCTCCTCCTCCTCCTCCTCCTCACCCTCACCCTCACAAATGCTCGTCGGTATCAATCATCCACCATGCCCCTAGTCCGAACTTCTGACTAATGAGTTATTGTATTGCTCCATCCTCCATTCAGATTTTAGCCCTAATTGTGCTGCTGACGAAATCATCTCCCTGGTTTGCGTAATTGTCTTCTGCCTATCCATATCCCTCAAGCGGCTCTTAGTCTTCCTCCGAGTATTCTTTTTATTTCCGTGACCCGCTATCCAAATGGAGCCCAACAATATCATTTCCAACCTCTTTCTTAATTTAGATGGCCATGGAATCTTTCGTTGCTGTTCATGGTTACACAATGCTCTTAAGTTTGCCTTCCATGAATAGTTTTCAGGCTTTCAGGCTTTCTTATTCTGATTTTATACTTTGTAGCCTTGCTACAGGTGTCGAATTCCATCTTAATTCATCTAAGCCCTGTGCCTTTCCCCAGTTCCAAAGTTCATTTAAAATCTAGAATCTAGTTCTGAAGCTTGTTCCAATCCTCAAATGTATGCCTCATATATAATCGTAGATGTTACTAGTACCCCATAGGCGGTTTGCAATAAACCTAGAGGCACATCTGTATTTCTAGTAAACGTCGAATACAATAAGATAACCTTCGGAAATATGACAGTCTGTTCTGATCTGCTTAAACGTTTTAACACAATTACCAGCTTTTATTGCTAGCTATTCATTTTAAGGTAAGGAAGAAGAAAACATTTAAAATTTTAAGGGTTATATTTAGATTCTAAAATACATTTATTTTCGAATGACAGCCATAAAAGAAAACTTCCAGTATTATAGTCAAGAATTTAACCTCCAATCTTCGGTTTACTGTGCTAATGTTTCACATTGATGTACGTACAGTGGTCTATCTAAACACCTATCATGGTCTTCTCTCGCTATTTATACCTCGTCAATGTCACCTTTTACACAGATTCTATTTCTAAGAGACAATCGAAAAATCGAATACTTTTGGACCAGCTTCTAGCAGACTTCACTTTAAAGAATTAATTTTTATATTATACATATTGATTTGAAATAGCATTGTATAGAACTCGTTTGTGCTTGTAACTTGTTTGGTTTAAGAAAAGATTAGTAGAAGTACAACTAGGCCCAGTGAAGGAATATGCCAACATATTAGTGGAATGAAAGAAAACTGTAATATTTACGGAAGTAAGTGCACGTAGGTGTTTTAAGCACATACAAATATAAAAATTTAAACAAGGGAAATTAATGTATATACACAAAAAATAAACTTGAGGAACTATCGCTTCCAGTGTGATTAAAAAGTATATACCTTCGTTTACTAATTAACATTTTTATATCACAATGAAACCCCCCCTCTAACATAAAAATCTACAAATTATTGAGGCCAAAGCCAGCAATAATAACTACTTGCATACTAAAAGTTTAAAGATAATAGCAAATGCTTAATTTTGCAAAGTAAATTCAAAGTATATAATCATACGTAATCTTGAATTTATCTTAAGTTAAATATATCGGGAAGGATACATTACTACCCTGGCCGATTCAAAATACTGTATTTTCGATATTTAAGGGGCATAGTTTCAGCAGTTCTAAGAAAGGCATCTCATATGTGCTTAACAAAAAGGGCAGGACCAGAATATAACTTATTCTAGAGGGCAAGAAACAGGCAAATTATTGACCAACCAGCCGCATACTCGAGATAATTCGGAAAGTTAAGACCCTTGTTTCTGGCTGGTTTATTTAATTGAAATTGGGGATCTCAATTAAAACTGCGGGCATCATTATTAACTAGGATTTGAACCCAAAAAGCGCAGCCTGTCTGCTATGACAAGAAATTAATTAGTCCATACGTCTACTTGAACCCGTGATTTTTAGAGGACCTGGAGAGAGAAATGAATATATTGTGACATTGCTGTTAAATCATCCGATGCACTGCGGTTTCTGTGAATTTGGGGGGTCTTTGAAAGCAGAAGACCGCAAACTGTGCACAATATTCGGAAAAGTCTGCTAGAAGAGTGGAAGAAAAATAGACACTACTGTACTTCGCAACAGTCTGCTGCGATGAAAACGGGGGCTATGCTTGAGGTCACTGTAACATCATTGCTGGCCGAGGTACGGGTTTTCGTCAGTGAAAGTTATTTAGATTGTTACCATAAATAGCAAACAATCCTATGTTTTGCTGCATCAATAAAAATTCACTTGGAATACATAGCGTTTTAAAAACACACTCTAATTTGGAAGTCCAACTTGTTAGCTTTCTTCTCAACTATGCGCTACAAAAGATATGATAATACCTCATTAGAGAATTATTAATAGATAAGAGTACTTACGATAAACAAAATACCAAGCACAACGGTGCCCTCTTTCAGCGAACAGCCGCAACAGCAATTTCTCAATCTTACTGCCATTATGAGTCTTCTGTTATCAGCTTTCATTACTCTTGATAACATCCGATGACATGATGTCTGCAATAGAGTGTTTGAAATTAAGCATTTAGATTCTAGAGACAACTCTCAGATCAGCTGTAAGACTGCCTTCCAATGAAGGAAATGGAAAAGGGTGGTACTCCCATTAATATTATACATGTAATTAAGTAAACATATACTATGATTACACATAGGACAAGAACATGCAGTATTATTTGGTCCTTCTAATTATAATGCAATCTTTAATTTATTTTTTATATTTTTAAAAACCTATTTAACAGAAAAATGAAAATATGAACTATTTTACAAAATAATAAATAAAATTAATAATAGATATTTTAACTGTTATTACACCCATTTTAACGTGAAATATGGAAGGTTTATGCATTAATGAATAACGTTTTAAATGACAAATACAATGCTTTCAAGAGTTCTTTGAAATTAACAATAATATTTTATCACATATCAGGTACTTGATAGTTCTTGGATACAAGTACATAAATATTATCCTTTGTATAGTCATATGGACTTTAAGACTTATGAATATAAATAACAAATGTACTACAAACAATGCAATTGTAAAACTCGACTGTTGACGATTTAATGTGAAATCGGGTGGAAAATAAGAACAGCTGACTGTTGAAGACACATTATTAAAACATTTAAACTTATTTTTATACTACTATAAAATACAAAGCAAATGTTTTTGTGAAATTTGTATTCCTATACACAAACTCGCCAAATTTACCTTATTTTATTAAATTCTGTATTTTATAGAAACGAACCTCGAAAACGATGAAATACAATTCTGTAAACAGCTATTTTAAAGTTTGTATTTTTCCAAACACAATGACTTGCAATATATGCTCATTAATTTATAAGATTAGAAGAAATATATGCTATGTATTACCGAATAATTTCCCCACAAAAGACAACGAAAAATAAAAACATGGCCAAATTGCAAATTATTAAAATTTTAGGTATTATGCTCCAATATAAACCAGGATAGATAAAATGTCTACTTCTTTACATCTATCTTCACAGTTAGTAATTCCAAACCAAAGTAGAACTGACTTGTCACTCGCCAAGTGAGGGAGCTAGTTTCTTCCAAATATAATTTAACGAAGTTGTTTTTAATATTATTGGAATGAAATAAAATACTTCGCTATGGATTAGTAAGATTAGAAGAAAGACAGAATATAAATAAAAACACTTTAAAATAAGCTCCTAAATATTACCTTGTCTCTAATAAAAGAGAGAATGATCATTATGTAGGAAACACATCCCAAATTCAATGACAATGAGCTTGAATGAAATGCCAAAATTGGAAATAAAATTAGTGTTTTAAAGACGAAAAAAATTTGCCAAAACTGAAGACTTATTCAAAAAGAAATATATTCATTTCACCAAAAAATATTACAGATAAGTTTAAAAATGATGGTAATTGAAATATGATTCTTGTTCATTTTCAGTTATTACGAAAACCTCATGTATGAGATTTGTAAGGTGTAAAAGGTATGAAACCATGTGTTAAAATTATCTATTTGATTAATTCTACGTGTAAAATAGTTGAAATCGTATACACAGCTTCGTGAAGCTTAACCAGCTGTGAATGGAAGTGAAAGTTGTTCCCAAGACAACAAACAAACTGAATACGTACCTACCTGAGAAGCGTATTACGTTGATGTATTAGCTCGCATGTTGCGGTAGTGCACAATTGGTGTATCCTTGCATGGTAAAGCCATAACCTTGAGCAAGTCATGCGTCATTCCTTCCGTATCGCTTTAACTTACAGTAAGGAAGTCATGACAAGCAACTCAAGCTTCCAAACTGTCTGTCTGACTTCATACGCCATTTTGTCGTTGATAATAGTTCGCAATCAGTATGAATGAACAAGGAGTGGGCTTATATATCGCTGTATTCACTCTACACCTGATATATCAGCCTAGTGGCTTGAAATTCATGATCGTGGATTAAAGACAGGGAGAATACAATTGTTTATGGGGGTACAGGAAATTGGGAACAGGAAATATATTATACACATTTTTCTTAAATAATACTGTGCTAACAACTTCACTTATACCGCCACGGGTGGCCGAGGTCGTTAAGGCGTGGACTCGTGAGCGGGAGATTTGGGGTTCGAATCCCGCCAGGACCGTGCTCTCTGACTGAGAGTTTTTCCAGGTTTTTCTCAGTCCTCATAAATGGCAAATGCCGGGGAGGTATCCTAAACTTGGCCTGGAACGTTTCCTTCCTTAAAAAAATCCTTTCCCAACTTATCATTTTATCTCATGTATCATCAGTGTCCACCACCTGTGGTACCTCAGTAGTAAAAATGGGCGTTAAACACTACTCAAAAAAAATAAAAAGTTCACATATGGGGTTTCATTAGACGTAGAGAATATTTAGGATAAATTTAAATCTGGTTGCTTAGAGTGCAGCATATTCTATAGGAATGTTCATTTTAAAAATATTTTAATGCAAATAGCTGGGCAGGCAGGATTAAAGAGTGTTTGATAATGAATTTATGGTAGACTAACGGCCTATGAGAGAAAGTTGAGTGTTTTTAGAGAGAATTTAGAAACTGGTTTGAATACATACTGAGGAACTTCAGCCACTGCAACCGGAAAGAGAGAGATAAGAGGCGCCGAAAATAAAGTTAGTGTTTTATTTTGGTTTTTATACTTTTGCTGAAAACTTAAAATGATACAGCATTTAAAAATGACGATAATAATAAGCACTAAACTCTCTTATAAGAGATGTTGAAAGTGATGCCCCTCATTGGCAATACATTGCCATAATTTGCGCAGGAATTTCCTGTATTTCATCATCTAATTTTTGTCCGTTTCTCTCGCTGCAAGATCCTATCTCTAGTACTTTTTGAACAATTTAATGAACATTTTTCTCTATCTGGAACAAGATTGCCAGGATATTTTCTTGCGAATCGCTTTATTACTTCTCTGTAAGAATCTGTTTTCATATATCTATATAAGTCATTGAAGACTATTTATATAGTGGCATAACTATGAAGAACAATTAACACACAATCAAAACGCAATGAAAGCACCAAGTAACACATGAACTCACAACCACTAGTTCGCAAAGTCTCCCTAAAACTAACTTACAGCTGCTACCTGCACGTTATTATAGGGTCTTGTTTGACATTTCCGGCATATAACTAAAATAATCTTACTGTATAATACAAGAAAGTGAAGGAATATTTCGTGAAATATATTTATATTAATATGTTTAATAAACATTACAGGGATATTATTGGAAAATTGTACTTTGAGAGAAAATTTGTGGGGTGGCTAAGACCGCAGGGTGGAAGGAAGGGTTGGTAGAGATGTAGCTTAGGACTAAATAAGAGATATTAGTTACATTTTAAAAACACGTCAAGATAAGTAACTTAATTTTAAATAAAATTAAGAAGAAATGGATGTTATAGTGAAGAAGCCATAATGACTTCGGAAACAAAGGGGAGCAAGGTGTAATTCAGATAAATATTTTAATTGTGTTTCTTAATCTTGCTTATTTGCTATTTTGTAGTGCATGACTTAGATTGCAACCACGCAACCAAACCACACTACTTGCAGTAGGGTAAACTTAGATTAGTATTTCATAGTAATTACTAGGCATCGAAATTCTTAAGCACTAAACATCAAGTTCGGTACACTCAAACACAAGCTATGCGCTCCCGCCCGACAGATAAACAAAAGCTGATGCTCAGATGTTCCAATGCCTAGTGTTTACATATACTTTTTTCTATAATATTATAAAATTTGTTGCTAGAAACCATCACACTGGTATCAACAGTAGCAACACTTTTATTGACCACAACATATAATTTATATAAAACGAACAAATAATATACTCCTATGGGACTCCATCTTGGTTTGGAGTATTATAATGATTGAGTAATATATAATTTCTGTATTAGAAATTCATGGCTAATACGATCAAACACTTTAGCTATGCCACATGCATTTCATTTTTATAATATTGACAGAATTTCATTTCTAATTGTGAATGCTGTATTCTCATGAATAAAAAATGATTAATAATCAGATTATTGTAGATTCCAAAATGAGTGTACGGCTTTTGGAAAGATTATTAAAATTGTATTTTCAAACTGGAGTGTATCAGTGTTTTATAAAACAATAATTTAGCTATGGATAATTACTTTCTGAAAAAAATGTTTAAAAATTCATATAAATCTTCACCATATTGCCAGTGAGTTTTTACTGCCCCTTCAGCATTTTACTTGCATTGGCGAATCGTGGTAGAAATCAGATGTCAGCTGCACTATTTTTAAATAACCAACCAAAGAGGCTAAAAGAAAGCAAACATATATCTCGTATGCAGAAGATATTATAAATATAATGCTCAATTATTACCGAAAAATGAAATCCACAAATCGCTGGTTTCTGCTGCAGAATTTATTAGTTGCTTTCAATTTTTTTTTTATTTGTTTTATTTACGGACGCTCTTTAACATCTCAGATCATCAGCGTCCCATTCAAATCAGGGCGTAAAACGGTCGACAAATTTTGTTCAGAGGCCTCTCTTTCAGGCTTGAGGTTCTTTTTTGTGCCGTAAATGTACGACACGGGACCCACGACTTTACCTACCTTCCGAAGGAAGTCATACTTAGGATTTATACACCCGAAAAAATACATCGGTCTTGGCCAGGATCGAACCCGCGCTCTTGGGTTTAGGAGGCAAGTATATGTTGCTCTCGAGTTTGAATGTTTCTATGTTGGTAACCATATTGTTGTTAGTCTACACATTTAGCCGTTGTTCTGTCACAGAATTAAAAAGAAAAGTCTTTCTCTTTTCTAAATTTCACATTCATATGCCATATTCGTACATTTTTTTATTAAAATTTCTTAGATGCGTTTTTTTCTTGTCTCCATCTATAGATTTTTGTGCTTGTTTGGATCTGGAGTAGGTATATCTTCATTTCTACTTTTCCCTCTTAGATTTCTAACGGAAAGCCTCTTTAACAGGCTATGTAGAGTATTTACTGTTTGTAGCTCGCACAAACTGCAACCTTCTCACCACACAATAAGAGCTAATTGGTCTGTCAGCTCATGCAGTCAAGAGCCTGGCTGATGGCGCCAGAACTTCGTTCCGCGCGCTCCAGGCATGTTTTCTGGAATATTTAAGCTCTTATACTAGATCAAATTCGAATACAGCGGTGCAGGGTTCTAAATGTACGTTGTTACAAGATAGTGCTTCAAACATATGTCCTGTTTCACTTACAAGACCACAATGCGAAAAAAAGTGTTATTTATTAAGTAAATAGAGAGATACAGATAATTAGCTCATAAGCAGTCACTGCCACTGATTAATACTTGCAGCCGTATTTTCTTTCAGTTAATCTGTGGATGTCCGGAATGGTCACGCATGAAAGACTGAGAGAGGCGTACAACATTAATGCTTTCATGTTTACAAAATTATGTTCAATCATTCTAAGTAATTTATTTTCCTTTAGCATATACTTAAATCAAATATTAATGTTCTTTATCGTAAAATTAAAAAAAAATGTATTTATAAGATACGAGGGTTAATCATAAATTGTTACAAAAACCAGAAAAGAAACAAACAAGCTGCTTTTCTTTTTTCTTTCTTTCTTTCTTTTTCTTTTTAATTTCAACATATTTGCCTTTATACGTTTATACATTTTTGCAGGGGTTCAAACCAACTCAAACATTTGTTTTCCATTCTGCAGTTGGTATCTCAAAAATATGGTTTTTAAAAACTTCAGCAGCTTCTTGAGGTGAGGAAAATAACTATCCACGCATTTTTTGTTTGATATACGGGAACAAAAAGAAGTCTTAAGCGATAAATCAGGTTAATATGGGCAATGGGACATTAATTCGGTTTTTTATCCTTCAAATAATCAATTGTTTGACGTGCTGTATGAGAGCATTGTCACGATGAAGAATGATGCGACGTTTACGGTTGATTTTTCCTGATTTCGTCGACTACTTCGGGCATACAAATTTTTGTATATCATCCAGCACTAACCTTATTTGATCCTATAAGGAATGGTTCGATATGTCCAGTACAATTGCAGAAACAATTACTTTATTCGAAGTGCTTCATCAACGGACATTTTTTGAGGGATTCGGTTCATCTTGTAACCCCCAAATAGTGGACTGTTGTTAGTTTCGGTTCATACAATACAGGCGTATCGGAAATACTTTTACAAACTATGGCGGAGGTTTCCTCACACCAAAACAAGAAAAAAAGTCCACATGTCCAGAAATCTTCAACTTTTGTGTTATTAATGAAAGTTTACCAAAATAGGAAAAAATATCCATATAAACATAAGTCCGAAAATCCATAGTTTTTGAGTTATTAATGAATGTTTACGGCAGAGTTAAAATTACTTTCTATCACATCTCTAATACGGTTATTACCAAATCACATAAATGGCTAACCTTCAGCAGTGCTATTGTTGCATTTTGTGAATAACATTTTGTCATATAAGTATGCAATGCTTGCATCAGCAGACTTGTATCGATAACATCATTCGATTACTTAACAAAATGAATTAAAGTAAAGTTAAAGTAAACTTTATTAATAGGTCATAAAATTATAATTTCTGGACAAAATTTCCTATGGATATTTTTACCTAACTGGTAAAATTTTATTAATAACTAAGGATTTTAGGATATATGTATATATGGTTTTTTATTTTATTTTTTCTTTTCGAGGAAGGAACCCGCCACCAAAGTTAGTAAGAGTATTTCCGAAACACTCTGTATATCCCAAGTTTCGTCACCTGTTGCCGCCACGGGTGACCGAGGTCGTTAAAGCGTGGACTCGTGAGAGGGAGGTCTGTGGTTCGAATCCCGCCAGGACCGTCCTCCCTGACTGAGGTTTTTTCCAGGTTTTCTTCAGTCCTCGTAAATGGCAAATGCCGGGGAGGTACCCTAAACTTAGGCCTGGAACGTTTCCTCCCTTAAAAAAAAAATCCTTTCCAAATTTATCATCCAATCTCATGTATCACCAGTGTTCACCGCTTGTGGTGCCTCAGTAGTAAAAATGGGCATTAAACACTATTCAAAAAAAAATTGTCATCTATTAAGATGTTATTTGTATACAGAATTTGCAGTTCCACGGTGGAATTTACACCATTTAACATGAGCGGTTTTTGAGCTTTGGTCAAATTATGCGGAATCTATCGGTAAATTTTCATGCAAAATCGTATGTGCTGCAGTATTCGATATGCTTAAGGATATCTCTATCTCTCTGTAAGTCACATGTCGATCTTCTTCAATCATGTTTCACACAGCATCGATGTTTTTGGAATGACAACCGATTTTGGTCGACCTTCAGGAGATTCATTACTGACGGACGCACGACCACGACGAAATTCTGCAAACTAATTGTAATTAGCCTTTCATGATGGTACTTCATTCCAAAAGATGAACGAAGCGATTTTATGCATTTTTGTTGAATCGGGCCTTTACTAAAATCGTAAGAAACATTCCAACGAAAACCTTCACGTGAAATTTCTATTTTTTCGCAAAATTCTTTGTTTTAACTACTTCGTCAATTTCTAAACTGCAAATGTTTTCACAATAACGCATTTCAATTGTTGCGAAAATATAATGACATATCTCAATCGCACAATTTAGTGGTCATTGGTAGGAGCTTTAAAAGTAACCCTCGTATTCCTTTATATCCTTAAGGAACACTTCTTTTTATACGCAATTTATAGAATACTTCTCGGTAACGGCAATTATGTAATTAATCAGTTAATAAGAGTTTATATAAGTTTTACACTACTATTTCAGTTCTTAATGCTAACCAGAAGAGCTCAATTGTTTTGCGGATTAGATGCGGAGATTTAGTGGGCCAAGGAAGAGGTGAACTTAACAATATAATGGTCCCGACAAGCTCTGATTACTTTTGAACAAAACTGATGACTTCCATAGCTTTAGCGGGATATTTGGCCCAAATACCCCCGATATATTCTCTTTTATCATCTTCACATACTCCTCACAGTTTATTTTTACCGATTCTTAGACAAACTCACCCACACCGGCCTTAGAAAGTTACACTTAGCACTGGTTTCCAGCAGAGTAACCGTCTTCTTACTGGTTTACGCCTCACCTGTAGTTCAAATGTCTCCTAATAGACTTATAAATAGAAATAATTTTGAAACTCCTTTTTTTAATGAATCAAGTGCAATGCCGTGTTGAAAATGAACCTAGCCGATACCATTATATTTTCTCATTTATTGCTCATTCTTTGGAATATGTTTTTTTCCCCCAATTTTAGGTTAATTTAAGACAATTTTTAATGTAGAGAAATTACATTTTTGTCATATTACCTAGCTAAGTATATCACATTTTTAATCCGAGGGTAAGTTATCTGCACTGATGTTTTACCAATTCATTTACTCAAGAGTAGGAGTTGAACAAGTACGTTAATTTTTTGCGTAGCCTCATTCCTTTTCGATATACGTGGGCAAGTCCATAAGTTTTCGACTTCACCGATAAGGATTATCGCCTTCACAAAACCCTTATCTGGTGTCATACATCTGTTAAGTAAATAATTGCAGCTGTAACTTCCGCTCCGATGTGTTCAGTTTAGATAAAGTTGCATAAAGAAGGCCATGTGTTGAAGATAGTGACATGTTCAAAATGGAGCATCGACCTGTTATTAAGTTCTTCATAAAAGAAGGGCTTACTCCAAATTAAATTAAACAGCGATTGGATAGTATATATGGGGAAGCATCCCCCTTATATTCTGCCGCAAAAGAATGGGTCAAACTTTTTCGAATGGGTCGAGAAAGTACTGAAGGCGAAAAGCGTGCAGGTCGGCCCTTGGAGGTGTCCCCTCCTGAAATCATCACTCTTGTGGAAGGATAAATTATGCAAGACCGGCGACTCAAAGTTACAGAAATAGCACCAAGGTTGGGCCTTTCTAAAACGACAGTCATTCGAATTATTCATGAATATTTAAACATGAATAAGGTTAGTGCAAGATGGGTGCCTAGACTTCTTTCCTCATTCCAAAAGCAGCAACTAGTCATCTGTTGCCAGGTATTTTTGGAGCTCTGCCGTGGCAACGAGAGAGAAGTTCTGCAAACTATTGTCCACGAGATGAAACTATGGTCCTCTACTATGATCCCTTGTCCAAAAGAGAATCAATGGAGTGGCAGGCGTAAACCTGGCGAAGCACCACCTCTAAAGACCAAGATCACTCAGTCAACCAAGAAGATCATGCCCACACTCTTTTGGTACGTGAAGGAATACTCTTCATTGACTTTAAAGAGAGGAACACCACAGTAAATGGGGAGTACTATGCTGACCTACTGCACAGACTACGTGCTTCCATCAAAGAGAAAAACCCAGGAATGCTGAGTAATAGTGTGCATCTTCTTCACCACAACACGCCTGTGCACATAGCTCTTGTTGCAAAGGAAGTTGTGAAGAAATGTGGTTCAAGGAGATCGACCATCCACCCTACAACCCAGGTCTAGCTCCCAGTGACTATTTTCTCTTCTCATAGCTCAAGAAGGACCTTCGAGGAAGGAAATTTAAGTGTGACGAAGAAGTGATGGATGGTATTTATGCTCATTTTGCAGATAACACTTCTGCCTAGGTACAACATATAACATCGAGACGCGATTATACCATGCTTTCAACCCCGATGCCCCCAATAACCTAAGTTTTCTATTCAACAATTACACTATAGAACCCACGCTCAACTGCAAAGGATAGCATATGAGATATTCTGGAAAGAGGCACTTGAAACTATTTACATATATTGCCTACATCCGGCCCCTGTCTGCTGCAACACTAATATGACAGCTTCCCAAATAATGAGATAAGCAGGAAAGTCTAATGCTAATTCGCTTTTACATTTGAATGACCTACGTTAATATTCGATTCTTCTAGATCAGTTTCTCCCAAACTGTGGTTCCTGAAATTTAGCAAAGAGTTCATCAAAATAATTCTCTAATTGCCGATTTTGAGTGACTTTAATTTCAATTATATTACAATGTACACCTGGAAAACCACCACTGGTGGCCGAGGTCGTTAAGGCGCGGACTCGTGAGCGGGAGGTCTGGGGTACGAATCCCACCAGGAACGTCCTCCCTGACTGAGGTTTTTTTCCAGGTTTTCCTCAGTCTTCATAACTGGCAAATGCCGGGGAGATACCCATAACTTAGGTCTGGAACACTTCCTTTCTTAAAAAAAATCCTTTCCCAATATTTCATTTCATCTCGTGTATCATTAAAGGGGGCGCGGCTTCGGTCGTTGCTCTTCAGATGCTCCAGGCGCGGGCTCTGCGGACCCTGAGCGCCCGCAGTACCTCTGGCGTTACTAGAGGAAGCCGGGCCGGACTTGAGACGAGCCCCTCCCGAAAGGGAGTTGTCTGGATTGGGTTGGACTCGGCGTGGCAGTGGTACCCGGAACTCACGGGCAATTGAGTACTCGCAAGAGCGGTGTGTCCCAGGGGAGTGCCTAAGGCGTGTACCCTGGGGGCCGGTGCGCCGGAAACACCGTCATTGTGAGGCGGTGGTAGCTTCCTTAATGCTGGGGTCACTCACTCCTATAAAAGAGTAGGTCTAAGCTAGTACGACCTATCAGCCAGTGAAATTCTGGTAGCTGGATGCGCTCGGCTTTTGAAACTGCAGTTCACTCGGTGCGCTTGGGCGACGTAATCGTCTGCAGCCGAATGGCGGGTCGGTTTAGGAAACAACGTGCCGTCCTAATGCAAAAAACCACTGGGCACACAGACCTCTGTGATGTAGCGCGTGCGCTACGCCCCTACGACCCAGGGCCTGCTAGTACCCGAATCCACAATCCACATGTATCATCAGTGTCCACCGCCTTGGTGCCTCAGTTGTAAAAACGGACGTTAACCACAATTAAAAAAAACTCGTGGAAAACCACAATGGTCACCGCGAATTAGCCGTTGTTTACGTTATTTGAAATTAGGTATGTATTGGGATATTTAGTCACAGGAACTAGTTTCCAAGGTCGGACATAAAGAAGAAAACTGACTATAGATACAGAGATCCGTGCCAGGGACGGAAGTTAAATAAAGCCTTAGGTAACTTTCAATTTCTGTGATTCCTGACTTCAAAGGTCTGTAATATCCACTCTATTTATTTGAAATTCATTGAGGAGGCACTGTTTTGTTTAAAGTATTGAAACTACCATGTAACGGTGTATATTGTCACGGCCCCCAATAGAGCACCCGCATAAATATCATACTGTACTTATTTCATTATAATTAGGCTGATTAAAGAGTGTAGTTGCACCATTTTTATCTAAAATTATCCTATCCATCTGTACTTAAAACGAAATAGAAACGAGAAAATAACGAACTGAGATAATCTATAAAAATTCGCACATTTCTAAAATTAAGCTCACAACTTTATTAATATCCATAAAACTGTTCTGGTCTACTTGTTCGTCGTAAAGGAATAATGAATCCAAAAATATCTTTAAAAGTGAAGTACGGGTGAAAAGGGATTTTATCAATATTTCTGTTTAATCCTAAAGGATTATTTAGCTATAAATATGTGAATTAATTGTTAATTAAAAGTTTATAAATTTAGAAGTTGTTATTGGTTAGAGTGTGTTAAAAATTGTTTTTAATATTATTGAAAATTTTGGGTACCCCTGAGCATATAGTGCCCCTTCCACTCTCTTCAAGTTCCAGCACTGGACTTTCCAAAAAACCGTTAAATACACTACATTGCCCTTTTATGCATGCGCAGAGTTACTTTCCTCACATTCAAATCTCCAACAGTCACTAAGCTACAATACATGCTACATTTCCCATGTGCCACAATATGGTATTCTGTCGCTAGATAAAATATTTCAATAACTACAAAAAATTAATTCTCAGTGTCTGGTTTAGATTAAAACGTGTTAAATATAAAATTTTGATTTTAATCATAGGAAACTGTGTAATGGTATTATTAACTTACCTTTTTAGTGTTTAATTATATTTTTAAGTATAAAATAAATGATAGTTAATAGAATTTAATGTAGTTTCAATATATTAAGCGTTGTTGCTTTATTTTTGGAGCAGAATCCTAAAATTAGGCCTATATACCGCAACTGTAACTTTAGACAATTTAAGGTTAAACATTTTGTATGTTAATAAGGGATCACATAGCTCAGATCTTTATGAAAAGAGTTCGAGATTCGAAAATGTTTTGGAATTAGTGTTCTAGACCGTAAAAATAATTTAGTTTTTCCCGCTATACTTTTGAAACTTAGCTGTCAGGCGATAATAAAAATATACTATTTTTGGTTGCGAATTTTAAATAATACTTTTACCATTGTGTGTGTGAGCAAGTCAAAGATTGATATTGCTTTTAAATGCACCTGAGATATTACCATAAGCACATTTGCTAATTTACACCACGAGGGACAGAAAGGTCATTGAAAAGGTATAGGAATGAAGATTCCCAGTTATCTCAACGAAACTCTTACATGTTGCTTTTAAAGTACTGTTAAAGATTAAAGGCACGTTGCATGCAAGCTGAATTTCCGCTTGATACTACACCGGAAGCTGTGGGTTAAATACGCTACTGTCCATTCCTAACTTCCAGTAAAGTGCTAGGAATAACAGTGAAGCAGTGCGTGTGAATACTTGTGGAATATTGCGGAAAAGTTTTCCAGTTTTGAAGTGTAGATTGCTGAAAGTGATGTTTGTGTGTGAGAGCTTTTCGCCAATGCTTGTGGAGGCTGACTAGTATAGATATATTTAAATGTTTATTGTGTGAGAAGTAAATATAAGTACACAACGATAATCTGTTTGCTATAATGATTTTATAATAATTTAAATATTAAAAATACCACCATATATTATGTACGATAAATATCGACTCCAAGCTATATTTGCAGAAACGATAATGCCTTTAATATGTTAACAAATGTTAATTACTTAAAATAAAATGCAAACAAAACATTACTTATTTGCTTAGAAATGCAGTTTATAAAGCATAAAAATACCTCGCCAGAGCATAAGGATATTTTGATTTGAGTCGTGGTCAATGGTGTACTTATTTGGCATTTGTTTCCGAGTTTTAATCTTAAGCAGATAGCAAAGTTACTTATTTGTGATAAAAATAAGTAACATAGCTAACAACTGCCAATCTTTTTGAAGGCCTAGATTTATATTCGGGTCGTCTGTAATAACGAAAAATGTTTAGATGCACTCTAGTGCAAGTGTAACATGTCTTCAACGCATTGTAACCAATTTTTAGCCTTAATTTACTATCTTGGATGCTGCATTTAAACTTATGCTTCAGTAATGTATCACTTCGTACTATAGTTGATAGTTTGTAGAGCGGTTATTAGTAACATTGGAAGAACGTCATTTTAATAGGGAGAACAATATGATTGTTTGTAAGAAAACACTCATCAAAGCTATGCGTCGGTCTTGGTGGTGTAGTGGTAACCATACTTGCCTTCTAAACCCAAGATCGCGGGTTCGAACCCGGCCAGGTTCGATGGCTTTTTTCGGGCGCAAAAATCGTAAGCATGGCTTCCTTCGGAAGGGAAGTAAAGCCATGGGTCCCGTGTCGTACATTTACGGCACGATAAAGAACCTCAAGCCTGAAAAAAAAAGGCCTCTGAGCAAAAATTTTTGGCCCTAAATTGATTGGGACGCTGAGATGTTAAAGAGCGTCCTAAAATAAACAAATAAAAAATCAAAGCTGCAAAAACTTTAACAGCCTTTATCGTTTAAGTTAAGACAATTTCTGTTTCATCAATTAGTATTAGCTTTAACTATGTATTAAACATCAGGATAACATAACCTTTCCCTGGTGTTGAAAGTGCAGCGATTGTTAACAGATGGAAAATGGTGGCCATAAATCAGGCTGTAGACGTAGAAATTGTATATTTAAACGTTTTGAACATAATTTATAACATGGGAAGTGTTATAAGATACAATTATTTAAAAATGGGTTATGTTTAAGAATACGTCGCCATTTCATTTGGTTTTTTTCTCCAGAAGGTGGCTTATAGGATTATGATTATGAGTTGTTACTCCAAGTGTTTGCTTTCTTCTGCTTCCGCTCAATGGTGAAATCCACTTCCGCCATATAGGTATAAGTAAAATAACTTTGTTTTGTCTGTGGTGGTTGGTTCTCTATATGTAATCCGTGTATCTTCTAGTGGCAGCTCTGGGAAACAAAATGTGTTTTACGTAGGAGTTGCATGAAACTAAACAAATTCCTCAGCAAGTGGAATTTGTGAAGGCTATTACAGAGCGCTAGAGCAGAGAAAATAATAATAATAATAATAATAATAATAATAATAATAATAATAATAATAATAATAATAAAAACAAGTAACGGCAACTCAATATATGGATATATATTTAATATATAATAAAAACAAGTAACGGCAACTCAATATATGGATATATATTTAATATATAATATATTTAATATAAAAACACAACTTTCAGGCTTAAAAGAATATGTTTCCCTGTATCATTATTACTTTATTTACGTGTTATATTGTTAATTTAACATTTCCAGTTGTACTTAGCTGCATAACAACTAAACCGGAATGTTATTTTAAGCTACATAGTTTATTTTAGGCTTACGAGTGTTTGTTTTTCTGTGTTCCGAAACTATGGTGTTCTCTCCACCTACATTTATTTTACGCTTTACGCTGTTAAGGTTGATAATACACTACCGCTTAAGATTTGTACATCTATCCGTATCTCTCCAGCAGTCTCTGTAATTCGGTTTTGTGTACTGAAGACGCAGGACGGGCGTTGTGTGTAAGAGTTACTCCGACTATTCATCCATGCGCATGCGCAGACTATTCCTTCCGTACACACTCACATGACACCTAGTTTATCGCTTGACGTACTACCCAGTTGTAATGCTAACAACTGTATGCCACATCTCCCTCTCCCAGACCACCATAATCAACGTTCTCGGCGATTACAAAAATTCGGTTTTCAATACCTCTATCCTGAAATCTTCGATTCCCTTGGTTTTCACAAACAAAAATTCTTATATTATTTCAATGGTACACATAAAGTTTCATTGAGAATAAACGATATTGCGGCCGGTAGAGTGATTTTTAAATTTTTGCTTTATGTTAACCTCCACCCGTAATGGTTAAATTTTACTGATTAAGAACTCGATTAATTGTTTGTTAATTGGTCATTGTATGCACAGTTTTATTGAGGAACAAAAATTGTGGCCGGTAGAGCGTTTACGGACACACACATACGCATAAATAAGTAAATAAATATTTTTTCACCGTCATTCGGTGCCTGGAAATAGGATCGATGGGAGATTTGAAGACTTTTTTCAAAAATCTTTTCAAAGCTGCAACCGCAATAGGTACATTCCTTCGGAATGCGCTAAACAAATGAATAGGGCGACCTCAAACATTATCAAAAAAAGTATGGAAAAGAAATGTTTTACAAAGATAGACAAAATGAAAAGCAAAGGTTGTAGATGAAATACGATCGAGGTAAATTCACACTACGAACAAAAACTGGCATTTTAAAGACTATAGTTTTCAGGATTGTCATAAAGGTTTCGACTGCAATTGTACAAAAAGAGAGGAAGGCACATAACATTGCCTTCTTAAGAGGAATGGCCCGAAATTATAAAAAAACTTGCATGAAAATACAATTTTCCCCGTGTTCTGAGAGCAGTAGATTTTACTTATCTAAATTCTATATTTAGCGGGCATTAGAGTCACAGTTTACAGTCTTTGCGAGGGTTACTTTTTCATCATAGTTCAAGTAATCGGTGATTCTAATCTACAAATCAGAAATGGATTTGCAAGTGATACAAACTTTAATTTCAGAGTGCCATTAATGAAGATGTTTTCATAGTTTATAGAGATTAATCTTAAAGAAATATATTCTAATGTCGTGCCTATATCTAGAAATAGGAACTAAAATCAGAATAATGCGGCATCAATATTCGGCAACTGAGATTGATTTGTTTTATTTACGGACGCTCTTTAACATCTCAGGTCATCAGTTTTCCATTCAATTCAGAGTGTGAAACAGCTTACAAATTTTGCTCAGAAGCCCCTCTGAGGACTTCTTTCAGGGTTGAGGTTCTTTTACATGTCGTAAATGTACGACACGGGACCCACGGCTTTACTTCCCTTCCGAAGGAAGCCATACTTAGGACTTTTATTCCCGAAAGAACTCCTGACCAGGTTTAAACCCGCGATGTTAAATATTGGAGGCAAGTATGGTAACCACTACACCACCAGGACCGACTGTATACGCAAGTGAATAAGAAGATTAGGCGTATGAAAAATGGCCTTATCTCTTATCAGTTTGGAATTACGAACCCATCTCCATACGACGTTAACAATAATTGTGGCAATAGCTGCCTTACATAACATTGTAATGCAGACAAAAGGTCGGCTACCTCCATTTAAATAATTTTCAAATTTGGAAAATGCCATGCTTCTGTTCTTCTTAGCGTTCGTTTCACACGCCACGCTTATCAATAATTGTATGCAAGAAAATACGTCAGAATGCGTTCAAAAACCTTAAAATTTAGATGCCCCCTTTTACAACCGTGCTATTCCCAATTGGCGGGTATCGTAAGAAAGTTATGACTAAAATTATGCTGAAAAATATAAAACACGGGATTCTTAATATGTTAACATTAATAAGGTGATGTTAACAAACAAGATGTTACAATATTTTTGGCCTCTGTGGATGAAAACCGTGCTTAAAACTGTATGTTATTAAATGTTCCAGATAGATGTTCTTAAACTTGCAAATAAAATGCAATATATGCTAATCAAGGCCGTAAAGTTGACAGAAAATAAAAATAACGAACATTTTAAAGTTACTATATCAGGAAAATTTATTTAGGTAATTTAATACAATCCGAGGTACTTTTTCTCAGGATTATATTCTTTCTTGCCAATTCTTCGCAAAATTTATGCTATTGGTATGGAAACCTGTTTGGGCCCTTAGTTGAACTTTAAAGCAACACTGGCTAGCACTCTCTACCTTTTTCACTGGCACTTTGGCCTTAATCGTAATTTTTCTTCTTCTGGTCATAAACATTAGGTGACTAACTAATTGAGTATCTGTAATGCCAACGGTCTGGTCACTGCTTTTTTATGTGCTTTATGTCCTTTGCCCATACTTAGCTTTTTTTTTTTTTAATGGCGTTTAACGCCTGTTTTTACTACAGAGGCACCACAGGTGGTGTAAATTGATGATACATGAGAGGAAATGATAAACTGGGAAAGGATATTTTTATTTTAGGAAGGAAACGTTCCAGACCTAAGTTTAGGCTGCCTCCCCGGTATTTTCCAATTATGAGGACTGAGGAAAACCTGGAAAAACCCTCATTCAGGGAGGACGGTCCTGGCGGGATTCGAGCCCCAGATCTCCCGCTCACGAGTCCGCGCCTTAACAATCTCGGCCACCCGTGGCGGTCCCATATTTAACTGATCTCATATTTTAATAATTGACCAAAAATTATATTTGTAGTAGAAACGTTACAGGGTTTTCTATTTTCTTGTACATTATTGCAATTTAGTTTATAATGTTCTATCTTTTTATTCAAACCCTTGCAGTATAATCTGATATATTTATTTTTCACTTTGCTCAATTTTGTCAGTACGAATATTTAATTTATCTTTCGTTGTAAACATATCTGGTTTAAGATTTAAATCTGTTAATATCAAGCACACATTTTACTTTTGTTTTCAGTTTTGAATTAGTAAAACTGTAATATTTGACCATTTTGTTATATGTGTGGAGAATTTGTGCAACGTATTACCATTTTCTACTACAGTAACTTAATCGTGAGTAAAAATGTGGATTTAATAAAGATCCTCTTTTTGAAGTCTCCAGATATTTTCCAATTATTCAGATTTAGGTTCTAGTTACGAATAGCATGGTCAATATGCAAGTTAAAAAGAATCGGAACTAAGTTACATATTTTTTTCACTCCAGACTTATCTCTATTGATTGGCATTTCTCCTTTTTACTTGTTTAACACAATCTTTTCATCAATATATACCATAGTATTAACTTTTATCAAATGTACGGGCTTGGCCTTTTATGTAGTACCTATAGTCAATAGATTGCATATCCAATTAACCTTGTTTTAAGTATCTTCGGTTTTCCAGCTATTTACCCAAAAAAAAAGTTTTAATAGGTAAACTAATATACACACAGTCGAAGAAAAATAAGTGTCGCATTCACGAATTTACAGAAAGCCTAGTTTACACGTATTCGTTTTTACAAATGTGATTCCTTAAACTGAGAGAAGTACATGCAAGGTGTGCATCACTATACGAATAATGGGCGCAAGAATAAACGAAATCTTAGATCGACATTTTACTATACAGTTACGCTGTGAATACTGTGAGAAGCTGTGAGGATGCTTTATCGTAGATAAGTGTTCCTTCATTATGTGATAGCATCCTGCGGCACATCCTGAAAGCTATGCGATAGTTACGCAGTAAGGTCAAAGAACGCTCCATGAACGTCTTTGTTGTCACTAGCACGCAATGAACTGTCAGTTTTCATTGATGATGTAACATAATCTTCAATTGGAAATTCTTTTTCCCCTAACTTTTCCAATGAATACGGACTTTATAAGCCGCAGTGATGCGAGTTTGAACCCCAAGCACGTCAAGTACAGCGATTGTAACTGAAGTACATAGGGTGGGGGAGGAAACATAACTAATCTGCAAAATTGTCAAGAATATATGGCCAAAGCTTGACGAATACTTAAATATAACGTTTATGTACAAAAACCTCAATATACTGAAGATTTTCTATATCCTTACAGGATCTTGAAGAAAGCGTTTATTAAAACAGCAACTTTTATTAATGTAATTATTTTTTCAGTACATCTAAGACATAGATTATTATTTTAGGAACATTTTTACCATACTTGCTTAAATAATTTATAGATCGTGTTTGATGCAGCCTGTATGTGAATTATTAACATGTTATGGATGATTTCCTAAGGAAATAAAATCTCTATCCATCGCCACCATTGTACATTCGGTGATACGCTACCCCTCCTGTGGGAGTGTAACCGATTTCTGAGGTTGGGAATAGCTTCCGGAGGGATAATACCGTGCGACCAGTGATTCTTTTCCTTGTGGCGCGAGGTTTTTCCTATGAGCGAGCCCCCACTCATAGAGAGGGTACCAAGCCTGCTTGCTTACTTGTTGACCTTGCTGACTGTAACAGTCGTAGTGCAGTTGTTCCCCGGTGTGTGTTGCGTTGTTCGTTAATTAATTCGACTGTACATATAAAGAGTATTTACACGCGTGTTTTCAACGGCAGAGCGTCGGTCCTGGTGGTGTAGTGGTAACCATACTTGCCTCCTAAACCCAAGATCGCGGGTTCAATCCCGGCCATGACCAATGAATATTTTCGGGCGTAAAAATCCTAAGTATTGCTTCTTTCGGAAGGGAAGTAAAGCCGTGGTTCCAATGTACATTTACAATAAAGAACCTCAAGCCTGAAAGAAGAGGCCTCTGAGTAAAATTTGTCGGCCGTTTCACGCTCTGAATTGAATGGGACGCTGATGACCTGAGATGTTATAGAACGTCCATAAAAAAATAAATAAACACAGCGTGTCGGTATGTACGATTCATATGTAGTGAAAGAATCATAAAACCATTGTTTTTTGAGAGTGCAGTTGATTCTGTTGCTTATGTGAATACCACACTAACCCCTGTTTTCTGAGTATTAACAGATAGGGAGCGTGATCATACATTTTTTGTTCAACAACACTCTACCGCTGCACACACTGCAAAAAAGCTCACGAGAGCAATTCACAATCTGTTTCCACAAGATAGAGTTACTAGCAGGTATTTGTGGCCCCTTTGGTTCCGCAGTTTAGTCTGCGTTTATTATTTCTGTAGTGAATTAAAAATGCCGTACACAGGACGAACGCTCACATCATACAAGAACTCAAAGATAATATTCTTCAGGAAATTGTCCGAATTTCTCAAAATGAACTACAGTTAGTGATGAATAATTTTCTAAAGAGACGCTAAAGATGTGTAGAGAATGAAGATGGACAGTTTAAATATCTCATTTGATAATTTGGTAAGTAACTAGCCTCTTAAGTTGGCGCTTGGTTTGTTTTGTTGTTTTACCGTCCTACTAACCGACTAACAAGCGGCGCACTCGTCCTTGGGCAAAACACTCTGGAGGAAAACAAAATTGATCGCAAAGTTGATAAATTTCCCTTGAAACCTGAGAGAAAAGTACCGAAAAACCTATGCCCGAAAACTGAAACAATCGAGAATCGAACCCGGGCCAGTCGCATAGGATGCATGAATACTACCACTAGACCAGGGATTCGAGATGGTGAAACTATTGGCTGTCTACTCCCTGTCCAATGCTTAGGAAAATGCTCGTATTGGAAGAGTAAACTTCGTCGGCGTTCCATCTATTGCAACCCATTTACTTCATACACTCTGAGAGTGCTTTTTATCATTGTGTCAACAAAAATATGCTATAAAAAGAAGGAGAATAATCTATTCTCAAGTTGTTCATTAAAATCCTATCCATTCAGGATATTTAGCGAAATCCGCCAGTCTTAACTACATATATTTTGCAATATCTATCTATCTAACTATCCCTAACAGTTATTAAATGACAAATATCGGTAGACTGAAAAAAGTTGAAACTGTTCACTAGTAACTAATATTATTATTAAATAAATATTTGGGATTCTTACGTTCTTAATTTATTCAATAATCTGTTTCCTTTACAGCGTTTTATGATTACACATATTGTAATTAAATAACAGTTGTTAAAAAGAGATCTAGAAAATTCAGAAACTCATTATATACCCCAAGAACATTTACCCAATTGATTGTGCTTAGCTCAGTTCGAAAGATATCAAAGGTATGAAATTTAAGAGCTACACGGAACGCATTAGCTCGGTTTATTGAACCATAAACTAGGTAACGAAGTGTATGCTTATAGCGTAAAGTAAGGGTTTATTTCTCCCATCTCAGGTTTGATGTCTTTGCGTCTAAAAAATAAAAATAAGAAGCATGAAGAGAGTGTATGTTGTTATCAGAAGTAAGGAGATTTTTCAAATCCGTTCAGTTCTGCAAAGTTCAAATAAGGAAGGAATTTTGTTTGTCATTACTAGTGGCTGGATAAAACCGCCTTATAAATTACCAACAGAACTGCGTAGCTAGCAGACCTAGTTACACTATTAAAGGTCTAAAGGTGATGGCGTGTACCTTCACTTTCTAGTAAACACACAAACTTGCTGTCAAGTAGATACGTGTGTTCCACCCAGTTTACTTCTTTGTACCAGAGTATCGATTTATTTACGATTTACTGCTATCCCACAATATCCTTCAATTGTTGTATTACAAAGTAACTGTATTTTGCGTTCACTTCGTCCATTAAATGGGTTTGTTTTTAGCAATTTTGAGCCCATACCAGATGCTTTCATCCCTTTTTTTGACCTTTGTATGTCTTTTGTTTTCTAATACTTTCGGAATTCCCTTCCTGTACATTCTTATAGAAGAACTGTTGACCATTTTGTTTATTCAATGTGTTCTTAATGCAGACAGATTTATCAGCTTAAATGTCTTTAGCTTCTATAACCTTTGTTTTTGAAATTTCATTTCTATGGATTGTACTCTAATTGAAATTCTACTTGCCGATTTTGCTATTGCGCTACAATAAGTAATGTTTTATGACGTATTATTATTTTTTAATTTTCTTATTACTCACTTAATAGGAATATGCCCCAGATAATTTAAAACGAATTCCTTCTGAATTTATACAGGATTTTCATTTCAAAACTTCCTAATGAAATTTAAAGAAAAAATAAATTTTAGATATTGCGGGGCAAGTTTAAAACCGATCTTGATTAAATTTTAGGTTTCATCTCCTCAAGCCACTCCTACTTTGATATTTAAAATTGCATCCCTTTTTTGATTTTTAATTTTAAGCAATTGTTATTACATAACTTGTTTCTTTTTATCATTGCCTGGCAACCTGAACTGTTACTATTATTGTAATTTAGACAGAGTGATACTATAAAAGATGCTGAGCATTTAATGTATTTGTATCAAAATGGTGTACGCTGATGACCTAAGATGTTAAAGAGCACCCAGAAATAAATAAATACATCAAAATGGTATATAATTTAGGAATAGAACCAAAAGATAAACGGATAAATTATCAGCTCCGTAATAGAATGTATTAATGAACATTAATAATAGTAATTTTACAGAAAATAAACCGTTTTCTCATGTTGCAACTAATTAATTTTTTTATTCTGCACAAACTCAAGCAAAAATAGCAACAATCCAGATTGCCAGGCAAAGATGAGAAGAAAAACTGCGATAACATTTGCATGCATTTTATAATTTAAGCTTAATAAGTAGGGGTGTAATTTGAAATGTCAAAGAATGGGTAGCTTAGAGAGAGAGGGCAAACCTAAAATTTAACCAATATAGCTTTTAAACTTTCCCTTCAATGTCTAAGTATATGTGTTTTTTGTTTAAATTAAATTTATATTAAACAGGAGGTCGGAATTCCGCCAATATACTATACCACGGCCTATAAACTCGGAATTTTTGTTTTCGTCTAATTCTCAAGATACATATCTTAAAAGTCTAAGATTTTATATTAGCTCCACGTGTAATGATATTAATATGGCGTTGTGTTGTTTAGTGCTGGCTTCTCCACATAAACATTTAATTACTTATCCCTTGTTCAGGTACAAACTACACAGAGTTAATAGCTTAACCCACTCTCCAGCTTCCAGCAAGAATCCGCTTCGTGTGTACAACACAGAATAAAGAAGTGTGTGACATTGTGTAGTGAAGTTACGCCAAGATTTTTCAGCAACATGCCTTTCAGAAGAAAAGACACCGAATTGAAGTTGTGCATTAGAAAGGAGGAGACGGAACTTCGTGGAGTCTATAGGCAGAAACGTCCAATTTCTTATGAAGTACAAGATGGGAAGCTGAAACCAGTTCTGTTGCTGAGAAGGTAAATATATATCGCACTGATAATGCTTATTGATTTATGTAAATGTATTATTTGTCTTAACTTGTCAAACAATTCCAAAAAGAAATAGAAATCAGAAGATAAAGAAAGCTGTCTCATGAACTTCAAGAAGTATTTGGTATAAGGTACAAGTAAAATTATTATTTTAATGAATTATTATCTTTTTATAGACATTTTTTCGTTTATCCTGGAATGAAAATGTGCTAACTCTGGGACCTAAATAAAAACACGGGGCATTCCATAATAAATGCAAAGATTTTGTCTATACGTACTGCTTTATTAATTTTAAAAAAATAGTTAAAACATTCATAATCTTTTTCTTTATAAAGGAACCGAGGCAGTGTTTATGAGCTGCCATCCCCATATTTAATTAGAATAATTGTAGTAAATAATTTTATGTAACTTCGTTATAACCGTTAGAGTAATGTACAAGTGTTCAGTTATTATGAGTAAAATGTTATTTTATCCCGTGTGTAAAAAGCTACCCCCAGCCATAAAATCTGACCTGGGAATTTCTGTAGTCTCTTATAACAATATTTGTAAAGAATCCTTGAGCAAGATGTTTATTGGTATTCTGTTAGAGAATTTCTTAAGCAGGGTAGGCACCATAAAACCTTTGGCGACTGCAGGGATGAAAAGACAGGCCGATAACCTCTTCAAGGGAAGAAGCTAGCCACTTGAGTTGATTCTACATGCAAAAAGTCACGTAGACCATGTTTATTTAGTTTGAAATTTTGTGGCCCGAGTCAGTTTTGTGAGAGTATTCAGTGGGGCAATATCAGTGGAAGGGATTTCTCAGTTCTGATCAATTAGCGGAAAGCGGTAGTTAGTTTTAAAAGAGAATTAAGTGAATGAGCTTTGTTAGTTGAGTGCGGTACATTTTATGTACAATAGTTTATACACTCAAATTGCGTTCTATATCCCATAAAAAATTATTTAAAACCCCCATATTTAATACCGCTGCAGAACAAAAAATATTCTAAATAAAAGTCCAACTTTTAACTAAGACATGGAAAAGTAAACCTACAATTATTCATGTGGCACTGTTTATTTTCCATAAGCATTTCCTTTACATTCGCATTCTAAGTTTCCTTCTGACATGATCTTTTTGGTCACTCTTAGATAGCTCAGCATGTTGGAGTAACCCAGTAAAATTTTGATTGTTTTTAAATGCCTAAGTATATGAGAAAGAGCTTATCAACCATTATACATTAGGTCAACTTCACATGTAGTCCTTTGTGTTAAATTTTCTTTATTATTGAGATGTACTATATTTTGGAACATTCCTGAATAATGAACAATTCGAAAGCATGAACTGCATTCTTTGCGAGCTTATCAGCATCTTTAGGATCTGGTCTAATGAATATTATATTGCGTTTTGGTGTTCTTCCGGGTTTCGAAGGAGCTATTGATGACCGTCGATAATCATTTTTTCCTCTTAATGTTGTTGCTTCACTTATAGGTCGATATATCTAAGAATATGTTCATTCCAAGTGTGGATTACCAGTGCCTTTTTGCATAGTGTGATAGAAGATAGGTTTACACTGTAGCAGAATTTATCGATAAAAGACGTTGGCATAGGTAAATATTTATAAACTTTTGCAATGTCTAATAATACAACAATATAATAACTTTTAAACTGATCTCTTGCTTATTGAGCAGTATGAATGTGTCGAATGAGATTCTGAGAGGACAATCCTGATATATTAAGACCGCAGAGTTCGGCACATAGGTTTTATTAATGACTTTATTTTTTAATGTATGCGATGAGTTAAAAAAGTTATGAGATAAGTAGGAAATGGGAGGAAAACTAAACTCTTGTATTTAGAAAAAAAGGGTGAGTAAAGTAGAAAGAAAAAGAAGAACTATACTTGTCTCAGAGAAAAACATCCCTCCATTAAATATCTTTCTCCATTGCGCTTAAGAAAGTTCAGCACAGAAGACTTAGAGGGACAAGACAGAAAAACGGGGGAAAAAAAAGTTCGGATAAACTGGTTTATACTGTACATAAAATAAAATGGAAGATCTTAAGATTGAAGAAGAAGAAGAAGAAGAAGAAGAAGAAGAAGAAGAAGAAGAAGAAGAAGAAACAATGCTGCAGGGCAACCCGCGAATTTTTTCTTGACGGTTGCAAGCAAACAGAAGATATAAGCTCTTAGATTAGGGCTATAGGGTGGATGAGTTATTTTAAGTCACCAAAAGACCATTGTCTGTTCCGTAGTTTGGGTTGAAGTTATATCATAGATTGTTCTGAATGTAACTTTATTTCGGGAGTGTTGTTTGCAATGTACATAAGAATACCTACATTGCCTATACCATTTAATAATGCTATTAACATTCCAGCATTATATTAGTAGTTATTCTGACACAATAATTAGGTTTATTAAAATATCTTACCACTTCAACGAACAATTAATACATGCTCTATAAATTTAAAGGTGATACACTACTCAGCATTAAACATACGACGACGATCCTTCAATGAAACAGATGATAGGCCCAGACCGACGAAAGAAAGGAGGAGGAACCAACTTTTTGCCAGTATTTGGTCTTCTTTTGACTTTTATTGGTTTATGTTCGCCTGGAAAGATCCACTGTCAGATTGTTGGCTTATTTTCTGCCACATAGCAAACAAACAAGGTAATAATAATGTAAAATTCAAAGATTTAAGTTCAGCAGAGTGTTAACATATATGTTTTATTCTCATCCTGAAAACACTCATATTACTACTAAAAATAAAACTAATCACATTTAACATGTTTATTAGTGAATTAGAACTTACGAAATGCACCTATGCAACACAATAGCTTCTCAGCATAAATACTGCAAAGGAATAAACAAATAAATAAATGAATAAATGAATGAAAAACAATAAAAAAATTAAAATGATGCATGTTCTTGGAACAAATGTGAAATTCGTTCAGCATTTTCGATGCTGAATGAGAACCAATGGAAGAAGAAGAAAAACAAGAAAAAAAAAAAAGAAGAGGGAAGGAGAGACTTCTGTACCTTCTATCATCCTTCTTTTTGTACATAGGGGTCTTATTTTGTCTCCATCGGAAGGAGGAGGAAAAGGAGAAGGGGGAGGAAAAAGAGAAGGAGAGGATTCTGTAGCTCTTATCTTTCTTCTTTTTGTATATAGGTGGTCGCTTATTTTATCTCCATCGGAAGGAGGAGGAGGAGAAGGAGAAGGAGATTCTGAAGCTCCTTCTTCCTTCTATTTGTCTATAGGTGGTCGCTTATTTTATCTGCATCACAGCTGGGCTGGTGGTAACACGTCGTTTTCTTCGTCACAAGTAACGTCTTCCTCTTTTTATTACATAAACTCTTGTAGAAACCAATCATCACTTTTATCTACAATAAGACTTTTTGCTGGTTATACTGTTAACATATAATTAAGGGAAGAGTCACAAAAAGCAATTTGCATACATTCATAAATGGAAAAAAAAAAAAAAAAAAAAAAAAACAGAGAAAGCCCAGCACTTACTGACAATAATGTTACGAGGGATTGGCATACCCCAAAATGACAATAGACCATAAGGCGGGAACAAGTCATACCCAACATCTTAATGCTGCAGAAAGAAATTGCATTGTATGTCCCATGTTTCCATTCTAGGGTTAAACTAGCACGGAGGATAATTCTGAAAGTCTGAAAATAAAGCATGTTATTATTCTTGAGGAGAACATATAAAGTTAGAAGAATGTTCATATAGTTATCAGTATTTGCAAGATAACTGCACAGCAATAATGAACAGAAATAAAAGCCTTATGTTAATATACAGAGGGTGCTAAAAATATACATACACACTTCAAGCAAAGTAAAAACTGTTTTAACATAACAAAACTGAATTCACACAAACAGAAAATGATTAGCGCTAATCATCTTACACTTTTACAGCTGCAACAGATGCTCAAAATGCCCACCATCAGCGTCGATACACCGCCACGGGTGGCCGAGGTCGTTAAGGCACGGACTCGTGAGCGGAAGGTCTGCGGTTCGAATCCCGCCAGGACCGTCCTCCCTGACTGGGGTTTTTTCCAGGTTTTCCTCAGTCTTCATAACTGGCAAATGCCGGGGAGATACCTAAACTTAGGCCTGGAACGCTTCCTTCCTTAAAAAAAAAAAAAAAAAAAAAAAAAAAAATCCTTTCCCAATTTATCATTTCATCTCATGTATCATCAGTGTCCACCGCCTGTGGTGCCTCAGTAGTGAAAACGGGCGTTAAACACTACTCAAAAAAAAAGCGTCGATACACTTCTGAGTACGTTGAACTACTGATAAATGTTTGCGAAAGTGTCCTCAGCACATGTAGTTTCAATTTCTTCCCGAAGTGCTGCCAGTGTATGTAACTGGTTTTCTACGGTATACAACATTCTTAAGAGTTCCCCATAGGTAGAAGTCGAACGGAGTTAGATCCGGAGAACGCGCTGGAAACTCAATTGGACCTCTTCGTCCTATCCAAAGCACTATGTTCCGAAACTGCATCCTCCGATCAGGGTCATCTTCATTTAATGCATGCAAATGTCTTGGGATGAAAACTTTCAACTTTTTTAATAATACGACGTAAGCTTGTTCTGCTAATCCCAGGCTCACGTGCACATTGCTTTGTAGATTTCTGCGGCGAGTGCTCAAAACGTTTCAAAACCATTGCCGAGGACGCGGGGCTTGTTGCTGTGCGATGTCTTCCAGATCTGCCTTTGTCAACATCGCATACGGTACCACGAGTCTCAAATTTTTCTCGAAGGCGTGCAATTAATGCCAGAGTTAACGGTTCTGTTCTGTTCACATGTTTCCATTGCCTTTGAACTTCAACAACATTCTCGTTTTCCAGTACCACTTCAAAATTACTTTCCGCTGTTCAAACGATAATCTTGGCTCCATTTTGTTGTAGCAACGCTAGCATAACGTAATGTGAGTCACATCTGTTTACAGAACATCATACGATAATCTTGGCTTCATTTGTTCATTGTTGATTTACCTGTCACGTAGCAACGCTATCATAATGTATGTTAGTCACTTCTGTTTACAGAACATCATACTACACATTACTGTTGTTTTTCGGTCCAACTTTGAAATATATTAAATAGATATCTACTGTGAAAGTAGGAATGTATTTTTTTAAATTTTCGGTAATTTACACAATATCTTATTTGTTTTAATATCCTCCTCTGATTGGTTTCATTTACAGATGCTCATTTCTCAGTGCTCGCAATTTGCAAACTAGCACTGCATCCTTGTGCGGCGCATTTTACATCGCTATTTACTGCATTTCGACGTGGACAAGATCTCAGCAATATGGATTGAATTCTTACCGGTGTATATTTTTAACCCTCAATTTTGAAAGAATTGTTTTACTCATTGACAAATTTGTATTTACTCTCAATTCCATCATCGTTAACGAGCCAGCATCAGTATCCCTACAACTATTATTTTGATTGGTCGGGTAAGAACTTATTTTCTGAAAATCAAGCTAGCAGCAGATCTAAATAAACATTTCCTGCTGAATACTCTTCCAGATTTCTTGATAGTTACTAAAGATAATCCATTTCAGCAATGCTTGAGCATGTGGTTTTTGCATTATGGTGCACCTGCACACTGTGCTCGATTGTGATTAGTAATTGAAAGATACGGCAAATAGTGAGTAGCTAGAGGTAAGACTTTGTTACATTATTCTAAAGGCTTTGAATTTTTAAAGGGTTGAGGGAATTTTGAGGTAAATAGAAAAGATCTAGGAAATCGATAGAGGACTTACAACTCATTAGAGAAACCTGTGTAAAGGTGCAAAAACAACGACATCCAGCAGCTTAAATCTTGTCATGTGAAACCAAAACTTAAAAAATATTATTGAAACATGTCTCATATTTTGTGAAACCAGCATTAGTAAACTTGTAACTGATTTTTTCTGAAATATTGTTTTTATTGATAATTCGCACCTTAAAATAAAATTTGCAATATCTGTAAAATTGTTCTAAACTGCTATCTTTTTGTAATTCGTACGTTGCGGTTTCCAAATACTGGTGATTTCTTTTGAGCGCTATTTAAAATATTCAGCAGAAAAGTGTGTTAAGAACAACAAACTTTTTGAATAAAGATTTCAGAACATTTTAAAAGCATTTTGGTTGGCTCTCATCCACATACACAAAAATTAAACTGAATGGTACTTTACTGTTTTCTGATGAGCACAACACAAGAAGCCCATCACATTTATGGAATATTGCAAATTCATAAGTGTCGTTGATCCTTTATTAATTACTTATTTTGTCGTCTATATGATATACACATAATGGGGTATATCTCGTAAAATTAAATATATTTATATTACGTTTATTTATAAATGTATGTACAACGAAATTACAGCAAGATCTTGAAATGTAATGATAAAAATATCTGGTACACAAGCGTATATTTTGAGTAACTGGGCTACTTATATTCTAGTTAAGGTGTCCAGGTTGCATACAAGGGTATGCGCACTTATCCAAAATATCACGTGTTTATGCACTTTTTCTTTGTTATATATGATTTAGAATCAGAGTCAGAAATGAAAAGTTTGTGGTCACAGTCGAGACTTGAACGAAGCCTGACAGTTACAATGCTCTCACCATTTGAACTACCATCCTGTCCGATTACCAGCACAAAACTCTCCTATCTATATACAACGAAGAAATCTTGAAAAAACACGCTTTATATTTATTATATAACTCATTTTAATTGTTCATAATTCGGTATATTAAGGTAAATATAATGTATTTAGAAGTGTATAAAACACCTGTTTTTTGTGGGCAATGCCAATTGTTAATCTCATTGAATTATAACGGAAAATTAATATTTAAGTTCAAATTTTAATATGAAAACCAATATCTTGATCCAAGAATACTGTTAATATTACTAATAATGAATTTAAAAACTGAAAACAAAATGGCTTTTTGAACTCAGCAAATAATTTGCCTTATAGAAAACACAGGTAATTTGTTTAAAAGTCCTGTTTTGAAATTATGAGGGAGAAATTGGTAAATTTTGAAGCTTATGCGGCAAAAAGTGACTCCACAACTAAAAGTACCATCAATTTATGACTTAGTTTAATTAATTGATTCGACTCTATTTGTTTTAAATAACTTAAAATTAATATGTTTGAAACACTATTTATAAAACAACATAATGTTTTTATATATTCAATAAAAGTACTTTCTGTCACACAGAGTGCGTATCAAGCAGAATGAAAATCGCTGAAGCTTTGCTTGTACTACTACGGCCGTAAAGAATTTTACGCCAAGTTCTTATAAGGACTACTTTCAATGTGAATCACTTGTCATTCAAGCCATTGGATATTTATTCTCAGGGATATATGACAATGGTTTTTGACAGGGATATATGACATCGTTTCCCTAGATGATAAGATGAAAATTGTGACAGAAGAATGAAGGAAACTCGTTAAGTTGTCATGTGTGAAGGCGTTACTTGTGGCTACACCGGTTAAAATACAAGACATAGATCTGTACACAAGTGTTTGAAAGTCAATTATTGCGAAAATTACATAGTATAATATTTGAAGAGTATTAATTATTTTTAGTTAGTTATACCAACTTCATTCTACATTAATCATTTACATTACTGTTATAAGCATTCTACATATTTCTTAGAGCAATCAATGGCGCTATATTTTTAACTATGAGGTTAAATTATTATTGGTAGCGTGCTACCCTAAAGCTCTGGTCCCGTCATTTCATCCTTAAAGGTGAGCATCTCCTGTGTGTGTGTGTGTGTGTGTGTGTGTGTGTGTGTGTCGGTCCTGGTGGTGTAGTGGTAACCATACTTGCCTTCTAAATCCAAGATCGCGGGTTCAAACCCGGCCATGATCGATGGATTTTTTCGGGCGTAAAAATCGTTAAGTGTGTCGTACATTTGCGGCAGGGTAAATAACCTCATGTCTAAAAGAAGAGGCCTCTGAGCAAAATTTATCGGCCGTTTCACGCCCTGAATAGAGTGGGACTCTGATGAACTGAAATGTTAAAGAGCGTCCGTAAATAAACCAAATCAACAAAAAATGTCCTCTGTGGGAGGTTTCGATTACCAATTTATTTTCCTATAGAGAGTAGAGGGAAAGGTGGTAAGCCCATCGTCCTCTGGCAGGGAATCTAGGTATTACTTGGACGTAAAACACCATGTTTAAATTTCATAATATTAGCTTTATTAGTTTCTGAGAATACGATACCTGAAATAATTAAAAATTCATTTTTGAGTCAAAAAATCGTTCAAGCTACTTCAATGAGATTAATTACTCCAAATCCAAATAGTTGAAGGTAATTAAAATTTACACAATGTGCCTAGAGTATACATAAATCTGAGTAGAAGTAAATAATAATAATAATAATAATAATAATAATAATAACGCACAAGTTCCCTTAAAATCAAGGATCGAATCGCGCATTGCTTTAGGTGGAAGGCAAGTGATTAATCATTCGGCTATGGCGCCACGCCGCCTGTAATATTAACATAAAGCCCCCAAAAGAGTAAGAAATATGAATTATTATCAGTAATTGAATGGACGGTTTGGGGTACTGATTTTTTTTTTTTTGTTTTTTTTTTTTTGATTGATTTATTTAAGGACGCTCTTTAACAGCTCAGGTCATCAGCGTCCCATTCAACTCAGGGCGTGAAACGGCCGACAAATTTTGCTCAGAGGCCTCTCATTCAGGCTTGAGGTTCTTTTTCGTGCCGCAAATGTACGACACGGGACCCACGGCTTTACTTCCCTTCCGAAGGAAGCCATACTTAGGATTTTTACGCCCGAAAAAATCCATCGGTCTTGGCCGGGTTCGAACCCGCGTTTTGGGTATAGGAGGCAAGTATGGTAACCACTACACCACCAGGACCGACTGGGGTACTGAGGCAAACATATCGTACTTAATCTCAGTTCGTTCACTCAACGTGTTAACACAGTAGGCGTGTATTTATTACAGTGATACCAATACAACTTCAACAAACGCACGGGTACAACTGACCGTACGTGGTTGTATGATACACTTGGTATGTTTGGTTTACCTATTAGATATTCACAATAAAATGTGAAACATATATCCAACAATGAAAAATAAAAATAAAATAAATAAAAATAAACAAATAAAAACAGAATAAAATTAAAATTATAAATGTTATACTAATATTTTAAAAATATTAAACCCTTTTCCCGGTTATCAGCCTTTTCAGACCTGAGCTGTCTCTTTCATTAGAAATTTACCTTATCTCTGCTCTTCTTCCTTGCCTGCCAGCAAAGCCCAGCATGACCTCCTCTTTCTGTTCGATCCTATAAAGGAATGTGGTAGATACTTTTCCCTCCATTTTTCCGTACCTTTACATTCAGCCAGAATACGTGTCCATGTTTCTCCCTTCTCGCAGATGGAACAAATTCTCTGCTCATATTCGTCAGAGATCTTAATAATACACCATGCCTCTAGTCTGAGCCAGGCTAGCCAAAGTAATATTTACGCATACCTGTGGAGTCAAATGTCCTACATCCTGGAGCAAGTCGGTCTTATTGATATTATTATTATTATTATTATTATTATTATTATTATTATTATTATTATTATTATTATTAAGTTATATGATAATTGTGACTAGCAGCTAGCGAACTGAGGGTCGTAGATTCAGTCTCTCTACGGACTTAGATTAATTTTTATGTATTTGGCCGTTTGGTCTATGAATATTACCATGATAACTTTCTTAGAGTAAAACAAGAGTGTAATTAACCCGGGAGTGGTCGCTATATGAGCATTTTGGTGGTTTTTTTTTTTTTTTTGATCCCGTATCTTATGAGTTTGTATTTTTTTCTAGTAAACTTTTTATTGTATTAGCTGGTACAGTCTGAAGTTTATGCATCACCATACCTGCCCATAATTAGGGTTTCCTTAAGATCCCAAGTCTATCGTGAACATTTCTCTCGTCGCGGGAATGAGACGTCCATATATTGACCATTATTTTTAATTTAAAAGTTCCATTGTCCTCCAAAGCCTTCTTTCGTCCTCAAAATTCACACTTTCTTATGAGTAGCCCATATATACCTTTAGCCAAAACAGTTACCACCAGCCTACCAACAATATTTTCCATTTGTTGAGAAGACTCGAGTGACTTTGTTTGCATGTTATTTTTTCTTGGTGTGAAAGAATTAAACATCTATCACATTAGTTTCTTGTGTGGAATTTTTTTGAATGGTGTTTAACGCCCGTTTTTACTACTGAGGCACTACAGGCGATGAACACTGGTGATAAATGAAATGAAAAGATATAATGGGAAAGAATTACCTATTTTTTTAAGGAAGGAAACGTTCCAGGCCTAAGTTTAGGGTATCTCCCCGGCATTTGCAATTTATGAGTACTGAAGAAAACCTGGAATACACCTCAGTCAGGGAGGACGGTCCTGGCAGGATTCAAACCCCAGGCCTCCAGCTGACGAGTCCCGCGACTTGACGACCTCGGCCACTCATGGCGGTGTGTGTTGAAATGAATACAATAGAAGGAGATCAGTTAATTTAGCACTGCAAAAAAAAAAAAAAAAAAAAAAAAAAAAATCGAGGAGAGCTCTACACTTTCTTAGTTTTTCACAAATTACTTTTGTTATGGGATGCTGATAGGAAATGATAAAACCATAGGTATGTGTAATATGACTGTATTAATTTTATTTTCTAAAATTAAAACCCCGCCCTGAAAAATAAACAAAACTGTACCGTGAGCAAAATGCTCCAGCGCGACTATTCTGCGCTCGTGGAAATTTTTGCCTAGCGACCACTCGCGGGTTAAATTAGAAGCGATTTTACTTGTGGTGATTCAGTGCCGAACGCAAAGGACGCGTATGCACGCTTGCGCACCCTCTGGGTAGGTATGTCGCTTCTAAAGAATGAAAATGTTTCGTATGCGGCGGTTGGTGACACTGGTGTGAAGCAGATAATGCGAGCTGCGTATGAGTGCGCTGATAATGGAAAACTGGGACGGATGACGATATTCCCCCTCCACTCTCTCCCCCAAGGCTACACAGTCAAGTTTACTATCGCAACACACGTATGCGTTTGTGTTTTGGGTAGCTCAATTGTTGATGAAAGTAACGTGCTCAGCCGTTGTACTCCGTCGAAAGCAATTTCCTATTTCGAAGAGGCAAAAACCGTGTTTTGAATAAAGTGGAAAGCTGCTTTGATGCATAGATCAACGCGTTGTTATAGAAGATAAAACTGCCCGGTTTTGAGATTGTATCGCTTGGCATACGTTGCACTATATATCTGTGCGCAAGTGACAGTATATGGAATATCTCTCTGAGATCACTGCAGTTGCAAATGTACATTTTTCCCTCAGTCTCTGGACTGATACTAATCCAGGATATTTGCCTAATAACGAAGCCACAAGGGTATAAGCAATGCAATAAAAATAAGTATACATACAACAAAAAATTAAAGATCACCGTTTTGTTACACAGGATGTTACTTAATATGTGGAAAAAGTCTGGGAAGATAATAGAAGTCATAAAAACAAGCAAAAAATTCTTAATTAATTGTTTTCTACAAATTGGTGCAGTGCTGTTGTTTACAGTCAAAGCCAACTGTTATTTATTATAGAAACGTTATACTTGCCGTAAAATACAGTGTAGTGCAGATCCTTTTATTTTACCTGGAACAATGACAGGAATATCATACTGCGAGATTTTAACGAATCCTTTTAATGTTAAGTTGGAATACGCCACACATGGTTCATGCAAGTTGGACCACCTTTTCACTTTTCTCTTGCTGCTAGACCGATTCTGGATATCAGCAATTTTCAGGTGAATAATTAATGGAAAACATTTTGATCTCTTGTTTTTCTGACCTCAATTTATTGGGTTTCTGCATATGGGGGTCATTTAAAGGCTATTATGTATTGACAGCCTGGGAATTCCTTGGCAGCGTATTAAACTGGGATGTCGACAAACATATCGGACACTGGGAAGCATTAATGAATGAATGAATGGTGTTTAACGCTCGTTTTACTACTGAGGCACCACAGGCGATGGACACTGATGATACATGAGATGAAATGATAAACTAGAAAAGCATTTATTTTTAAGGAAGGAAACGTTCCAGACCTAAGTTTAGGGTACTTCTCCGGCATTTGACATTTATGAAGGCTGAGGAAAACCTGGAAAAATCTCAGGCAGGGAGGACAGTCCTGGTGGAATTCGAACCCTTGACCTCCCGCTAACGAGTCCGCGCCTCAACGACCTCGGCCACCCTTGGCTGTAGGAAGCATTAAGACTTTAGCATTTAAGACAACTGGACAAATGATAAACTAAAAACGAGCAAAAAGTTAATATAAACATGTGCTGAGTTTCTCTTTGACAAAAATGTAAAGGATTAAGGTCAGATGATAGAAGTCATGCTAGAGCTCCCCGACTTATTACAACTGTCTAAAGCTTTAGGCTAGGTGTCTTCGTATGATGTTTAGAAAATGGTTTGGAACTCCATTGTGCATGAACCAAATATCTTGCTTTGTCTGTAACCAGAACTGACTGCTATAATAATGACGCACATTACTATTATTACACTGCAGAGATAAGAAACCAATAAGAAAAGAACAATGAGTCAAAAATGATGAGAGCACAAATAAAAATACATCAGTTGGATTGTGCCTGTGTGTACCAGACTCTTGTTTGACTGTGCTGGTCATATCTCAACAAATGCTGTTTCCGAATATTCATGGGAAATATCTGCTAGTTTTATCCAACTCCAACTGCTGTGAAAACAGGACTATTTTATAAAAACTTTGTATAAGTATTTGTTTTTCCAACACTACTTTTTTCCATGGTAAAATGAACGCTTATCAATAACCTCTCTCTCGCAAAAGTATTCCCCTTTTCATTGACCCTTTTGCTTCATCATAATATACTGTCCTGATAAATCCAATGATGCACTGGGTCGCACATCTGAGCTAGTTCCTAACTGGCGTCTATGTAGGTTGGGTTTAATAGGACAGTGTATACCTTGATTCACACTTGAATAATTCGAAATGGAGTGGTGGGTGAACGTTCTCAAACAGTTCTACTCTCAGCCTAAAGAGTTTAGATATGCTGGCTCAAAAGTAATCACTGAGAAGTGGATTATTTTGCGCACGTTAGAAAGTATAGATGCTCTCGCTCACAAAAGTGCTAAAAAATCCTAAATGTTGCACAAAACTTAACTGGATAAGATTTCTTGTATTTTTCTGTTACGTGCTACATTTAAAAATACATTTATATTTTTATATTTTTAAATACTGACAAAATAAATTTAAAAAATGTAGAAATAGAACTATTAACGTTAAAGGTCGAACGTTCATTTAAAAATGAGAATACGTTCTGAGTAACATGTCATGATGCAGGCATTCACATTTGAATTCACTTAGAAGTATTGGCGAATGGGGATGAAGGATTTGGTATTTCACTTATGGAAGGAAAACATTGCCTATTTTTTATTATAAATTATATTCATTGATTAAAGCTAGCAGTGAAAATTGCATTTGATTGTGCATCATTAATTGCTTTAAACGGAATCTTAATTATAACGCGACTGAACTCTGCATACTCTGGGGAGAATCTGCATGGATTGTAGGCGTTATTACTCTGAACCTAAAGTATTCAGGACGATGTAGTGTTCATGATTAGTCAACGTGATTAATGTCCCATTAAATATTCGAGAAATTTGTACTGCCAAGAATTTAAATCTGTGGAAGTACAGATAAGTCAGTCAATATTTACACAATTAGTTCTCGTTTCTCGCATAGAAAGACTGACCAAAAGTATAAATTTTCTTTTTCAAGAAATAGCCGAATGTAAATGTACCCCGAAATTCTAAGGAGAAAGTGATTTTAGCGTAAGACAACATTCCTTTTAAAACAAACAAAACCTGTCGTTCCACTTATCACTGAAAGTTGAATTTAACAACGCATGGACTGATTGCGAGAGGAGAGAATACATTCTTTATAACAGTATAATTATATAGGTCATAATAATATGAAAATGGTTGTTAAATCATACATATTTTTTTTTAAATTTATATTGAAATTATGGTGTATTTAACACACTTGTTATTAGCGCCACGGATGGTCGAGGTCGTTAAGGCGTGGACTTGTGAGCGGGAGGTCTTGGAATCGAATCTCACCAGGACTCTCTTCCCTGACTGAGGTTTTCCAGGTTTTCCTCAGTCCTCATAAATGGCAAATACCGGGGAGGTAACCTTAACTTAGGCCTGGAACGTTTCCTTCCTTAAAAAAAGAATCCTTTCCCAATACCTCATTTTATCTCATTTATCATCAGTGTCTACGCCTGTGGTTCCTCAGTAGTAAAAACGTGGTTAAACACTATTAAAAAAAATAAGAAAACCTTTTGTACAAGGAATATTGATACTGCAGTAAACAAAAGAACATCTTGCTTTGTTGAAAAAGCAGATTCCGTAAAAGTTTTCAATTCTTGTGTCAAGATAATGTTAGAATCATAATTTTTCAACAATTTTAGCAGTAGCAGCAGTAAATTTTACTAATTATTTTACCAAAATACTACTACTTTAAATTCACAAGGCTATTAATATATAAGGCGGCTGTAACACGGGATCTGTCTTGCAGTAGTTAGGTCGAGCATCGGCCGATAAATTGCTGCCTACAACGTCGGAAGTACAGGTGAATTATGAACAACTATTAGAGTAGATACTGAAAGTGTCCATTCCGCTCGTATATAGGATCCATATGTTAACGAACTCATTTTTTTTTTTTTTCATGTTCAATAGCCTGGAGTTCCTCTGTTTTGGGCTGTGTGCAAAACATTTTGTCTTTCAAACTACCCCACAAATAAAAAATCACAGCTGGTTGAATCGAGAGAGCACAAAACCATAAACAAAATCTAATTAGTCTTATCTTCGAACACTTCGCTTATTGTATTTAACGATTCTTGAGCCGTATATGCAGTTGCTGGAACCAACTGTACAATTTTCTATCTTTTGTCAACTGCTGAAAAACTTGCTTTTCGTATTTATTGTTTACTGCTACTAATGTAGTCGGTTCTGGTGGTGTAGTGGTAACCATACTTGCTTTCTAAACCCAAGATCGCGGGTTCAAACCCAGCCAGGATCGATGGATTTTTATGGGGCGTAAAAATCCTAAGTATGGCTTTCTTCGGAAGGGAAGTAAAACCGTGGGTCCCGTGTCGTACATTTACGGCACGAAAAAGAACCTCAAGCCTGAAAAAGAGACCTCTGAGCAAAATTTGTCGTCCGTTTCATGCCCCGACTTTTTTGGGACGCTGATGACCTGAGATGTTGAAGAGCCTCCGTAAATAAATAAAATCAACAAAATTAACGAGCGATTTCAATGTCAAGGGGTGTAGGGAAGAACGTGTAATAGAAGTGCCGGCCAAGATAGTGAGTGGTTCCTCCAGGGCTAATGCACGTCTGAGCGACAACAGCATTATTGCGTTATTTGTGTCACGGGCCACCTAAACGCTTCGTTCAGTACGCATCCGCGCTCAGCTGAATAATAGCTCAAATAATCGCAGTGTATTTTAATTACCGTGTGAAATAGTTACTTAACTGCAATGGAAAAACAACAATAAAATATCTTATTTAGTTATCTGCTGGCCTGCAATAAAGTTAGTTATTTTTTTCAATTTAAAAAATATTACAAAAAGTATACAATATTTCCAGTTCTAAGATCGTGTTAAAGATAATATACTAACCTTATTTATCCGCTAAGGTCATAATAGAATGGAAGAAAGGCTTCACCTCATTTTTTTCTAGCTTTTCCTCCATTTTATTATAATACACTTGAAAGAAGGATGGAGCAGAGATAATAAGTGAAACCCAGTGTTAATGACATGAGTCTGCGCAGTATGTTAATCAAGACAGATGCTTTTCCGATACATTACCAACAAAAGGTTTTGATTCGTATCTTGAAGAGTATGGTAGGCCCGCACTGATAGCATAAAGTACTGCAGGTAACCTAAGTCGCAAATCGGTCGGATTAAATGTAAACAGCGGGTGCAGTCACTTTTGCTTATAAGCAAATTTACATAACAACTTAACACTCAATATATTATTAATACTTAAGCAACTCTTGGGTATTATAAGCATTAAAAGAAAAGAAAATATAGATGTAATTGTATTCTGTTGGCTAAATTTTTGTCCGATTACAATTCTGAATAAGCTTTGAAATTATCTCAACTCTTTTTGATGTAATTATATTAAACCTAAAATGTTGTGTATCTATGCATAGTTATTTAAGGGTGTTAATCCTATTTCACGAAATAATAAAGTCTTTACTTATTCTATTTATTAATTAAATTTTAAATATGCTTCGTAAATATTGCCAGATGATATTTGCATTTTTCTTTCGATCACTTATTGTATTCGAAGGACAGTGGAATAAAAACAAAACTAGAATCAGACTGATGAAAAAACTCTGCATGACTGAAATTGACGCAAATGTATTCTGCAGGGAAATTTCTTGAAGCAGAAAATGTTCCACTTTTTAGAACTAACGTGGTTACTTGTCCAAATGCTGCCAACGAAAGCGCTTCCGCAAGGATAAATCCTTGCTTGGTAAAAATGTTAGACGTGAATAATACAGACCGGAAAAGTGCCTGCTACTAAAATAATCTAAATTCATTAATACACTTTCTCGTTATATGCTTAACTGCGTTTTTTCTAGCAATTTAGCAATTATTTTAGTAGATAAAACACATTTTAAAGCGCAAAATATATTTGAGCGAAATAAAGTGTAATAATCACGGCAATCTATAACGAGCATTAAGAGAAAACGCGTTTGATTCCGTCATAAAGCATATCAATATGTTAATTCGAACTTTAAACCTCTTAGTGAACGGGTATGATTTTAATCGCAATTTTACTCCTATAAAATCAAATCAATATTGCACATGAGTAGGTTTGACATACTGCAGAATTGATAAACGCAGAAGCAGTGCTGAAGGAATATTATTAAAAAAGGATGTTTAAAAAACAGTTGCATATTTTCACTACAGGTTGTATTGGCCAAAAGACGAGATATTCTATGTAGTTTCTTTCATTGTCGTGCATATATGAATAAATATAAAGTCTCGTGGAATTGTGGCATTGAGGCATATGAACGCACCAAACAAAAAACAAATATTGTTTATTGCCAGGTCCTTCCAAATGGATTACTTCTCATGCTGAGGGAAATGCCCCTGCATAAAATTAAGAATTTGTTTCGTGCACTATGATGTAATATTCCATTTTCTACAAGTCGTCCGAAAATATTTGAACCAGACATTTAATGGACAATCAATTGGATAACGAGGTAAAATATCTTGGCCCTCCTGATCGAACTCGCTCTTATCTCTTAGTTTGGAACATTAAAGGCAATGGCTTGTTTAACTCTTGTCAATTAGAGAGCAATCATACATGTTCGCAAAAGAGTATGATTTTTAATACCCAGCGTTAAAGACTGACAATGAAAGGGAACTTTAATGTCTCTAGTATTGAAATGCAGACTGGTTCATATCCCTAATCTATTGAGCCAATTTGAAAATGTCACGAGTTACAATTTCAACTCTCTACGCACGAAATATAGCTAGACATAATCGTTTGACCAACCTTAGCATACCAATTAGCTGTGATGTTAAAAATTAATAAAAGAAAACCTGTTTTCAAATAGCTATAATTGGACTGATTTGAATTGTTTGGGCGGAGTAGAATACTACGGTACTTCAAACTTGTTCATCGGCCCCAATTAAGGCACCTCTGGAAAAAAGAGATGAGGTGAAGAAGACGCCGGAAAACCGGTCTACGCGTGAGATGCTCGTACTTACGAGGGAGGTCCATAAGTTCCTGGCCTTGCCGATAAAGATTACCGCCTTCACAAACTCCTTATCTGGTGTCATACCTTATCTGTTAAGTAAAGGATTGCAGCTGTAACTTCTTCCGTTGTGTTCAGATATAATTGCACAAAGAAGGCTATGTGTGGAAGATTGTGACACGTTCAAAATAGAACATCGAGCTGTTGTTACGTTCTTCACAAAAGAAGGACTTACTCCAAATGAAAATAAACATACATTGGACGGTGTATATGGAGAAATATTTTCCTCATATTTTAACGTAAAAGAATGGGCCAAACTTTTTCGAATGGGTCGAGAAAGCATTGAAGACGAAAAGCGTACTGGTCGGCCTTTGGAGTTGCTCACTCCTGAAAACTTCGCTCTTGTGGAAGGAGAAATTATGGATGACCGGCGCTCAAAGTTACCGAAATAGCAGCAAGGTTGGGCCTTTCTAAAATAACTAATTGGAATTATTCATGAACATTTAAACACAAATAAGGTTTGTACAAGTTGGGTGCCTAGACTTCTTTCCTCAGTCCATAAACAGCAACGAGTCATCTGTTGTCAGGCATTTTTGGAGCACTGCCGTGGCAACGAGAGAGAAGTTCTACAAACCGTTGTTACAGGCAATGAATTCTACTAAAATCCTTTGTCCAAAAGAGAATCAATGGAGCATCAGGCTAAATCTGGCGAAGCTCCGCATCTAAAGGCCAAGGTCACTCAGTAAAGCAAGAAGATCATGGCTATAATATTTTGAGACTGTGAGGAAATACTCTTCATTGACTGCAAGGAGAGGAACACCACAGTAAATGGGGAGTACTATGCTGGCCTACTGCACTGACTACGTGCTTCCATCAAAGAGAAAAGGCGAGGAAAGCTGAGTGGTGGTGTGCACCTTCTTCACGACAACGCATCTGTGCACATATCTCTTGTTGCAATGGAAGCTGTGAAGAAATGAGGCTTCAAGGAGATCGACCATGCACCTTACAGCCCAGATCTAGCTCCCAGTGTCTATTTCCTCTTCTCAAAACTCAAGAAGGACCTTCGAGAAAAGAAATTTAAGTGTGACGAAAAAGAGATGGATGCTGTTTATGCCCATTTTGCAGACAAGACTTATGACTATTTTTGGGGGAGGCAGATTGAAATATTAACTCAAAGATGTGAGAAGTGTGTTGCAATAAAGGGTAACTATATTAAAAAGGGAAATATAGTTTTTGTTTTTATCATATTAGAAAAGGGCTAGGCAGGAAACTTATCGACCTGTCCTGGTAGATGGCATCCCTATCATAAACACTCCGACGCCAGTCAAGAGGTTCAAACCCCTTGGAAGGTCCACTTCTATACAAGTGCCGCGTCAGAAAATTTTATAAAGCGCAAGCTACCATCACACCGCGCTAGCCCATCTTGTCCCTAGCTCTTTCGACCCTGTTACAAAACTAAAAATGATATTAAAGGTGAGAGCGGAAACTTAGTAGGAAAGAAAAAAAAGCTGCAATTCAGTATTCTCTAGGGTGACGAAGGGAAAACACAAGGTTCCAAGGGATTTAAACGCAGGACCTACGACCCAAGCGTTACTATCTGAGTCATCCCAGTCGGTAATTAATGAAAAGTTCTTCTCCACTTTAGAAGTTCTATCTCTAGTATTGGCAAACAACTGATTACATTCATTCCAGTGGTTGAGGAATTCTAAAAGTTAACTCAAACATTTTAAATAATATACATATTTTTTAATAGTCGTCTATCACCTGGTTTATAAAATGTGTATGTACTCGTATAACACACAAATAAATGTGCATTTTCTTCAATATATTTCCTTTTATTGTAATGATTCTTGTACAATATTAACAAAAAAAAAAAAATAAATAAAATGACTAGCAAGATATAAAACACAACTTTAATTATTAATTTCAAATCCTGAATGAGCACAATATATCGAACTTAATAGATATTCTAAGTTTATAAAACGTTTTTAAGGCTTGTTTTTTTATTTTTTATAGATAAATGGGTATAGATAAAAAATGTGCACATAATTCAGTTATTACTAAAGGCATCAATACTTTCATGCATCAAGGCACTCTTTGGACAATCTTTGAAGAACTGCGAACTATATAGGAATGTTCTGCCTGGTCTACATTTTTGATTTACTAATTTGAAACTTCCAATCTTTACAAATAATCGGCTTAATTTTGATTCTGATTTGCTTTAGCTCCGGGAATCCGCGATATACAGTTTGAGAATGAATATTGTCTAGGAAAAAACAGCATCAAAAACAATTATCGATGGTTAAACTGCGGAAGTGACTACTGAATTAACTGTTGAGGAGAAATTACAAGGCGGCAGAAGGTGAAACTGCTCTCATCAAGGTTGGGTCTTTCTCGTAAAACAGACTTTTGAGTAATTCGCAAGATAGAGGTCAGTATCTGGGTTAATTGTGTTGCAATGAAGCCTGGACTACAAGTACTTGTAGGTTTCGAGTCGCCTCTGTAGGTAGATAAATCTAGAAGTCTTCCGAGTTCATTTTTAAATTTTTTTTTTTATATAAGCGCATAAATAACATAAGATATAACCGTTTTGTTGTGAAGCTACAAAGGGTTAACCGTTGAGGCCGAAACTGAAAGTTTCTTTTCCATAAATTGATAAAATGTTTATAATTAAGAATAAATTTTATTAATATGAGGGTAGGTACACAAGTTTTCGGCCTAACCATTTTCTAGCTACGATAAAGGCAAAAATTATATTTCAATGTTCAATATAATTGCACTTTATTGCAATACACTTCTCACGTCTTTGAATTAACATTTCAACCCCCCCCCAAATTGTCTGCATAATGGGCATAAAAAACATCCATCACTTCTGGAAGCTGGATCTGGGCTGTAGGGTGGATGGTCGATCTCCTTAAAGCCACATTTCTTCAAAGTTTCCTTTGTAACAAGAGCTCTGTGCACATACGCGTTGTCGTGAAGAAGTAACGCACCACCACTCAGCTTTCTTCGCGTTTTCTCTTTGATGGATGCACGTGGTCTGTGCAGTTGCCCAGCATAGTACTTCCCATTTACTGTGGTGTTCCTCTCCTTGAAGTCAATGAAGAGTATTTCTTCACAGTCCCAAAAGATTGTGGCTAAGATCCTCTTGGTTGATTCAGTGACCTTGACCTTGACCTTAAGAAGCGGTGCTTTGCTAGGTTTACGCCACTCCACTGATTCTTTTTGGACAGGCGATAATAGTATAGTACCATAGTTTATCTCTTGTAATGATTGTTTGCAGAACTTCTCTCTCTTCGCCACATCACAGCTCCAAAATGCCTGACAACAGATTACTCGTTGCTGCTTTTGGACTGAGGAAAGAAGTCTAGGCACCCATCTTGCTCTAATCTTATTCGTGTTTAATTTTTCATGAATAATTCGAAGGACTGTTGAGTTGGAAAGGCTCAACCTTACTGCTATTTCTGTAACTTTGAGCCGTCGGTCTTCCACAATTTCTCCTTCCACAAGAGCGATGTTTTCAGGAATGAGCACCTCCTAGGACCAACTTTCACACTGTTCGTCTTCAATGCTTTCTCGATTCATTCGAAAAACTTTGACTCATTCTTTTACGGTAGAATATGAGGGGGATGATTCCTCATATACACCTCCAGTCGCTGTTTAATTTCATGTGGAGTAAGTCCTTCTTTTGTGAAGTACTTAATAACTACTCGAAACTCCATTTTGAACATGTCACAATCTTATACATATAGTCTTATTTATTCAACTATATCTGAACAACTGAACATAGCGGAGCGGAAGTTACAGCTGCAAATATTTACTTTACAGATAAGGTATGACACTAGATAAGGAATTTGTGAAGGCGATTATCTTTATCGGCGAGGCCGGTAACTTATGGACCTACCCTCGTATATTCTGATGTGCGTATATGACTTGTATTGTACCTGACATCTGTTTAGGTGAACGTATTTGCTCTCATGTGTTGACAGGGAACACTTGTGCAAGAACCTTTTATTAGGTTGCTATTATAAAAAAATTTTAGGTTAAGGGACAAGACCTACATTTATTGTACATGCCTCTATTATTACAAGGGTTTTCACTATCCTTAAGGAGTAGCCGCATTAAGAAAACGGACCATCATAAAAAACTGGAAAGTTGAGATTACTTTGTGCGAAGATGTTGAAATATTCTTTTGTTAACAGTAGGAAAGTAACGGGGCCATAAACTGGTCATGGACACATTTTTGTGAATGTTGAACAACTTCTCTAAACTTGCTTGTTATGGTACAGTGAACAAAGTAATTGAGATATAAGCTCGCGTCCAATAAGAAGATGAGGGGATTGAATCAAAGAGAGTGTTAACCGATAGAAAACCTCGCATCAGGCAGGAATCGCGCGATCTCTTCAAAAAAGTCATTGCATAGTATCTTTTTATAACATCACGTCTGAGCAACTGTACAGTTGCTAGAAAGTTACCAGATTTTGCTATCCAGCACTTAGTTACCTAGTTACTCAGGCAGTTGCCAGTTGTCATACAGATAGGGGAGTTATTAGAGCAGTTCAATTCAGTCATCAGCTGCACAATGATAGTGAATAACAAATAGCTAGTGAACAGTATTTGGTATTGTAAGAGAATCGAACTTCACTAGTGAAGTGAAGTAAACTTAAAAATATTAAGAGGCGAGCTAGAGTACCATGTTAATACAAAGACAATCGAATATGAAGCGACAAGAGATAAAGAGTATTAGTTTGTTGTTAGACTATCACGAAGATATCGTCAGAGAACAGTCAGTGATAAATAGTAACTAGAAATGTTGAGTATTATGAAAAATGTTTCTCAAATATAGTTCCATTGCGGTTAGCTTAGCTTAGACCTTTCAAGAGTGGACTAAAGAACTCTTAAAGCAGTCCTCAAGACGCTACGGATACCCAAACATATGGAAAGACATTGAATATCTGATTAATAAATTCAGTCAATTGCAACTCTATGAGTTTCTGTGAGATACAGTAGCCTTCCCGTTATCACGAACGTGTTAAAAACTCCAGAAATTCCCTGAAATTAAACTGAGCAAAACAGTTGCGACACAGACGGCAAATCAAGGAGGACATCAGGAAGAAGGGGCTTACTCCAAATACAATTAACACTGCCTAATTAATCTATTAATCCATTCCTCACATTCAACCATCCTACAAATAAAAATTGTCGCGTCGTCGCAGACGAAGGTAACCTACGAGGCCCGATTCCGCTGTTCTGCGCGTTCGAAGTTGCAGGATAAAGGAAAAGGAGGGGCGATTAGGAGAAGAACAACCCTCTACTTCATGGACTTGTTGACGTGTTTATTGAAACTATACTCATCTTCTTGCCTCCTGGTGCGCTGCTTTGGCCGCCGACGTTGATTCAGTACGCGAAGTACGCGGATGTTCACGTAATATTCTCGAAGCTCAAGATATGACGATATTACGTAGCTGTGTCCCTCGCGTCAGGAAAGGCTTGATATCGGAACGAATGTCGATGTATGGGCCTGCTGACTGCTGTAATTGACGCCGGAATTAAAGCTCAGAACTACTTCATTTTGTATTGTGAGCGGAACGAAAGCTGAAGCTGCCGAAAACTTTTCACTGCAACTGCTTACTGCAAAACCATCAACTGTCACATTGAGAAACCAAAAAGCTCTTATCGTCCCGATTGCTTGATAGCTGCTCCTTCCTTCCCAGAACTGCATCCAAAAACTGCGTGCCTTTCTGAGGACGTTTCCCCATATACACTACATTCGAATCTGGACCACGTGACACTCTTAGCTCACCCAGGGCTTCAGAACTGAACCCACGGACTCCAACCGTTCAGAATCCAAGGATCCGATTGGTGAGTCAAAGCTCAAGTAAGGCGCTTATACTCAATATTTTAAAGTCCCCGTTCCTGATAGGTGAGCGTGTGAACAGGCGTCCCCACTATGAGAGAGTGCATTAATCTGTTTTACAGTCTCTTGAGGAATGTTCAACAGTACGTAAAGGATTTGCCGTCTCTCTAGAATACAAAGAAATATTGTTCCGACCCTTCCTCACCAGATGCACCTTTCTATTGTATTAGCTCGCGTCTTCCGCCGGAGGCTCAAAAGCAGAGGCACCAGGCGACATTCTGTTCTACAGACACTTGCTTTTTCACAGAATTTTCCTGCATATTCATATCATAATATACCGGATATTAATTGTACAATTTACATTCAACCTCTGGTTATCCTATCTCCCTTTTGAATTATTTTACCATGTTTGATAGTTATTAATAGCATGGTAAGCTTCATGCTATTTACAAGACACAAGACGTCCTGCAATTGAAATTCGCTGTAATTTATGCAAGTATGCAAATTTGTTTCCTTGTGGGGTCGTGAGCGGAAGATCCATTTCAAACATTATAATAAGAGTGTTGCAGCCCCGAGAGAGCAAAAACTTGTGTTCGGATGCAAATTCAGTTCTTTACATACTTATATATTTAAAGTTTGTACATGTAAATTAATAATGTAGACACAGAAATATCTTAAAACTATCATATTAAATACACGTGTGCAAAAGAAAAAGTTATATATCATATGATAAGAGCATAACTTTAAAAATTTGAAGTAAAAACTAAGCATACATATCACATTTTCAAAATGGTTACTTTTACTTTACAAATATTTAATATAGGATTTAATGAGATATCTGCAGGAATATATATATATAACTTGAAACGTGTATATAAAATGTGTATTGAGAGTCGCACAAACTCCTGTAAGAAAGTATATTGAAACGTTATTACAAAAATAATTAATAATTAGATGTATGATTTAATTATTTTTTGAATCTATTCGAATTAATCTCATTCAAAACTAGATGAGTTTTAATTAGTGCATTGTATATTCTATGCCCAAAACATCTGCTATGTACAGATTGTGCAGTAGTACGATATATAGGTTCAACAATTAGAAAACAGCTGTTTTGTCTCATGGGGTAATCATGATGTTCAACTTGGAAATTGCGTAGGTAAGCACAGAGAGTTTATGTTTGCCTAATAATTAGAAAGTTAAATTGTACGTAAATGTAATTCATTGGATAATTCATAGGTTTACGTAAACGAATTTTAATAATAAGCTTCTGTAACAATGTTAACGCAGAGAGCGTTGATTTAACGACTCCCCAACCTAATACTCCATGCTCAATTGCAGAGTGAAACAGAGATAAATAAACTAATCTAAACACACAATTAAGTAAAAAAGACCTAAGAAGCGGTGTTTAACACCCGTTTTTACTACTGAGGCACCACAGGCGGCGGACGCTAATGATATATGAAATGAAGTGATACATTGAGAAAGATATTTTTTTTAAAGAAGGAAACGTTACAGATCTAAGTTAAGGTACCTCCCGGCATTTGTCATTTATGAAGACTGAGGAAAACCTGGAAAAAACCTAGTCAGGGAGGGCGTTCCTGGCGAGAATTTAACCCCAGACCTCCCGCTTACGAGTCCGCGCCTTAACGATTTCGGTTACCCGTGGCGGTTCTAAGAAAGAACGTAAAATTTGTGTTTTGTTTTTCGAATTTTGTTACACATGTAATATATATGCATATCCCTGCTTAAGTTTTTGTCAGCAATATAAACTCACATGTTGGAAATTCGCGGTTGTAGTCAGACAAGGCATGGTAGCTCATTATGGAGAAAATTGGCACAGTAAACTGATATTTCGTTGTTCGGGTCCCTGTGGTAACCTCGACTATTTCCTATGTGAGTCTTATTTCAAATTTTAGCCCAACATACAGCTTAAGTGAAATATATATATATATATATATATATATATATATATATATATATATATATATATTATTTATTAAACATCAGATAACCGGCCATCTTAATATATTTCTATAAGTTTGACTAACAGAACATATATAATTACTGTTTGTATTGAAATGAATCATGCTCCTAGCAAAATGCGTTTAACTTACATTCTATATGTACTATAACACCATAATCATCAAATAATACTCTGAACCTAATCAGAAACAGAAACAGTTCGTATCAGACATACTGTGCTATAATAGAACTTGCTGTAGGAAAATTTAAGTTTTCAAGAGAACACTTGTTAGTGCCGGTAGTTGTTTGTGAATGTACTGGAAGGCATGCGTAACTGGTGTACTCTTACACCATTAGCTAAGGAAATGTTTCTGTTTGTTCTCGCAAACGACCTCGCAATTAAGCACCGCCCTTCCTGAAATGACCACGATAATCAGGAAACTCTGTGAGTGTCCCAGAATTGCTTCATAAAGCTTAATATGTTCTAAATGGTGCACAAATGGCCCTTGAGAGGGTTTAGCTTTTAATTCCCAAGCCTGTGATTGCTGTCTCAACCCATAATATAACACCAACATAAAATCTTCCGTTTGAGTGATTGCAAGACAGACATACGTAGAGTTCTTGATCCGCTTGAGAAAATTTTTAAACATTTTCAGTTTTAACAAAAATATAACAAGTTTTTAGGATGAACATTGCTTTTATATTTGAACCTAATATCCCTTATGGTCAATATATTTATTTCAAGTATACCCCAATGTTTCTGAAGGGGTTTTCCAAAAATTTTGCAAAATACTCTCCTATATATGGTATCTCTTCTTGATTTGACGAAAAAGTTGATCAGCGTGGAAGTTTTTGAGCTTTGCAAACAGATGGAAGCCAGAGGGATCTAAAAACAGGAAGTAGAGTGGATGCTACGACAATTAATAATTTCAATCTCTCTACTTTTCCATCGCTAAAACACTTTTGTATTATCTTCATCGTGAAAAAAGCACATTTTCATCTCGTAGATTTAAATATTGGAATAGTAATATCCAGTTATGGTTTAACGCTTTTTAATATATAAACTTCCCTTTGCATCCCAAAAGACAACCTTTCCTGCAGATGGAACCGACTTTGTATTCTTTGGGGTTGAACAATTGACATCTGTCCATTGTTTTATTCTGGTGATAGTATCCAAATGCCTTCTTCAGTTATAAGTCTAAACAGAAAATCATTCTGTCCTGTTAATACGATCCCAAACACTGTAGCGTCATTTTTATAAGATTGCCTTTTTGAGCTGTTGTTAGCAATCGCAGCACCCAACTTGCGCATTCAAATATATTTTATTCTTTATGTAAAGTTTATCTATCGCTCCTTTGAATGTATTTAATATGCCGGTTATGTAATGTCATAGCATGTATTTGTTCAACGAATCTGCTGTTACACCATTTTGACTGTCCTTCAATCACTTTCAAGGCTAGTAGAGCCACACTTAAATTCAGTAGCCTATTTTTAAACCTTGAAAATGAACAAGAATGCACTTATACTAAGAATTTCTTTTGATGTTATACTATTTTTACAAATAATTGTATGCACGATAATCAGCTTTATCCATTTTATGCAATACCCATAGTGTGTCAGCTCTACAAAGCTATATTAAATAAGTTAATTGAAATAATGGTATAATGTTTCAAATGAATGCTTAAGATGGATTTAACAATGCAGAAATAAATGGTAGTTTTAATAGGCGCATTTATTTTAATAATGCTTTACCAGATGTACACACACACACACACACACACACACACACACACATATATATATATATATATATATGGGTCATAATTAATAAACATCTTAAATTTATCATTAAATAAGAGAAATACATAATTCAATAATTCAATACACACATAAGAGAGTGCCAAAATGTATACAGACTTTAAGCAGAGATAAACTGTGTTAACATAACCAAACTGAATTCACACAAACAGAAAATGATGAGCACTAATCATCTTAGACTTTTACAGTTACAACAGTTGCACAAAATGCCACCATCGGCGTCGATACACTTCTGAGTACGTTGAACTACTGATTGAGTAACGTTTGCGAAAGAGTCCTTACCGATAGCCGCACATGCCGTTTTAATTTCTTCGGGAAGTGCTGCCAGTGTAGCTGATTTTCTACGATATACGGTGCCATGAGTCTGAAATTTGTCTCCAATGCGTGCAATTGTTACTCGTGTTGCCGGTTCGGTTCTGTACACACGTCTCCATTGCCTTTGAACTTCAACAACATTCTCGGTTTTTTCAATACCACTTCAAAATTGCTTTCCGCTGTTCAAAGGATAATCTTGGCTCCATTTTGTTGTAGCAACGCTAGCATAACGTAATGTGAGTCACATCTGTTTACAGAACATCATACTACACATTACTGTTGTTTTTCGACACAACTTTGAAATATATTAAATAGATATCTACTTGAAAGTGTGTATACATTTTGGCACCCTCGGTATATAAACACCAAAAATAAAAGTAACCAATATAAATACATTTAATATATAGGCATATTATATACCATGTCCTCTCTGAGATTTTTTATTGTCCTTATTTTATTAATACATTTATACAGCCCCTGCCAACTACTTTCATCCAATATCAAACAAAACATGCCGTCCTACTCTTTCTCGACCTCACAAAGTTTTTGGGGAGAATCTGAGACCTCCAGCTATAGCTTCATATTCTACAAGAAAATGGACTTAATTTTACTTTTTAACACATATAGATCACAAAAATGAATTATCTGGCCCATAACACAGCCACCTGTTCTCGAAGCAGAGAACTTTTCGCATCGAAGGAGCTGCAGTTTTTATTAAAAGCGTTTAAGAATGAAGGTCAATTATTAATGTTGTATTAAACTTTTTTATATTCTCTTGTGTTAAATTTCTGGACTGTGTGTAATTTTCATTAATTTTGATGTCGATATCGACGGTTTAAGAGAGTTGTTATTTTAAAGATTCGTTTGATTTTATCTTTGTTATCATTTGTAGCTAAGTGTAGAAAAAACTTCACTAAATTTTTCTTTAATTTGCAGGTTTTCTATATTATAATGGTTCTCCTTCAACACTATTTCTTTTACTCTCTCTCTCTTTCTCTCTCCTACGCCATGTCTTGCGTTGCAGGAAAAAATTGACCCAATAAATGCATTTGGCGGAGAAATGTTAGAAAAAAGAGCCCAGTCTCAAACCGCCCTGAGAGAAATCGCCCATTTTCACCTTTCTCGCAGTTTCTAAGTTCATTACTTTTATTCTTTATTACTTATTTAAAATACTCCGTTTTATTTAAAATCACATTACAATGCAAAAGGTTAGGTTGGGTTAGGTTAGATATGTTAGGTTAGGTTAGCCTCTTACTCGCAAGAACAATATGAAGGGTTGAAACGCATAACGCTCAGTGATTGTTTTTATTTTGGGCGCATTTTTTTGTATTATTGTAGGGAAAATTTTTGAGCACTATTTTTTGGCATTCATATCTTATTAAAATATTTCTTTACCCCATTATTCCTTAATATCCCCTTTTCTTTTACCACACCACTCAAGTTTTAGGGGAAGTGTTTCTTTTTGCAACTTATTAGTCTTCTTTGTTGGATATTTTTAAGATTCTATTGTACCCTAGCATAACGCTATAGTAATATTGCTTACGCTATTCTACAATTTCTAATTGATCTTCTTAAGCTTTTGTTTTGTGCATTTACTTGTTTGTTTCTAATCTTACCTAATTTTCGCTTCTGTGCTTCTTTGAACAAAAGATCAATTGGCTATATATAATAGGATGCTTTATTGGTAGTTTTGTTAAACTTTTCTTCTTATTATACATTTATCATGCTAATTAATCCTCCTTTGTTCTTATTCTGAAACCTTAGGTAGATATAATTAATATATAAATTCCGCTAGGTCAAATACCACATTTATTGTATTATATAACAATACAGATTATCCAAAAATGAAGGTAACAATTACATCATGGTTATTTAAGATTCACTTTTACAAATTATCTAAAGGTAGTTAACAGCGAGTATAGATGTCACACGATTACTTGCTTCTGTGGACTTCTTCATAATTTTCATTGTTAAATTCACGGAGATAGTTTAGATTTTTAGTCTGTCAGAGTAGATCTTTTTTTAAAATTTACCCACAAGAGAAGATAGTGTGGAATCAGGTTGCAGGAACGTGACCATTTCACTATTCTTCGTCTGTCAATCCATTCAATTTTGATTGGGTTTATTTACGGACGCTATATAAAATGTGAGGTCATCAGCGTCCCATTCAAATCAGGGCGTAAAACGGCCGATAAATTTTGCTCAGAGGCCTCTTCTTTAAGACTAGACGTTCTTTATCGTTCCGTAAATGTACGACACGAGACCCATGGCTTTACTTCCCTTCCGAAAGAAGCCATACTTAGGATTTTTACACCTGAAAAAATCCATCGATCCTGGTCGGGTTTGAACCCGCGATCTTGGATTTAGGAGGCAAGTATGGTTATCACTACACTACCAGGATGAACTTTCATTCAATGAAAATGACTGAAACGAATGTTTTCAAAATCCGAATGATTTCTTATTTTAGGGGCATGTTTTCTTCAAAGTGTAACATTATTTTTCCTCTTTGGTTTATACGATCTTTTGAAACAAAATAAAACGTGACACTCAACTAAAATGTTTGTTTTATCATCGCCATTCTCATCTTGATTTTGGTTCAGATAGAAAAATTATTACAATAAACGATAAAAAATAATTGAAATGACAGATATGAAATATAGGTTAATTTCAGGAATATCCTTGCCCTATTTAAACAAAGAGAAGCGTAAAATTAGAAAATATTTAAATACACAACATGTTTAGAAAATAGAGCAAAATTTCAGCTTTGAATTCTTCACATATAGCGAGGAAAACATATAAACAGGAATTCGCTGAATTTCTGAGATACCGGACATAAATAGAGGGTCTTTCATGGTATTGATGCGTTTCACGGCACCTAATGAGTCAGCAATCAAAAGATAACGCCCAGAAAAGCGAATGCAACAGATGTGCTGATGACAACTTTAGTTACAATTTAAATAAGTACATACATTTTACAGATCATGTTGTCCTGCTACAGCGATACATTCCCGTCAACATTTTTTTTTAAAAAAAATTATAATTAACGAATATATTCAGGGAGCCAATATAAACTTGGAAGCATACAATACCACTGTTGTCCACAAATTGCAAGCAGGCCTTTTTATATCGCGTACATTTCTCTATATTGGGTGTCAAGGAACGTTATTGATGTAGTAATTGACACGCGTTTGATATTCTTTGACACAAAATTAAGTTATTGGGCTACATAAATCTCACTTTATGCAAGAAATCATCCTGCAAGTCGATGTATGTTGCACAGTAAGTGCAAACACAATAATAGGACCTATCTTTTTTGAGAATATCATAAATGCAAAAAATACAGAAATCATATACTGAAAGTATTCAATATTTATTTACGGGAGAGATTGAAAAATAAAGTGTATGAAACAAACAAAAAAAAAAACCGAAAAAAATAATATCAGGCAAGAACTTTACCTCGTTTTGGAAGATGAAGTGATGCGTATTGGTGACGAATTTCTAAACATGTGGCAGAAATATTTGGTTGTAGCAAACAGTATTTCCTGCTTCTTCCGTTATAAAGTACATGCTTATTTTCGATAATAAGCCGGGAGCTACCACTCTGACTACGGACCGTCAGTAGCCATGAAAAGGGCGACAAAACCATGAAAGATCCAATGTTTATTAACTGCAGGATACAGTGTTGAGTACTTGTACATGAAATGTTAAAACTACCCCCCTTCCCCATACCATTTTACAACAGGCCAGCACAATTTACTCATGTAGTTACATGGCACAAAGGACGTTGCATACTTCCAGCCTACACACAAAATACATTGTTGCATACTCTTCATTTGATACCTGTACATCATCAAAAGACACAGTGTAATGAATAATGTGTATTCATCGCATAGCTTCAGCAGTTAACAAACTTCTCGTTCGATCAAAATGTTTGTTTTGAACATTTCATGTAAGGTAATCAACAAGTACATCCTTAAAGTCAATAAGCATTAAACTCCGATATCTCGAAAATTCCTAATTTTCGGATCCATGTTACAATTGCTGCATATTTTTAAACACCCAATATAATTTTTTTTAAATGAAAGAAATAAAAATGCTCAAACTACAAAAACAGTGGAAAGAACATAATAGAACGTATGGACAAATCACAGGAAAGAAATCATCAAGAATTGAATGTTTAGATTCGTTTCATGTAATAAGATTTTCTATCTCCATCTTGAACCAGGGGTTCCATTCCCACCAGGATCGTCCTGTCTGAAGGTTTTTTTTTTTTTTTTTTTTTTTTTTTCCCCATTCAGGTATCCTAAACTTGGACTGGAAAGCTTCCTTACTTAAAAAAAAAAAAAAAAAAATCTTTCCCAGTCATCTTATCAGTGCCCCCCCCCCCCCCGCCTGTGATGTTTCAGTAGTTAAAACGAGCGTTAAACACTATAAAACATCTTCAACCTCAAGCCTGAAATGTAGACTTCTGAACAAAATTTGCTGGCAGTTTCACGTTCGGAATTAAATGGGAGCTAATGACAAATTGTGTTAAAGGGCGTCCATAAATAAACAAAATAAATAAGATAAACCAATTATTCTCTTTTCTTTGCAATCTATTCTTTTTCACTCTTGGGTAATACGTATATAGAATCTTTGGTATGCTTGTATCGTCTTCGAACCAAAATTATCCTTGATCCATATGCCATTCTAAACGCAGACGGAAGAAACAGCCTTCATGTCTTAATGTCCTGCTCTCTTGCACTATAATTTCAACTTTAAGTCTCTCCTTGCCCAGATTCCAAATGCAACTAATGACCTTAATATCCACTTTTGGACAACTATGCTGCCCTGATTGAAGTAAATCTTTTATTGAACCTGTTTCTCAAGATGTTGTAAATGTTCATATGTTTTGCCAAGTGAGTAGTTCAGTGCGTGTATTCTCTTACTGAAAACTTCTCTCACTGTTATTAGCTTTTATCGAAGTTTCCACCAAATTTGCAACATTAAAACATCTCAACATTCGATTTACTTGTAGCAGTGAATTAACAAATTTTATTGAATTTGCTAATTTTTATTCACTCCTAAAATAAATATACTTACGTTGGTTTTTGAGACAATATATACCGAAGGTACCCATAATTGTATACACATTTTCACTGTAGATATCTATTTAATATATTTCAAAGTTGGACCGAAAAACAACAGTAATGTATAGTATGATGTTCTGTAAACAGATGTGACTCACATGCATTATTGTAGCGTTTCTACGTGACAGATAAATCAACAATGAAGTAACGAAACCAAGATTATCGTATGATGTTCTGTAAACAGATGTAACTCACATTACGTTATGCTAGCGTTGCTACAACAAAATAGGCTAACATTATCGTTTGCACAGCGGAAAGCAATTTTGAAGTGGTATTGAAAAACCGAGAATGTTGTTGAAGTTCAAAGCCAATGGAGACGTGTGTACAGAACAGAACCGTCAACGCGAGTAACAATTGCACGCATTCGAGACAAATTTGAGATTCATGGAACCGTATGCGATGTTCACAAGGGCAGTTCTGGTAGACCTCGCACAGCAACAAGCCCCACGCACTGGATTCAAGGTACTGTCCTAGGCACTATCCAAGGCATTGTATAGGACGAAGAGGTCCGATTGAGTTCCCACCGCGTTCTCCGGATCTAACTCCGTTGGATTTCTACTTATGGGGAACTCTTAAGGATGTTGTATACCGTTGAAAACCAGCTACACTGGCAGCACTTCGGGAAGAAATAATAACGGCATGTGCTGCAATCGCTGAGGACATTTTCGCAAACGTTGCTCAATCAGTAGTTCAACGTACTCAGAAGTGTATCGACGCTAATGGTGTGCATTTTGAGCAAACTTTTGTAACTGTAAAATTTTAAGATGATTAGTGCTCATCATTTTGTGTTTGTATGAATTCAGTTTTGTTATGTTAATACTTTTCTTTGCTTGAAGTGTGTATACATTTTTGGCACCCTCTGTATATTATTACAAAGGTAAAATGAAGACGCAGCACCTGTTGATAAAATAAATCAGTAATATAATCAGCTTCGGACATTTACCATGGTTACATATATATAAAAATCGATATTTCAGTTCCATCTCCTTAACAAGCAATTATAATGTCATCGGTAGTATTGGAGTTGCGTTTAAGCAATTATAGAGGCACATCAAAATTAAAATTGAATATTTATATGGCATGTTTAAATACTAGTATTGGAAAAATATTGTATTTCATACGTCAGTGAATAACCTTTATGCCCAGATAGAAATTATCGCCCTCGGCCTTTCCCTTTGTGAATACAATTCTAATTTGCTCATTTAAAACACAATTGCTATTGTGCTCTTAAAGAATGTTTTATCTCTCACATTCTGTATTTGAGTTATGTGAATGTAAAGAAAACTAACGAAATATGGGACTGAAATCCATTTATATGAAACACTATTACTATTTATATTACACTTTCTTCTCCTATTAATTCTCATCTTAATGTTATTCACAAAACTTACTAGGTATAACACCTTGCACTTATTACATAAAAACTGCCTAACTTTATCTTAAAAGTGTATAAATACCGTATCATTTTAACACTTCAGAATTAACAGTCTTGGCAAGAAGGGTGTTAAATCTTGAGGATTATAAATGACGATTTTATTTAAGAACTTGTAATATATGCTTTAGTAATTAATACATTTTATTGGAAAATCCTTTATTTTAAATTTTGTCTCTTAGAAGAGGCAGTGTTTGAAATAACCTTTCCTGCATTAATTTCAATCCGGGTTTGGTTTTGTTTTAAGTTGAAATGTTAATGCTTCTGAAAAAGTAAATCATTTCCTCGGTGTAAGCGTCTTAGTTTTTATATGTTTATATATTACACATGTACGCTACTTTACAAGACTGGTGTCTCCAAATTATTTATTTTATAAATCTGAGGTAATATTCCATATTATTTTTCGTAAATGAACTACCTGCTATTTACATTCCTTTGAATGGGAGATGAAAGTGAAGAGAGCGCATGAAATTAAAATATGACCTCGGCAGAATTTCCATCTGTATCGCTAAATAGGGTGCAGACACTGTAACTGAAGTTTCTAAAGTTATGCTTTACGGTGTTATGATTTATTCAACAGATCATTTATGGCCATTGCGAACTTTACCTACAAATAATGATAACATTTATGAACTCCTAAGAATATGTTTTTAAAAGCATACATCAATATAACGACATTATTTTGTCGTATTTTCCTTTGGGATAGGAATAGAGAAGGATTGTAAGGGTGAATCAGGTTAAAGAAATTCCGCTAAAATTTTGAAAGGACACGGTAGCTCAGTGGCTAGAGCTTCGGTACGTTAAATCTGAACACCCATTATTGCATTTCTGGACATAGTTTAGAATTTATAATTTATTCTGTGATTCACCATCATTAAATTTGAATTGCAGTAGTTAAAACTATTTTCCTCCTCCCTACTCTTGTTGTTTTCTTCAATCTTTAATCCAGTGATGTAATCAACTCAGGACGTTTAAAAAATGATGGCAAATAATTCCGAACGTTACTTTTTTTAATATACGAAGAGTTCGCAAATTATGCTGAACATTTGCAGATTTCTATTTAGTTGACTTTGGGAATATAGGTACAGGCAGTTTACATCGAAATAAATTGTTAGTATGAGATTTAAACATTTTGTGGAAAAATGTTTTAATAATAAATTGTACAGGAGATAACTAAAATACTACAGAATACGTAAAGAATAAATTTGAATTCTTAGGAGTTTGAGAGCAGCATAACAGCTTGTAAGCCTCTTTCCATATAATTCTACGAAGTTGCATTGTGCTACAGAAGGTCATGAGAGAATGTTACGGGTCTTTGTTTTCTTGTCTTTGTTATATGAAAACAAAGGGGTATTATGAAAAAGTCAGCTCAAAGAAAGTATTAATTTCAAAGTGAAAAGATGCGGTTCATAAGGTGTTTTACTCTTTAGATAGCTCAAATAATTATAGTTCTTTGTTTAATGTACCCGACTCTAGCCATCGACGAAACAAACCTTCAGGACTTACCTTGAAATATAATGTTTTAATATCTCGCCATTCTTTTGATATGTAAGCATTTTATGATAAAAAGGTCGAATGAAAAATTGAAAATCCCACAACTATTGCCCTGCAATATTTGCCTTTAATGCAAAGACCACTTACAATTGTGTACAACTTTTACATCCTCATTGAGCATGTATTTAAAATTGTGGTGATCATGAAGATGATAATAATAATAATAACAACAATAATACAATCATGTAACTATTTCATAGAAAGGTAACTTAGCAATGCGAGAGAAGAATAGTTCACAGTTTCTAACAGTGGAACATTAATATAATTTATTGATCAATAATGATCGATAAATGAGACATATGTAAAAACAGAAATCGGTTTTTAATAGCAAAAGAAAAAATGATAAAACAAAGATCAACTTTAAACACACAGATTGTAGTATAAACGTAGATTAGCAAAACATCATTTAGTTGCAAAACACTTGAAACATTAAACTTGAAGCGTTGACGCTATAAATATTTGCCCTATTTGCAACGCAATAATTTCAAATTTCTGTTTAATAAATAAATATTAGAGCACAAGCATATTATAAAGCTACCCGTTTTGTCACTAACTAAAATACTTTAAACTTGGCTACAGTAACTTCAATATATTGGCTTACTAATACACGCTCTCTCCTAATATATAAGTGAAAGTTCAAGCCAATTTATTACAGTACAATTAATAACTTTAAAATAAAATGTTTCAAACAACCTTTTACCTGGGTCACTGGGTACGTCCGGAGAAGGATCCGGACACATAAATTTAGAATGAAGAGCCGAAACGTCTATACATTCCACCCAACTGGAGTCTTCTTTCTGTGTGTCAAGGAAGAAATCAAAAGCACGCCACCCAGCATGACTACGATGCCGGTTTTCCGAACATTCGATTAGCTTGAACAAGGTCTGATCGTTATCCATGCTGACGTAGCCAGGTGAGGAGGAATGGAGAAGGAGAGGTTGGTGAATCGACCGGGAACCAAAGGAATGCACTCACAAACTCTATAACGCCTTCCTCTTTCGGGTTAATGGATGGCTATTGATATGTATATGGGTTTCCTTTTTGTTTCTAACTTTAAATTCAAAACCTTTGGGATTTTATTGAAACTATATAATTATCTCGAAGTCTTACAACTATTTTATTGTTGAATTCCGAATTTTATTTCTCTAGATCTTCTCATAAGTTTATTGCTATAATAGAATTTTATAAAACAGCTTGATAAATATGTACCGGTTGTATGAAAAATATCGTATTATCCAATTATCTGATGACCGGTGCGGTGGCGGGGACCGTATCACCCTATAAGCCATCGCTCATGCCAACCAGACTACGATAGAGTCGGTACGGGCGGGCAAACACAAAAGTCAGTGCTAGACACATTTGAGTGACAGTGTAATAATGTTGCGGCAAACTTAAAATTGATATACTCATTTATATCACGCAAGGAGGTGTTGAAACTATCTTTCTTCATTTTCCACACAATACTGTCATTTGCTTATAAAACTAGGCCTTACTTTCCTTAATTCTGTTTGAGAAATTTATATGTGAATTTTCGTTCAGATAACTAATAGGAACAGCGAACTCGGTACAGACATGCGAATTGTAAATACTCAGAATAATTAGGCCTGGTATTTATTAGACACAAGGCCATTGTAGTAGTTGGTTAAACCCCGCCCACGCGTCCGAATTCCTGTAGTCCAGCTAGCCTTATAGGCTAATGCAGTTCCAGCAATCACTTCGATCATCAAATAATTGGATATATATATATATATATATATATATATATATTTATAACTAAAGAAGCAGAAATAAACAAACCAAGTAGTCATACAATTTTCGCTATATTTCGAACAACTCGTGTTCTTCTTTAAAGGCAGAAGGTAAGTCATATAGCAAAAATTGGGTAACTATTTAGGTATTTTATCTATTTCTGCTTCTCTAGTTATTGCAAAAGAAATAATAAGAAATATAGAAGCAGATATTGATAATATAATTAAATAGTAAGTCATAGTAATATTTCGAACTGCTTGTTATCTTCTTCAAAGGCAGAAGACAAATGAAGGTGGTAAAAGTAAATATTGAATCTCGAAGGTAACGTAATGCATGGAAACTGATGAAATAAGCAACAGGGGTAAAGGAGTGGAGAAAGAAAGATAAGTTACAGATATACGTTAATAATTGAACAAATTAAAATTAATAATAATAAAGTAGAGAGGGAACTTTTAACGAGTAAGATTTCAACCTGGTGATATAGATGTTTTATACAAAAAACATAGCTGCTCTTTATCTCTGAGGCAGCTTTCGGGGACACGTGTCGCATTCATAAGTGTTAAATTGAATGCATCATCAAAATCGTTACTGTGTGATAGGGCTAGTTGGACAGTCAGTAAGGGAGACTTGGTTCGTATCAGTAAAAGTTAAACCAATGTAAAACGCTTTGCAAAGCTTACAAAACATTTATATGACATTGTTAGAAGAGCAGTTAGCAAATAAAGCAATCTGAAATTCTCTAGAATGACTTGAGATAATTAGCTCTCAAATCAGATTTTACATTTAGGGCTTTGGCGAGGATTAGAACCTGCGATCGAATGGCGTACTTTGGGAGGAGATAGGTTGCGGCGAAATATATTTTTAGATTAAGGGGTGTTCTAAAATTAAACGGAGTACAAATTTAGAAAAGCACTTAAAACAAATGCATTAGTGTCGTGACGTTCTTACAAAATAGGTTTGATACTCTCAATTCCAGCCAGGCACGTAAGTAACAATAAGGTCAATGCATTTCATATTAGAAGTTTTAGGTTTTCCTTGGAATTGTTATACGGGAGATGGTACGGGATTGTAAAAAGGGCAAAGGATATTTTTGATCTTGGAACTCTTGAGGTAGGTTTTTAAAAGATGGTGGCTGCGGAATGAAAGAGAAAAAGGAGTAGGTATTTTGCTATGCTCGGGATAACAACTATCAATATGAAGATACTGTTATAAATTGGTGGGCTTAATTTGCAATGAGTAAGAAAAGAGTCATTGCACAAAGGGAGATCAATATCTAGGAACGTAACAGCATTGGAAGAAGCAAATAAATAAATAAATAAATTAACTCAACTGAAAAATTTTAGCTAAGATTTTGAAAAAAGTGATCCAGAGATTCTGAACCATGGGTCCAAAGCACCAATCTATCTCAACTGTAATAATGGTACAAGAAGTTCTGATTTTGATTTATGGAATTCCTCCTTTAGCGACTAGAAGAAGATTAACATAAGACGACGCCCCTGTGGTGCCCATTACAGAGCGTTTAATTTGTAGACAATGTCCAAGAAATGCACATTGTCTACATTGCCGACACTTTCTTAAGCACACTTTATATCAAAAAAATACCGTATTTACGCGAATCATAATGCACATTTTGTGTTCAAATGTAGATTTCAAAACTGTTGTACGCATTATATTCAATGGTATATTACATTCGAATGCAAATCCGTTCCGTAGTTCGTTGGTAACTTAATTCGAATTTATCGTTTATTACGTCATAATGCATTACTGCAATTCTCAACTTCTTTACCTTCATTGTTGACCTATTATTGCATAGAGTGAATAGTAAGTAGCCACGAAATGGAGGGTAAAGAGAAAAGAAATCTTATGATGATACTTTCAAGCATAAAATAATTCTTTATGCTGAAAGATAGGAGGAGAATTGAATGTAGTGGAGAGCAGATAGGAAGAAATTCATTGGTGCTCGCAAAGAAAAACATCCTGATATTGAAGAAAACGTTTTGGAATTCATAAACGAAAGGAGGAAGAAAGGGCAACCTGTGACTAGTGACACCATAATAAATGCCTAACTTATTCTTTTACCTAGCCATCTGCCCTGGTAACAGCACGAGTCCTACATGCTCCAGATGTAACAATAGTCCACTTTTAAATCCCATGTTTGATCGTTTTATGAAGCGGACGGACTTATCTCTAAAACGCCGTACAACAATATACCAAACTCTTTTTTTTATGATTTTAGGTTTAAAATTTTGTGGTACGCATTACATCCAATGGCGCATCAGATTCGCGTAAATACAGTCAGTATATTAGGATTTGCTGAAGTGTGTATGTATATATGTGTGTGTATATATATTTAAGAAAGTTCGTCTTTCGCATACCCTAATATACTTCTTGCCACCACTATTGATGTGACGTTACTTTATACCATATATAATATGCTACATAAAATTAACTTTTAATATTCCTACTGCTAATATTATTTTTACCGAAAGTACCTTCTGCATTATAGATTCCATTTTGATTTTTACTTTTAATTATTTCCAATTCTAATTTTCACATTGTAAGTTTAGATATAAGCATTCTCTCGCGCTGTGAATTAATTTTGGATTTCCATTATTAATGTTATATTAACTGTCTTCTTCTACCTTGAGCAATGATTAAATGATCGTCGACAAATAGTAAATTATATCCTAATGGAAATCATCATATTCGTAAAACCAATACTCTAAGCACGTATTATACAAAATCGTAGTTGTGAACACTCTTGCAAAATACCTTTGATTGTAATAAATGTTTTTTGTGATAATGGTGATGATGATGATACTACTACTACTACTACTACTACTACTACTACTACTACTACTACTACTACTACTACTACTACTACTACATCTAATACTACTACTACTACTACTACTACTACTACTACTACTACTACTACTAATAATAATAATAATAATAATAATAATAATAATAATAAATACAAAAGTATATTAAATGACGCCCTAAAATTAAAAGCACTGCATTCTTATATTAAGATGCTATGCTTGTCACAAAACTGTTTAAACTCCCTATCTTAAGGTTGCTTTTTGGGCTTATTCACACATTGAACTCTGAAATATATGGTTGCATACAATTATAATATGCTCACCTAACCTTACATAACTTAAGAATAAGTTTAAATGTTTTTCTACCTGAATATTTGATGCATTAAATGAATGCACCTGTAAATGTTTTGATTAACTGTCATCTTTTCTAGAGATATGATGAATTCTATTTGCTGCTGTAATAAATTGGGAATCGAAACACCGAGTAATATTCAACACATTTAGAAGAGAGTTAAATCATGTTATACATTTTTTGTAGTACTTCTGAGCAAGTTAAAGGAGTTAATATCCCGATACATGATTGGAAGATTTGAAACCTCATTTTGCAAAACTAACAAAAATTACCCAACGGACGAAGTCTTACTGTAAAAAACCCAAGGTAAATACAACGAAGTTTTGAATTATAAAGTACATAGTAGTAGTTAATTTACGGACTCTCTTTAACATCCCAAGTCATCAACGTCCCATTCAATCCAGGGCGTAAAACGGCCGATAAATTTTGCTCAGAGATCTTTTCTTTCAGACTTGAGGTTCTTTTACGTGACGTAAATATATGACATGGATCGCACGGCTTTAGTTCTCTTAACATACTTAGGATTTTTACGTCCGAAAAAATCCATTTTTCAATCTGCGATTGAACCCGCGCTCTTGGGTCTACGAGGCAAGTATGGTTACCACTAGACCAGAAACAACTGGAATCATAAAAATGATAAAATTTATCAATTGTTAGGGCTAAGTGTATATGTTTAAAAACTCCATTGTCTTTGACTCCGGAGTTCATTTCTAGCTTAATGTTACTATTGGTAATAATTTGTGTTTATTTGAAAACATCATTCCATAAAAGCACGTTTTTAATTCTTCAGCTACGTATATTTCGACGCATGTAAGTTTTTCCTTTCCATTTTATATTGCAAACATGCGCAAAAAACAGAAGAAAACCATAGTATCGACTTTCGAGTAGCGTATTCGCCTGCATTCAACGGTAGATGGTGCCAGAATAGCAACACCGCCATTACAGAGTTCATACAGTGTCCGCCAGACGGCAGGAAGCACACTTTAAAGCAGATGCTGTTTCCCAATCAATATCAAATTGGATATCGCTGGCACAAAATAAGTTTTGGAAAATTACGCGCGTTGAATTGAAAAATGATATAAGCTTGTATAATAGAAAAATTACATTAGGCAAATATATTCATTATTGAAAGAGTAATAAAACTACTTAATATTTCTCTGTGCGATTTAAGCTCGCATTTCACACATTAGACAATTGTTCGAAGCTAATTATTGTCTGTAATAAAGGTTCTGAAATGCATTGTAGTAAAAGAAAATAAAATAGAGGTAAATTAAGGACGTTTAAGTAGGTTAACAAACAAAGGCCACGTCTATGTGCTATTCTTTCGCGTTTTTAAGTGTACCTGTCTAAACGAAAACAAATGAAACGTTTGCTTAGTTTCCAAACGCTGTCCGTTCTTCAGTTTTTGTGAAGCTATGTAGGTCAAAGCGGAATTTCAGAACATTGACCATTATCCCTGCGAACGGTATGGAAGATAGAGCGTAGTTTTGGATGGAATTTAAAGTACGCGCAATCTCAATGGAATAAATTATTTCAATCTCAGTAGAATAAATTATTTAATGTGAGTGAAAGAGGTATAACGCTGTCGGTCAGCAATATATACTAATATCAAATATGCATCTAAATATAATTACCGTTGCGTACGGTAATTATACCTCGTGATTTTGTATCATTAAATATTAATATAAATTTTTGGCATCCTTTTGTGCGTTCCCGGTATCGTGAAAGACCTTCAGAATCTCTTATTATTGTTTCAGAAAGGTAACGATTAAGAAGTATGTACATAATAACACTAGGACACACTTTCTACAAGCTTCTACATAGGTATTTCTATATTGTATGGTATTTTTATACCTAGTATTTTCTCTGCATAAATATCCTTATATAAAAAGTTTAGCTACACGTGGTATTTCAGCTGCAAGTTCAAAATATTCTCTTCTTCTTTAAACCTTGTTTTGTTACTCTAGCAAAAATGTTCATGATATTATTCTTAAAACATGAACAGTGAAGTTATTTGAGCTACAGGTGTCTGATCGCGGTTGCTTTCTGGGGAAGTGCAGCGTTCGAAATAAGGGAGATAGACTCGCCTAGGGCAAACTTTCTATTCTTATTTTAGCATTTATAAGTTTACTGAAAGCATCAATGTTTACTATATTTAATCTGATAATAGCACTAACCGCTTTTATTGAAAATGATGTCCCTCGGCGGCAATACATTACCGGTAGGAAATTCCCGTGTATCATCAAACCTTTCTTCCGAAAGACACGACGGCTCCAAACACATTTCTTGTCGTTGAGAGATCCTGTCTTTCTCGTAACGTTAAACTTGGCGACACATTTCTTTAGCTGGAATACGATTGCCAGGGTATTTTCTTGAATCAGTTTTTACATATGAATCGTAAATAAAAACCCTTCAAGGCTATGTTTTTGTAGTGGCATAATCAACGAAACTAGATTACCACACATTTTACCCACAGTGAAGGCACTGAGTAACACATAGCCACTCGCTGAAAAGCCTCTCTCAAACCAACTACAGGTTGCTACTTGAACGTGAATGATACAGTAGCTGCGCTCCAGCAGCCCATAACCTGAGTAACCTAACTCTATGTAGTTTTACTTACATTGCTATATAGCAAGGAAGAACAAGATTGATTGGCAGAATTAAAATTTGCCTATCATAATATTTTTGCTATATTTTTAGTGTTTCACTTTATCTGTATCGATTTTGGAAGTGGTGTGATGTGAATGTTCAAGATTGGTGCCAGCATTGTGTGTGTTTTTCCCTCTGTAAGCTTTCGTTCAATTTTTTTCTCCAATTAAGCTCTAGATTCAAATTTGTTCCTGGTACCTTGAATTGCATTTCGGGAAGGAGGTAGCTCATCAGGAAAGTTGAATAAACTCTGCGTGAGTTGATATGTACTTAAATTACGTTTATATATAAGTGGGTTGCTCTACTGTCAATTGTCTAATAATCTTCGCGAGTGAATGCATAATACAATAATAGACTGGCAGAGAAAAAGTTTAGAAAGCGACAAAGACAAAATAATAAATAAAACAGAGGTTTTTAAATATATAATGGCAAGTTAATCCATTGGTACCGTATTTTAATACCCTCATTACTACCTCAGAAATCTGATTTAAATCCCTGTATAGCTGCACAACTATGTTTTAAAGTTTAAAATGCACATAAAATCAACTAGTATAATTCTTTCCTTAAATTTTGCATTTATGATGCTGGAAACATTGACTAGACGATTTTTATGGCCTAAAATGATTGTTGGGGTGTTAGATCTCAAAACAGTTCTCCAAATTAAGAAGATTTTGGTTTATTTATGGAAACTCTTTAACATCTCTGGTTATCAGCGTCCCATTCTATTTAGGCGTGAAACGGATGATAAATTCTGCTCAGAGGCCTGATGTTTTAGGCATGAGGTTCTTTTTCGTACCGTAAATGTACAAAACGGGGCTCATGCTTTTATTTCCCTTGCGAAGGAAGCCATACTTAGGATTTTACGCCCGATAAAATGAATTTATCCTGGCCGAGATTGAACCCGCGATACTGTAGCATACAACACGTTGCGTTTTTTTCCTTTTTTTTTTTTTTTCCTTTTCTTGTCTGTGGGTGGAATTTGCATGGGAAAGTGGGCCCATGTTTTAACTTGCAGTCTCAAGGAGTACTCTCAGCTCTTAACATTATATTCTGTAGTGTTACGCTTTGAAACAGCTGATGAGAGATGTTGGTGGCATAGTGCATTTAATTGATCTTTTTTTGCAAGTCATCTTATGAAACAAAACGAAACATTGTATATGCACATATCTAACAGATAGAAAAATATTTTCTTTTTAACTGCGTGTCACATTATAGGGAAACAATGCTGCCACCTGATCTTGCAAATACGCACCTCGCATTCCCTTCTGGCACTCAAGGGCATTCTTTGGTTTCTTTACTTCCTCCCTAGGTATTTGACCTTTCCTTCTTCCCAGCTTGCCTGTTGCTGTGATGTCAGCAGTTTCGTCGATGGGAAAAAATGTATCTTAGATACCCTTCCACCTCACACACAGCACATTCTTTGCAGTCCATGATTCATAATCGCATGTTTCAGTTTATTATGAGAGATATCAGGCGGCATTTCCTTCCTATTTGCTCTCACGGTACATTATTTTCCATATCCATCGATACTCTAAAGAGATCTGGAGCCGAATACTATTATCCAGATACATAGTTTGGCCTCTGTGTAACAACAGGTCACACACGTGTAATACAACAATGCTGGAAGACTTGGATCTGTCACTTAACCACCTACATAATTTTTAAGTACAAGCAAAATCTAGAATATTCTCAAATTATGCAAAAATTTATTGCAAACCTTCCACGATTAGATGTATTGCTTTGCACGTATGAGAGGCAACGTCTGAATTTCATTAGACTTTCATCCCTGACAATTATGCATAAAAATACAAAAAGATAGGTCTAATCTTTTTAACTTATCATTTCTGTCGTCGGTGAATTGCAGAAAATGCGACTCTGCCTGCTCGTTGGTGTCTCAATGCATCTTTCGTATAATCGAATTCGTCACTTTCGCAATTGAGACATCAGAATAACTTGAACAAAGCATGCTCTAATGTCACCTGGAATATCAAACCATTTTCCAGTTTTTTTCCCCCTCTCTCTTAATTATGCATTTGCTTTGTAGCATAAGCACATTTTTTTTCGAACAGCGGTTCCTTAAGTGCCAAAAAAATCAATTTTTGAAGGTAATCCTGATTTATACTTTTTAGTAATTCTTTACAGACCCCATTAAAATAACTGTGTGGGTACACAATGGCACCATTATCAGTTTTTATTCAGTTCTAATCACTTTGTTTCTTCTGCGTCACAATACCAGCACAATTGAAAGGATCTGAAGCGGAATTATCACTATTATCGTTATCACTTTCTCAATTACATTCAGAGATAGATTCATGGACAGAAGCACTAATTGTATTGACATTATTTGTTTCAAAATCAGAAAATTCGCTAAGTTCACCATCACTATTTAGAACACTTTTAATAAACGTTCTCAAAGCCTCTTTGTTATTACATCTCACTGTTTGTCTTGCCATTTTGGCTACTCAGGTAAGCTGTGCTTTAAAATGAAAGAGTAACTTTATAGAACACATAACGGATGACGAGGCAAACCAGGTAGAATTCGAAGAACTAAGTGTTTTAATTCCATTCTCATTTCCTTTGAATGCAACTGGTAACTTTGAAAATACACGCAGTTTTATTGGCCAACGTACTCTTGCGAGCTGTGCTTGTCATGCGATTTATATGCCATCACTACCTAATGCGAGTATAGCTCGTCATATGACTCGAATGAGTTAATTTCGTAGTTGATAATTCTCAGCATCATTGAACTAATTTATTTACTTACAACTGCTCAAAACTGACTATCCGGAAAATTCTCTAAGTGCAATTGTATAGCAGTTTTGTCGTCTAAAGGTGCAATTGTTTTTCCAACATATCTGCTCGATGTTCAACTTTTTGTAAACAATTAAATTAAGCGACTAATTTAGTTCCAGAGGGTAGAAAAACAAGTAATATCAGTTAGATTTCTTGTAATGTTACATTAATTTAATTAATTACCTATGCATACATTTAATTTCATGGTGCAGGGTGCGGCAAAAACAATGACCCATTTTAAACCGTGCGTTATTGTTGGTCGCGAATTCCTAGAAAGCTGATATTTGTACCATTGCGTAATGCAGTTCAAAGTATTTTCCGTACCAATATCACATGGCCTAGGCTACCTGCTGCGCTATACAGCAAGCACTACTTGGCAGTCAGTATGGAGTACTGGCCGAATGAACAAAGTAAGAGCAAAGTCCAACGCGATCAGTTCGTCGGTATTAGCAAGTGCTTAGCGTATCGGAGAGAAGTGTGCGACGGATGTTGGAAGTTCAGTTCTATCACACAAGATGCAAATGGAGCAACAGAGATCTAGAAGCATGTCCGAACTTTCTGTATACAGCTTTTGGAGATGATAAACTCTCAAACCCTTTTATGAATAACTGGATGATGTCCGATGAAGCCTGTTTTCATTTATCAGGATATGTAAACAATCACTACTTCAGGTCCTGGGCTCCTACCAATCCGCACTACCTTCATCAATCATCACTACCTTGCGCAAAAGCTACTGTGTGGTGTGGAGTGGAGTGTTTTCTTAGGATATTACTGACCACTATTTCAAACGTTTTTGTTAACTCGCTTTCTTGTCTGTTCGGATGGAATTTTGTAATTAATTTTTCATGCACTGCTAAATGAGACAGAGACTTGAAAATTTGCATATAGGTCAGAAATGGATGACAATACAATATATTACGGTAATTATTATGGTTCAATGGTTCCAGGTTCAAAATTATGGTTCCACAATTTTGAAATTAAAGCAGCACAATATCAAAACGGAGGTTTTAAAAAATGTAAGATTGAATGGTAAGAACACATTTCTGTAGTTTCGTTAATAACGCATAAAATATAACATAATTTATAATAAAATTTATTTAAAAAATAAGAACAGTTGCTATGATGACTGTATTATATTTATCATTACAATAAATAAATTATACTGTAACTTGATTTATATTTAATTTCACCATTTTATTTGGATATAAAATGATTAGAATTCTTTTTGTTGTATTGTGATAACAATACAGTCCCCACGGCAACTATTCAAATAAACAGCGTAATGTCAAACGCGCAAATTCCAAGAAACGCATAGCTCAAGCGCGATCAACTGAGGCGGTGGAAATATGTCCTCGACTCGCTAATGACACGCAACGACAGGTTAAATATTTTGATAACAATATGCCACGCCATGGCAACTTTTCAAATAAAAACATCAAATTTAAATCCTCACAGTTAAATCCTTACAAATAACAATAAATGTGATTTCTATTACATAAATTCAATTGCGCTAGTGTTAATGTGTAACATGTGTATTAATAATGTGTAAATAAGTTGTATTATATTTACTACAATATAATGAGATATGTATATTATCAAAGATTTTGACTTCTTTATTGAGGATCTGGTACAAATGTATTTAATACTGAAATAAATTTTTTCAAAATAACTTTGTGTTCCTGTATTTTGTTTTTAATTAAAAAACACTAATTAATCAACTGTTTCTATACATCAATGGAGTAGATAAACACTTTTTTATTTTATATGTGATCAAGAGAAAACAAAATGAACTAAATCTAAAAGTTGCTCAATTTTTGTAATTAATTAATCAAGATGTCTAATACTGATTGCAAAATTTCGTGCATACAAGACTAAAAAGTAAAAAATAATTTAAATAAAAAATTTAAAAACCACGTTTTTATTTTATTAATTATAAATGAACTAAAAAGTATAAAACAATTCATCCAAACCAATTGCAGATTTATAACTCCATGCAAATTCATAATCTCATAAACCTTTTTAGAAAAATTCTTCCAAACGAAAAACGTGGGGCGCATGCAATAGATAAAATTAATAACTGTTAAGGATATTTATAGTTTAAATTAATCACACAAAAGGTTCAGACAAACAATTGCATATGCTCCACGTTTTTCGTTTGGAGGATTTTTTCTAAAAAAAGTATATGAGTTTATGAATTTGCATGGGGTTATAAATCTGCATTTGGCTAAGAAGAATTACTTTATATTTTTAGTTAATTTATAATTAAGAAAATAAAAAACGTGTTATTTATATTATTGAGAATAACGCAGGCGACATTGTCGCAGACACAGTAGGGCGTTATGGTGCTGTGTTGCAAATGTTCGTAACGCAGCAAATGTTGATCTAACAGGACGGTGCAACCTCTCACAGAGTAGAACGTACATAACAACCTACGAACACGTTTCCCTGTTTGCTGATATCAACTGGCCATCGTGTTCGCCCGATTTATGGGTATATGCGTGTGACAGGCCAGCAAATATTCAGGAATTGAAAAACAACAACATTCAACCCGTAATTGGGGGTCATAACAAGTACACTCTTCGTAAGGTTTGGAACATGTGCGTGCTCGTGCCGAAGATTACATTGCCAATGATGGTCATCTGAATGGCCTGGTTTACAAAACGTGACGTATGAAGTGAAGTGAAGTCAGACAATGAGGTTAAGGTTTTGACTTCTTCTAGATAAAACAAAGTATCTTGTAACACTAATGGAAAGTACCCTCACAAAATTGCAACAAAATGCAATACACTGTGAGTTCTTAGATTTGATCGTACACACTCGTCTGTTCCGTCAGATAGGATTTCTGCCTGGAGCCAGGGCGTCCTATGTTGGTCAAATGATTATCAACTGTGTTAACTTGCATGATAGCGTCTCGTGCGCTCGACCACGCGCAACAAGTAGCGGGGAATTTTCACACCGTTGCAGCCTCAATGCGCTCATTGATCATAAGCTTCACGCGAGAAGAATTCACCCACACTTTGCTGCGCATGTTCTAGAGCTTGAAGTATCAAGGCGCGCAACCTGTGGCTTCCCTTGCGATAGTTAAGTGCAGAAGGCGCGGAGTGTGTTAATGTTTATTATTTGAGAATGCTTTATATTAAACATCTGACTGGCATGGAGCCAACGAAATTTACATAATGCATGCTTATTACAAAGAACAATGTTTACACAGGTGACGGTCTATTACATTTATTTGGTTTTTATAAACGTATCGAGATAAAGAGGAATATATACTTCGAAAATTTTCTCCCTAACAAAATAAAAGATATACAGAATGTCTCGCTCATCTCTACCCTCCAGTTTTCCATAATCATAAAGAAACAATGAACGCAATTCAGTAACAAGTGTTGGAAGAGCTGCTGTTAATCAAGGCATGTCTACAAGCTCATCTCCATGTTATAGAATGTATGTCAGCAATACCTTAAGTTTCCTATCAAATGCTTTCTTGCAGCTCCACAATAGTCCATAGCTTATTGCGTTAAACTTTCTCTTATCCTTTTAGAAATAGCATGAAGTTCAGTGTCAGTTTTGTTAACATCGCAAGTATGATAGAGTAATTTATAATTTATGAATTACGGAAAATGTCAGTGCATAATCATACAAATTCTTATGGATAGTGGTAGCATATTTAATTAGAATGCTTTGACTTTCATTTTTGAGGTTACCACCTTTTTCGGTACCCATTTCTTAAACGCCTCTGAATGATGGTGATTGTCTGATTCTCTTTCTAAAGAAAATGCTGTTTGTTTATAGCACACATCACTTAAAGACTTCAACTGAATTACTGCTACGAAGTGCGGTCAATAAGCTTCCGACCAAGTCATTCGTTTGCTTGGAGAAACACATTTAGTTTGGATACAGTGGTGTTAAAATTTTAATATGGAAAAACTTTTCACCCAGCGATATTAATTAAAGCCTTGACGGTGTGTATGGAATAGCTTCCTCTTCATAACCACTATGCAAAAGTGTTCAAATGATTTTATTTCTTTTTGGTAGAGACAGCCTAGAAGATGGCTGATGAAGATGATGGCCCATGTGAGGGAAGGAAGTGTTGACATTAGAACAATTTTCTGTTATTGAGGAGTAAACTCTGAACTTTCTAAGTCAAGAGTCATCAATGTTTCAGAAAATTTTGAAATTTTGCAGTATTGAAATCTATTGCCACAGGGCACGAAACTATGATTCTCTTTCAAAAAAGAAAACCAATTGAATGACGGAAGAAGGATGAAGCACCCTGTAGAAAGACGCAAGATCACTTAGTTCACGAAGAAGAACATGGCGACAATTTAATTTAGAACTGCAGAGGAATTCTGATTACAGACTTTAAAGGTGAAAAAGACGAATGGAAGAGTATTATGCTGAGCTGTTCCATAAATTGCTCAGTTTCTTCAAGTAAAAGAGGCGTGGAATACTGAGTCGACGATCTCGTCTTCTACCCGACTACATTCCAGTCCCTACTACTGCTGTGAACACATGTGGCTTCTGGGAACTGGATTGTCTATGTACAGCTCAGACCTTGCCCCATAGCAACTAATGCCAGTTTTCAAAACGGATTTTTTGGGGGAGATTGAAATGTTAATCCAGAGATATGAGAAGTTCATTAAAGTAAAGAGAGATTACGTTTAAGAATTATATATGGCATTTTTATTGCATTGCCTATCTAACATGGTCAGGCTGGGAACTTATGGATCGCACCAAGTTTGTAGCGGAATAAGATGAGATAGCCTAGTCCACTACAAAAGAAAGTCTTGCTTTATTTATAAAACGACCCTCGCGTTTAAGATGACATAAGTTGCTGACTGCCAGTTTCAGCACGCAATTTTTGTATCCAATTATTATATTTTAATATTTTAACATGTATGTTCTTTTGTATTTTTAATCACGTGACAAATTCCCGCATGTTTTCTTTTACCACGTCCTGCCTTGCAGTGGATTTCAAAGTGACGACAAAAACTGCTTCAATTCCCTCATGTCACAGCTTCTGCACAGCTAGTGGTGTGGAAGGAAGAAAGAGACAATGCTTTGTTAGCACTGTGGTTTCAATTAAGTTTGGATCTAGCCCTCGAGATTCTCTACCAGCTAGTCTCGTTTTATACAAACACTGCCTTCACCTTAATTCACATTGTGTGTGTTGAAAATGCACTTCACGACTGTCGTGATAATATATCTTGTTTGTTGGGAGACCTTCACATTTATGTTACACTTCTGTTTCAGCAGATATTTTTTACTTTAGCTACAAATTCTCTCACAAACACGGGGTGACATCTGTTTTATCCCTTATTATCAGTGTTATCCCGCTCAATAGATACACAATTGTTACTGTTTAGGGAAATGATAAATCTTTAATAAACTCATTAGCTGCAGATAGCACAGGGAGCGCTGTTGGCTCATTGATGCAAATCCTGAAGCTAGAGGCACTATAAAAGCTTCATGACAAACTAATATCGTTAATTAATATAAAGTACGGCACAAAACTCAATAACCTCGCCTCTATCAAACACAGTTTCGAGTGTATAGAGTTATCGCTTTTGTCTAAACAGTAGCACATTGCCACAAGATACCTCCAGCATTGACACTGAGCAGAAATTTTGAATACTTTTTTTCCCCTTCATATTATTATGTATATCTGAGGTGTTAGTTAATAAATAAAGAATAAAAGAACACGTTGACTCTCATTTCAACACTCGGTCTCTGTCAGCAGTAAATATGTATTCAAAGAGACGTGACTTCTTGAGCGAAATCTGAAGCTTACGTAACAATATACGGTTGGAAGCTTTAATCTTAATTCCAGGAGAAAAGGTCAGCAAAGTTTGTCCCTTATTATATCATACATCCCATCATGATTGTTCAGAATCCATGTATTTTTTTTTCCGGCAGTAAAAATCCTAAGTATGGCTTCATTCGGAAAGGAAGTAAAGTCGTAGATTTACGGCAGGTAAAAGAACCTCAAGCATGAAAGAAGAGACTTCTAAGCAAAATTTATCGGCCGTTTCACTCCCTGAATTGAATGGGACACTGGAGACCCGAGGTATTAAAGGGCGTCCATAAATAAACCAAATCAACAACAACAACCACCACGATTGTTCTTTCATATTTTCTATACAGTACGGTCCATTTCAAACCTACCCGCGAGCTAGCGGGCCGTACGGCTGGGGGAATGCTAGCGCAAGAGAGGCGTGAAGGTTTCTTAGGACATTTCTGCATTCTTGCCTGAACACCTGCAAGTTTCTCCTTCCTTCAGTCAGTGGTAAGCATACTTACCTTCTAAATCAAAGATCGCGAGTTCGATTCCGGCCAGAATTGATGGATTTTTTTCAGGCGTAAAAATCCTAAGCATGGCTTCCTTTGGAAGGGAAGTAAAGCCGTGGGTCCCGTGTCGTACATTTACGGCACGATAAAGAACCTCAAGCCTGAAAGAGGAGGCCTCTGAAAACAAAATATGTCGACTTGAATGGGACGCTTATGACCTGAGATGTTAAAGAGCGTCCGTAAATAAACCAAATTAAAAATTCATTTGTCAAAACAGAACATTACTTACACGTTGAAGTATATGTTCACTGTAATACTTTTAATTTTGGGCTAAATTAGCTAGTTTAATTGATGTTAACATAATGTGAGACATTATGCATACGTTTCGTTATATTGTGTGCCATTAGTAAATGTTAAGTTTCTTGCTCGGTATCCAAACAGAAAAGTAAAATGTTCATGGAAATATAGAAAGACACAATAAAGCGTTAAAACTCTGCTAAAACCTTTCTTGAAAAAAATAGAAGATTTAAGCTTAAAGAATGCTTCAACAGCAAGACATTGAAATGAAAGACTACCATATTTACTTGTAAGGAAATAAGAATTGGTTCCAAATTCCGCAAAATTTTACGTTTCACTTAGAACTGGGGTTGCGTTTCTAAATTTTTAATGCAGCTGATCGAATTAGACACTAAAATGTTACATAAACAATGGCTTAGCCTCTTAATGTAAGTACTTACACCTTCTCTTTCCGCAGCATAGGATGAGGTACTACATATAAGCATTTCGGTGACTCCCTCTATGCCATACCGGTAAGGTAGAACGTAACGGGTAGCGCATCCTTCAGGCATTTTGCAACTAGGTACTTTACTGTAGCCAGCCTAACGAAAATATTACTGCAGGGTATTACTTTTGCAATTTGGAGTTGCTAAACGAGTTATGATGACAAGAATGTTGTGTTACGTGCCAAGCTTACAGTGCGAAACTTCTCTTATTTCGTTGTAGCTGTTTTATTTACGATACCATTGACCAGAACCATTTACGTGCCTATTTTTATCCTTGGTATAACCTATATTTTTATGAAATATACGTTACGTTTTTCATACTTACGAAATCAATATATTTTTCAAAAAATACTTTTAATAAAAAGCATTGAATATAAATTTTCCAATTCATATCATTATGAAAGTTAAATCTAAACACTTATGCAAAGTTGTTAAGAAATAGGAATACTTATAAAAGTATGAAAAAAACATAATTTATGCAGCATATATATACAGTAAAAATTAAATGACCACATGAACAAAAATGTAAGGAAATCACTATATATATACTGAGGGTGCCAAAAATGTGTCTACATTTTCACAGTAGATATTACTTGAATCGAAAAACAACAGTATGTACAGTATGATGTTCTGTAAATAGATGGGAACCACGCGCATAATAAGGTTGCTACGTGACAGGTAAATCAACAGTGAACAAATGAAGTCAACAATGGATCATATGATGTTCTGTAAACAGACGTGACTCACATTACGTTATGCTACAACATAATTACGTTGCTACAAAAAATGAAGTCAAGATTATGGTTTGAACACCGTAAAGCAATTTTGAAGTGGTATTGGAAAACGGAGAATGTTGTTGAAGTTCAAAGGCAATGGAGACGTGTGTACAGAACAGAATCGCCAACGCGAATAACAATTGCACGCATTCCTCATGGTACCGTAACGACGTTCACAAGGGCAGATCTGGAAGACCTCACACAGTAACAAGCCCCGCGACATCGGCTATGATTTTGAAACGTTTTGAGCACTCACCGCAGAAACCTACAAAGCAATGTGAACGTGAGACTGGGATTAGAAAAACCAGAATATGTCGTATTATTAAAACAGCAAAGTTGAAAGGTTTCATCCCAAGACTTTTGCATGCATTAAATGAAGATGACCCTGACCGGAGAATGCAGTACTGCGGGTGGTTTAGGAACATGGTGCAAGAGGATGAGGTCTTCGTAGAGAAAGTTGTTGATCCGATGAGACACATTTTAAGTTGAACGGAACTGTCACCGTCTGGTGTGCAAACAATCCACATGTTATTTTGGAAAAGGCTGTTACTTTACCTGGAATTAATGTTTGGTGCGGGTTGTCATCTAGGGATCTAATTGGACCATTCTTTTTTGAAGGAACAGTAACTGGCCCAGTGTATCTGAACATGATACACACATCCGTCTTACCCGTCATTCATACACTCTATGGACATGAGAGGAATTTTACTTCCAACAGGATGGTGCACCACCACAATACCGCCGAGATGTACCTTGATGACAATCTTCAAAGGCACTGAATAGGACGAAGAGGTCCGATTGAGTTTCCACTTGTTCTCCGGATCTAACTCCGTTGGACTTCTACCTAAGGGGAACTCTTAAGGATGTTGTATACAGTAGAAATCCAGCTACATTAGCAGTACTTCGGGAAAAAATTGAAACAGCATGTGCTGCAATCGCTGAGGACACTTTCGCAAACGTTGCTCAGTCAGTAGTTCAACGTACTCAGAAGTGTATCGTCGCCGATGTGGACATTTTGAGCAACAGTTGTAACTGTAAAAGTCTAAGATGATTAGTGCTCATCATTTGCTATTTGTGTGAATTCAGTTTTGCTATATTAACACAGTTATTTCTTTGCTTGAAGCGTGTATACATTAGTTGGTACCATTTGTATATACCGGGTGTTTCCGAAGTGATGATACAAAATTTCAAGGATGAAGGAAAAGGACAAATGTATCAATTTGAGATGAGGAACTCTGGTCCAGAAACGACTGAGTCAAAAATTATAACACCATTAAAATTGGAATTCGAGAACTTACGAATCGTTGTTTTATGAAAAGTCTTGTGTGTTAGGCACCAATTGAGAATGACAAGACTTCTCGCTGCCTATGACATTGTTCGAACTACACCGTGGTTGTTCCAACGGTACAAAGGAACATGTCATGCCTGCAACGCAGCTGAACATATGTTATGATTGTAGCATCTTGTGAAAGTTGTACAGAAAGGTATTACATCCACACATAGCGAATTTCGCTCATAACTTTCGAGGACCAGGGATCGCATCTCATATTAATACATTTGCGCTTCTGCAACATACCTGAGTGTTTGTATCATCAGCTCGGAAACACGCAGTTTTCATTAATTGTGGAGTTATGCAAGACATCTCTCTTTCAGCGTTACATTTGAACTATGTTCTGAAAATTGGGACCTTATATTAGGTGCTAATTTTACTTTAGACTGTGTGTTATATGCTGATTAAATTAACAGCAATGACAAATTAAAAAGAATTTAACACGACACTTATTTAGTGAACGGCAATGGTGTTTATTTCTCTCGAACTTGCAGATATTCAATCTGCTATTGCAAATACTTAAAACGCTATTATCGGATTGGGAACCAGAGGCAGGAGGGAACCAAAAACATGTAAAGGGAAATCGTCGTTTAATTAGGGCTCTATTATGCAGCACGTGTACACGCAGTTACATTTGAAAGCTTTACAACCCACTTTCCCTACTACTCAACAGGACACAGCAAAGCCACCAGGACAGTTCCTTGCGGAGTGTACGATAGCTCGTTTTGTACTTTTAACCTTTATACAACAATTGCTACCTCCTAGTGAGAATTCATGTGCTGTGACATCATGGTGTGTCTTTAATTATACCCAGTTGATCAAAAGATTCGTCGGTATTTTTGCTCAAATTTCAAGCGTTGGCAACAATTAAATGCACAACAAATAAAATTAAGGCGCGGTTAAATTTGTCCTTTTTCTGAGAATCACAGTCAAACATGGTGACTCCGAAAATTATTAAGGGAACTTGTATCCAGTATGAAACAGGAGAACAATGCAATGAAAGTATATCAGATATAGATAAACAGATGGGCAAAGATGGTAAGCGAAGTTCCAGGAAACGTGGAGGATGAGTCAGAAATGCCAACAACAATGGATAACAAGGCTCTCTTAGTGACTATTGAAGCGAACAACAGCCAGACTTGTGAGGACGGGACACGCAATTCAACGTCAGTGCAGAAACTCATCTTCGTCAGCTAGGAACATGATATAAACGCGGTGGCTAGGCTAAACAATTGTTGACAATGGCTCAGAAAGTGTCAAGAAGGGTTCCTTTCTTGGACATGTGATTACAAGAGGAATCCTTCATGACATTCCTATCACTGAGTGACGGTCCTTGAATTTATTGCAAACCACCAAAATCTCACTATACCGGTCCATGACATTTTTCCAATTGTCAGAAATCGCAATATCTGAACTGTGTGCTGGGTGACGAAGGAATTCTATTTCTTCTAATTCCTGAATATTTTGTTAGATCAATCTTGATCGATGGACAAGAGTAGTGCCTTATTGCAGAATAGCGCGTTTTATATTTATTAAAGCCAGACATCCTAATTTTAAAATTTCGTTAAAATTCGCAGTTGCTCACAGTACAACTCAGCGTCATTTCCACGACCCCTTTGGAAGCATCTCGAAGTGGACATCACTTTTGAAGTTCAACCAAACCCAAAGCATTATATTTTGTTCAAAAAGACTTTGGTAAACCATAGACTGAGGCGGTTTCCCAGGGGATATCCGTTGCTTTTTCTTTTCAGAATTCAGAACAAGAGCCCTTTTTATCACAAGTCACAATGTGTTTCCAGGATCGTACTCTATGGGGAAGCGGTTTAAGAAATGTTTACAAATTTCATGTGGATCTATTCTACTGTACATTATGTAGAGCTTGTTGTTTTGCAGACACCGATCGACGCTTCCTGACAGTTCTCGAGTACTGGCAAGTAACCCGTCGTCTAGCGCATGCACATAACTTTATTTCTATTTCCGAAATCGTTCAAAACGCAACTTATCTCTAAGGCTAATATCTCCATAGCAAGAGCACGGATAATTAGTCACGGAGAAAACCCCATGGCATCAATTATAATATATAATCCAAATTTACAAATAGTCAATATAACACAATTAGAAGACACACATACAAACTGTATTGAAGTAACATATGACAGCGGAAAATTTATTCCAACAAATCAATATTTTCAATACAGCCATCCGATCGATCCTTATATAACAAAAATAAAAGAAGTCAGTAACACTTTCAAAAAAATTGAGTAAATTTTCACAAGCGATGCCAATGCCAAATCTGACTGGTGGTATAGTAACATCAAAGACGAAAGAGGAGAAAAACTGGAAGAAACTATTTCTGAACTAAATCTTCTTGTCAATAATCAACCCAACAACCCTCCTACTTTCGAAAATAGAGCCGGTGCTACTGCCAACATTGACATAACTTTATGTAAGTTAAACTCAAATAATAAAATAATAAATTGGAAAGTAGGTCAAGATATGACCACTAGTGATCACAGATTAATCTACTTCGATTACTGCACACGAAAACCAAAATTTGAAGAAGGAAGAGGAGAGAAAATTTACAATTACAAACAAGCAGACTGGAATCTTCTGAGACAGGAATTTGAAAACTTAAAGTTACAACACGAAGGAGAGTCTATTGATAAGGGCGCCAATAACCTTGTCCAAACAATACGAAAGGCCATGGAGAAATCTGTTCCCACAACTATACCCAAAAAATATTATGATACTATTTGGACGGATGCACTGCAAAAAGCAAGAAGCAAAGTTAGGAAACTAAGACGAATTTATCAAAGATCGATAATTGCAGAAGAAAGGGAGAGAAACCTAAATAAATATAGAGAAGCTAAAAAGAAATATGAAACCACTTTAGAAGAAACAAGGACGAACTTATGGAAAACATTCGTAGAAAAGAAATTAGACACCAATATATGGGGAATTCCCTATAAAATTATTATGGAAAAAATCAAGAAACCGGATATTCTAAATACAATAAAAAAAGACAATGGTGAAATGACTACAGACTGGAAACGCTCTATAAATGCCCTTTTGGACAAGTTACTTCCACAGGATGGTAAAAGGATAATATTCAATACATTCAAAAAGAGTGGATATGAATACCATATATAGAAATAATAGACTAATCTACCCCTTTGATGTGATGGAAATTAAGTTAGCTATAAATAAGCTAAAAAGGGATAAAGCAGCAGGTCCAGATGGAGTAATGAATGAAGTTCTGATGAAATTGGAAGATAAAATTACACCGTTCTTATGTCGACTTTTTAATGACTGTATATGGCAAGGGCGCTTTCCCTATTGCTGGAAAGCAGGAAAAGTTATTATCCTGAAGAAAAGTGCTGACAAGGATCCTAAGGAGCCGAAATCATATAGACCTATATGCCTCTTAAATACTCTTGGAAAAATCTTGGAAGCATTCGTCTGTAAAAGATTAAAAGAATTTAGGATCATGACGGGTATGAATAACAATCAATTCGACTTTAGAAAAGGAAAATCGACTCAAGACGCAATAAACCACCTATTAGATATGGTCAATAACTCAAACTCAAAATATTTAATTGGAATTTTAATTGACATTTCTGGCGCTTTCGATAATTTATGGTGGCCGGTACTATTTGAGAGGTTACGGGAAATAGATCTCCCTAAATGTCTATACGCAGTATTAATGGACTACTGCAAAGATAGAAGGGTTCATGTAAAAGGTACTGAAGAAACAATTTACAGAGATATAACTAAGGGATGTCCCCAAGGCTCTATCTTAGGACCAATTTTTTGGGACATAGTTTTGGAAACTCTTTTAGACGAACTAAACAACGATGAAAATGTGGCAAAAACCATCGCGTATGCCGACGATGTTTTATTTCTAATAGAAGGAAACAATAGAGCAGATATAGAAAGAAGAGCGAATAAATTAAGTAATTGGTGTAGTAAAACTAAACTCCAAGTCGCTCCAACTAAATCCGGCTACATGCTTTTGAAAGGTAAGCTCAAAAGAGATCCATGCATTAAATATAACAACCAAAATATAAGACGCCAAAAAGAAGCAAAATATTTGGGAATTTACTTAGATGAGAAACTAAACTTTAGGAAACACACTGAATACGTACGAAAAATATCCGAAAACGTTATGATAAAATTAGCAAGATTAGTTCAGTGGAATTTTAAAATTCCATTAAACGTCATTACAGCATACTACACGAGCATTTTTGCTTTAATAATGACTTATGGAGCAGGAGTCTGAGCTCTGAGGATGAAGGATGTCCAAACAAAAACTCTATTAAGAAGATCACAAAGGAAGGTGTTATTAAGATTTACAGGGGCATTAAGCACCTCACCCATTGTGACCGTTTTTTGTAGTAACAGGAATATGGCCAATTGAGCTATTGATTAAATTAAGAGGCGCTGTTTATTGGTTGAAGAAAGGCAACTTGGAGAAAGTAAGTTTAATAATCGGCAGTCACTGCAACAATTTAAATGAAATAAAACATAAATTAAAAGAACAATGGCAACACGAATAGGAAAATGCCGAGACAGGCAGGAGAACTTTCGACTTATTTAACAACATTTTTGAGAGATTAAAACTAAAATTTATACAACCTACCAAAGGCATGATACATTACCTTCTAGGTCACGGGCTTTACAAAACTTATTGGAAGAAAATCAACAGAACAGAGGACGATAACTGTACACTTTGTAAAACACAGGATAATCCAGAGCATGTGTTATTTGAATGCACACGCTATTTAGAACATGTGAGGGAAGAAAGAGAAATTTTAAGTGGCCATCAGGTGGCACATATACTTAGAAATAAGGGCCTATATAAATACCTCGAGCAGGCCGCACTCAAAATAAGTAACCTAGCAAGGGAAGAGGTAATACCACAAGAGCAGATAATAAGATAACAAATAACTAACAAGAATAGAAAATATAGAAAATAACTTTAATTAAATCAACAGGAAGAGAATATTAGAAGGAGAAGATAAAGATAAGGAAGAAGGAATATGGAGATGAAAATGCCTAAAAATATAATAAACGGGGATAATGTTGATTTACAACCTGAAGTAGAGAACATACCTATAAGAGTTTTGACACCGGGAAGAAGATGGAAGGATGTTGGAGATACACGGGAATGAGCCGCGGCAGGAGATGGAGGATGGAGAAGTGGTGCCCGGAGAGGAGGAGCTGAGCGCAAGAAATGGTGCAGCCAGGGGACCAGGAGGATCAAGCGAGATGGAAGAAGAAATGGTTGGGAAGAAAAGATGGGGAGTAATATGGTGGAAGCGAGGTGATAGTGTTTAATGAGTTCAAGTGTTGGGACAAATAAATGAAATGAGTAGGAAAGATTAATAATGATAAATGAACTTTAAGTGAAGTAAGTTGTCAAAGAGAAGGATATTATTATAATTGTAATAAATTAAGGAGAATTGAAACAATTAAGGATAATGTCCAATTTAAGAGAATCTCTGCCGAGTACTGGATACCAGTACATACCGCTGGTAACCAGTGGTTAGTAATAGTATAGTTGTATAGTTATGGAATAAATTTAAAGGATAGAATAGCTGGCTACCAGATATAATTCCTACTGGCTCCCAGTAATATTGTTAAATTGTTAATTTGGTAGTTTTGTAGATTTTGGAAGATTAATTTTGGAAGTAGTTAATAAATTTATATTTTGGTTCAATTAATTATTTTATTTTTTTGTTTATTGTTTCATTATATTATTTTAATCTAGTTATTAGGAAAATCTGTAAAATAATGTATTAAAATATTATTGAATTGTATAGTTATAATAACAATAAATGGAAAATTTGATATACTCGCCCTGGTTTAGGAAACCATGTACTAGGGTAGCGTATACAGATTTTATATATTTATATATCCCCATAGTTGAGTAGCCTGAATTAGTTACATGCTGTTCTCATACTGACATCTTTAAGGTGTACTTAAATAACTTCTTCAGATGCTGCCTTAGCTTTCAAACCTTTTCACCAAAACAATGTAAGAATAACGCTACCTGCTATTTTGTTTGGGTTTGGGTAATATATACTGAATATATAACGTAATAAACAAGTTTAAACTCTTCATAACTATTACTTAAAATACTATCTTCGGAAAATATAAACAAATCATCCGTTGCCTAGTAAATCAGAAACAAACTCAGAGACCGTTTATAGGAACAAGCTTTCGGGCTAACTTAAGAGATTTTTAATAGCATTTAATGAACGTTTTTACTACTGAAGCACCATAGGCGGTGGACACTAATGATACATGCGTTGGAATGATAAAGTGGAAAACGAGTATTTTTTAAGGAAGAAAGCGTTCTAGACCTAAGTTTAGGGCATCTCCTCGGCATTTGCCATTCATGAGGACTGAGGAAAATCTGGAAAAATCCCCGGTCAGGGAGGATGGACCTGGTGGGAACCGAACCCCAGACCTCCCGCTCACGAGTACGTGCCTTAACGACCTCGGCCATCCGTGGCGGTAACTTAAGAGAGTGTAAGCCAAGATATGGAATGGATGTATAGAGGAGACAAATATGTTCTGAATATCAAAATCCAATGAAGATGACCCAGTGATGGTAATGGGTTAACTAAAGCTGATTGAACGAAGTTCGTTATGAGAGCACTAAAAATAAGCAATATACGAGGTCTGTACTAAAAGTTGAAGTAGTGAACGAAATAGAAAGGCTTGACTCGGATCAAATCCCTTTCTTCATCCTGTTTGGCTGCATTGTTTCCAATTCCATAGATCTCCTAAATGAATGATTGTCTGCGATAAGGCTTGATAACATGGAAAAACTTAAGAACGAAGAAGGTTTCTGCACATTAGACATTAACAAACATCTGGACAGCCAGACCGAACTTTTTAATATTTTAAAAATTGGGCTTACCTGCATCTTGCTTGTCTCACGATAGGTAAATGATTTCACCAAACTTTAATATTAATGCATTGTTCATGATAGCCATCTCAGTATTACAGAACACTCGCAACACTGTTGCAGAAAGTTGCGTGGAACTAGACTGAAATAAGGTAAAACTACTAGGCATCTCTTCAGGGCTCGAGCTAATGCTTTTTGCTAATACACTTATTTGGCGCACACTTTTCATATTCTTTAATAAATCTCATTCAAGATATACAAAGTAGGCAACCATAGAATCTGTATGTGGTGAAGCGGCGATTAAGTAATTTATAAACAGAGAATAAATGCTTATGCATGAAGAACGCCAAAGATGAGTAACTTGGGTACCTGTAATGTGTTTGGCAGTAATTCTTTTTATTGGTGCTAAATTTGAGAAGAGATGCTGCCTAAAATTTTCACTTTGGTTTGCTTCGTAAAGAAATAGGCTGCTAAAATAAAGTAAATATACTTTGACTATATTGTGAAGTTAAACTCTATTTTTTTTCATTTTTCTTGTGTTAAGATGTGTTTCAATAAATTTTAATAACTTTTATTTCTTAAGCTTTTAAATCTCAGGGTTGGGATCTAAAGCGACGCAGCATTCGCCTTATTTTATGCTAAGAGAATACTTGGAAACAAATCTCAAAGCGACTTGCCTCATTGACAGCCAAACGCTGGGTGGATAAGAGAGAAAAAGAGGATTGTAGTGGCATAGGGATTAAGTGTATTTGCAGGGCAGTCAGATAAGGTGAAGGGAAAATAAGAGATTATCGTTTGAAAGCACAAAATATATTAAAAATGTTTAATTACTATCAGAGAAAGGAAACAAATGAAAATCTTTACAAGGAATTCAATCCAATAAGAATAGTGGGTCGTATAAGGAAGTGATTAAAAGAACTGTAATTAATTTTGACAAGCTCTTATTTGAATAATTTTACTTGTGGTGCGTATTAGTGGCATCTAGTGGGGTTCTGGTAAAGCTGCAATTCATATTTGTGATTATCTTCGGAAATATCGCAAGCGTTGATAATTTATTGCTAATTTAATTGAGATTAACGGATGTTTATTGTCATGTGTTTGACAGCTGAATTAAATTACCCAAGAAAAATTATAAGCAAGAGGGGGATTCGGTAAGAAAATTACAACGCGGGAACGACGCCACTTTTTGTACTTTTAGTATAATCATTGAATTGATTCAGCTTACCTGTTTGACCTTTCTGAAAGCACACACTAATATTTTATTAGCTTTTATTCCGAACAGAACAGCGTGAAGATATGTATGAAATAAAATGCGACTGAATACTATTACGACAATCATCATTTACTACTATTTTGTTTCAATTACGTCACATTCAGAGAATAGGCCTCCTAGTCGGATCGGAACAGAGATTATAGGAATAAAAAAATGAACGCAGAAAGAAAAAAAAAGCTATCAGTTATTAGTTTTTGAGCACCTTTCTTTAAAACTATCGATTAAATTCCATTTTGATTGCTGCATATGTTATTAATGAGACCGCACATTGACTGAAAGACCCTCGCGTGCAATTGTAATTAAAGTCTTTCTATTGTTTTAAGAACATATAACTTCATTTCTTATTTTCCAGAGAATTAACATATTTATTAGAGATGGCGAATTTGCTAACACTGTTGCTTAATAGAATACATGTTTGTTCCAAAAGTTATTAACTTCACTTAAATTTACTGTATGATACGAGTATGAGGTGTATAGCTCCAACTGCATATATATATATATATATATATATATATATATATAATATTAATGAAACATAAAAATAAAGAAACACTATTAACAATGTAACAAATTAACACTAAAATAAAAGTAGATAAAGATAAAACACAGAGAAAGAGTCACACTTGAAATTGCTATATTTCGAACTACTGCGAGTTCTTCAATGGCAAGAAGCTAGACAAGTGAAGGTGATAAAAGTAAATATTGAGTATCGAAGGTAACGTTATGCATGGAAACAGATGAAACTAGAAATGAGAGTGTGGGAAGAAAAAAAATAATATGTAAGATTTAAACCAGGTGGTATACGCGCTTTATGTAAAAATATAGCTGCCATTTCTCTATCTCTGAGTAAACTTTCACAGCATTGTGTAGGTAAAGCATCAATAAGAGTTAGACTAAAAGCATCATCAAAATCCTTACAGTGAGATAAGGCATGTTGGGCAACAGGCAAGGGAGACTTGGTTTTAACAGAACGTCTATGATTGTTCATGCGTAACGAAACAACAGTAGAAGTTAAACCAATATAAAATGCTTTACAAAGTTTACAAGATAACATATATACGACATTCTTGGAAGAACAGGTAGCAAATGAAGAAATGTTGAATTCCTTGGATAAATTAGGGCTATGGAATGATTTGCACGGCATAATTAGTGCACAGGTTTTACATTTAGGACGTTGGCAAGGATACGAGCCAGCAAAGGGACGTGGTAAATTCGGAGAGGATAGGTTACGGCGAAATATACTTTTAAGGTTAGGGGGTGTTCTGAAAGTAAGGCGGGGTACAATTTTAGAAAAATCATTTAAAGATGGATACATTAACAAAGTATCGTGACATTCTTTCAAAATAGGTCTGATGCTTTCAATTCCAGGTACGTAAGTGGTAACAAGGTTGATGAAGTTCTTGTTAGAGGTTTTAGGTTTGCATTGGAAAGTTTTGTGTGATGGGATTATACGGGATTTTAAAAGAGCAGAAGGATAATTTTGGTTTTGGAACTTTTGAGTAAGGTTTTTAATATACTTGTCAAGAGATGAATAGTTGTTACAAAGACGATGACCACGGATTGAAAGAGAAAAAGGAATAGATCTTTTGATATGCAATGGATGACAACTATCAAAATGAAGATATTGTTGTAAATTGGTAGGCTTAATGTGCACAGACGTAAGGAAAGAGCCATTGCATAAAGAAATATCAATATCAAGGAAAGTAGCAGCATTGGGAGAGACAGAAGAAGTGAATTTAACTGAAAACTTGGAGTTAAGATTAGTAAGGAACTGCTCGAGAGATTCTGAGCCATGAGTCCAAAGCACAAATATATCATCAATATATCTCAGCCATAATAATGGTGCCAAAGGTTCTGACTTAAGAAATTCCTCCTCTAAGCGAGTCATAAAAAGATTGGCATAAGAAGGTGCCATTCTGGTGCCCATCGCAGTACCTTTAATTTGTAGATAATGTTTATAATCAAAACTAAACGCATTGCGAGTGAGGACCAGATAAGCAAGATGGCAAATGAAATCTGTGGATGGGATATGAGGAGGTGCTCGAGAGTTCAAGAAATGTTTAACGGCAGCTAATCCTTCATGATGGGGGATGTTAGTGTAGAGTGACGTCACATCAATAGTGGCAGAGAAGTAAAGCCGTGGGTTACGTGTCGCACATTTACCTCAAGCCTGAAAGAAGAGGCCTCTGAGCAAAATTTGTCGGCCGTTTCACGCCCTGATTTGAATGGGACGCTGATGACCTGAGTAGTTAAAGAGCTTCCGTAAATAAGTTAAAAAAAAAAAGTCCAACAAGCGGACGCAGGATCAGTTTCGGTCCTCTAGCCCTCGATGGGAGTAGTTTACGTTCCTTAAAAGCTTAAAAACTACATTTGCAATAAAATATTTCATTGAAGTAGTGAAAGAGAAATAGAAAGGCTTCATCCTTTCTGGCTGCATTGCTTCCGATTCCAAGAAAACAGTAGGGAATTTCTCTATAGGAAGGAGATCTCCCAATTTTTAGAAAAAAAAATGAAAAGGGCGTCTATATAAGACTTGACAAATTGAAAATCTTAAGAAGAAGAATGACTTAAAACATCTGATCAGCCTTAACTTAAAACTTCTGAAAAAGAAACAAAAATTATACATAGGTCTTTTTTCAAGTCAATTTCTTCATTTCCAACTTATGTTTTACACAGGACTATTGTGAAAGAACAATTTCCATATACAAATTAACCCCTATATAGTTGGTGGTTAAATTAGAAACCCGAGTACTCAAGTACTCGTAACATTACGCGTCACCTCTTAAGTAATAAATCTCTCTCAGTAGAGAAAGCATTGGGGAGGCCTCCGGGGTGTAAAGAATCAATGAGAGAGATTCGTGGTTCCGTGATTATAGTACACGGTTGCTCAGTCGGTGCAGCATCAGCTCAGAATGCTGAAAATTCGTGGTTTGATTTCCAGCTGTGACCCAACTTTTTAAAATCTTATTCTTCACTTTTTACAAACATTTATCAACTAATGCACCATATTGATGCTTATAGGAAAAGGTGGCAACTTTTTAGGAAGATCTTACAAAAATGCTACGTAAAATTCTTCACGGATGCAGTAGATTAGTACAGCAGCCTCAGTTTTGCACAATTTGCATTTTTAAAGAAGAATTTGAAAAACGATTTTCCTGCTTCACCAATTTGGGGCCCACAATATGTTGAGTCTATGACTGCAAAGATTTAAACCAAGATTTTGAACTTCAGGTGAAATTGAATGAGCCCGGAAGGACTGCTTGCTTACTTCAAAAGCCAATTTGAAAAGTGAATAGTTTTAGAAATATGTGACTAAAATATTTTTGTTAAAAGTTAGCTTCTATGTTTGAAAGCACATATATTATGTGAATACGCCCTCTCAACATTAAAGCACAGGAACATGTTATCCCAGCAAGCATTGAATTTCAGTTTTTCCAAATCGTGATAACAGAGATAGAAGCGGATATTTCTACCGTCAAAATGTAGAATATTGATCACATTTCTCACTGAACTAAAAGAAAAGTTCTTAAAAATAAACTGAAATAACACCAATAGTGACAAAGAAAATTTGCTTTCTTACTTATAAGTTTTCATTAATACTGCGATTGATTGCATTTGGTTAAATAAATATGTCATAACTTAGTGATTATACCAAGGGTGCCAAAGTTGTACCGAAAAACAACAGTAATGTGTAGTATGATGTTCTGTAAACAGATGTGACTCTCATACATTATGATAGCATTGCTACGTGACAGGTAAATCAACAATGAACAAATAAAGCCAAGATTATCGTATGATGTTCTGTAAACAAACGTGACTCACACTACGTTATGCTAGTGTTGCTACAACAAAATGCAGCCAAGATTATCGTTTGAACAGCGGAAAGCAATTTGGAAGTGGTATTGGAAAGCCGAGAATGTTGTTGAAGTTCAAAAACAATGGAGACCCGTGTACTGAACAGAACCGCCAACGCGAGTAACAATTGCACGCATTCGAGACAAATTTGAGACTCATGGTACCGTATGTGATGTTCACGAAGGCAAATCTGGGAGATGTTGCACAGCAACAAACCCCGAGCACTGGATAAGACAAAGAGGTCCGATAGAGTTCCCACCGCATACTCCGGATCTAATTCAGTTGGACTTCTACCTATAGGGAACTCTTAAGGATGTTATATACCGTAGAAAACCAGCTACACTGGCAGCACTTCGGGAAGAAATTGAAACGGCATGTGCTGCAATTGCTGAAACACTTTCGCAAACGTTGCTCAATCAGTAGTTGAACGTACTCAGAAGTGTATCGACGGTGGACATTTTGAGCAACTGTTGTAACTGTAAAAGTCTAAAATGATTAGTGTTTATCATTTTCTGTTTGTATGAATTCAGTTTTGTTATGTTAACACAGTTTTTCTTTGCTTGAAGTGTGTATGTAATTTTGGCACCCTCTGTATTTTGAAGACCGTAGTAATAGTTTTTAAAATAATGATAATAAATTAAGTTGAAAACTTAAGAGTGGCCCTCTATAAATTCTTGGGAAAACCACTGGCCTCTACCAAAAACCTACTTTACGTTATCATTTCATATACGTACTATTTTTGAAGAGAAACTGTAATTAGAACTTCAAAGTTTCTTCCAAGTTACCTTTGATCAAAAACTTTTGGTATAGTTGTCAAGATTAGCTAATTTTTATTGTGCCATTATTTTCTACTGAACCATATGTATATAAAAGTGTGTATGTGTAAATAGTTCAATAAAACAAAATAATAGAGTTGGAAAAAGTCTTAGAGAGATTAGTGCAAACGCCCTTTATCGAAACCTCTCAGCTCATCCAGCATATTACATGGCCAGAATAATTAATTGGGGCACAAGAGGAACTTGGCTATTAGCGGCTTCCCCTTGTGAACAGCCACATAAATCTCCTGCTGCAAGCTACTCCTATTACAGGTGGGTGACAAATGTACTCAAACTAACCATTCCTTACATTAACCGCGAAGCATGTCAAAACTCTGAGATATATTGTAGTGAGGTTTGTTCTCTTATTTCTGTAGCAACTGGCTATGTCGATCTTGCAGCTTAAACCAGCATTTATCAAGATATTTTCCCCCATCTTAATGACTAAGTGCTGCGATTGTCATGTCATGATTAATTAATTTCATCGTCGCTCTGTCAAAAACGATGCACAGCATTAATTTCCATTCAACTTTAGGAAACTTATTGAAATAGGAAGACCTCCAGGATGTGGTCATGGAGAGGCTGGTGTACGCACCATGATGGGAGAAGAGAAGAGAAACATTTTTCAAAAACCAATAATCTTGAATGTATTTTACAAACTAAAAAATAATTTTTAATGTACTCTCACAAAATTGAACCGAATCAAATGCGAATTAAGATAATAATGCAATAGGCGAGGGGCATTGATGTACGTGACACCAGGAATTATAATTTAACGCACTAAAAATAAAGCAATTAGATTTCCAGGGGTATTACTCCATAATAGCACATAAAATTTACCCCAAAACAAGGGGAGATAATGCTAAATTTCACGTAAATACTCGTAATAAACACTGCAATATTCTCTTCTCGGAAAACAGACAAAAGAAAGTTTCCCAGGCATTTAACCCAAAATATTTCTTTTACTTTAACAAATCTACAAATCTTATGAAAATAAATCGTAACTTCGGAAAGTAAACAAAAGGGTTTCCCAGCTCAAGGCTAAAAGAACAATCCCTTAATTACAAATTAATACATAATATATGTGGCATCATTACAACACCGGGAAGTAGACAAAGGGAATTTACCAGGGGCTACACCCAGCAAACATGAATGGAAATATTCCTTATATACTTTCGAAAATAACGAAGTAAGCCAAAGGAAGTTCCCATGGACTTAACCATACTTAAAAAGAACTTCTTGTTTAATTCCCACAACAATAATTCCAAAAATAAAGAGATATATTTTATCACGAAACCCAATTCATGAAACGCTGCAAATAAATTAGCTCATACCATTAATACTAAATTACTAAACATCTGGGCCGCTGCCATAACATTTTTTCAAGATGTTGCCAAATCCAAGTTTCTCTTCTGTCCAACTACCAACTCCTTGCTAGAAAAGAGGCACAAGACCAAGAACATAGAAAAAATGACGTCAATGGTCTCACAGGATCAACCTTCATTACGCAAATAACACGATTTTACAATATTAGTGAATGTATTGAGGAAGGGGGATATAAGAGAAGGATAAGAGAAGGTAAAATTGGTAAGTATATGGGAAAGCGTGAAACGGGGGGGGGGGGGGGGGAGAAAGGAAAGAAAATGCGTATTCGGTTCTGGCTTCTGCCGAGGAAATCTCATTATTTATAAGAAGAAAAGATAATCCATCTTACAGAGAAATTTCTTGATATTGAATGCCTTTAATACTTTGTAGGATAATGAGGCACTTGAATGACCTAATTTAGACACTTTCTGAAAACTTACTAATACTTTAAAACTTTTACAAAATAAGAGTTTGGAGAGCGTAATGAAAAGTTAGTTATTTGAACAGTTATATACATACACCAGTAATTACTAAATATTTCAGATTTATGGAGATTTACTTCCAATATAAAATTACTCTCTGAAAGAAATATACAAGCAGAATTTACTTCATTCGTTTCTCTGAGAAGGTTAAGAACCAATTTAATCTCAGTAAATATCAATTTTGGTGTAGTCGGAATTCTAATGTTTTATTTATGCTTGGCGAATGACTACCATTAGATGTTCATAGCCTTATTGCTCGCGGAATGCAAATTTCCTCACATTAAGACCGACAACAGAAAATTTGTCATATATGTTGAGAATTATATTAATATAAAATGAAAATCCTGAAATTAAAAACAATGTACAGATACGCAGTGCGCTATTACTAAAAAACTCGTGTATCAGCAGTCAGAAATATTTCATATTTTAGTTAAAAAGGAAAAAATAACAACATTTATATATGCATATATATTGTACATATAACAATTAAACTGTAAAAATATTAATTAAAAACACAATATTTCGAGCCGCGGCTCTTGATCAGAACGAGGGACGGAAAAGACTAAAGTGGGCGGTGTCCCACCTAACTTACCAAGGAAATTTTTTAGGGTTAGTAGGGCAGCTAACTTAAACCTAAAACAGAAAATTAGCAGTAAGAGAAATATTAAAGAGTAAAGTTTAAGACAAGAGTGATTGCGCGCCTTGTGCTGCACTATAGCAGCCATCTCTCTGTCACTGAGTGTACTAGTTGAAAAAAGAAGGTAAAGCATCAATGAGGAATAAGTGGAAACACTCATTAAAGAAATATTGATGAAGACTTACATGTTGAGCACTTGACGTTAGCCCATATACAAATTATTTTTTGCTAAGTGCTCTTGTGTCCGAGTGACTAGCCAGAAGCGAGCGGCAGCGGAATGAGCGGAACTTATCCACACGCTCTTTACTTTGTAAATATAAATGGATAGGACCGGTAAATCACTGTAATGATGGCGTTATTAGGCAGGTGAAATATTGTAACGGTGGGAAATGTGCTCTTATTCCAATTCGCAACTAATTCATGTATACACACAATAACTTAATCTGTCGGTTAACTCCGGGCAAATCCTAGAAACCGGAGGAGAATCCAGTGATTTAGCGAGTAAATAATTGTAATGCGCCAAACTGCTCTGGTTCCAATTCGCAACTAATTCAGCAATAAAGCATTGCAATTGTGGCAATTCTGCTTTAACTCCGGCAGAAAGAGGGAGAGAGAGAGAAAAAAAAGGGGGGGAAAGCATGGGACGGTAGTATTCGAACCGACTATCTTCACAGGTGTAGCATGACGCTCTAATCGCCTGCGCTATCGCACCGTTGATTCTGAAGCTTTATCATCTAGCTAATAGCTGTGCCAGTCACCACTTTCGGCTCTCTCCACTTTTGCTCATTTCTGGCTAGCCGCTCGGGCATCTGGCACTTAAGAGCAGTGAATTTGTACAGGGGCTAACGTCAAATTGTTGAGCTACTGGTAACGGGAATCCGGTTTTCACTGACCACCTGTGGTTCATTCTGATCGACACAACGGTGAAAGTTAATTCAATACCAGGCAAAATTTGCACATGCTCAGGTGAACAAGAGCAGCGGCTTGAAATATTGTGTTTTAAATAGTTTTTACAGTTTTAAATGCTATTTTTTCTAATATTGCAACAGTCTACTTTGTTTAAGAGTATGTTAGGCCTCCAAAGGATCTTCCCTATAAATTCCTTTAAAAGTATATATATATATATATATATATATATATATAAAATAAAAATACAGTAACACTATTAACATGTAACAAATTAACAGTAATTATAATAGTACAAAAGGGTAAAGCACTAAGAAAAAGTCACACTTGAGATCGCTTTATTTCGGACTCGTGGAGTCCTTCTATGGCAAGAAGACAAGTGAAATATATATATATACTGCGTAAAATATTGAATACCTATGCTGTACGTGCTACATCTTTGAACCATCTTTAAAATTTATATGTAGTAAGCTAGGAATGCCATTTTGAGCACTTAGGGCTCATATTTTGGAGGTTCCGGATTCAAATCGGTTTTTTTCGGTCGCTCATACGAATGCTGGAATGGATAGTTCCAATCTACGAATTTTCCTCTCCCCTAATTCATATTATTTCATATCGTCGAGCGTGCTAGGGCGAGATGGGGCGTGAGAATGACTTGCGATTTGGAATAGATTTCTGTACTAGCTTCTGTATGGAACCGGCCCTTTTGAGAGACTCGAACTCGTTTGGGGGGGGGGACCCCGATGATCGGGATGTTCTATCGGGAAACAATGTCAGAGAAACAATCCACGTCTTTGCCTCACTGCCCCTGGAACCGTTTGCCCGGTGTCTCCCTCACCTTCTCCCTTCCTCTCCGAAAGCCTCCGCTGTGAATGTAATCATATACGGGCAAAACTGAAGTATATAAATATCCTTTTTCGTCCTTAACAGTGCAATCCAATCCAATACTATCCCACAATATCGAAATTGGTGATTTTTATTTTGATTAAATGTAATTTGTTTGAAGTAGATTGCTGCACATTGTTTTTATAAATAAAGTAGTGGCTTCCAGGAAACTTTCAAGCAGGCAAAATTGTACATAACAATACTTTTTTTTAAATAAAACACATATCTTTCTTTTACGGCAATTGTTTCCGTTGTCTTAGAGATAATTACTTTGATCTTTACACACTTTTTATTTTAAAATAAAGGTTCCTTTATAACACAAGAATTAATACAATTATAAAGAAAATTTTATTGCACGAAGTACTGTATAGCAAATCTTTCTTATAACTGAAATGGAAAATTTAATGTCATGGAAACTTTTTAATGACATCATAGCTGAGGCAACAGTGCCTAACATATCCTAGCAATGTCTATTTTATTTTGGTTAACATTATGCATTATTTAAAATCTTTCTTTGGAGACAAATTTTATATATTTTAGATTTATATAAAATCTTTCATAATTGTTCAAAATTCTTTCGTAAAATCTGTAAGAATACCACACTAGTTTCTAAATTGAATTTCGGAGGGGACATTAAAGGAATACAACGTGTAATTATTAGAATGTAAAAGAGTTTCTCTCTTTGCAATAATTTGCATTTTGGCTACTGTGTTCTTAAATAAGACCCTTTTTAGCTCCTTAAAATATGGTAATCTTTCGCTTCAACATAGCAGACAAACGGATTTGGCCCCTGTTAGCTACGTAAGACAGATCCTTGTAGTTTTCAAAGGGCAAAGGGGGTCTGGTGACAAAGAACATGAAATAGAGCGTACATGTCTGCTACATTCGGATAAAGTAACATCGCATTTTCCCTCGTCGACGTGAACACCTGAGGTCCACTACGTCATCCATTACGACTTATGTGATAACCAATACCCCCGGCGGGGATGTATTTCATTGTTAAAAACAGCGCTTCTCTAAGATCTAGCTAGAGCGCATTCTGCTTATCTAATAACTATGCGTATAGATAATAATAACACGAAAATCGTTAACGCAAGTCTCTTTATTTGCAGTGTAGAGCTCCTAAAAACCTTATGCACAATTTTAGTATAATTGACATTCATTTAAAGTTAGGGATGCTTTGACATTTACTAACGTAAGTTAACAAGCAATCAAAGTTTATTTACTTCAGAGAGTAAATATCTGTTGTTATTGTTCGTGCTTTCATTGTACATTTCTTAACTTTCGGAGATTGAGAACTGAACGTAAACAGAAAGACACTACATTGCTCAATAATGAGCTTATTTGTTCGTTCTCACAATAAAATAACCAGGTTAAAATAGTCCTAATATTCTAATAACTTGAAACATAATTTATTATAATAGGAGATGAATGAATGGTGTTTAACGCCCGTTTTTACTACAAAGGTACCACAGGCGGTGGACACTGGTGATGAATGAAATGAAATGATATATTGGGAAAGGATTTTATGGAAGGAATCGTTCCAGGCCTAAGTTTAGGGTACCTCCCCGGCATTTGCCATTTATGAGGACTGAGGAAAACCTGGAAAAAACCTCAGTCAGGAAGGACGGTCCTGTCGGTATTCGAACCCAGACCTCCCGCTCACGAGTCCGAGACTTAACGACCTCGGCCACCCGTGGCGGTATAATAGGAGATGGATTTGTATGACTTAGAAATGCGTATGAGCTGTAATATGTTTAAATATGATCCCAAAAGAAAGAAAACATATAATTTAATGCATTTATCCAACATACGTAAAGTGCATGTTCATATAGATCCATATGTTTCCGCCATGACCATGTTAAGTTGAGGTATCATTTTTCAACGCATTCTCCCTTTATTTCAATGCATTTCTTCAATGTTACAACTTCCCTCCCTTCCAAACAAACCATAAGTGTTGTCTGCTGTATGCTGAAAAGTATATTCCAACAACTCATCGCTATGGGCAAAGCATTGGCTGTAAGGTGGATGATTCAGCTACTAAAAGACACATTTATTTACGACAGCCTTGATAACAGAGCTGTTTGAACTGGTGCGTTGTCGTGCAGCATTCTACGCCTCTTTTCCTTCATGTAGTAGCTCAGTATGGTACTTCCGAGTCACCATCGTGTTCATTTTTCCTGCGTGTCATCAGGGTTCTTTGCAGGCCCAAAAATTATCGCCATGCTCTTCTCTGTGGACTATATGACCTTGGCCTTTCTAGGGGATGCTTCAAATAATGAAATTAAAAAAGGAAGAAGTAATCAAAATCTTATGTTATTTATTCGTGGAAAGGCTATATCTTAACTTCCAAGTATTAAAGGAATTAATCAATTTCCGAATCGAATATGATTGGTATAACAAGAAGAAAAGTATAATAAATGGTGAAATGTTACGATTACATTAAAATGTTGCCCAATTATTCAATTGTAAAGAAACAAAGTAAACCGTGGGCAAGAATTCTCCACTCCATTGATCTTGTTTTTGAATGAGGGCCATAGTAGAGCACCATAGTTTTGTCTCATATGGCGGTGGATTCCAATACTGTCCTTTCGTTACAATGGCAAAAGTTAAAACTGACAACATTCCACGCGCACTTGCATTTGAAATGGCACTGCCCTTAAACATATGTAAATGTTGATGATGGATGGAAGGAAGTTGTTTCAGAAAACCCTAACCTTACAATTGTCTTCAAACTTTTGCTACTTAAAACTTCCTCCTCTAACAAGTTATTGTGTGTCTTACATACCCTTCGGGCTATCTTCAAGGTTATCGTTAACCTGACGAAATAAAATTTGAATATGAATATGAAGGAAAGCTTCCCAGTGTACATAATCAAGGTTTTGTTTAATATCACGGATAAAAGACCTTCTTTAGTTCAACGTTTACTCTCCGCTCTGTATTAAATTTTGAACATCACGTTGAGTTAAGAAACACGTCTCACGTAAATTATCTTCTCCAAGCAAATGAATGGCGTAGACGGAAAGGAATACAATGTTACAGGAAACAGTATCAGGCAGCATAAACATTGTAAAACCGCCAGGTCGAAAACTTATGGACCAAACCACGTAAATTGCATAGCATTTCACAATAAATATAATTTTTTCACTTCTAAATACGGCAGCTTATGCAACATGTGAATAAAAAATAAATAGCCATCAAATGAGAAGAGTATTAATTGAAACTGGAAACATCAAAGTAGGTAATAATTAACAAGAATAAAATATTCATACCTGGGTTAGTATTCGTTGTAAGCAAATTTACATTAGATAATTATATGCATTTCCAGATTGTGGAACTTGAAGTCCTTTCTGTTAGAAAAGATGTTAGAAAAGATGAAAAGATAGGAGTAAATTAAAAAAAAATGTTAATTTATCTGGGGGATATTCTGGCTCAGAATCTTACGTTTTGCTTCATGTCTGCAAATAATGTCACTTAACTTTGGAAAGGATGAAATAATTTAATTACGGTACTCTTTACACTTTTACTATATGATTGATTCTTTTTATCCTTTGTTCGCATTAAATCATTTTGTTCCTTCAACAGTTTGTAGAGACACCAAACAACAGAGCTGTAATGCTTGTGGTTCAAAGTTAGTTGAGTTAATGAGAAAATACCTATATACTACTTTTGCACATTGAAGTTAATAATTGGTAACAGAGAAATCCTTGCATTCTGCAAAATACAGAACATCTGCTGGAGTACTTGCAGCAAAAACTTTTTTTTTCATGTCACAAGTATAATAAACTTTATTTCCTGTTCCAAATCGTTCTACATTATGACATTTGTTGCATAAAATTGCCGCAATAACAAGCACATATTTCAATTGTTTTGACTCTATTGCTAAAATGCTGTCATCATCCGAATATTATGTGTGATAATATTAAGGAATTATGTTATATATTACTGAAAGCAGAATCAATCCTTAATCTTTATTTCACAATGCATAAGTTCAGAATTAATAAAAATTAATAAGTTTCATATTAGCATAAATTAAATAGGTGAATTTGATAATACTAACCTGTTCTGAAATATTCTTAATATTTTTACTGTTCAACCAATTAATGAATCTGCCGTATTCTATCTGATAAGTATCATAACATTTTAGTTTAATCGGCTTAGACTAAAATTTCTTCATCTTCACCAACAGCAATATCCATAAACAAACGATAGAATGACAGAAATGAATGGATGCATTTGTTTATTCAAACTAAAAACATAAAGGTATGTTTCTTAAATAAATTAGTGAATAAGTTATACCTCCATTCCTTAATTTAATTAAAATAGTAAGAATACTTATAATAATCCCAATTGCTTCGTCCACTGTCCGTTCATTGTAAAAGTAAGTCCTAGATACATGAAGTTCTTAACGTTAACTGAGATAAGTCCTCGGCACGTCTCTTCTCTGCTATAGACCACTACGTTCTTGATAGTCATTGTTTTCGTTTTATTTACGTTAACTATGAGTAACCATTCTTGACAATAAGTCTGCATTCTGTTGAGTCCCCGCTGCAATTCGTTAACCGTCATTGAACATAATACCATGTCATCTGCATGACGGAGTCAAAGAGGGCATTACCTTCACATTTTTTTTTTGATTGATATATTTAAGGACGCTCTTTAACATCTCAGGTCATCAGCGTCCCATTCAATTCAGGGCGTGAAATGGCCGACAAATTTTGCTCAGAGGCCTCTCTTTCAGGCTTGAGGTTCTTTTTCGTGCCGTAAATGTACGACACGGGACCCACGGTTTTATTTCCCTTCCGAAGGATGCCATACTTAGGATTTTTACGCCCCAAAATAATCCATCGGTCCTGGCTGGGTTCGAACCCGCGATCTTGGATTTAGGTAACCACTACACCACCAGGACCGACACCTTCAGATTAATTCATTAGAAAGTTGACATTAGTGTTATATTTATTTTATTAGCTTCCCTTTATCAATCTGGTACACGAAAAGATAGCGTTTATAATTTTATAAAAATATTGCATTCGTAACAATTACCAGACTCGCTTCACTTGTTTCTTAAACATTCACTAATCAGTAAAGTATACATTATTAAATAATTTAATACACTTTTCTAAAATTCAGTATAAAATGTAATAATCATGTAGTTATTGACCGACACGGGTATCCGAGGTCGTTAAGGCGCGGACTCGTGAGCGGGAGGTCTGGGGTTCGAATCCCACCAGGACCGTCTTCCCTGACTGCGACTTTTTCAGGTTTTCCTCAGTCCTCATAACTGGCAAATGCCGGGGGGGGGGGGAGGTTACTGGAACGTTTCCGTCCTTAAAAAAAATATCTTTCCCAATATATCATTTCATCTCGTGTATCATCAGTGTCCTCGACTATGGTGCCTCAGTAGTAAAAAAGGGCGTTAAACACTATTAAAAAAAACGTAGTTATTGTTGCCGTTAAATTTTTATTTAATATGAAAAATACCCGAACGAAATTACAGCAGACTATTAGTTTATCGCAGAAATAGGCTCAGATATAGCCAATAACTTTAAATTTTTACCTTTTAAGACGAAAAAATTAACACCCAAAGAACGCCTCAGAATCTAGCGGTAACATTTGTGACTATTAATCTAGAGATCTTAGGTTCGAAAGGTAAAATAATTTTCGGAGTTTTTCCTTACCCTGAGAAGATGAATAACAGATGATTTAATCCGCCGAGGACTCAGAGTTTATTTACGCCATTATTAACTAATTTCAATTCATTTACCCCTACAGTCTTACACATATAGTATTCGGTCCACAACCTACAATATCACGATAAACCCAATGCAATCAAACAGTCAATTAATAAAACAGAAAAAATGCCAAATTTCAGCATAATGTCTAGTAATATGTTTTTACTTGAAACTCAAAATATGATCTTAAAATAATATGGCATGGCATAGGAATAATTTGCAGTGGTTATAAAAAGAAAATAACACATTTGCTCATTTAAACTGCTCATGATTTGTTCCTTATTCACCCCCCCCCGCCATTACTAGTGAGAGTTACACGCTTGTGACACTTTTTTTTTTAACGAGTGGAAAGGCAGTTATAGGGAATTTGTCATAGGCTGTTGTAATATCACGGCATTTTGGATCGATCTAATAGAAAAATCTAACCCTTAAGTCACATTTAAAACTTATTTTAGCTTACGAATAAGTGCTTCGGTTAGATTTAGACATTGATCGAATTTATCTTATTAAACATTACACATAGACGTAGATTTGAGAGCATTTTGATGTTGACAAAATTGTATCCATAGTTTTCTCTCCTTCTTTGCCTCGGTTTCCTGCACAGCGGAAGACTGCGGTTGCAAGCGCGAGAGATACTCGCATACCGACAACGTTTGTGTCAAAGGTCGTCTCTCTGTTTCCAGGAAGATGCTAAACTAAATTTGCATAACACCCTCAAACTGCGAGATCTCTCCTGATCAGAAACCGCACAGTGGCTTATTTCTTTTATCCATGACAACGACATAGTGGCTTCATTTTTCTCGCCGTGCGTATATTTCGTTATATTCCATTTACCTTCCGCTTCGGAAATCAATATGTCTAAGGCATTCTGTACTCACAAACTTTTCTTACCACGATTACTTCTTGGGGCTTTCAACCCCGATATATGTTTATACATAATTAAAACCTCGTATATTTGAAAAATGGGGTTTCCTGTAACTCTGTCATATTTTCTTTTGTTTATTTATTGACTTTTCAGCACTAACTCAGTCTTTTAGTAGAATTATTTCCATTTTGAGGATGATTTAGTATACATGGTTGGGAAAAATGTGTGCAACAACTTTACCAGTAGAAAAGGAGGCTTGAGTCAAATTATTTTGAGATACCTCAATATGAAGCTTCAGGCATGGATATAAATTCACGTTATAGCTTACCGTCACGGGTGGCCGAGGTCATTAAGGCGCGGACTCGTGAGCTGGAGGTCTGCGGTTCGAAGCCAGGACCGTCCTCCCTGACCGAGGTTTTTTCCAGCTTTTCCTCAGTCCTCATAACTGGCAAATGCCGGGGAGGTACCCTAAACTTAGGCCTGGAGCGTTTCCTTCCTTAAAAAAAATAATTCTTTGCTAATATATCATTTCATCTCATGTATCATCAGTGTCCACCGCCTGTGGTGCCTAAGTAGTAAAAACGGGTGTTAAACACTATTAAAAAAACGTTATAAATTCGTTACAATGTGACATATGTTCTATAGTGGTAAGGCGTTTAAAGAACTACAGTAGGTAGGTTTTGTAAAGGATCATTGCACCTGAACACCAATTATGAATTTGCTGACATTAACCTGTAATACGTTAATGCATTGGCGGCTCATTTTGAAAATCATGCACTGAAGTAAAACTGCATTTTATAGCAAGAATAATTTTTAAGGTAAGCTATTGTGTTTTCAGTTCTCTCCGCCGTACATGAACATATTTGTAGCGTTCTTATTAATGTCTACAACGCTGCAAAAAGCATACGAATTCATTATTCTTATTCTTGAGATGTCTATATTTTGATTCCTCTTTTTTTTTTTTTTTTTTTTTTTTTTTTTTGTAAATTTTTGTGCCTATTGTTTCTGCATCTTGTACAACTTCTGGGTATCGTTAAGTATTAGAAGCATCGCTGACCTCTTTTTTTCTATTATTTGTTGCATCTGCGGATCGTGTAAATTAAGTGGTGTTGAAGTGAATGTTGGATTGATAAATTGATTAAATGCAACAGTGTGTTCAATTTTATTAGCTTTGCAATAAAATGTGGTTGATGTGTCGCATATATAAATAGCAATCCAATATGAACGTAAGCATTGCTCTCTCGTTACCAGGGAAAGAAGCCTGGACAAAACACTTTGTCTGGATGATGCCATCTTTGTTTATTTTACCGGTATACCTTCAGATTCGTATGGGAAATAAAAGACGCCACGTGAAGGTTGCTAGGACTCGATGTTAACAACACGACGTGTATGACATACAAAAAGTTTCCTGCTTTTGGGGTCTGAACTTCCATTCTTACTTAATACGAGTACTTTATTGAACTTTATTTGAGAGGTGCAGACAGAGCAAGTGGAATATCAAGTTTGTTACTAAACTTGAAAGTTATTTGTTTATAGCATTTTGGCAGAACGAAAGCAACCTTGAATGTTTATCAGTGAGTAATGTTTGATTTTATTTTATTCTGTAATAAATTATTTAAATCCGACAGAACCCTGGAACTCCATTTTTTAACTGTGGAGAAACGTAAATTTCCTGGGAAATTTTGAAAACGTTTCAATGAAAATTTAGTTGAAGAAAATTCAGGTAGGCCAAAAACTAGTAGGATTATAGAAAAGTTTTATCGTATGTTGCCATTAAATCGTAAAGATAAACGCATTGGTGTTGAAAATGTAACAAATATTTCTAATAAAATGTGCGAATTTATTTGAAGTCATTTTCTATTAAAATACAACAGAAACACCTGTTAATACCTTATAGTAAACTTACACTATGATTTTAAGAATCTTTGAAGTAGATTCTGCTTTAGAGCCCCTAAACGAAAGCTAACAAAAGTAATTTATGATGACCTTTAAACGCGATAGGTATTATTGGAACAGTGACAATAAATCAACAACGATTGTACAGAAAAAACGCTACCAATAAATTAAAATACTGTTCAACGGATATGTAAATTTCAGAGTCATTGGTCATACTGCAATCTTTGCAATGGCACTCTTAAAAAATTTCGAAGAAAAAAGACTTCTTTGACCAGTTTCCTCCCTCTCCATTTGTTTTTAGAACTATGCACAGGATATTGTGTATCTGTGAGCTCCTGAGGAATTTAATTAACCTTATGCCAAAGGGTTATTAACAATATTAACGAACGCTCCAATCATTATGTTTCTATGTGAGCTGGTCATTTTGAAAATGTTACTCCTTTCAATGCTGTGAATTAAAAATTGTGTTATTACCCATTAACTCTTTATTGAAGCTCTTTGTGGATTGTGGGCTAATCCATATATAATGAAATCGAACACCAAGGAACCTTACATATTAGACTGCTACAAAAAAAAAGATTAATCTCATGCGTTAGTCGTAGCGTTTTTGTTCGTCAACACAACACTGCGTTACTAAAACAATGTTTACCGTTTGTCATCTGTCATTCGTTATTTGGAACATTGTACTTGTAAATACAATTTGAATTTTGCAGATTGTTTTGAGAGTTTTTTCCATTGAGAAAGCATGCCAAGGATATAGTTCTGTAGTTTCAAAGAGGCCCACTTTGAAGTGTGCAATAATATTTCAACAGGGACGTAAATAAATTCATATTTTATGGAAAATAGTAATATAAAAAATGTTTCTTTTGCTAGTCGCACTCAATCCTTACAAAAAGTGTGCCACTATTATTGTATTGTTCTGCCAAGAAGAATTCTCTTAAAAATAATTTTGCTAAATTATATTTGAAACAGGTACTAATTGCGTCTACGTATAGATCGGTCCATGAGAAGTCAGCTGTATTATTTTGACTTGGGACTGTTAGCTAACTTTATCGGCATGCAAGACAGATATAAGAACTGCACTTATAGGTATGCATTTTTTTCTATACTGTTTTACCTTGTAACACAAACCTGAAAAGTATGTGATTTTTGTCTTAAAAATTTGCAATTTTTATTTTTATTGTCTTGTGAAAAAGTAATTTATATATTGATGTTAATAACTATGTTTTATAAATCATTATATTCGCGTAAAATGAATTATTATTCCTATTTCTATTTTTACGGATTAGAGAGCTATGTTTATAAAAAGACAATTAAACTAATATAACGAGAATGAAAACTGCAAGAAAAAACGTTTTCTTGCGTGAAAACTATTAGTCCGGGATGTCTTAAATCACAAAAATTAGCATTTAATCTGTTATAATAGTAAACAAATATTAAAATTTAAAAAAGGAAAAATAAATTTTCTAATTTTGGTTCGATTTCCAATATATGGTAGGCCAGCCTAAAAAAAAAGTAATATAAACACGATTTGAAATACTTTTGCGCTATTATTTGCTACGTATAACGATATTGTAAGTCAATAACCAAGATTCTACACGTTCTCCCTGTTTTCAGTTCAAGTTTTAGCTTTGGTAGTGTATTGAAAGGAAAACCCCCAGCATATGAATGGAGAAAAATAAATAACTGTACAATATGGAAGAAGACTGGGTTAAAATTCAAATATGATTTATTAAACAAGAATATTTGCAAATGCAATATACACTTCGAATAAATTTGATCTCTAAAAAAGCAAAGATGTACAGTTTGAAAATAAGCAGTAAACAAGTCAAAAACAAACAAGACACTTAGGCACAAAATGCAATTCAACATAATTCAAAAGAAAGGTTAAAATGAGTAAAATGCGGATTGCTAAAGGTACAAACTATCAAAATATTACCCCAATAACATACATTAAATTGAATAAAACATTTAATACAACTTTGGTTGGACGCAGGCATGTAATAAAACCATTTTCTTAAATAAAAAAGTACAGTTTTAATAGTATCCAAAATAATAGTTAAAATGTATTCATTGATTTGCAAATCAAAGATCTCTGCTTTAAGACAATTTTACGCCAATATAGCTAAATAAATTTTAGTAATTTACAATACACTTTAAAATATATGGTATATGACACACGGGGCTAACCCTTCGGAGAAGCCTCCAGCATAACAATGTTGAAGAGAAGGCTGATAGAATTGTTACCCACTCTGTTCCGAGAATGATTCTTTGTGTGGAAAGTTGTTGCCTGTACGGGGTAGAACTTTCGATATGCAAAGAATCAATCATTAGCTGACAATCCATCCTGACGTGGCCAGGTGACAGGATAAGGAAAATGAGAGGAATAAGGAATTAGGCAAGAAGGAAATGTGCTCAAAATGTACCTTTATTTGCTAAAAATAAACTATAATGTGCATACTCAGATTTCTAGGTTCTTCATCGTTGTGGCAACAATGCGATGATATGAAGATGGCGTCAGTTAGGCATTGTTGTTTTAAGTTCAGTTCCTGATCCTTAAACAAAAATTCGTTAGCTAAAGGATCATCTGCTTGAAATTTATAAATAATTTATTTCTGTAAAATTCCATTTCGGACCGCTGTTGACCGCGTATAACTGCAACCATGGGTCTGATCCATTATTCGTGAGCTGTGTTTTTATAACTCTAAGCGATACTCATTCTTTGGACATACTGTTAGTTTTTGCCTACATCTATATTTCATTTCAGGATCAATCGTACTCTGCTTTCACGCTAGGATGTCGTATTTATATAATTTCTATTTGTTTTTATCATTTCCCTCTTTTGCCTCTATCTCTTTATGTATTTTGTAATACTATTATTTACTATATTAGATTCAAATCAAAATTCCTTGAAAGTTAAGTATTTTAATGTTTAAATAATTTATTTTGCCATTTTTTGCTGCTTTACTGAAATAATTCTGCAATTCATACTTACCTTGGGATGTATATTACTCTCCAAAACATGAACAGATTTTTAATAACTTATCTCCTAATGTTGTCCTCCCTACTGAAGATAGATTCTTAAGTCTTTGAATTGTTTCTTCTGAAAAATGTATGTATTTGTCATGTTTTACAATAACAATTGTACCTGTAGACGCTGGATCGATGTAATTAAATAATGGATATTCCGATTGTAGGGATATATTCCATAATACTCTCCTTTTTTATCAAAGGGTTTAACAAAATCCATAAAAGCAATAAAATTAAAATTTCTACCCCTTACTCAAGTAAATATACTATATACAAGAACGGTCTGAAAACTTCTCGAAGTAAACCATACGTGGCTATGCCGTTGCAAGATATATATATATCTTGAGTTCATGACAAGTTCATTCTCATCACGTGACCAATAGCCAAGCTCGAAATATACGTGTGGTTTTAGTGTTCAATTTTACGGTTTTTAGTGTGAAATTTTATGTGATCTTTTTTATATTGCACTCCGAGGGTTTTTTTTATGTATTTTATGCTTTTTAGAAGTTTTTATTACTCCATTAATAGTATATATATATATATTACTTTGGCATATCTATATTAATCGTTCATTTGAAATAGCAGTTGTTTCAAATATTTTATTTAATATATTTTCCTAAAGCAGATGTGATGTGGGTATTTCATTAAATGGATACAATTTAGGTTTAAAGTTAAAGAAACGTATGGCAAATTTATAAATGTTTATGGATCTTCATTTGTAAGGATTAAAAATAGGCTACTAATGAAAATAAATTTAGACATGGCTGTTACAGTGTTGAAGTTGAGATACTGAGTTTATTGAACAAATACATGATATGGTATTATATCGAATGCAGCAGAAACAATGGCCCATTTTAAATCGAACTCTATTATTGGTCACGGCTAAGTTATTGCTGCTGCGGCCACCAGTGGCAAAAATTATGCAAGTCTATTTGAAATATTTAAAATTGTTTTACTTATGTTGAATTTCTTTCTTAAGGCTTGAAATACGTTTAGTAAGCAACTATATTCTCTCTTCATATTTCTATCTGAATTGTTATTATAATTTTGTATGTTTTCAATGTTAGAAGGTAATTTATGATTGTTTTTCTTTTCAGGTAAGTGTCTCTTTATAATTAAGTCTCCAGAGGTTAAGGTAAGTTATTTCTAAGTGATATGTACGTTACATTTTTTATAACTTTTGAAAAAAGTAGAATCTTGTTTTGTGAATTAGTATAATCGCTTAGACCACAGCCCAAAACGATCAGTCTGGATCGGTACAACTTCTTCAAAATCAGGGGATCGAGACGTCATGATTACTTAATTCGAAGTAGGGTAATTATTAATAGAAATACACTATCTGAATATCTCTAAAGAATTGGAGAAATTCATTCACATTCTAGGAACAATAAATAAACAGGAATTACATTACACATACAATAACACAGAATTGTTTTCCTCAAAAATTTTTTTGAATTTGGATTTTGAACTAGAAAAGCAGGCAATAATTTAAGTAGCATCGATGAAGATAAAGAAACAATGAAACGACTTCATCAAGAAGTGAAAATAACAGTGAAATAGAATAATATATTTAGTTGGATCTAAATGCATAAAATATAAACATTCCGACAGTTACATACTTGAATAGCATCATCCTATTTTGAAATTTCATTGAGCTGTATTTCGTATGTTAAAAATCCCTTAAAGTAGATAACATATATGACGTGTATGAAGCATGTTCACATAACCATGTCTGCAGTATGCTTCAGCTCTTGAACGCTTCGGATCATCTACAGAGGAAACCAACTGAAAGGGAGGTTTTATAAATTTCGTGTGTAAAACAATAACTTTGACTTAAAGGTTAAGAAATCTTTCCGAATTTCTAATTATTAACTCTTTTTAAATAGTAAATAAATATCAGATTTTTGGAGAAAATCAAGCATGTAGGAGGGTAGATCCATAAGTTTCCGGCCTCGCCGATAAACATTATCGCATTCATAAAAGCCTCACTTGCTGTCATACCTTATCTGTTAAGCAAATAATTGCAGCTGTAACTTCCACTCAACTATGTTCAGTTGTTCAGATATAGTTGCATAAAGAAGACTAATTGTACAAGATTGTGACATGTTCAAAATAGAGTATCCAGCTGTTATTAAGTTCTTCACAAAAGAACTTTTTCCAAATAAAATTAAACACCAATTGGACGGTGTATATGGGGAAGCATCTCCTTCATATTATACCGTAAAAGAATGAACCAAACTTTTTCGAAAGGGTCGAGAAAGTATTGAAGACGCTGAGCGTGCAGATCTGAAAACATCGCTCCTGTGAAAGGTGACATTATGGAAGACCAGCGGTTCAAAGTTATAGAAATAGAACCAAGGTTGGGTCTTTCTGAAACAACAGTTCTTGGATTTACTCATGAACATTTAAACTTGAATAAGGTTAGTGCATGATGGGTGCCTAGACTTCTTTCCTCGGTCCAAAAGCAGCAATTAGTCATCTGTTGTCAGTTATTTTTGGAGCTCTGCCATGGCAATGAGATAGAAGTTCTGCAAACCATTGTTACAGGAGATGAAACTATGGTCCTCTACTATGATCCTTTGTCCAAAAGAGAATCAATGGAGTGACTTAAACTTGGCGAAGCGCCGTCTCTAAAGGCCAAGATCACCCAGTCAACCAAGATCATGGCCACTATCTTTTGGGACTGTGAAGGAATACTGTTCATTGACTTCAAGGAGAGGAACAACACAGAAATTGGGGAGTACTATGCTAGCCTTCTGCACAGACTACGTGCTTCCATCAAAGAGAAAAGAGGACGAAAGCTGAGTGGTGATGTGCGCCTTCTTCACGACAACGCGCCTGTGTACACAGCTCTTGGTGCAAAGGAAGCTATGAAGAAATGTGGCTTCAAGGAGATCGACCATTCACCCTACAGCCCAGATCTAGCTCCCAGTGACTATTTCCTCTTCTCAAAACTGAAGAAGAACCTTCAAGGAAGGAAATTTAAGTGTGACGAAGAAGTGATGGGTGCTGTTTATCACCATTTTGCAGACAAGACTTCCACTTTGGGGGGGGGGGGTTGAAATGTTAATTCAAGATGTGAGAAGTGTATTGCAATAAATATATTGTTTGTCTTTATCATACCTAGAAAACATTAGGACGAAAGCTTATGGACCTACCCTGGTATATTATGACTACTATCTGGACTTTTCCATCTATTTAATGTTAATAAAACTATTCTAACCAGCACAACCTTGCCTTAGTCTTTCAATGCGCCACTTTTCCACTTTTAAGAACAGAAATTGTGCCATTTTCTTTCGGGATCAATCTCAGTCGCCACTTATAGTTCTTTGTTGCCCGGGAGCTGACACTTCTCCCCATTATAGTAAATGTAAAACAATTATTAATGACTAAAACCCTGCATTAGATATGAATCGCAGTGTTGCCCATTCAACGCGTCTCGCTGCCAATTTATTCATACTGCTTGAGGGTTAGTCTTCCAGCATGCGCAGTAAAATCCCATACGATTGGCTGGTAAGGGATATCAATGTCGTCCACTCTGTTCTCGAAATATTCAAGATGGTGTATAACTTTTGGACAGATTTCGTACATCAGTTGCTCTCCCTTCATTTTCCTAGTTCGTATATTCTAACTCGACCGATATAACAGTTGTTTATATGTTAATTTGGCATTCAAATATTGTATAATAAATATCCTGTGTCTTCAAAATTGCTTTATCAGCTAATTTCGCATTGCAAATACCTTGAAGTATATCCCACTTTGGTTATTACACTTTTTATTTTTTCTTTTGTAATACTTGTCACAACACGTACAGTGCGGAGGGAAATTCGCTCCGCACTCAGCGAGGTGATTGTTAGAAAGTGTCTTAGCTGACAACAGTCCCAAGGCAGGTCTTGTGCAGCTAATGGCACGTAAAGGACAGGCTATTTTGGGATAGAACTATCAACTTAACTGCTTTTAGAAGTGCTCTCTCTAGCGCCGTTCCACTGCGGTGTGAAATCTCTTTAGCAATGTACTTTAAGATGGGTGGAAATACAGAATGTGTATTTAATTTCTGACCCTCTCCTTTAATAGTACGTATTTAATGCCCGTCTTTATTGCTGAGATTTAAAAGGTAATGAACACTAATGGTACAGAAAATAAAGTGAAAAAAATTAAAAGAATTTTCTTTGAAGTAACGAAGCTTACTAGACTTACAATTACTATTTCTGTCATTTTCCATTAATAGGGGTTGAAAAAAATTCAACAAAATATTATATAAATGTTCTGTCTAAAATCGAACGCTCACCTCCCAATTGCTAGTCTGGCTCATTCCATTATACTTATATCTGCAATTATTAAAACACTACCTTATTTATATATATATATATATATATATATATATATATATATTAAGGAATTGATGAGAGGATGTATGTTCTTTGAGTGGAAAAGCATGAGATAGACGCTTCTGAATATATTTTTCGACAGTGCTCATTGACCAACGATTGGGCATTGTTTCTCATAATTATCATTCGTTTTTAAAAGCATAAGCTTAAAATATTTCTTCATATTATATACAAATATTCATTATTAGGTATTTTATTAAAATAGATTTGTTGTAAATAAGCAAAAGAAACTTCCAGCAAAATTTCCTGTTAGGTTCACGATCTGAATCCTACATTACGATTATTTATGACAGAAAACATACTTTTAGAATAATAGCAATATATTATAAATCAATTAATCAATAGGTATTTTATGCTGTATATATTTAATTCCTTGCATTTTTGGATATGGCAAGCATTGAGTATTAATTAGAACAGCAACTTCAAGCATTCGATACTGCAGTATGCAGCGAAAAAGGCATAGCTAACAGAACTCAGCACTTTGCAAAATACTTTTCATAATTAGAGTAGAAAAGTAACGTTAATATTTAGGTTGTAGACATGTCCGGAAGGCTCAACATTTATCAACAGAAAAGGAAAAGTGAAGAAAACAAGTTAATTTTCCAGTCAGAATACAAATAACAATAAAGGATTTAAGCTTCTTCTAGCCGAAAACCTATAATATTTACTACTACTACTACTACTACTACTACTACTACTGGTGGTACTACTACTACTACTGCCACTACTGATACTACTACTACTACCACTACTGATACTACTACTACTATTACTACTACTACTGATACTACTACTACCACTACTGATACTACTACTACTATTACTACTGATACTACTACTACTACTGCTACCACTACTGATACTATTACTACCACCACTACTGATACTATTACTACCACTACTGATACTACTACTACTACTACTACCACTACTGATACTACTACTACTACTACCACTACTGATACTACTACTACCACTACTGATACTACTACTATTACTACTACTACCACTACTGATACTACTACTGCTACTACTACTACTACTACTACTACTACTACTGATACTACTATTAGTACTACTACCACTACTACTACTATTACTACTACTACTACCACTACTGATACTACTGCTACTACTACTACCACTACTGATACTACTATTAGTACTACTACCACTACTGATACTACTATTACTACTACTACCACTACTTATACTACTACTACTACCACTACTGATACTACTACTACTACCACTACTGATACTACTACTATTGCTGCTACTACTACTACCACTACTGATACTACTACTACTATTGCTGCTACTACTACTACCACTACTGATACTACTATTACTACTACTACCACTACTGATACTACTACTTTTACTATTACTACTACTACTACTACTACTACTACTACCACTACTGATACATAAAGTTAAAGGTAGAATAAATAATCAGGTTCTGATTATAAATAACAGGTTCTTAATCAATTAAAGAGATTCGATAATATTGTGCCAGCATCCGCGGTTATACAATAGATTTAAGTGAATAAAATTAGTTTAAAAATCTAACTATTGCTACTACCACTACTGATACTACTATTACTACTATTACTACTACTACCACTACTGATACTACTATTACTACTACTACCACTACTGATACTACTACTACTACTACTACCATTACTGATACTACTATTACTACTATTACCACTACTGATACTACTATTACTACTAGTAATACTACTGATACTACTACTACCACTACTGATACTACTATTACTACTACTACTACTACTACTACTACTGCTGTTTCTGTTACTACTACTACTATACTACTACTAGTACTACTTATACTACTAGTAATACTAATTCTACTAGTAGTACTACCATCACTACTACTAATACTACTATTAATACTACTACTACTAATACTACTACTACCTACTGCTACTGCTACTACTACTACTACTACTACTGCTACTAGTACTACTGCTATTATTCTATTACTACTATTATTACTCCTACTACTTCCGCTACTGTTATTACTCTTACCACCACTACTTCCAGGACCAATAATAATAATTATAATAATAATAGTAATAATAATGATAATGATGATAATAATAATAATAATAATAATAATAATAATAAATGGAGCTAAATAGAGAAATATAATTTTTAAGGGCATTAGCGGGAGAAATGAAAAAAAAGCTCCCACCCAAAGGAAATAAACTAATTAAAATAGTAAAGAGCGAGTGAAAATTCTTTACTCGAAAAGAATATTTTGCCTACGATGAACATTTTGGAAGAGGAACCCCTAAGGAGTAAGAAAAAATCCGATAAACACACATTTCTGTGAAGACCAGGTTGTGCTTGCCTGTTGCATATAACAGTTGTTTATATAACAGAAGCGGTGATAGTGGCCTGAAATTAAATGTACAATCCATACACTAGATGGATAGAAGATGGATGGATAGAAGATGGATGGATAGAAGCACCTAATAAAACAATTACCAAATGAAATTTTATATAGGATACTAGTTGTAAATATCTCTTTTTTGGCATAATTCAACAACCAGTGAAAACTCATTACTATTATTGTGAAAAAGGAATGAAAGAAATTGTAAAAAATGTACGAATTAATTTACAGAAATATATCTCTGCTTTTAACCGCCAATATAAAGTCGTGTAGCGATATTTAAAGAGACAAAGATAAGAAACAGGTTTCTTGTCCTAATTCTTCGAGAGAGAGCGTCTAAATGGGCCGTTATTTCTGGAAGATAAAATGCCAAGCGATAAAAGCTAAAAGGGCAGATTTTTACGACAGTCCTGGAAAATGTTCTTAGAGTAAGATTGTACAATTCTGATCAAAATGTAAATAATTGTGCACTAATATTTTATTTGTTATGATTTGTTTTGCGTAGCACACGTTTTATTGAAAAAAATATTAAAAATTGTTTCTTTTTTATTGCTCCGAATTGTACTTATTATGTCGCTTTGGCCTATAGGTCTAATAGGAGTGAATGTTGCTAAGACAGGTCTTAAAAAAAACAGGTCTAGTTGTAGAAGTGTGTCGGTGATAATGGCGGATTATGTCTCAAGGCAAAGAAAGTCGTACACTATACAACGTAGTCGACCTTCACGCGTCACTGACACCATGGTTCATGAGTCGAACATCACTGATGACAGTGTAGACGCCGTCCAGTCGGCAGAATTGCAGATAATGATGATATGACTCACTTCTCATGAGGTTTCTGAAAGAAAAAAAAAAAAAAAAAGCAGTTATGAAAACGTGTGACAAATTGTGAATGCCCAAACACTCATGAAGTTGCGGCTGGACTTTTCTCGGATGGTGCCATTTTCCATTGAAAGTGTTGTCTACAGCAGGTAGAAAGTTTTGACGTACCACCTTAAAGCTTTCACATGCCGCATGTGTCCCATGTCTCAGTTTTCCTCAAAAGTCACACAGGACGAAGATGTACAGAACACAGTTCAACAGCAACCCAAGTACATCTTCAACAGAGATATTCAGCGTCTTGTTTCATAGTGGAGTAAATTTCTCAGCGGATACAGCGACTACTTCTAGCGAAAGAAAAATTATTGTGTTTTATTTATCATATAAATAACTTTTTGGTTACCCAGCAGTTGTACATTTGAAGGTACTATAAGTTTACGGGATGTTTTCGAACAAATTAAATTGCTATTTACAGTTCTATAGTTAAATTAAAGCGCACTCTCGTTAAAAATAGTTATTAATATTACAACATTGATTTATTAAACATCGCTTATTATTGCTTAGGGAACTAGAGACCTTGAATTATTTTATTCCAATCATTCCAAAAACTCATTTTTTAAAGAAATAGATTGCGTATTTTTTACCGGAAATACCTAAATTTCTGGATAATGTTATCAATGCTGTAGTGGTAATTAGGGGTTTTTAAACATATTTTGAGGGCATAAAATTACAAATTAAATTTTTGTTTTTTATTATTTTTCATATCATGTGTATTAAGTTACTGTTTACAAGTATAACTTTTTCACCTTTAAGTAAGTTACGGAATTCATTTGGTCAGGTACAATAATGGAATCAGCTGTTAATAGATTTTCTTCCAGCCTGATATGGAGACTATGCAAATAAATTTTAGAAACAAACTTTTGAAATATCAATAATTTCCTCAAGTCCTTATTTTGAAACCGCCATGAAAAATTGAGACGTTAAAATTGAGTGTAATACATTATAAAATACTTATGCTTTATCCGCTTAAATATATTTATAATTATGGTTTTCCATATTAAAACAAAGTTGGTAAAATTGTAAAGTTATAAAAAGTTTATAGCACTAAGTGTTACAAAGTGTAGTTTCTAGTTTGAGCGTCTTGGGTTAAAATGACTATCCTTATGAACTATCTGAAAATCGTTTATTGATAACTGATCAACAATGAAATGAAGTGTAAGAGGAAAAGTTTTTAATTAATGTCAATGTGGGCTACAAACCAAAGATTACTTAAACTCAGTAATCGTCAACAGAACACTATCACAATTTAAATAAATGTAGGAAATGAAGAAGATTTTTCTATTATTATCAAACCATTCTCGTATAATAAAAGTTTTCCCTGTCAGAGAGCTAGATGCATTTACAGAGCCAAGCTGATTGCTGTCATGAAGAAATTAAGTTTTGCTGAAACGTTTTAATAGAGTTTTCTTGACAGGTAATTTTGAGTACAGCTGATGAAAATTAAAAGTGATAACAGTAACTGAAATAGCAAATTAAAAGATAAGGCTTTAAGTTTCAGTTGCAAACGATTTAAGTCAGAGAAATTGAGTTCCAAATCTGTCATGTTTGTATTGGGGACGTTTTAAAATTATTTCCTGCGTCATTTAAACATTTATGACCATTTAATAATATAGTGTATATTAAAATTACTTGTGAACATTTTTGTGGTAAAACGTAAAATGTGCTTTATTAATGCAGATGTAGTACAGGAACACATAATGTATGAAGTAAATTGCAACTTTTCTTCTTGGCGAAGTAATGCAAAAGTATACTTTACTTCACCAACTTGAACACTATCTTGGAGGCAACGTGGAGAGCTGGACTTATTTTGCACCCATAATGGTTCATAAACATCTATAGAAAGTACGTACTGCTAACATATGTTGCGAGGATTTAAGTAACTAAATAATTAGGTCATGTTACAGTGCATTCCGGAATACTGCCAATTTTATAACAGCGATATCTTGGGACAGAGGGTAACTACTGTCTTGTAGACAATTGCCTAACATATTAGTCCAACCCATGACGAATACAATTGTAGCCCTTCTCTTGTCGGATATGGCTATTTGGCAAAATATCTTCGTCGATTTGACATACATCTTTTGCTGTACACTCAAAAGAAAGGAATGGATAAACTTCATAGTGCATCATCAAGCATGAACAAAATTATTCATTGTGTGTTATGTTGTTACAACTTTAAAAACTTCCATAGCAGTAAGCTTACAAACTACAAGTGTTACAGGGGTCTTCAGAAGTACTTCAACCATTGCATTGGAGACTGTTGGGTCTCCCTACCATGTACATCTATTTACAAGCAAAGACTAGGCTTACGGCATAACTGGGAAAGTAGCATTGCAGCTATTGGTCATACCTCCATTCTAAATTTCCTGGATATTCCAGAACTAAGAATGAGGTCTGACCATGATGAACACCCAATATCCTCCATTTAGGATTACTCTCGGGCCTCGAAAAAAACTGGATGAAAGGAACCATTCACATTAAATAACGTGGTTAACTTATATGATACGCCGATGAATTTCGTAAAGGGATACAACAGGGTGCAGGTATATATGACCTATCTCCAAGGGCCAACTTTAGCACAAGCCTTAGTAAATATTGCACAGTTTTCCAGTCAGAAGTGTTTGCTATCATGAATTGTGTTTATAGAGAACTTGAGAAGGGTTTTCACCAAAAACGCATTCTTATTCTCTCAGACAAAGTGCCTTATAAGCACTTTCCTCCGACCAGGTATGGGAGTGGCAAAATGCCTCGTCTGTCCTGGTATTCGCAAAAGGCTCAAATTATGGTGGGTGCCGGACCATCAGAACATTTATGGAGATGAGAAAGCAGATCAGTGGGCAAAAAGGAATGGTCATACACCCCTTGATGGCCCTGAGCCCGCGGTTTGAATCAATTCAAGTTCTGCCAGAACCGCGGTTAAAACATGGATTAGGAATAAATAAGATGGCAAACCCATTATGGACAAAAGTAAGCTATGAAATTTATCTTAGGTCCAAGCAACGCTCTCTCCATATCTCTAAAATTGGACAGAAGAGGAATAAGAAAAGTAAACGCGTTAAGTACTGAACATGGTCACTTCAGGAAACACCTAAGTAAAGTGTGACACTATAAAGACGAACCCACTTGTAGCATGTGTAAACAGGATGATGAATCTGCCTCACATATCCGTTCTGGGATTCTCTCTATAACCAGGGACGCCCTGAGAACGGACACCAGCATTGAAACCAAAATAACTGCAACTTGCTCAAAGAACAGATTTTGGAAAACATTGAAGGCGTTTATTACAATGGGGTAACACAATGAACCTTATAGACTGACATGCTGGAGGTTGCTTAAACTCCATAAACCTTCCGACATCTAATCTACTGTACAAGAATAAATCTGTTGACTGAATTCTCCTACCATTTCCAGAATTAATCAATTTCCCTCCACTTCTCTTCAAATGTTACACATTTCTGTAGCAGTTATTAAGATGCATCTGCAGTCAAGAATGAAACTGCAATAGCAATAAAGATTGACTGCAAATGAATCGCAAAATGCCTTGAGGGAGATATAAGTCAACAACGTGAAACACAAAACTATAACCCTCAACAGCACATCAGCTAAAGAGATATTACGCCGCATTTCAGCAACTTAGCTAAATTTTTGGAAAACAGAATTCATACTTTTGAATGGATCACATAAAATTGAAAGAGTAATAAAGAACGTATACATCCTTCCATATCTTCTTTACGAATCTCAAATGTGGAGCTTAACTATATAAGTATGCCGAAGAAAAGCGTAAATAAATATCATTTCTAGATATTACACTACAGGACAGAGGTCTTCTAGATGTCGCAACAGTTGTTCCTGTTTAAAATGGAATAGAGCGGGACATGTGATACGACAAGACTTACGGGATCATAGCTGTTGTAAAGATCTGTAGCAGGTTAGCAAAGTATCGGAAGCAGAAGAAAGTGACAATGAACATGGATTAATCTATTCCAGAATAGGTAACCGGGGACTAAAACCATCTTTGTTTCCTCAGTCATTGCACGTGCGGAGCGCACTGTCTCTATTATTATCTGGTAGAGATTTACTGCGAATTTTTAAGTGTCAGCCAATTCATATTACTCAAATTATCATTTTTCATTATTTCAGCTTAAAAGCTCTGTGTATGAGATGTTAAGTAATGACTTCCATCGTTTCAAGGTTCCTGTTTTTAGACGTGACTCGTTGGATTGATATAAATGACTACACAAATTCTCTATCTGTATATATTTATTGCAATTCTCAATTTCTTACTTTTTAAAATGTAAACTAGATTTATATTTTTATGAAAATCCTGTGTTTTCTCGTTGCAAGAGGCAGTTTTAGTGCTTAATTTTTGCGGGAGATGCAGGTTCAAATGCTGCTTAAATCATTTAATGAAATTGTACTCACATAACGTATTAATACCAAGGGTGCCAAAAAATGTATACACACTTTCACAGTAGATATCTATTTAATACATTTCAAAGTTGGACCGAAAAACAACAGTAATGTGTAGTATGATGTTCTGTAAGTAGATGTAACTCACATATATTATGATAGCGTTGCTACGTGTCAGGTAAATCAACAATGAACAAATAAAACCAAGATTATCATATGATGTTCTTTAAACAAATGTGACTCTCATTACGTTATGCTAGCGTCGCTACAGCAAAATGAGTCAAGATTATCGTTTGAACAGCGGAAAGATATTTTGAAGTGGTAATGAAAAACCGAGAATGTTATTGAAGTTCAAAGTCAATGGAGATGTGTGTACAGAACAGAACCACCAACATCGTCTTACCCGCCATTCATACACTCTATGGAAATGAGTTTACTTCCAACAGGATGGTGCACCACTACATTAGCACCGAGATGTACGTGCGTACCTTGATGATTATCTTCCAAAGTACTCGATAGGACGAAGGGACCGATTGAGTTTACACCGCGTTCTCCGGATCTAACTCCGTTGGACTTCTACCTATGGGGAACTCTTAAGGATGTTGTGTACCGTAGAAAACCAGCTACACTGACAGCACTTCGGGAAGAAATTGAAACGGCATGCGCTGCAATCGCTGAGGAACACTTTTTGCTCAATCAGTAGTTCAACGTACTCAGAAGTGTATCGACGCCAATGGTGGGCATTTTGAGCAACTGTTGTAACTGTAAAAGTCTAAGATGATTAGTGCTCATCATTTTCTGCTTATGTGAATTTATTTTTGTTATGTTAACACAGTTTTTTTCTTTGCTTGAAGTGTGTATACATTTTTGACACCCTCTGTGTATATTTTAGAAGCTATGTGATAGCTCTGGATGACAAGTCGGTGAATGTGGCGTATACTTAAAAGTCTTGTTGACTTTATGCTCTTGTCGTACTGAAACATCACCTTAAAGATGGTTTCATTTAGGTTTCAGAAATATATTTTTATTCTGGTGTTCATAGTTGTTTGATTCAGGAAATATTCAGAACAGCTCTGCACGACTCCCTAAAATATGTAAACAGTTTTTTTTTTTTTTCCAAAATTTCTATGTTCAAAATTACAACTCCACTTTGTGCTATACGGTGCACTGCCCGATTCAGGAGAATTCTGCTCCGCCATATACGAGTGGTAAAGTACATATGCCTTGTTCCAGCTCTCTTATTTTACCGTAAAGCGCTTAGTAATCTCTCTGCAAATAGCTCATCTGCATCTGGAACCAACTGCGTTCTTTACTTCTTTACTAAGCAGCTAATTTGTTTTATGAGATGGTCTAGACTTTCACTTTTGATAGTGTGATAACATATTGAAAAACCTTCAGTTATTTATATCCTATCATTAAAATCCTCCCAGAGGTCCGTTAGATTTTTTAGCTTCATTATATTTTGTCAACTACTTAAGGTTACACTGTATTTTGAATAAATTTATTACATAAATACAACCACGTGTCCTGATTGATGTATATATATATATATATATATATATATATATATAAACAAAATAAAGAATTTTATATCAAAAACAGTATAGGTCTTTGGTGCTTTAAGGGCTATGACAGGTAACCTTTCACAAAGTAAATGCTCAAAACCTGTGCAATACAAACACATGAATCATAACAGACTGCGAAATTAATGAATGTCGTGATCGATATTTGTATAGCTCATTACTTTCTTCCTCCCTCCCTCTCTAAGATTTGCTGCTACATATAGGTACAAGAACAATTGTAGGCGGTTTTTTTTAAATTTTATATTGTATTTTTCAGTCATTGAGATGTTTAACTTATCTAATGATTCGAATATATTATTGGCAACAGTGATACTGTGTGATTCTGGTAGTAATGAATTTTTTAACATGTGATGCACTAGATATTGTGTTTTTCTGGAAATCGGGAATACGGGGAGATTGTTACAAATAAGAAAACGTTTTTACAGAAACTTTTTCATTCTTCAGAAAGCTTTTCGGTGATTAATACATCAAATGCAGAGAACTCCAATCCATCAAAACTCCCAAAAGGAAATCTCAGCGAAATTTGATAGGTGTTCCATTTTTGTCAGGATACGATTGAGGAAGATGTCTTTAATTTAGCGAGAATAAGACAAAGATAAAGGAGATGGGAAGCATCACGTGGACGAAATAGGGGCGTCCGGTAGCGGTAGAGTCGGCGCAAAGCTGCGGGGGAGGGTGGGCGTGCCTCTGGTGCCGCCAGACGAGAGGGCCGCTGATCCCAGTAGACGTCGCGACGCCTCTGGGATACCACGTTCATCACGCGTATGTATAAAGCAAGAAGCAAGGCGTGCGTTACGCGTGTGTGATGGTGTTGGCTCCTACAGGTGCGTGTGTAAACAGCTTGGCAGTCTTTTTCCAGGGTTAATTTGGTTTCTTACAATGTGTTTACATTCTGACGCTATATTATAAACCTCGCAGTAAAAAATAATAAATTTATCAGTATCAGTAAAATACACTCGTCGATTTTCCAAAACAAGTTAAATCAATCTATAATTGTTAAAGGGCTTCATAAGTTTTTTGTTCTGATATGATTCATAATTTCCTTATTTAAAGCCTTTGTTGGTTCTGCATGCTGAACGTGGATGAAATCACATTGCAGTAAAAAAATAAGCTTTCTTACAATTGTTTATAATGACTAACGTTATCTTAGGCAACTATACCAATTTTGTTGCCAAAAAATACTGTAAGAATGTTTAAAGCGATTTAAATGAGTTATTATATGAATATTAGTTTGTGTTTATTTATATTTTAGGTAAGACTGCATTGAAATTATTGTAAATATTGATTTTTTTTTATTTCTGATTCCGACTAGTGTGCGAATATAAATCTCTGTACAGCTGGACTTGCTTTTGGCTTTAATTTTTTAGAGATATTTATCTTGCATTTTTATATACACAGAGACTGCACTTATTTCATTTTTACACCCAAGTCAATCAAAACTTAACTTGTATATGTTAAAAGATCTCAACATTGCCTTTTTATGTAACTTATTTAAAGAAATGCAATTTTTAAAACAGAATAAAACTAATAACAAAATCATAAGCTAAAGCTGAATATGTGTTAACTCATATTGATCCAAAAGAAATCGGAGCAAAAGGTTCAAAATAAGTTAATTTTTCATCACATAGTGTGGCTTAAATCTTTCCACTTGTTGCAATTTTACCGTAAAATCACTCAAATATTCACTAATTCAGAGGCTGCCAAAAATGTATACTCACTTCAAGCAAAGAAAAAAAACTAAACATCTTAGACCTTTACAGTTACAACAGTTGCTCAAAATGCCCGCCATCGGCGTCGATACACTTCTGAGTACGTTGAACTACTGACTGAGCAACGTTCGCCAAAGTGTCCTCTCAGCGACTGCAACACATGCCGTTTCAATTTCTTCCCGAAGTGCTGCCAGTGTAACTGGTTTTCTACGGTATACAACATCCTTAAGAGTTCCCCATATGTAGAAGTCCAACGGAGTTAGAACGGAGTACGCGGTGGAAACTCAATCGGACCTCTTCGTCTTTTCCAGTGCTTTGGATACAATTGTTACTCGCGTTAGCGGTTTTGTTCTTTACACACACCTCTCTATATTGCCTTTGAACTTCAACATTTTCGGTTTTCCAATATCACTTCAAAATTGCTTTCCGCTGTTCAAACGATAATGGTGACTCAATTTTGTTGTAGCAACGCCAGCTTAACGTAATGCGAGTCACATCTGTTTACAGAACATCATATGATAATCTTGGCTTCATTTGTTCATTGTTGATTTACCTGACACGTAGCAACGCTATCATAATATACGCGAGTCACATCTGTTTACAGAACATCATACTGCACGCTATCGTTGTTTTTCGGTACAACTGTGAAATATATTTACTGTGAATGTGAGTATACATTTTTTGACACCCTCGGTATGTATAATTAGTGTTTCTCGTTAAACTAGTTTTAAGAAATGCAGTTTTTGAAACGTCATTGGGACATTTAACCTTACGGCGAAGAATAAACTAAAGCCGCGTTTCAAGGCTACCCTCGAAGCATATTTTTAAGCTGAAAGTTGTAAATTTTAGTATTAATTTATTTATTTCAATGAAATGTGTCGTTTGAATTCTATATTCCGGCTGTCTATTACTTTAAGCTTCTTATCCTACGGTTTAAAGCGTAAGAAAGTAAATTTGCTATGTAAGCCATAGGTACACATTTAAAAAATCTTAAAGTAATTATAACATTTACTTTTTTGTCCTTTATAACCAGAGTCCTTTTGTCCTTTATAACTCTATGCTTCCCTCCGCTAAACATAATGGCAGAAAGACAATGACCAAAGTAATTAATATCCATAAAGTTTAACCACCGTCCAAACCGCCTGTTTGTGCCATGATTTTTCTTCCTTTATTACCTCATTTCCCATTTCTTTTCTTCCCAGCCCCGACGTAGATTACGCTTCATTAACATACCAGACCGGAATATAAAACTTTCCATTATAAGTCGGGCATGTGCCATTCAAATTGCAATTTAACTGCAAACTAGTTACTGACTATTCACTCGTTCATAAAATATACCAGACGCTTTCATTAGTGAATATCCAACCCCAACAATTGGTTTTGTTATCAGTCTTTACCATTTTTAATATTGCTCTATTAAAGTACAATTGAACTATTTGTTTAATTATCGTATCCACTAAGACTTTCTTAAATAGAAGTTCTACCCTTTTAATAAATGACAAATGTTCGAGACCTCTCCGTCTAGTGGTAGCAATTGCTACGACGAATCCCGAGGTTCTGGGTTCAAAATCCGGCCAGGTAAATCTATTTGGGTAATGCTTGTTTTCGGACTTTATGCCAAATACCTCTAAGGCGCCAAGGACTCCGAGTTCATTTACGCCATCATTCATTTATTTCAATCATCCCCACAGCCTTATCAGCTATAGTTTTCAGCCACCAATCTCAGACGCTGCGGGAAGACAACCTCATTCAAAGCAGCAATAAAACGTTTTAAAAATTTCGAAAAATAATTAATTTTAATATTTATGCGCAATTTGTATTAGAAATAAATCATATACATAATATAATGCATATGTGTTTAATATAGAAAAACATAATTAGCAAGAGGCATTTATAACAAAGGTTTTTTATTCCACTTTGAACTTTATGAAAATGCCTATATGTCTTACAAAAGTATATTATTTTTACAACTATAAAACATTATTTAGAGTTTCATCATAGACTTAATCTATAAATAGGACTATTTTTATTCACCCATTGAAGTTTTGCATTAGTCACAGTTGAACTAGAACTAGATGAATGTCTTGTAACAGTAGTTCCTGAGTACTGTTGGTTATAGATGAAATAATGTAGGTCACTAATTGCACAGTAGTTTTATCAGGCTGCTACAGTATTTTTATAGTACTTGGGTCACAAATTTTGGAAATCATATATTATTGCACATGTTAGAGTCACTTTCATAAATGTGAAATTAAGGGATATATTACTATAAATTATCAGTCAAGCGAGTTCTTGCGCTGTATAAATTAGGTGTTTATGGATAAATGTTTTTATACAACAAAATTTGCATTATAACATTATAAATTGTGCTCCATTTTGTAAAATAATTGTATGTTTTCCAGAATCTGTTGTGTTAGATTCAAAATAAAAATTTAAATTTTGATTTTTATTCTGACTATAATAGAGAACACAGAGGACTGTTCAGTAAAAAATAATCACACATTTTTGCAGCGTGACTTTTCTCGCTAAAATTTAAATTTGCAATATTTGGTTCGCTTTAATGTGTAATGTATACGTGGTACTAGTTTCCTTGTTACTTCCACCTTCCGCCTTTGAGAGTTGTGCACGATCAGACATTCATCTGAAATTCTACTTTCGTCTCGAAAATTATACTGAGTGCCATTCACACATTTAACATAAAAATTGAACATGAGAGGTGTTTGTGCTCGGTGGATTTCCCGAACAAAAGGTTTCCATACAGTTGAAGATGATGTCACAGGAAGATGCGGAGTTTCTTTCAGGGGTAATCACTGCTGATGAAACTTGCCTACATCATTTTGATTTTGAGTTGAAACAACAAAGCCCTGCGTGAAATCTCTATCACCAGCAACGCCCCAAAAAGCAAGTCATGTAATTTTTCGATATTTAATGAATGATACCGGCATGTATCAAAACAACAACTGAACTGGCAATACTGTACACAGATAAGAAACCACCTTTCTTGCAAGAAGCTAGATACTGTACCACGATAATGCACGGCCGCACATCGCAAATGTTGTTGCTGAACATCTCTCAAAAATTAAGTGTATCTCTCATTCCTATTATAGTGCAGATTTATCCCCATATAACTTTTTCCTTTTCCTTGAAGAAACATCTCCGTGGAGGGCATTTGACAAATTCAAAAACAGTGGTGAAGTCTGAGGAGGCGATTCTAAAGGACTTGTCAAAAATGGTTTCCAGCATGTCTTTAAAGATCGGCAGAAACTTAGGACAGGTGCGTTGCATCCAATGAGGACTACTTTGAGAAAGGACATAAAATTATGAGGATGCGCCAAGGTATGCTGTCAAAATAAAAAAAAAAAATTATGCTCTCTTTTTATAAAACAGTCCTTGTGTATAGCTTTCGTCTGCCACATGTACAGTTTATGTGCAGCTTAGCCAACTGTTAACACATATACAAATAGTATATTTTGACATTTGCTCTTGTAACGTATATCATTTTATTTTGTAGCCTTTTGAATTGTTTTAAGGGCATGTTCGGCATAATTGCATTTACTGCAGTTAAGGAATAGATTTTTTTTTAAAGGAAAAGAGAAAATGTTTGAAAAAATGCTCCAGTACCTTTTAATAAATGTGGATTCATTTTTGTCTAGTGTGTGCTCTAAGAAATATGTGTTTTGTCTTTATTTTTATTATTTTCTTTTTTTACAATTTCTTCATAATAATATAGGTTAATGCTTCAAACATCCAATATCTACTCTCTACCGTTATTTGTCAAAACTCCCGGTTACATCTTTCATCTTTATTATTCACCGTCATGGGTGGCCGAGGTCGTTAAGGCACGGAATAGTGAGCGATAAACCTGGGATTCGATTCCCACCCTCATTGAGGTTTTTTCCAGGTTCCCCTCAGTCCTCATAAATGGCAAATGCCGGGGAGTTACCTTAAACTTAGGCCTGGAAGGTTTTCCTTAAAAATCCTTTCCCAATTTATCATTTCATCTCGTGTATCATCAGTGTCCACTGGTGCCTCAGTAGTAAAAACGGGCTTTAAACACTATTAAAAAAGTTATTATTCTACTATTTTCCCTTTTTTCACATGCCCAGACTTTATTCATATTATTTCTTCCAGAAATTCAATATATATATATATATATATATATATATATATATATATATATATATTTTACGTTCCATACAGCAATGCTCTGCGGTAGCAAATACTTTCTTTTACTAATACAATAGTGTATTTGGTATGTGTTTTCCTTCACTTATTCTTATATCTACTCCAGCTATACCTATGTGTTTCATGTTGCTCTAAATTTCTGGGAGTATTTCAGTAATTATATTATTTTATACTGTAAATTATACTTCTTTTAGTTTTTTTTTCTGTTTTCTGCAAAATTTTCACCTTTGTGAATATTCTTAACACCTGTAGAGGACATATTTAAAAAATTTGCCACTGTCGCGTGTTTAAAATAATGTATGTACCTATTAAGTTTTGTAATTGTATTAAATCTCATATGTATAATATACATTTAAAACAGGTTGTCATAGTTTTGTACATATGCGACACTATAAAGTTTTAATTTTTTACATTCAAATTCTATTTTTACTAATTTTTAAACGAATATATTTCTCAACATATTTAAAGAAACGTTTAAAACTTAAATAAAACATGAAATATTTTGAACTAAGATGAGAGGTCATAATGAAACGAGTCCTAGAGAAAATTTGCAACATAGGTTTAAGTTTTTAAGGGAGGTTAAGAGGAGTAAACTATAACTTAAAGCTTTTTTTAAAGCAGTCCCTCAATCGATCGTAAATTTGACAAATGAGTAGATTAAGTAACAACTTTTTTTTTTTTTTTTTGACTAGATACTCTTTTCGGGAGAAGGCGGAAAACTAAAATGATTATTTCTAACAATGACTGATGCAAGTCACTGTGCACAGTATAAGTGCTAAAATCTGAAAATTTTTAAGTAATGGTGCGTCCCGTTTCGACTGTGTCAAAAGGGCACAGTGGAGATATTTATAATATCTTTAGAAATAGTTTTCCTACCCACGAGATAATTATTTCAGCTTGCAACCGTGGAAGCGTTTATGTAACAAAGGCGCCGTAACGGAGTAGATTACAGGCGTCTTTGGGATTTCCAAATTAGCTCAATAAACATAAGGCACGTTATAACCAAGAAAGCAGTGGAACTTTACCTATTCAGTCGATTTTCATGACGTTACCCGTTGTCATGGTAATTGAGATCGATGTAGTGAACATTAAAATAAAATGAAGATTTCGACTCTTCCCCGAGATTCCTGGAGTAATTGAACTTAGGATAAAGGACGAATGAATGTCAAAAGTAAGATATTCAAAGAACTTTCGCAATCTGAGTATTCGGTTTAATACTTTACGTGAACAGAACACAGTTTTCTATTTGCCACAACAGTAGAGACGTGGAAACGTTGCTCTTGAGAATTTTGTGGTGGTTTTTGCCTCTTTGTGTGAAAGTCTTCGCTTTGAGAGGGCACTTGGAACTAATTTAATACAAACCAACCAGGTGGAAGAGTTCTGTAGGATTTTGATGCGTTTCTGGGCACGTTTAAACTGATTAACACTCTTCTACCACGAGAAAAGCTGAATTTTATTTACTGTACTGCAAAAAAAAAAAAAAAAAAAAAAAAAAAAAAAAACGAATTCCTTTTTGCAGTCAGATCCCATGTTCTCTAAAATTAACAATAGGCATTCTGAGTTAAAAAACAAGTATTTCGTTAGGGAAAAATTTAATATCAGACGCTAAAAACCATTTGATAAGTTTGTAAGTTATGTTTTAATCTGTTGTTTGAATATAATATTGATATTAATTAATAGTTATGGTGTAATTTAATGTATTTTTAATTACGTCTGAACCATATGTAAAACATAAATTTTGAGTTTTGAATACATAACACGAGAAAAATTGTTTCATAGACTGTAAAACTCTTTTTTTAACTGTAGGCATTCCACACAGGTAGATTAGGAAGGTGGTCTATTCATTATATATGTTTACTTATTATGTCTAACTTACTAAACAAATTTTTGCACTTAAAAGAAATATTTTCATTCTTCTCTTAATAACGGAAAAATAGCCCACATAAAAACGGTCTTCTTACTAGTAAACACTGTACTGTTGCAGTTAAGTAAATTTACGTGTGAATGCTTCAATATCTAACACCATAGTTGGTGTCAAAACATATAAACCTTGGTTTTTTGTGTTTTTTTTTTTTTTTTTTTGTACCCCACTTGTTTATCACATTTTGCACACTACTACTTGCAGGAAAACCAAGAGCATCAATATTGGTTGCAAAATTCTCCCGTGTATTCCTTTTCCTTACCCCTTTCCGTCAGTATTTTTTCATTATCAGGCTCACCGTAGCCTAGTTGTATGTATGTTCGAGGTCTGCTGGCCATGGCTGGGCTGGTGTTTCATGGGCCATCCACATATTAACTATTTTAATTCGACTTTTGGCATTGACCAACCAAATAAGATTTTATCACGGTTTTATTTAGTAATAAACTCAAAGCCGGGGGGGGGGTTCATGGCTATTACCATTGAAAGTCGATATAAACTAATGAGATTGCAGAGGAATACAGCTATACAACTAATGAAATATGTCCGGCAGAATGTAAACCGAATACTTCTTACGTGTTACATAATCAGTGTTAATAATGTGTATTCATAGCTAATTCTTTACAAACTTATTTTACAAAATTCTTCGTGTGGGTCTTGCTATTCATTTCATTGTCACTTATAGAAAAAAAAAGTTGCACTTAAAATAAAATGAATGTATACTTAAGCACAAACACTCAAATACGCGCGTGCGCACACACACACACACACACACACACACACACACACACAATGACTTGCTCGCTCACGCTCACGCACAGGCACACACATTCACATATTCAGACTAAAGGAGCTGGTCTACTTCAACAGAGGTCTTCTAAACCCAGGCACTTTTCATAGAAAGGAACCAAGCTTTTGCCAGTTATCTTTCTATACCAACAGATCCCAACATGCTAACCTAACCCTATTTCACTTAGCAAACCTGGTTCCAAGTGCGGTACGGTATCCGAGCAGTCCATTAAAGTGTGTTGCCAATTTTTCTTTGTCTCCACAATCTCTTCCCAATCTCGTCTGTTATTTAGTCACCTTCCACAACCCCAATCTATTCCACACTAAAAGCAATCTATTTTGAGCACTCGCGTCTTCCTGCCTCATCTGATTTTGATTTTGTTGCTTAAACGAAATGATATTTTCTCTCTGCCTCTGTATTCTGTTGGTTACTTTCCGCAAGCCTTTAAGCCTTTTTTGTGCCTTACTCCAAACATAATTACGATTCCTTGCTTCCTTCTTCCACAACCATCTCATCCTATCACATTCCATCAATCCCAATACTTTTTAATCTTCTTTTAATTTTCATTGCCCATTTTCTTTGATCTCAAATACTAGTCTGATGTTTGTTGCATAAGCCCTTAACGTTGTGCGATCCCCTTTTATTATGCGCAACCAAATTATTGTGATTGTACAGTGAATGGTGTCTTCATAGCGTCTAAATTCCCCCAAAGCTCCTCAGTTGACTGTTATTCTCCCTGCTTTAGAAACTCGTTTTGGATTTTGTTGATTAATTTCTCCCAGCCCCCTTACCTCAGAGCCATAGAACGTAACAATTTACTATGACTATATATATATATTCTGCACAGTAGATAGAGCACATCGCGATAAGAATAATGTACCGACATAATTGTTGGAGGTCATTAAGGCACGGACTTATGATCGGAAGGTCTGCAGTTCGAACCCTGCCTTTGAATGGCTTAACCAACTTTGTTTACGAAGGTATATTTTATTATTTAAGGACACTTAGCAGAGATTTTGAGTAAAAAATTCTTTTTGGCTTTATGCATAAACCACTTGCAGATTACTCCCGTGTTTATTTTTTACATTTGGTACAGTTAATTAAATTTAAATGGCAATTTAAATTTGGTCGTCATGCTGTTACATAACCAAAGTCTTATCTTCTTATGCTATTTACCCCAATTTGCATATTGTTAACTTTAGGTACACTTTTCTCAAAAACTATACAAGATAGAGCTGTGACTTTTTTTTCCTTAATGTGAAAAACACATTTCTCTATGCAGCTGGGGTAAACTTATAACTTATATGTGCACAAGAGTTCTGAAAAATGTGTCAACTATATTGAATGCTGGGTTTGCAACTAGGTACTGTTTTCCCACATTAGTATAACCTTAAAAAGCATTAAGCGCAATAACTTTATTTGCTTATTCCACGTCGCTGTTGTTGCATGTTCCTTAATCTGCTACCTAACTATCAGTTATTTATCGGCATCCGAGAACATATTGATTTAATCTTTTTCTCTGGAAGTCTGATCGAAATCTGGCACAACCCTCAATCTGGAGGACCGGGGTTTTATATCGGATTTTTCCTTCACATAGAAGGGTGGCTTTGCTTCGGCTTAAGAATCCCATCTACCCTGCCTGTTGGTCAACGGGTGGTATTGTATTTTCCTCCTACCCACCGACATTATCGGTTAGAGCTTTCGCTATCCGCCACCCAAGGGAGAAGCTTTCTAGGGGCTCTCCCGAGAGTGGACATTTATTTTCTAAGTTTGGTCAACATTATTATAAATCTACTATTTTCTTTGTAAATCTGAAGGCTTGGAAGAGATGTGTAGGCGTAAATCGGAGCTGTTCTAACACCGCTAAATGTGTTTATTTACATTTCCAGTTCTTACTTGTCAAAAATGTGTGTAATATTTTGGCCTTTGCAGCTTTTTTTCTAAATACGTTTCTTCTTTTCAAGTTCTTTACAATTAAAAAGGTTTTACTTGTCAATGTATTACTCCAGTTGAAATTTTAAAGTTGCTTTGCTGATTTATACTTTGTTCTTAGTATAAAAGGGTAATTTGAAATATTCTGAGATTTTAGTACTAAAATAGGAACAATCTCCTTCAAGCTGTTCTTATGTTTCAATGCACTTTTCTTTAACATTCGTGAACTTTGTCCAAAGGTATCCTTAAAATCAAATTCTGTCACTCTCGGAAAAACATTCCAATTGTCTTAAGTTCTTCGTTTGTGTTTTTTCGTTTGTTTATTTACGGACGTTCTTTAACATCTCAGGTCATCAGCATCCCATTCTATTCAGGGCGTGAAACGGCCTACAAATTTTGCTTAGAGGCCTCTTCTTTCAGGCTTGAGGTTCTTTTTCGTGTCGTAAATGTACGACAGGTCTTTACTTCCCTGAAGGAAGCCATACTTAGGATTTTTACGCCCGAAAATTTCCATCGATTCTGGCCGGGATTGAACCCGCGATCTTGGATTTAGGAGGCAAGTATGGTTACCACTACACCATCAGGACCGACAACTCTCCGTTTGTAGAAAATCTTTTATCACTAGAGAATTATTTTAGCTTTGGAACAGATGGAAACCTGATGGGACCAAATCAGGTGAATTTGGAGGATGGAGTATTCTCGCCTCTTCCTTCTTCAGTTGGTACAAAATTTACAGTAATGTGGCGCCAATAAGTTAACCAACGGATTTTCTTTAGCATTTTGGGAAATAGAAACATAGTTTCTCTGGCCCATTTCACAGACTTAGCCTTACAATCGGTGTTTTATCATGTGTTTACACTATCAACAAATAAAATAGTTTGAACATTCCTGAAGAAGCGCTAGAATTGACTTAGAAATATACCTACATTCTTTTATAGGTTAGATTTCAGAAATCTTATGGTAATTTTTCCGAGAAAAAAGTGAAATTTACGCTCACGGGAGTTTCACAAATTTAAATTAACTTTTATTTGGATCCTTCAAAACTGCTTTGAATGTATGGCAGATTTCGGCCATTTTCCAAGATCTGCTGACACTTTCAAACTCTGTAGTCCATTTCAAAACAGCTGTAAATAAAGCAAAAATTATAAAGCGTTTTTCATATAGGGTTGAGTTTCTTCAGCTTTCGTATCTATTTTCTTTATCTACTTAATTATTACAGTCCGGATTTTATATAATTACATACTTTAATACAACATATTTATGCACAAATAAAAAACGATATGGAATATTTTTCGTAAATTTTATTTTCCATTTAAAAATAGCTGGTACATTTTGAATGGTGTTTAACGCGCGTTTTTACTACTGAGGCACCACGGGCGGTGAACACTGATGATACATGAGATGAAATGATATATTGGGAAAGGATTTTTTAAGGAAGGAAACGTTCCAGACCTATTATAGGGTACCTCCCCGGCATTTGCCAGTTTTGAGGACTGAGGAAAACCTGGAAAAAACCTCAATCAGGGAGGACGATCCTGGTGGGATTCGAATCTCAGACCTCCCGCTCACGAGTCCGCGCCTTAACGACCTCGGCCACCCGTGGCAGTAGCTGTTACATCATTACATATTTCACAATATACTACACAATTTCAATGTTTTAATACTATAGCAGAAATATTATTAATTGTTGCTGTAATATTATATATTTCAATCATGTTACAGCATTTTCACATTTTAACATTATTACGTTAAGCATTGTCATTACGTTCAAATAAAAATTACATAAATTCGCTGTAGTAGCAAAAAATTTACTTTTTGAAATGCTTTACATTCTTTTTCTCTAAACACACCAGAATTCGTAATAGTCACTTGTTAACCATGGCATCAGTCGCATCTTCATTATCGTCCAGCGACATATCCCTGCCTCTGCAACCTGAGATTACAAAGTAGGCAACCTGGATTAAAACTGCAATTTTCTGCAGTAAGCTCTTCAAATGCTCGAGAACTTTTCTTCTGATCCTGCAGCGCTGTATGTGAATGCTTGTCTCATTGAGCCGTTGCAAAGTGCTGAGTTCAGTGTCGTATATCACAAGTTATTGCAGCTAACTTCCCAACTTGAAGAAACTAGAGACTTCAAGAATGTCTCGTCAACAAGACGGCCTATGGTATCTAAGTAATAAAAACAGGCTTTAAACACTACTCAAAAAAAAAAAAAAAAAAAAAAAAAAAAAAAAAAAAAAGCAACGAGAATATTAGGAAGATGTACTTCAGAAAAGTCGGTCCTGATGGTGTAGTGGTAACCATACTTGCCATCTAAACCCACGATCGCGAGTTCAAATCCGACCAGGATCGATGGATTTTTTCGGGCGTGAAAATCCTAAGTATGGCTTCCTCCGGAAGGGAAGTAAAGCCTTGGGTCCCGTGTAGTACATTTACGACACGAAAAAGAACCTCAAGCCGAAAGAAGAGGCCTCTGAGCAAAATTTGTCGACCGTTTCACGCCCTGAATTGAATGGGACGCTGATGACCTGATATGTTAAAGAGTGTCCGAAAATAAATCAAAACACTAAAAAACAAGCACTTCAGAAGGCTGATGTTATACACCAAGTGAAATGGGTGATATCATTTGCACTAAGCTCTGCTGAAAAAATTCTCATATATTCAGTTTGTCTTACTTTGTACTGCAGAACTCTAAGCAAATATTATTGCTAGCATACACGTTTCTATATATATATACTAGTGACATCTTGCAGTGTCAAGAGATATTTTTCAGTGTATAACAATATAATGTGCATCAAAACAAAACTTTTGGAAGAATATTTGATACTGAATTGTTCATCTTCTTTTAATGTAAATGGAAGATACTTGTCTTTCAGAACTTTTTAATTAATTTCTTTAGCAAAAGTCCTTGAATACCGGGTATTTTGAAATTTTTACTTGCGAATATCTCAGTTTCATTAGCTGTAACTTTAAACAATTAAAAAGAAAAAAATTCAATAGCTTTAGGCGGTAAATAAATTAAAAGTAGTTTGTAACATATAATTGCTGCATTGCATAATTATAGACAAAAATAGCAGATTCTTGAAGTGGTAATTAAAAGTTTTATTCCTGAGTACTGGATCTACGGTATGTCTCTGCGTGTAGGTTTTACAGCCTTTAGTCTCAATTATATCATCACCAGTTACACAGAGTTTCATATAGCAGACGTACGCTGATAGTAGAGTGGTTAAAAGCAGGTGTCTAATAATGAGAAATGCTATAGTTCGAATCCGACACACGCATGAAATTTTTTCCTTTGTAAGTGAAAATAATGTAAAGTATACACGTGAAATTTACCTTCAATTGCAAAGGCTTATTTGAATTTTAAGATATTTATGCACACACACGTGCATAAACAAGAAAAAACAAAGTAATTTTTGTTTTCAAACTGAACATGAAAGGAATAGCTGTTTTTATATTATGTAAAGGCGGTTTATATTTTCTTTTTAGTTTTTCACATTAAAATATATATTAATGTGACGTTTATTTCGAAAACGCATATGAATAATTAAAAACGTTTTTTGTTTTTGAGTATAAATTCAAATATATGTTGTGCATTAAAATACAGAGGATGCCAAAAATGTACACACACTTCAAGCAAAGAAAAAGCTGTATTAACATAACAAAACTGAATTCACACAAACAGAAGACGATGAGCACTAATCATCTTAGACATTTACGCTTACAACAGTTGCTCAAGTTGCCTACCATTGGCGTCGATACACTTCTGAGTACGTTGAACTACTGATTGAGCAACGTTTGCAAAAGTGTCCTCAGCGATTGCAGCACATGCCGTTTCAATTTCTTCCCGAAGTGCTACCTGTGTAGCTGGTTTTCTACGGTATACGGTACCATGAGTCTGAAATTTGTCTGGAATGCGTGCAATTGTTACTCGCGTTGGCGGTTCTGTTCTGTACACACGTCTCCATTGTCTATGAACTTCAACAACATTCTCCGTTTTCTGGTATCACTTCAAAATTACTTTTCGCCGCTCAAACGTTAATCTTGATTCTATTTTGTTGTAGCAACGCTAGCATAATGTAATGTGAGTTACGTCTGTTTACAGAACATCATACGATAATCTTGGCTTCATTTGTTCATTGTTGGTTTACCTGTCACATAGCAACGCTATCATAATATATGTGAGTCACATCTATTTACAGAACATCGTACTACACATTACTGGTGTTTTTCGGTCCAACTTTGAAATATATTAAATAGATATCTACTGTGAAAGCGTGTATAAATTTTTTGGCACCCTCGGTATATATTAAACATTTCTTTAACTGTACACGCCAGCAAATATGAAATTCCAGTGTGATGAAGATTCAAATTCGGATTTTTTTTAACATAAACACATGAACTGGAGGCTGCATCTAAACATGCATTGTGAACCCAGCGCTGGCGAATACTACCAAGTTTTCCAAATTGATTCTGGTCTTCGTTCATTTTTGTCTAAGTATGTACATATAGCAAAAGTACATCAATAAAGTACTCATTGTGTAAAGTCGCTGATTCCCGGTTACTTCGAGATATAGCGGACAAAAAGAATGCTATGGTGTGGGATTAACTCTCAGAAATTTCCGCATTACTCCGAGGTAGTTGTTGGCATATGCTTGCCACGTGATAACCAATCTTGACTAACATACAAGAGCAATGGAAGAAGATATTAATGTTTAACAATGTGAATTAACATAGTTTAACTTTCTGTGGTGGAATATTGACAAACGTCATTTATGTTACCATAGATATGAATAATTCCATCATACCGCTATTGTCACAGAGTTGTGGGCCTGAATCGATCGGATGTAATGCCCGGACGGTTATGTTGTGGTCTATAAATAGAAAGGCCAATGGGTTCGATTATTATTATATAGGCATAGTTCCCTTTGTCTAAGCTTCCAGCATTCATCTTAACCTGAAACAGACCAAGGGTGGAATCATTTCTACCATAAAACTACAAAAGTAAATGTAAATTTTATTATTTATTTACTTAAAAGAATATAGTATAGTTTGATTAGTTCTATAACCAAACATTCTTCCAGTTTCAAAGCGTCTATTCTAAGCGAAATAATATTTTTAATATTAATCACCAACGCTATCGGGAACCTTCTGCTAAAAGAATAAAAGACTATGAATTCCATTATGATATAAATTTGGGGGTGAACTTAATCAGGTACCAACCCATTTTCTAAAACGGTTGTTACAAGTAGGAACGGGTACAGCAAATGATGGGGTTCTTAAAGAGTTTCGTATTTCTAACGAAAGTGTGAATTTAAAAATAAGAGCAATTAAATGCTGGTTAAGGATAATACGGGGGAATCAAGCTCTTCTTCGAGAAGTTTGTCTAAGGGATCAAATGAGGAAAGAGTGAATACGGGATGGGCATCAAAAGTAAGGAAAGGCTTACAGAAAATTGAATTGGGGTATATTTGTTTAAGGGGATAGGGCGTTACATGAAATAGTTGGAAAATAGTTAACAGACGTTTATGAGATACAGATAGGCAAATATTGAGTCTCAATGCGCAGAAAAAGTATCACTTAACCTGCAGGCTCAGATATATCCGGTGTGGAGGAGGGGAAATTATTTAGATATCTGTGGCAGAGAAGAAAGAAGTGGTCTCGGCATCGTTCAGATTAGGAGCTTGGAAAGGAAACAAAACAGTTAATGCTCTCGGGGAAAGAATTTGCCCATTGTGCGGAGAAAGCGATACCTGGAGGCATATTTTGGCAGAATGCAAGAAAAAGGAGATTTTAAGAAATGAGCATTTATCACCGCAATTTTTGAATGCCAATAGAAGTTTGAACTTTTTCCGGGAAGTGTTGATGCATGCGAGATACACAATTTGAGTCTTCTAGAGAAGACCCAAAAAAGAAGGTTAATGGCTATCATGAAGAGGGGGGAGTTGGGGAGGAGGTGTGAATAAATGGAAGGGTGCTCAAGAATAAAGGTTCCATTCATGTTTATGTATTTGTATATAAAAGTATTAATAGAAAACTTAAATATACCGAAGTATTTGTATAGTTGTATATTTATATGTATGTATGTCTATGGCTATATTAATTGTTATAAGGACGTTAATAGCATGTACGGCCGGCCGTAAGGCCCATGCGACATTTGTATTTATTTGCATGTTTTCTAAAACTGGTACAATAAAACCTCCATGACTAAAACTAAAACTTGTGATACAACTCATTATAGCGGAAGCAAAAATCCATCCAGTGTAGTTACCAGATGGACAAAAGTTCGGATGTGATTATTCAAAGAAAGGAAAATAAGATTATCTGTTGATGCAATATCTAAAGAATAGCAGCTCTCATTCGAGTGGTTTCAGAGCTAGCTTAACAATGTATTTTTTGCATCGTTATGCAAAAGATGACACAGCTATTACGGCCCATCCGCACTGAAATATAAATATAATATGCATGTTGCATATTTATCATAATATTTCGTGTATTGTAATTAGTAATATCCATATCGTATATGTGTTATTTGGTGTAATGTTTAACATGTGGCTTGTATGTCAACAAAAGATAAACTTTCTGGTGTTTTCGGTTACGGTAGCTTGGAAAGCCAAGAAGGCCATAAAGCTCTATGCAATAGGGGGAAATCCGAGAGTCGAATGTGAAGGCCTGTTTTTAAAAGGACTGCCATTGCAAGGTGAATAAACTAAAAAACTTTTAAATCCATTTCGAGCTTTGACCCTGACAGGCCGTTGTACTGGTAACCCTTAAACTAGTCAATGCCATCAAAATGTTTCGAATTTTCAAAAAATAAAGAGTGTCATATGTGGCAGGTGAACTTAAATCAATCAATGGTAAAGGTATGTTTGAGCTTTTAAAGAATGTGCCTAGCATGTCTTAATGACCAACCTTTGGCATCGATGACTTAATTTGAATTTAATATATAAGGAAGAATTTGTTCCGCTGGATCACTCAGTTCTCAAACGCAGATTTATCGGTCCTGGTGGTGTAGTGGTTACCATACTTGCCTCCTACACCCAAGAACGCGGGTTTGAACCCGGCCAGGACCGATGGATTTTTTCGGGCATAAAAATCCTAAGTGTGGCTTCCTTCGGAAGGAAAGTAAAACCGTGGGTCCCGTGTCGTACATTTACGACACGAAAAAGAACCTCAAGTCTGAAAGAGAGGCCTCTGAGCAAAATTTGTCGGCCGTTGCATGCCCTGAGTTGAATGGGACGCTGATGATCTGAGATGTTACAGAGCGTCCATAAATAAATCAATCAAACGCAGATAACAAGTTATACATGCGGCGAGTGGAAGTTCTTACTAGACACACAAGTCATTAGTTAAGTAGTTTTCAGTTTCACGTGCCGCGGCACCCGTAACACGCGTCGAGAGACACTTGTTATTCTGATTCCAGGGCAGGCATTCAGTTGTAATATATACATTGCGACACACGCAATACAAGGTTTCACTTCTAAGTTCCACACGCGGCAGCTAAGTTTGTATCGACGTAACTAAGTCTATTGTACGCAAAACACCAGAGGACGAGAAAGATTTTTGACATAATAAAGTACAATGTATATAATGTAACATCGTGTGCTTGTTTACACTATCGAACTCCTCTCCCAGTCCTGTTGAGTACGAATCAACAAAATAATATAATTCGCCCTGACAAATTGTCATGGAAGCTATGGCAACAACTCCACAGAGAACTAAACTTCCCAACCCTAACCGATTACATCCTTCAACTTTCCAAACAATTCTACTCCAGTCTCCCCAATAATTTCAATTCCCTCATCCGCGGCCTCGGGGAATACGACATTGACCCCGGAGCCCCCTACAAACGCTCCAGACTAATGATCATAAACTAACTACATCGTAACATGATCATTAACACACTACCACATACCCACATACACACTCGCAACACACACCTATATATCAATGCCACCATTCACCCACAATCACCTTCTCATTAACCATACTTCAGCCAGAAAAGGACTTTGTCCTGGCATGGCAAAAGCTTGGAGATCCCCTCCCTTTGGGGAGAGGTTCTCCTTCCGCTCATTTGCTGCTGCTGCACCGAAGCAATCAACAACAATCTATCACACCGCTTCAAAATTGGCATCACAACGTGAGGCCACTCGACAATAAATCGTTTCAAATTTGGTGTCCAACCTGGAACACTTAGCCGGAGCCCATAAACCGCTTCAAAGAATAACGCTTGTGGACTGTCATCTTAGAGAATACATTTCTCATCGCTGTCAAGAAAGGGTCCCTTCTGCTGACGTGACAACAATGTAAAACAGGTGTCAGCTCGTGTCATCTTCTGTTAACTCGCGTGGAACCCAGTGAACGTGTTTTATATTCTTTTCCTGGCTGATGGAGATGGCACCGTATTTCTGCACATGCGCTATGTCCTTATGTCTTCTTGTTGTTGACCCAATAGCCTCTGAGGGAGCCTCACTGCCCACTGTTGTTGTGCTGTCCATGGCTCATCCTCGAGGGTTTCGTTGCCTTCCTGAAACTTCGTGAACCATCTTAACGCCATTTGTTCAAGCACCGAAGCTCTGGCATGCATGCTGCAGTTTAAATATTTATAATTATCATAGGATTGCTTATTTTTGCCTTGCTTTGGCATCTGGCTTAGGGAAAATGAAGCTTTTCAGTTCAACAGTCTAACTTGCGGCAACAATTCTTTCGCATTTTAAATTCATTAATTGTTGCCAACCTTTGAAAACATCGCAAAAATTCTGCAAAAATTTTTGGTCAATTGTATAGATTTATTTATGCAGATTCACAGGTAGCTAGCACGAAATAAGGTCTTACAAAATTTTGGTAGCTGTTACCAAAAGCTTCAAACATTACATCGTGCACACCACGTTCCCACAGTTGGACTCTACTGAGCATACTGCATTCTTATTGTGTCTACTTACTCCTTGTTGTGATATGGATGATAATCGCAAAAGTGAGAGAATTCTCCAAAACCATATGAGATAGGTAAGAGAGATGTCTTGAGATTCATATGCATTAAAGTCGCTACTTTGCTACTGAGAGATTCTTACTGTTCTGATGTGTCGGTCTGACGGGGCGCTGCGTCTTGTAACAAAATGCGCACTGGTGTTGTAATTTTGTGCCCTTTTGCAGTAATCATCGCGAGGAACGATTTTTTCTTTCGATAGCTGTCTTCAGTGCCACTAAAAGTGATTAATATTACTTTACAATAAGGGGTTTCCCCTTTTCCAAGTAGTCAATCAGGTTAATTTCTTTTGCTTTCCAAAAAAACGAAATATTTCGCCTTTTTCGGAGTCGTTTCGCCTCGTTCGTTCCAATATTTAGACTGCTGTTTCGTTTCCGCTGAGTCATAATGAACCCATGATTCATCCATTTGTCACAAAACGCTGTAAACAACCAGTTCCATTCTTAAATATTTTTGAACAGATGGCCGATGCTCGCATGCAATTTCGTCTTTGCCCCGAAGTGAGCAAATCCGGAACCCGTCTTGCGCAAAGCATTTTCATGTGTAATTCATTATGCAAAATAAAATGAATCCGCCCAGTAGACGTGCTTTTGGCCTGCGCTGACTCGAGTACTTTCACTTGTCTGTCAGCAAAAGCAATATTATGCACTTTTTCGATAATTTCTGGCCTCACAACTGATTTTGGACCTCCAGGACGTGGTATGTCTTCGGAGCTTGTTTTTTATTTATTTTTTTTTCTCACGTTTGAACACATTTACCCAAAATCGAACGGTTTCATAAGAAAGGCATGCGTCACCCAATATAGGCAAAATTCTTTCGTAAACTTCATTAGTTGTTTTCTCTCCTAGAAAAAATATTTATTAACTTCACGAATGCCAATGTTTTTCATTTTCATTGTCACTCGGGACACTTGCGTTTAAACTGCCAAACATTGAACTAACTTCAGAATGCCATGTGACCAGAATATTGATACGTTTAAAGCAAACTTTTTGATCATATATATGCCTTCGATGAGTATGTGAACAAAGCTACTTACCAAACTCCTCTCGTAGGTTTTAATAGGCATTTACGCTTGTACAATCAGCATGTCATTTTAACACTGTTTTAAGACTTCACCATGGAATGTGTAAAATCTTAAATTATTATTATTATTATTATTATTATTATTATTGTTGTTGTTGTTGTTGTTGAGTTCTAAATATATCAAACTTTTTGCAGCACCAGTTTTTTCTTATATTCTGCAAATACAAGAGATTGAGGAAGATGTAATGAAAAAATAATAGTAAAATCTACAGCTGATTATGCGGAGTAATTCTTGCAGAAACATCCAATATTTTTAATACCTTCATAGGGAAATGATGCCTTGGGGCTTATCAATATTGGAGTTGGTTTCTTTTTTAAGTACTTTTTAATACCCATATCTACTGCCCAGGCATCACACAGGTGGTGGACTACTTTTATTTATTTTTTATTTTTAATGGTGTTTAACGCCCATTTTACTACTGAGGCACCGCAGGCGGTGGACACTGATGATGCATGAGATGAAATGATATATTGGGAAAGGATTTTTTAAGTGAGGAAACGTTCCAGACCCTAGTTTAGAGTACCCCCCCCCCCGGCATTTGCCATTTATGTGGACTGAAGTAAAACTGAAAAAAAAACGCTGTCAGGGAGGACGGTCCTGGCGGGATACGAACCCCAGACCTCCCTCTCACGTGTCCGCGCCTTAATGACCTCGGCCACCCACGGCGGTCCGGTGAAGATTGGTGATACACGAGATGAAATTAGAAATTGAGACTTTTTTTTAAAGAAATGTTCCAGACACAAGTACCTCCCGAGCATTGGCCATTTAGTAAGACTGAGGACAATTTTGGAAAAACCTTAGGAACGACAGTTCTGGCGAGAATCGAACCATAGACACTCCGCTCAAGAGCCAGCGCCTTAAAATCTCGGCCACCCGCGGCGGTCGAAGTTAGTCTCTAGAATTTCTAAAGGGAACCAGTAGGGAAATCTGACGGAAATGTTGGTTTTGCTTACGAGGCATTAATTGAATTTAGAACTCTTCGCATAAAGAAAAGTGTCAAAGAAAAACAAAAAGTTGTAATGAGATTTTCAAATTAGTTTTCCGCGCTGATTATATTCACGTGGTAAAATGAGGGTATTGGTAATTGTTATAGTCTCTTCATTTTCCACACAATCTTACAAATTTTGACATTAGCAGAAAAAAAAACAGGAGTTTTTGTATAATCGTGGTATCGGCATTTGTTGAATTATAGATTTTAATTTAAAAGTGTATTTTAAGAAACTTGAGAATACCACATTCACGCAGGACGATGCACCTTCTGTAAAAAAATTAAAATCAACATTATGGTGATTATGCTATCAATTGGCACTTTCCTGTAACGTGGTCTGCAAAGATCATCAGATATTTCAGCATCAGGTTACTGGTTATGGGGCTATCTTAAAGAACGACCGTTCCTGAACAAACCTAGGGGACGTAGTGATTTTCAAGGATTTCAATAAGTGTTCAGTTCATGTTCTTGAACATCAACATGAGCTGATGCACTGAGAGTTACTATATAGAACATTGAAGTGAAGGTTGTTACTCGTACAATAACAAAGTGATGGAGATATTCATCATCTACGTTAAAGGTATAGAAAAGTGTAGTGATGAAAAGATTGTGTGAAAAAATGGAGGAAACTACAATGAGAGATGTGCAATAAAGTTTACCACTTATATTTCAATTATCATTTATGATGTTAGCTTTTTTAATGCGTAATGTTATATTTTAAATGTTTATTATTTAATTTTGAATACTTCAGATTTTTTCACAAAAATAAAAGGAATTAAAATATTATTTGATAGTTTTTATGGAAAATATTATAAGATTTAAATTATTATCATTTTACCATGTAAAATCGCGTAAAGGAGAATTTAATTAATCACTGAGAGTGGTACAAAAATTAAATTTAATAGATTTTTAAAGTAAAATTTATCAATATTACTACTTTATACACAATGTAAAATATTAAAACTGTGAATTTTTTGAAGTTTCATTTTCAGGTTTCTTAAACAATGTGCTGCAAACAGATCTTATTATTCCCATCTTAATATGGGATATGCTTCACTTATGAATGTTGTTTTGCCCCACTTTCTCCTTCCCATTATTTTCAAAAATGTTATTCTTCAAAGCTAAATTCAATGAAACTATCAAATAAAGTCAACGGAACTATTAGAAACGATGTTTTTATTCGTTTTATTTATGGACGCTCTTTAACAACTCAGGTCAATAACGTCCCATTCAAATCAGGGCGTGAAACGACCGACAAATTTTGCTCAGAGGCCTCTTCTTTCAGGCTTGAGGTTCTTTTTCGTGCCATAAATTTACGACACGGGACCTACGACTTTACTTCCCCTTCCCTTCCAAAGAAAGCCATACTTAGGGTTTTTACGCGCGAAAAAATCCATCAACCCTGGCCGGGTTTGAACCCGCGATCTTGGGTTTAGAAGGCAAGTATGGTTACCACTACACTACCAGGACCGACTCTATTAGAAATGTTACGGTGATATTACACTACTCTTGAATACAGTTAACGCAATGGTTTCATGTGATGATCAACAAACCGAGCGTTAAGGGAAGTTTTAGCTATATTTATAGGATGGGAAGGTAACGAGGAGAATTCAGAGCGATCCTTGAACTATGTCAACCAATATGGAGGCTTATTGTTCCCCGCCTATGAGAATAAATGAACCTACAGTACCAAAAACTGTCTGCAGATACAACAATAAGAGGTAAACAGATTGAAGGAACAGCTATGTAGAACCTATGTATCCTAGATACAAAGAGGTATTATACGAGGTATTATACGAGTAATTATACGAGTATTATACGAGTATTATACGAGGCCAAGAATTCTCAGCATCGTAAAGAGAAGTCGTAGCTGTAAGCTCAGAATTGCATGAAAATTAATTGGGTTTGGCAGCCACCTATTAATCTTAAGGAAACATGGAACAAATGTACGAATAGAGAGGTAATGACTGAACGAAATGCTAGAAAGGAAACAATCCCAGGAAAAATAATCATGTAAAAATTTTGTTATGTTTTTAAGTGGGCATTTATGCTAGCTGTATTATATTGTGTTTGATAGCACGGTACAAAAGTACATCTTTTATTTACATCCAACGTGTGTATATATATACTGAAAAATATCTGCTTTTAATATTTATTGAAAATAACAAATTATTACTGGAATATAAAATATTTGATCAAATCATCTCCTTTGGAAACAAAAATTTAAGTAGATAAGAACTTAAGAGTAAGCAGGCTCTATACTACAATCAGTAATCGATACTTCTTTTTCTCTCTTCCAACTGCGCAAAGTACAAGAATTGCTCTAGTGGCCTCTTAGTACCGCTAACATTAAAATGTGTCACATATTTTCGCTTATGCGTTACTAGGTCCAGAACGAACATTCCAGGTCTATATAAAACACACAACTTAGATATGGAGCTTTGTTTGCACTGTAAAATAATTGAGATATAAAATACACCTGATATACTAATTGCAACTTAGATACAATTACAGTAATACCTCTATGTGTTAGACACCTGCACATTTTTCTTGGAACCGAAACACGTTCTATGCTTTAAATGTCCAGTATATATTCTATGTTAGACACCCTTGAATTCTGGCAGCTGCACGCCCCTGATGGTCACAATTAGGATTTAAAATTGATTAGCACTTACCTATAAAGCTTTAAGTGTGTCATTGGCAAGTATACAGTTCTGTAACATCAAAGGATGGAGCCTTTCTATAACTGACTTTCTGCTACCTGTTTAATCTTGATTGACATTTATCCCTATGCTTTGCAATGAATCATTAAGTACAGTGGTATGGAAATGGTGGGTTTATTTTAACATTTATTCTCTGTTAGGGTTTCTATTCTTGCAAAATGTAAAATTGTTACACATATCCCGGAAAGTACACTTACACAGCTGTAAACTTATTGAAGCAAACATTTGCATGCCTAATATAATCGGATTGGTCCTCAGCTACTGTTGAGACAGTAAGTACAAAACTTTACTTTTATTGTGTGTGCAATTTCAGTGTGACTTAAGCCTAAGTAAGTATTTTTTACCTTTATTGAACATTAAATATATGTGTAATACATATGTACTTTCCTTTAAATTATATACATATTTTACATATTATGAAAAACTGCTTCCCTCTATTATGGACAACTCCTTAAATTGGACAATTGTTTAATGAGCCATGCCTGTCCGGGTTAGAGTGGTTTCACAGTACTAGTCAATAGTAAATGTTAAATAATATTTTTATCAAACTTTTAAATTTCCGGACTTCTTAGCTGTGCTTCAAAAACCAAAGCTTTCGCTGACGTCTGCAGTCAGCATCGTCTATGGAATGACGAGTTTTCATTGTTTCACGAATGAAAGACTGGCTCACATTCAAATGTGATATGAGCATCTGACGTTAGTGCATCGACGGCTCATTTTGAACATTTACGTGTTAGGCATGTGATTCACTAAGTATGCTCAATATTTGATAGAGTAATTTATTTGTTTAAGGTAAGCGATTGTGTTTTCAGCCTATAAACAGGTTTGTAGCTTTGGAGTTAAGGCCGGCAGCACTGCAACAAAGTGTCGGAGACCATTTGTTTCTATTCTTAAGGTGCCCTTTTTTGACCCCCTTTCTATTCACAGTTCTTTGTGCGTGATTTTTCCGCACTGTATATTTATTTTCTTTGGCTAAGTACTGATGCCAGAGGAAAGTGCTATCAGAATTATGTGTCAACAGTATTAATCATCCTATTATTGTTTTCAGTTCTGTATATTCTAAACTTTAGTAATACGTATTAATACAATTGCTTCTGAACTCGGACTTGGATAGAATCACTCCAACAGAAGTTCGAAAATGTAGCCCAACCACTCATAATTGTACTGGTCCTGCTTTAAACTTTGCATATAGTTTAAATATTTAATGTTTATGGACCAACACATAGAATGAAATATACAGATTGCTAAAGACAATATTGATATTATTCCCTTAATCCATTTAGCTCTCTGATTCAATCAGTTATTCAATATGGAATCATTGCTGGGGTGGAAAGTATAAAGATTAACCTTAATCCACTAATCCTTTGACAAAAGCGTATGTAAAATATTTGGTCTTTCCAACAAAATTACATTTTTTAAACATGGAGAAAAATCAAACAAAAATTTTTTTTCTCGCAAGAATCGCTTTAAAATTTATTTCTATGAACAAGATGAATGTCATTTATTAAATGGGTTCAAATGTTTGATATCTGCAGAACTAAAATAGGGCAGGAATTGTGAATCTAGGTTATGTAAACTTGTATTAATAAGGAACCCTGAGTTAAGTAGAATGAAGAATAAAATTCGATAAATCTCATAGCTCTAGTTTCATTAAAAAATAATTGATTGATGCTTTTGATGCTTTATGATAAAATAAATAATTAATGTACTTATAATTTTTACATACCATTCTACCATTTGAATTATTATTGTTAACAGCATTTTTACTGAATTATACGCGCACACGAGTTCTTGCTTACTAGGATGGATTTACTATTTACTATTGTTTATATAAATAAATTGAATTCAATAAATTACAAAAGAATGTTACATCTTGTTTAACGATTTCACTAATTTATATATAATAGTAGCTGAAAATTAGAATCAAATTAATTTCTCGTTACAGCATTCAGAAAAGTCAACTGACTATATAGTAAAGTGGGGAGAAAATTAAAGTTAATAGCTCATTACCCAGCAGAAGATTAGATTTGAAGTTTTCCTGGGCTTTTGTCTAGAGGCGATCTTGGAATCTACTCATAAACACCTGTAATTAAACAAAGAGAATTTTCCAGGCAATTACTTATATTACCTGCTTTGTGCTTTCTCTCTCTTGCTTCTGTTGTAAAAGTATATCAGGGCCCGCTAGGGGCGTGCTAGCCAGTGTGCACTGCAAATGACGTTCCTAACTTGCAAACTGTTGTTCATAAAGCGTCTTAGAGCAGCAAACTAACGGTTTTGTTTCCCTCTCTAATCGTTACATACTGTGCGGCACAGTTAGAAAAAATATTTCTTCCAGTAATGGGAAAATTGTATTGCAAACTTTTATACGAGAGAATTAGGCAATGGGTAGTGGGATACAATACGCTCTCAAGTGGGGTTTACGGAAGGTTATAGAACGGTGGGAAAAAAAAAAAAAATGTACACATTGATAGTGAAGTAACATAAAAAAGAGAGGAAAACTGCTTTGTGCGTTCATAAATTTCCGAAAAGCTTTTGATTCCGAGGAAAATCAAGAATTCTGCAGTAAATATGGACGAAAGGAGTTTCGGGAAAAATGATAAGACATTAAAATCATATGTAGTAAGGTACAGTTCTCTGTAAAATATGACCGCGATAAAGTTCAAAAAGAGTAATGACACGCAGAGGAGCAAGGCAAATCTGTACCCTATCACCCCTCCTTTTCAATTTGTTTGTGGATGACATACCGGAGAAAATGTGCATTGCAGGAATTGCCCCGAATATAGCAGGCATATCTATACCAGCTCTTCTGTATGCGGATGATCTGATATTGATATCCCCAACAATTAACTGTCTGCATAGGGAACTGGACTGCTTGGAGTCATGTTATCAGGAATGGGGAAAGGCAGTCAATGAGGAGAGACTCAAACAATGACGTTCAAGAACGTCCTGAAAGCAGGAAATAAAGATGGGTGTATGCAGGTAGGGCATTAGAAAATGTAAAGAAATTCCCATATTTAGGTGTCACTTTAGTTAAGAACGGGAGCTGGGCATAACACACAGGCATTACTAAATGCAAGTGTATATTAAAAATGTGGACGCATTAAAGAGTGTATTTGTTAAGACAACTGTAACATATGGACCGAAATTTAGGGGTGGGAAAACCCCGAGGACACAAACTAGTTTCTAAAACGGGTGATACAAATAGGGACAGGTACAGAAAATTGCAGGGTTCTTAAAGAGTTTGGCATCTATAACAAAAGTTTAAATTTAAAAATAAATACATTTAAGTACTGATTAAAAATAATACGAGTGGGGGATATCAAGCTCTTCTTCGAGCAGTTTGTTTGAGGAAGCAAATAAGGGAAGCGTGGGGCGTTGGGTATCAAAAAATAAGGAAAGGCTTAGACAAAATTGCACTGGGGTATATTTGGATAAGGAGAAAGTTAACAGGCGTTAAAATTCTGTAAGGAAAGTTCATAACATTCAATTTGGAATATTGAATAGCTCATTTTGGCTTGTGATAAGGGAAAAACCTCTGAAACAACTTAAACAAGCAGCATTTTTATCCACAGATCTTTGAATGTGCAGCTGTATTTTCTTTTTCGTATCCCCTTCCCAGACCCAACAAAGGAATTAAATAATCTAAATGCCTGGTTGCATTAATAATTTATTAGACAGAATGCTCTTGTTTATTCCAGCATAAACTTTGGGCATGTTTTAATATAATGCTAATGAGAGGCTCTTTGCCAGAATGTTCCAAGATTTGGAAAAATATTGAAATTCAATGCGCAGAAAAGGCATATCTTAACCTGCAGGCTCAAATAGATCAAGTGTGGAAGAAAGGAGATCGCATGGATGTATCGCATATCTCAGCTTAGGAACTTGGTAAGAAAATAAAAGATTAATACTTTCGAGGAAAGAATTTGCCCACTCTGTGGAGAAAGCATATTCTGACAAAATGCAGGGAAACAAGATTTTTTAGGAAATGAGCGCTTATTACCGCAATTTCTGAATTCCAATGAAGTTTGAACGTTTGCCTGAAAGTGTTGGTGGATGAGAGATACACACACAATACGGGGATATTTCTAGCGAAGACTCAACAAAGGAGGTTAATGACTATAGAGAAGAAAGGGTAGGGGAGGGTTTGATTTATTTATTTATTTATGGACGCTCTTTAACATCTCAGGTCATCAGCGTCCCATTCAATTCAGTACGTGAAACGGCCGACAAATTTTGATAAGAGGCCTCTCTTTCAGGCTTGAGGTTCTTTATCGAACCGTAAATGTACGACACGGGACCCACGGCTTTACTTCCCTTCCGAAGGAAGCCATACTTAGAATTTTTACACCCGAAAAAATCCATCGATCCTGGCCGGGTTCGAACTAGGAAGGGGAGGGAAGTAAAGGGAGGGGGATTTCAGAGGTAAGGGTTCACGCATGTATTTATTTATTTAAATATCACTAAGTTCACAAGATTACAATTTGGCCTGATTCTAGCCCAGGTCCTGCTCCAGGGCAATACTTTAACACATTCTGATATATAAGTTGCGGGGGGAAAATAACGAGTAAGGACACGTTGGGCGTCATATGCGGAGGGTTGTTGGTTTAAGATGATAGTCTGTGTTGAAATCTTCTCGTTCTCGTTGCTCCTCGCCTCCGTCTGGTCCGGCTATTTATGGACTTTTGGATGAGGTTTTTGGAATGGTTGGGAAAAATAACCAATTCACTTAGTGGATAGGTCCAGGTCTCGTAGACGGGTGTAAAAAAAACAATCAGTTCGTCATAATAAGAAAAGTACTTAATGACTGTTCAAGTTACTCTCAGGGTTGTATGGATATCAACTATGGCTCTGTTATGTCAAGGAACTTCGATTACTGGTGCTATTTTCCACTCGCAAGCCGAACACAGGCTTTCACTCGACTTCGCTATCACGAAACTGTCCCTTTACTGCTTATCAAAACTGCCCATGTACTGAGATTAACTCCCCATGTACTGCCCTTCGACTCCTCGTGTACTGCCCCGATTCTCCGCAATCCGGGAGTTTTGTGTCCCGGAGGTCGGTTGGTTTGTGCCGACGCTTCCAGACTTGTTCAATAATTTAAAAATCATGGCAAGTTGTGACGTTTCTTGTTTACCAGAAGTTTGCGTAACAGCATTCCTTGTGGAGAAAATCAAAGTTCCTTTGTTAACATTATATCTAAGGGTATCTAGCTACTAGTTTTATGGTCACAAGAGCTGTTGCAAGAAAGAGGGAGTCTACGGTTTTATGGTCCTTTTCCGCCCTTTCTGCAGTTGAAGGATTTTGCTGCTCGCCAAACTGACGGCCTTGTATAAATATCTGGTAGGAGCAGATGTTCAACTTCATACTTAAAATTTTAAGTTAACCAATTTTAATGTATTTTAATATCGAAAGGGTTTTCTGTTCACCTAGCTAAATTAAGGTGACTACCTGGGGATGTGCCTGGAGTACAAATCTACCGTTTCAAAGTATTCATTGGCATACTAATTTTCACTGACTATAAACAACTATGTTTGCCAAGCCTCTGTCCCCGTTCATCAGTAGCTTTGTTGATTTAGTTTATTTAAGGACTCTAGTTAACATCTCAGGTCTCAGTATCCCATTCTACTCGGAGCCTAAATGGCCGATAAATTTCGCTCAGAAGTTTCTTTTATCAGACTTGAGGTTCTTTATCGTACCGTAAATCACGACTCGGGACCCACGCTTTACTTCTCTTCCGAAGGGAAGCCATACTTAGGACTTTTACGCCCGATCCATCGATCCTGGTCAGTTTTGAACCCACGATCTTGGGTTTATGAGGCAAGTATGGTCATCGCTAGATCACCAGGATCGATTCGTCAGTAGCTTCCTGCCGATATATCCACAGGACTTTGCCACAGTCTCATCTTTTGAACAAAGAAACACTCAAATAACATAAACTAAAACATTTTATATAACTCAATAATCACCAAAACTTAGCAATAAATTTGTTCTCATTTGTAAGCTCTTAACCAGCTTACATCCATACACATTTAAAATTTTGTTTCTACACCTATATCCACTATAAGCCAATTACACATTCAAACTCACAGATCCTCTTTCCTCATTGGCCTCCCGTAAGGGGGGGGGGGCGCGGCTTCGGTCGTTGCCCTACAGATGCTCCAGGTGCGGGCTCTGCGGACCCTGAGTGCCCGTGGTACCTCTGACGTTACTAGAGGAAGCCGGGCCGGACTTGAGACGAGCCCCTCCCGAAAGGGAGTTGTCCGGATTGGATTGGACTCGGCGTGGCAGTGGTTCCCGGAACTCACGGGTAATTGAGTACTCGCAAGAGCGGAGTGTCCCAGGAGAGTGCCTAAGGCGTGTACCCTGGGGGCCGGTGCGCAAGTGTGTGCCGGAATCTCCGTTTTTGTGAGGCGGTGGTAGCTTCCTTAATGCTGGGGTCACTCACCCCTATAAAGGAGTAGGTCTAAGCTAGTACGACTATCGACCAGTGAAAATCTGGCAACTGGGTGCGCTCGGCTCTTGGAGCTGCAGTTCACTCGGTGCGTCTGGGCAACGCTATTGCCTGCGGCCGTTAACCGGCGGGTCGGTTTAGACTCTAGGTGCCGTCCCAAATGCAAAAACCATTGAGTCAACACGGACCTCTGTGTTGTACCCTGGAACCACACATACATGTCCTCATTGGCCATAACCATTTGTTATTAAACATTACACAAAATGCTAATTTGTCTCTGGTCACCAAACATTTTTTATGGATTTTATATTTGTAATTATTCATATAAATTGTGTAATGTAAATACAACAGTGGGATTGTATATTTGTATGCATTAGGGTTATATGTTTGTTTATATGTTTGCATGTATATATACCAAGTTAATAATAGGAATTAATATTAACGATTTGTATACTTTGTCTATTAAAAGGACGGTATTAGCATGTAAGGCCCCGGCGACAGTGTACTTGTAATTTTGTCACCACTACTACTATTGTTACTACTACTACTACTACTACTACTACTACTACTACTACTACTACTACTACTACTACTACTACTACTACTATCACTACTACTACTATTACTACTACTATTGTTACTACTACTACTACTACTACTACTACTACTATCACTACTACTACTATTACTACTACTACCACTACTATCACTACTACTATCACTACTACTACTATTACTACTACTACCACTACTATCACTACTACTATCACTACTACTACTATTACTACTACTACCACTACTATCACTACTACTACTATCACTACTACTATTGTTACTACTACTACTATTACTACTACTACTACTACTACTACTACTACTATCACTACTACTACTATCACTACTACTATTGTTACTACTACTACTATTACTACTACTACTACTACTACTACTACTATTACTACTACTACTACTACTACTATTACTACTACTACTACTATCACTACTACTATTGTTACTACTACTACTACTATTACTACTACTATTACTACTACTACTACTACTACTACTATCACTACTACTACTATCACTACTACTATTGTTTCTACTACTACTATTACTACTACCATTACTACTACTACTACTACTACTATCACTACTACTACTATCACTACTACTATTGTTACTACTACTACTATTACTACTACTACTACTACTACTATCACTACTACTATCACTACTACTATTGTTACTACTACTACTACTACTACTACTATTACTACTACTACTACTATCACTACTACTACTATCACTACTACTATTGTTACTACTACTATTACTACTACTACTATTACTACTACTACTATCACTACTACTACTATCACTACTACTATTGTTACTACTACTATTACTACTACTATCACTATTACTATTGTTACTACTACTACTACTATTACTACTACTACTACTATTACTACTACTATCACTACTACTATTGTTACTACTATTGTTACTACTACTACTATTACTACTACTACTATTACTACTACTACTACTACTACTACCACTACTATCACTACTACTACTATCACTACTACTACTATCACTACTACTATTGTTACTACTATTGTTACTACTACTACTATTACTACTACTACTATTACTACTACTACTATTACTACTACTACTACCACTACTATCACTACTACTACTATCACTACTACTACTATCACTACTACTATTGTTACTACTACTACTATTACTACTACTACTACTACTACTACTATCACTACTACTACTATCACTACTACTATTGTTACTACTACTACTATTACTACTACTACTACTATCACTACTACTATTGTTACTACTACTACTACTATTACTACTACTACTACTACTATCACTACTACTACTATCACTACTACTATTGTTTCTACTACTACTATTACTACTACCATTACTACTACTACTACTATCACTACTACTACTATTGTTACTACTACTACTATTACTACTACTACTACTACTATCACTACTACTATCACTACTACTATTGTTACTACTACTATTACTACTACTACTATTACTACTACTACTACTATCACTACTACTACTATCACTACTACTATTGTTACTACTACTATTACTACTACTACTATTACTACTACTACTATCACTACTACTACTATCACTACTACTACTATCACTACTACTATTGTTACTACTACTATTACTACTACTACTATCACTATTACTATTGTTACTACTACTATTACTACTACTACTACTATTACTACTACTATCACTACTACTACTATCACTACTACTATTGTTACTACTACTACTATTACTACTACTACTACTATCACTACTACTATCACTACTACTATTGTTACTACTACTATTACTACTACTACTATTACTACTACTACTACTATCACTACTACTACTATCACTACTACTATTGTTACTACTACTATTACTACTACTACTACTATTACTACTACTACTATCACTACTACTACTATCACTACTACTATTGTTACTACTACTATTACTACTACTACTATCACTATTACTATTGTTACTACTACTATTACTACTACTACTACTATTACTACTACTATCACTACTACTACTATCACTACTACTATTGTTACTACTACTACTATTACTACTACTACTACTACTATCACTACTACTACTATCACTACTACTATTGTTACTACTACTACTACTACTACTACTATCACTACTACTATCACTACTACTATTGTTACTACTACTATTACTACTACTACTATTACTACTACTACTATCACTACTCTATCACTACTACTATTGTTACTACTACTATTACTACTACTACTACTATTACTACTACTACTATCACTACTACTACTATCACTACTACTATTGTTACTACTACTACTATTACTACTACTACTACTACTACTATCACTACTACTACTATCACTACTACTATTGTTACTACTACTACTACTACTACTACTACTACTACTACCACCACACTACTACCACTATTACTATACCAATGGTCGATAGCATAGTCTATAAATACAGAGTAATGCTAATATTTTAGAACCATGAAATACATTTTGCACTCAGAAATACGAAAACCGCAAAACTAGCACTGCAATAAAACCGCATTTCATCGCATGGACAGAACGCACGAGAGTGAAGGTTATTGACCTGCTGGCCGGGCGAAGCGTAAACCTCAGCCGTCGAGCTGGAAGCTAGTCAGTCACTTTCCTAGTGATACACAGTTTTCCATTCCTGTAACCGTAAGGATGATTCCAACATACTGTCATAGCAGCCACATATAACGAAATCAAAGTGTTCTGACCATCATTTAAGAAATGAACTTAAGAGACAAGTCTTCGTCCTGCTGGCTAGATAGATTTGTAACTTGTCGCTTTATTATACTTAGCAGAATGCAAAAGAAACAACAGAAACGAAAATCTCTACATTTAAATGCATGTGATTATTATGAATGAAGGCATATTTGGTACCTTCACTTGTTCTATAGTTATTAACAGCACGAGTTTATTTACAATACGATAAAATGCAAAACAACTTCAACAGGCGCAACAGATCGTAGGTACTTGGTTTTATGATACACTTGATATGTTTAATTTAGCACCAGTTATTACATTCACAATATGATATAAGGCATATACGAGGCCTCTTCAAAAAGTATCGCGAATTTTGAATTTCCGCGGGCTACGTATATTCGATTTTCGATTGTTTTGTGGCGTTATGTTGATATTCATGTCCCTCATGAATGTTGACAAGCTCGGCCATTTTGAATGTTCAATTAATTGTTGACAGATATTTTGCTTGGACGTGTTTTGGCTCGTCTTCGATTTTTGCCTATTCCAAAAAATGGAACAAAGAATCTGTATCAAAGTTTGTGTGAAAAACGAAATTAAGTGCGCGGATGCATTCCGAATGTTGACTGTGGCATATGGTGGAGCTACCTTGGACCAAAGCAACGTTTATCGGTGGTAGAAAATGTTCTCAGAGGGTCGAGAAGATGTCAACGACGAAGAGCATCCCGGACGCCCGAGATCGTCAACAACAGACGAAAACATTGAAGAAGTGAAGAAAATAGTATTGGCCATCGTCGAATCACCGTTAGAGAAGTTGCTGAGGACCTAAACATATCTACTGGCTCGTTCCATTCGATTTTTACTAATGATTTGGGCATGAGACGGGTCGCCGTAAAATTCGTACCAAAGTTGCTCAATTTCGACCAAAAACACCATCGCATTAACGTTGCTGCGGAGCTGTTGAACTCTGTCCGCGACGACCCAAATTTGCTCCAGAGGGTCATAACTGGTGACGAATCATTAGTTTATGGTTATGACGTGAAAACTAAAGCTCAATCATCCCAATGGATGCTGCAACACGAGCCAAGACCGAAAAAAGCGCGCCAAGTTCGGTCGAATGTGAAGGTTTTGCTTACAGTTTTCTTCGATTGCAGGGGTGTGGTACATCATGAGTTCTTGACACAGGGTAGAACGGTCAATAAGGGATATTACCTGCAAGTTATGCGCAATTTGCGCAAAGCAATCCGCCAGAAACGCCCGGTTTTGTGGAAGAACAAAAATTGGCTTTTGCATCATGATAACGCCCCTGCTCACACATGGTTGCTTGTGCGCGAATTTTTGGGCAAAAACAACACACTTATGATGCCGCAGCCACCGTACTCCCCAGATCTGGCCCCCGTGACTTTTTTTTTTTGTTCCCAAAACTGAAGACTTTCATGAAAGGACGACGCTACGCCACGATTTAGGAGATAAAGACGGCATCGAAGGAGGAGCTGAACAAGATCACAAAAAACGATTTTTTAAAGTGCTTCGACGATTGGAAAAAACGTTGGCACAGGTGTATAGTATCTGGTGGGGATTACTTTGAAGGGGACAAAATAGATATTCATGAATAAATAAATACTTTTTGAAAAAACACAAAATTCGCGATACTTTTTGAACAGACCTTGTATATTCAATAATAAAAATATAAACGAAGAAAAATAAAAAATAAAAATAAAAAAAAACAAAATAATAATTTTAAATATATTAAAAATACAAATATCAGACGCCAGACAGAAGTCCTGTACAGACCTCTTTTTACCGCCACGGGTGGCCGAGGTCGTTAAGGCGGGGGGACTCGTGAGCGGGAGGTCTGAGTTCGAATACCGCCAGGACCGTCCTCCATGACTGAGATATTTTCCAAGTTTTCCTCAGTCCTCATAAATGGCAAATGCCGGGGAGGTACCCTAAACTTAAACCTGGAACGATTATTTCCTTAAAAATAAACCCTTTTCCAATATATCATTTCATCTCATGCGTCATCAGTGTCTATCGCCTGTGGTGCCTCAGTAGTAAAAACGAGCGTTAAACACTATACATTTATTCATTTTACAGACCTCTTTTTATATATAAAAACTCATCGAGTATTAGTTATAGGAAATTAAACGTTTATACTTGGCGGTGGTGCAAACCTGGAGGAACCGCCCCTATATGTACTACATTAGTTAGCAGCTATTGATCATTCCGACTAAATGGAATGTAGTTTTGCCTGAGGAAAATAAGTAGATTCTAAAATGTTCATTTCCTTTGCTCTCTTTTACTTCCACACAGAACTTCTGACGTGAGATTTTGCCTTTTTAGAAAGTTTGTATGGTTTCATTGTCAGCCGTTTACACTCTTTATAATGCTTTCTGGGGCAGCTGCAGCTCATGACTTCGAAGACTTAGCGCTGTTTTAGTGAACGTTTCTCTTATTCTGCCAACATTCTCATCTTATACACGTGGCCGCTCTGTACTTTTAAACTCATGATACCAACAGTAAATGTTATTCCGAAAATGCCATTGCAATTTTATAATGGATACATCTTTTCTATCTCCAGCACAGCATATGCCTTTATCTTGCAGTTAAAGTTTTTTACCTTTCCTTACCCGTAGAAAAATTCTCGCAGCTCCTAGAGCTCCAGTCCCGAGCCACTCCCAAACGACAGCGAAGAAAGCTGAAGGTAGTGTGACTTTCAGAGATATATAGCTAGAAGGTTCTAAATCACAAAAGCACAATACCTCAGGAGGTTATAGCGCCAATACTAGAATTTTGAAGATAATGGTTTTGAATCCTCATGTACGTTTTTTTTTTTTTTTTTTTTTTTTTTTTTGCTGGAGTTAAAGGAGATTTTCCCCCTTACAATGATTTACTTGCTAATATAGTACCACGCACACAATGCGCTATAAATTGATGTTTACATATTTTATTTTTCTGCTAGAATTAAAGGTGATTTACCCGCCCCCATCAATTTATATTTACGAAAAGGAGGCGATATACCCGAAATTGGCGTTAAGGATAGTGTGTGTGTGTGCGCGCATTTATTGCAAATTCCAATAAGACAACGCTTAGTAAATATCACAGTGATTTACCCATCCCTGTCAACTTGTATTTACTTGTATTTCCATCATGAAGGATTAGCTGCTGTTAGACATTTCTTGGACTCTCGAGCACCTCCTCATATCCCATCCACAGATTTCATTTGTCATCTTGCTTATCTGGTCCTCACTCGTAATGCGTTTAATTTTGATAATAAATATTATCTACAAATTAAAGGTACTGCGATGGGCACCAGAATGGCACCGTCTTATGCCAATCTTTTTATGGCTCGCTTAGAGAAAGAATTTCTTAAGTCAGAACCTTTGGCACCATTATTATGGCTGAGATATATTGATGATATACTCGTGCTTTGGACTCATGGCTCAGAATCTCTCGATCAGTTCCTTACTAATCTTAACTCCAAATTTTCAGTTAAGTTCACTTCTTCTGTCTCTACCAATGCTGCTACGTTCCTAGATATTGATATTTCTTTATGCAATGGTTCTTTTCTTACGTCTATGCACATTAAGCCTACCAATTTACAATTTTGATAGCTGTCATCCCTTGCATATCAAAAGAGCTATTCCTTTTTCTCTTTCAATCCGTGGTCATCATCTTTGTAACAACTTTTCATCTCTTGACAAGTATATTAAAAACCTAGCTCAAAGGTTCCAAGACCAAAATTATCCTTCCTCTCTTTTAAAATCCCGTTTAATCCCAGCGCACAAAACTTTCCAATGCAAACCTACAACTTCTAATAAGAACTTCATTAACCTTGTTACTACTTACGTGCCTGGAATTGAAAGCATCAGACCTATTTTGAAAGAATATCACGATACTTTGTTAATGCATCCATCTTTAAATGATTTTTTTTTTAAATTTGTACCCCGTCTTACTTTCAGAACAACCCTAACCTTAAAAGTATATTTCGCCGAAACCTATCCCCTCCAAATTTACCACGTCCCTTTGCTGGCTCATATCCTTGCCAACGTCCTAAATGTAAAACCTGTGCACTAATTATGCTGTGCAATTCATCCTACAGCCCTAATTTATCCAGGGAATTTAACATTCCTTCATTTGCTACCTGTTCTTCCAAGAACGTCGTATATATGTTATCTTGTAAGCTTTGTAAAGCATTTTATATTGGTTTAACTTCTACTGTTGTTTCGCTACGCATGAACAATATAGACGTTCTGTTAAAACCAAGTCTCCCTTGCCTGTTGCCCAACATGCCTTATCTCACTGTAAGGATTTTGATGATGCTTTTAGTCTAACTCTTATTGATACGTTACCTACACAATGCTTTGAACTCAGAGATAGAAAAATGGCAGCTATATTTTTTTACATAAAGTGCGTATACCACCTGGTTTAAATCTTAGGTATTAATTTTTTTCCTCCCACACTCTCATTTCTAGTTTCATTTGTTTCCATGCATAACGTTACCTTCGATACTCAATATTTACTTTTATCACCTTCACTTGTCTAGCTTCTTGCCATAGAAGAACTCCAGTAGTTCGAAATATAGCAATATCAAGTGTGACTTTAAGTGTTTTATCTTTATCTACTTTTATTATTACTTTTAATTGTTACATTTTATATATAGTGCATTAGATTTGCTTAAATACTATTTATCTTCAAAGAAAGAAACAAAATCAGCACTGAAGTGAAAGACGTGTAAACATTGAAAATAACCTCATTTGGCTGACTTTTGGTGCTAAGAAAATGTTGAGTAACCGAAATGAACAGTACGGGACCGACAAGAACGCCGAGATGAAGCCAGCATTAAGTTAATGCAGTAAACATTATGAAGCTATACATAAAATAAACTCTGTGTGCTGGTTGCCTTCTGATTAAACTGTGACAAAGCAATAATGGAAAACCAATCATTTGTGGTTTTACACGTTCTAATTGAGCATACTCTTCACCTTGTATTGCATTTATGATCATTAATGCACTAATTGCAAAAACTGGGTAGGTAGAACTGAATACCACATTTATCATGCCTATTTTGAGTTGGACCACATGTGAATGTGGATGATTGAGAGCTGCAGATGTACGTTAACCAGTTTTACATTTTTGTTCCACTAATGAATTACACAAGGTACCACATCTTGTAGCTTCCTACGGGCAGGGCTGCTTTTGGCGTCTTCGCTAGGGAATACAGTTGCATGTCTAACTTCAAAATATCAAGATGTAATATTCTCTCAGTAGCAAAGTCGATGAAGACATAAACTCAATCCTTGCTTGTGCTAAAGTGCTCGTTTTTTCTTAGGTCAAAGAGGGAACATAAAATACACCAAGACTTTATGGTCACTTACACCCATCTCTAGTACCACGGGTAGCCGAGGTCGTTAAGGCGCGGACTCGTGAGCGGGAGGTCTGGGGTTCGAATCCTTCAAGGACCGTCCTTCCTAATTGAAGTTTTTTCCAGTCCTCATAAATGACCAATGCCGGGGAGGTACCCTAAACTTAGGCCTGGAACATTTCCTTCCTTAAAAATAAATCCTTTCTTAATATAACATTTCATTTCATGTGTCATCAGTGCCCATCGCCTGTGGTGCCTCTGCAGCAAAAACGGGCGTTAAACACCATTCATTTAATCTTACTCACCTTTTGTAATCACTAGTTTAAGCTACTGGAGGTCTAGTAATGCTTGAAACAGAAACAGGAGGAAATTAACATGCTAATAATGGAATGCTCTTTTTTAAATTTATGTCGAAAATAAAACGTCAAAACAAGTATGAGGCATTAAACTACACTCGGGGGGGGGGGGGGCTGGACACTTTATATTTGATTATATTATGTTCATAATTATTTAAAATGAAAGCATGCTCACTTAAATAAAAGATTGTTTTATAAAGCACCTTAAATTACAACAATAGAATCAAAAACTTAGCTTTGGTTATGAAAGTTACAATGACAAGTTCTGTTTTAACTGTGAGTACATTTTTTGATGTTTGAAACATTAAACACATATTTTAATAACGGGCCTCAGTTTTAGTAACTGTATTTATACATCTTGGCATGTTTTCGATCAGGTTAGCTGTGGCTTCTTGAGGAATATGCTCCTGTAAAGTTTCTAACAGCGGCAGTCTTATCTTAACACGCCGTTCCAGCGTGTCCCACACGTGTTCAAGGGGATTCATTGCTGGTCATGGTAAAACATGATTCCCACATCTTTGGAGATAATCCCTGACCACGTGCAATATTCGAGTGTGTATTGTACAATAAAATAAAATTATCATTTGTAAATTGGCCAAATGGTACATCATGGCTAGCCAAACATTCATTTATGTACCAGTCAGCTGTTAGACTTCCATTTTCTACTAAAACTTAACTCAGTGCCAGCATCCATAGACACTCCTGTCCAAACCATCGCTCCACCACCTTCAAATGGCAACTTTTTGGAAATGCAGCATTGTGAAAATTGTTCTCCCCTCCTTTTCTAACTGTTCCACATCCATCAGGAGAGCAGACTGAAATAGGACTCGTCTGTGAACAGAACACAGTTCTCTGTTCATTTCTACAACTCCTATGATCATGTGCAAAACTCAACCGTTCCACTCGATGCATTCTGAGCAAACGGGGACCAGTTGCAGGTGTGCTTGATATCAGTTCACTTGTTTTCAACCTTCTTCTATCCTTTTTGGCCAAAATCGGGCATCCATACATGTTAACAAATTGTTGGGCTACATTCATTAGCTGGCAAATTGTGCTCCCTAAGAACTGTAAACACCATGTACCCTGTCTTCATTTTGATTTGTAGCTCTCGGTCAACCCAAACCTGGTCTTTTTGTATATCGTTTTAAGGCATCGTGGACTGTGCATCGTTAGGGCTACAGCTCTAGCCACATCTTCAAGACGAATGTTTTTAAGTGAAATGCGACAACCCCTGCTTACATTTAAAACATGCAAAAATAAAGAAACAATGATAGTCAAGCACAAAATGGTTAAGACAAATTTGCTGTATCTGAGACTTTATACACATAATTGGAATATTCGGCTATAATGTTTTATAAAAAAATATTAAACAAGGCCTACATATTGCCATGGCAACAAATGCCTGTTATAACATTTTATAACAAGTAAATCTATTGCAATATACAAACAAATATAAAAGTGTTCGTATTATTTTGTCCCTGAGTGTATTTTTAAAATCTTTGATCTCTTAATCCTACTGGATTATAAATGTATAATTTGTGTAACTGATATTTAACTTACATTATTAACGAAATGTATGATATAATAAATGCAATATTATTTCCTTGTAAAATTATCAAATGTGTTTACGATATAAGTAAAACGTTTTAGACAGTGATTCTAAAAGTTTCCTTCACCTTTTCCTTTCACAAACCTCTAAGATCTAACTAAAAGTTTACAATCTTAAATTTACATTCTATATGTTTTAGCTAATTCCGAAAGAATTGAGGTTGTACGCATGCAAATATTTTGAAACATTTCTTCAAATCTCCATCGTTTCCACTGACTAGGCACAACAACTGATTATGATGAAATATATATAAAATACACACTGTGCGTGCGCGCGCGCGTGCATGCGTCTCTCTCTCTCTCTCTCTCTCTCTCTCTCTCTATTAATATTCTACCGGCCGCAATTTTTGCTTTTGCTCAATGAAACTCGGCATATAACGATCAATTAGCAAACAGTTCGAGTTCGTTAACCAGCCAAATTGGATGATTAGAAATGGGGATTAACTCAAAGGAAATATTTAAAAATCACTCTAGCGAACGCAATTTTTGTTTTATATCAACGAAGTTTATTGTATGCCATTAAAATAAAATAATAAAAATAATATCTGAAAATCAGCGAAATCTAAACATTTGGGAGTAGAGGTTTATCTGAAACCGAAAAAATCGCACTAGCGGTTCCAATATTTGTTTTTCACAGCAAAATTTTGTATATGCCATTTAAATAAATTAAAAAAATATTTTATGACAGTCAAGGAAATCGGATCATTGGTAGTAGAGGTATACCGAAAACCGACATTTTAAAAGTGTTCTAGCGGCAGTTGTGTTGAAAAAAATTACACATTAAAAGTATATAGAATTATTTTTACATCTTAAAAAGTAGCCTACGATTTTTAGAATTTTTTAACTTAATGTCTTCACTAAATTACGTTCTAATTGCCTCATTATTTTTGTTTTGTCCAAAAAAATTGAGAAGTAATGTTATAATAAAATAAAAAACAATATTAGCTTGCTTATCATCAAAATTTATTAATTTTTGGAGATATAAATGTGTTTAATAAAAGGGGAAATAAAAATAATTCTTTTTACCAGTATGAGAGAAAGAGGTTTACGATCTCATATATTTAAATTTCAGGACATTTTATTTTGGTTTTAATGCTAAAATTTGATTTAAATATAAAACTATATTTATAAGGTTGATAATTTATTAGTAGTGTATAATGTATCATTCGTAAGGTGTATCAATATTTACATCACGTTATATTATTTTATCATTAAATATTAGCCTCACTTGTTTTTACTATAATAAAATTTAAATGAAATTGCAAAGCCGCCAAATTATTATTTAGTATTAATCGAATGGAGACTTAAAATCGATGGAACGTTTAATTATATACTAAAAACCTATTTGCCATCGCTTATTATGTTGTGCTTCCATTATAAATAATTAGTACTATAAAATTACTGTTGCTTTATGCCAAAGAATTTGCAGTTTGGTGGATAATGCATTTAATTTATTTAATGTTATAAATTAAAGGTTTAAAAACAAACAAAATAATTTATATGTGCTGTTTGCATGCAAGTTTCTTGTAATATGTGTTTGAGAATTTTATTTGTACGTAAGAGCGCTGTGTAAGAAACGTTACAAACAGTATATTAAATTCCTTAAATTCCTCAATCCAAAGAGGGCGATGTGGAAAACAATGAGCTTTGTCTTTTTTCTTTTATTGACAACGTAATATGCAACTTCTCTGCTCTTCTAGCGCTCTGTAATAACCTTCATAAATTCTACTTGTTGAGGAATTCGCTTAGTTTACCCAGATCCTACATGACGGACTTTATTAAATTGTTCATTACTTGTTTACAAACGTTAGCTTAATTAAACTTTTAAAAAGATTTTCCTTTTTATTGTAGTGCACGCTTACATAATGTTAATAACATTAAAATATTAATGCAAATGCCTAAAACTCATAAAATAACTCAGAGTATATGATTTTATTTGTTTAGTTTAATTTATTAAAAGACAGATATGCTGCATTTCATTTACAAGCTGTGATATATCGTATTTAGTAGGAGAAAGTTATATTCTGAGTTTTAATCCTGCATTTTACATTTTTTTATACTTGACAAAATATTCTGAAACTTTCGCCTGCTTATAAATGACATTACGTACCCTTAACGTATGTACAGTGATCGACAAAGTTGTAACAACAGGCATTATCCATTATGTGCAGACATTGAGAATAAGAATAAAGGTTGTATGACAGTATCATGGCGTCACGAATTCAGTGAATTAGTAACTGAAAAGCTGATATTGAGAAGATAAGTGAGCGACTCTCTATTCTTGTACTACAAGATGGAGCTCCAACTCATGGCACACGGAGATTCAAAATTATCTGAATGAAACTTTCACAACGTTGTGCTGGTTTTTCACAGATGCGAATATGGCAGTCTCATCTCAATACCATGAAATTCAATTCAATTATTCTATCCACTTCCTGTGAATGTAATAATATGAAACAGTGTTTCAGAAGCTAAAAGGCATTCCATTCTAAACCTAAGAAATTTTATAAAATATTCAAGAAGTTTCTTCCTTTTATAGTTAACTTGCAATAAAAATATTCTGTTATTAAGATTAATATATAATTATCTTTAATATATAATTATTTGTATATTTTATACTTTCCAAAACATTTAAAACTCTTCTTTCGGAATCATTGCCATTGTCTCCATGAAAAGTCGTAAGGAACTTTGCTAGAAAGCACTGTGAAGAATTGGTTATGTAGTAAAGAAGCTCACTGCAGCTGAATCCTCTGATACGACGGGCTTTGCATAAGTAACGCATGAAACTGAACAAAGAAGACGAGAAAAACTATTCAGACACATAAAAAACGTACATCCTAAAAGGATTTTTTATTCAAAAATATTTGGTACGCTAACAATTGGGATGTTCTACCGTTATCTTTGTAAGGCACACTTCTGTAAAACAAATTAAGCACTGTTTAGCGTTTAGAGAGTAATATTTTCTTTTAGGTTTTGAATGCGCATACATTTGAAAACGATAACGAAGAAAGCAAGCTTACACAAGGAATTTATCGTTTTCATAGAAAGAAAATCTGTTTAGAATGTCGAATTTGGCGTTTCTACGCATTTATTCTTGAATTTTTGTTAATTTGAGTTTTAAGATGTACAATACTTGTGGATAGACTTTATGTTTCTACTGACATTCATTCTGTCACATGCTAAAGAGTCTGCCTGTGAAGTCTGGTAGACAAAATGCTGAACGTTTATGTAGTTTGGTATTACGGATTATCATGATTGTTATTTGAAATGTGTTAGTTTGTAGGCCTTTATTTTCTATTTCACCACATTTATTATTATAAATAGATCCATTATATTAAACAATCCTTTCATGCCACAACATTATTCTTTGTTATTTATAAATTAAATACATAAAAAGTTAAACTGACAAGCACACAAAATCATCCGTAATAAATCTTTAAGGACATTCTTCTTGTCGCAGTAATTCTTTAAACTCTACAAATAAACTTTACATTTTGTTTCACGTTTCACTCTTTGCACTTTATAGAGAAAGAACACATACAGAAAGAGAAACAAAAGACACGAACAAACTTATTTTACACTTAACGCCACTCGCACGAGGTTACAAATATGTATGCAGTATGCAACACGGAGCAGCCAAGTTCGTGGGGCTGCACATGCAAAGCGATTGCCGGAACAGGAAGCATTACGTAAAGGATGGAACGTTATTATTCGATTTCCATCTAAGCTCCTTTCTCACGAAAAGGTTAATAGATTCAGACTTATTTTTGCCTTCATTTACTTTCTGCTGCATGTTTGTGATACTTTAACAGCTTCCAACAGTCACTTGATAGTTTCGCCTTTGTAAACAACGATTCGCAATTGTTTATCGACCCGGAGAAGATGTGCTTAATTTTAAGTCGAGAATATGCCTTATTTGCGTTTGGAAATAACCTTTTTAGATTTTGGGGTGTTATTAAAATTGAGCATTCTGTGTTTAGCATCTCAAATATTATATTTTATTTGAAGGTATACTTTTGCAGCAACATCTCTCCTGCTAACATAATTTCAGTACTGTACATGCTCTTATAATTAAACCTGGCTCTGAACAGAAACTTTCAAGCTTGATACTGCTGTCAATATTGTTTGATCATGAGTAGATTATGCATCGCAACTGCTGCAAGCCCAGTGACAACGTAAATAATTGCACAAGCCTTGTTACAGTTTCTTTCAAGTTAACACATTTCATTTAACTAAAAGCCATAGTTGTTTTACATTGAACAAAAGATGGGGCATATTAAAAAAAGAGAGAGAAAGTGTTTGGAAAGAAAGTAGTGGCAACATTGTCTCCACACTGATAATGAGCATATGAGGGCATAACTCTCAGTACGTCTAGAGGAGGAGTATAGGTCTTCAACACACTCAACATCACTAGTGCACTATGTGCAGGCAGAGGAAACATTTTCTAAAAGTGAGCAACGTGCATGGATCATAAGGCGGCATATTGTCCGTACTTGAGGGAATGTAATGCTGATCTTCCTGAAAATGTGGCAATCTTCTTTTGTCATATTGGACGGTGGCCAATTGGGTGTCATATTTTCGATAGTGATAGGGTGGAAGATGCAATAATCAAGATCGCCCTGTCCTCATTGATTTGATTCAATCACTGCTGCAGGACAGTGCTCGTTCTCAGACGCAACAAAAACAGCTTATCCACGAATGTTCCAGAACTGTAGCAGCAGGTGAATTAGGCTGACAAGGGATTAGACTGAAGAAATGTAAAATTTCCAGATTCTAGAATAAATGGTATATTACTTATGAGTATATAACTATTACTTTTCCTGATGTAATTATAGGCACATTTGACTCATTTACCTGAAGTCGAACGGTTTCAAAGGAAGGGTATGCATCACCTAGTAGACAAAATCCTCTCATGGATTTTATTTGCTGTCTTCTCTTCCCTTGAATCACACCACGAGTTCCAATCTTATTCATTTTCACTGTCACTCAAACACTTGTATTTATACCACTGCCAAACAATGAAATAACACCAGAGTGGCACGTGGCTATAGAATATTTATATATGCAAATAAAATGTTGTTCATTTTGCCCAGTATTAATATGTAAACAAGTTTACTTATCAAATCAACCTCGTAGCTACGAGTAAATCATGCTGGAAGAATTCATAAAAAAAACTGCAATGTGAATTAAAATCATATAAAGTACACCAAAACAATGCAAACATGAACTTTAAATATAATTAC